>CM070033.1:49082870-49111116 GCA_036250615.1 Ptychadena robeensis | reverse complement strand
CCAGACACACCTCAGGGTTCCAGACACACCTCAGGGTACAAGACACAGACCACAATACTATACAAAACTTACGGTACCAGACACCACAGCTCACAGTACCAGACACAACCCACGGTACCAGACACAGCCTACGATACTACACACAACTCATGGTACCAGACACAGGCCACAAAACTACAGATAACCTCATGATACAAGACACATCCCACGATACTACACTCAGCTCACGGTACCAGACACAGCTCACAATACTACACACACAACCAATGATATATCACACAGCTCATGATACCAGACACAGCTCATGGTACCAGACACAGCAGAAGATACAACACACAGCTACAAGATGTGGAACAATAAAATAACATATCAGGCTTTTAAGCGAAGAATTCAATCCTATCAGAGCCCTGATGAACTGCACCATCCAATCGCTGTACCCCACATATTCATCTTTTCATTATTTGCTCCTTAAGTATCATTGCTATGGAAACAGCTTGCGTTCCATTTTTAAATATTGACTTATCTTTGGACATGCACCAATATAACTCCGCCACCCTCACATCTCCTACCAAATTCATCCCTGATGGTTGTTTCAGAAGGACTCAGATACAGAAATGAAGGTCTAGCCTGCAAGTAAAGACATAGATAGACATTGCTACAGCAGAGAAGGCCTCCCAAGAATCTCTTTAGCTGTGTATACTTGGAAGTGGTCCTCAATATGTAATCCACATTTTACACTAAGTGGCTGAATAAAGTAAGATTTCACCAACATCCGAGGGGCACAGCACCCCTAGATGATGTCATATAACAACATCTTCCAGATCATCATATACTGTATGTTGTATTTATAGATATAATTCATGTTGTCACTGATATTGGCCTGTAAAATTGTAGATTTAGGACATCATTAATCCTTTCCTTCTACTAATTCCAGTATTATTTATTCATTTGTAGGATGATAATGTAAATACAACATGGACATCATATATGGTGATTTTCTAAAAACAAGAAACGTTCATACATAAAACCAACCTAAACAATAACATCTCTCCAATCAGATCAATAAAACACGTTAGTTTAGGATTTCCTATCTGTAGCATAGATTCATCAAATGTTAGTGAGTCGTATGATTTCCTATGTGTGGAGGGGGTTGGTGGATTGTCTGATGAGAGGGTGCACCGCCATGGAGGAAACATCTGACTGATCTCATTCATCTGCCCTTTATGAAGATTGTTTCATGGTTCTCAGCCCTCATATGACAAAGCACTGATACCACTTTCTGACCTACCATCCGATAAGTGATCACATTATTCTCTGACCTGTCCTGTGGCAGGATTCCATCTCTCATATGGCTACATGACAAAGTACTGGTACCTACCATCCAATAAGTGATCACATTACTCTCTGACCTGTCCTGTGGCAGGATTCCATCTCTCATGTGGCTACATGACAAAGTACTGATAACTACCATCCGATAAGTGATCGCTTTACTCTCTGACCTGTCCTGTGGCAGGATTGCATCTTTTGTGTAGCTACAGGACAAAGTACTGATACCTACCATCCGATAAGTGGTCAATTCACTCTCTGATCTGTCATCTGGCAGAATTCCATCTCTCATACTTTATATGACTACAGGACAAAGAACTGATACCTCAGGCTTAACATCCAATAAGTGATCACTTCTCTCTCTGATCAGTTATCTGGCAGGATTCCATCTATCAGCTCTCATATCATCTGTCAGGATTCCATCACTTCACTCTCCTATCTCTCATCCTTCATATGACTACAGGAAAAAGTACTGTACCTCTCTTATACCTACCATCCGATAAGTGGTCCTTCACTCTCTGATCTATCCCACCTGTCAGCCCTCATATGACTGCAGGATAAAGTAGTGAATTTGGAGATACAGCAGAAAGTATGGAAAGACCTGACACATGGGGAACTGTCAGATAACAGCCGTCACAGGAGTCATCTGTGCTCTGTGTGAGCAGCAACCCGCAGGCAGCAGTGTTCTCGTACACAGGGATGCAGGGGATGCCAGGTTCACCATGAAAGGTGTTGAGCAGTGTAATGAGAAGGCCACTTCTGGAGCAGACAGTGATCAGTGCCCAGCCATGTCCTCCTCCTTGTAGCCCTCCTCCCCTCAGCCACGTCACTTCCCACCCATACAGCCCGTACATAGGAGGGATGGAGGGACACAGGTGCTGATGACGTCATCTGACAGCCGGCACTGTGCGCTGTGGCACTCAGTGTGCAGGGGATCGCCGCTCTCTGCCCTCACACCATGGTGGCCAAGCAGAGGATCCGGATGGCTAATGAAAAGCACAGCAAGAACATTACCCAAAGAGGCAACGTGGCCAAGACCCTGGTGAGGAAAGAGAAGGGGGCGCCTGCCATCATCCCCATCCTCATCACAGAGCTGGGAGGTGCAGGCTGCATGTGTATGCATGGAGCATCTTTTGTCTGCTGTGTGGAGTGTGTGATGTGTACAGGCTTGGCATGGATGGAGAGGAGCCCTACACACACGGGACTGGGTGACTTAGTATGGATAAAGTGAAGACAAGGGAATGCACAACCACCCATAGCAACCGGGTGCTGATGCAGAGCCACCCATAGCAACCAGATGCTAATGCAGAGCCACCTATATCAACCAGATGCTGATGCAGAGATACCCATATCAACCAGATGCTGATGCACAGCCATCCATAGCAGCCAGGTGCTGATGCACAGCCACCCATAGCAACCAGGTGCTGATGCACAGCCACCCATAGCAACCAGGTGCTGATGCACATCCACCCGTTGCAACCAGATGCTGATGCATAGCCACCCATAGCAACCAGATGCTGATGCAGAGCCACCCATAGCAATCAGGTGTGAATGCACAGCCACCCATAGCAACTAGGTTTAATTGTATAGTAACTCATAAGAACCAGGTTATATTGTACAGTCACTCATAGAAACCAGGTATCATTGTATAGTAACCCATAGGAACCAGGTGTCAATGTATAACAACCAGGTATCAATGTAGTAAACACATAATTTTACCAACTGTTGCAGGTGTTGCCTTGTTCCTACATAGGAGTTGACAGGAACATGTTAATCCTGGGGTGTAATAAGGCAAGTCCCTGGAGAAGAGGCATGCTGGGACTTGTACTGCTGCTGCTTGTGTACATCCATATTCATGAATGTGGCTTTAGTGACTACATCAGGCTTAGTAATAAAGGAATGGTCTGTGTCATGTGCTTCCTTCTTCCATATGGGTATGGTGATATCATTTTATATATTGAAGCCATAAATCATCCCCGGGCATTGTAATCTATATTGGTGTCACAAGTACACGGTGCAGCCGCAGAAAAGAATATGTGGTTTACCGCGTTTTTCAAGCAGCACCACGACCGTGTCCAAACGGCCCATCCACATCCACATTGAAGTCAATGGCTGAGTATCGAATGCGGTTGTGGCACTTTTTTTTCCATTGACAGCAATGGACAAAAAATAATTTAAAAAACACAGCGAAACCCAGAGTAAACTGCGGGGAAACCGCATCCGCACTGAAAACGAATGCTTACTGCATTGTCTTCATTAGTGGAGCCTTAGCCCAACAGAGGGCGGAATGGGGTACCACTCAGAAGAAGATCCACACATCACACACCTACACATGATGTATGTTGTAAAGAATTGTGAGCACATCCAATCAGTGACTGGATACTGACATTTATTAAAATGCTTCAAAATCACAAATCTTTAATTTTATTTCATATGGTAAGTGATCCATATTGATGTCTCCATTAGGGGGATTTTTGCAGGTGTCACAGATGTTCCCTCTATTAATATTGGGGTGACAACCTGCCTCCTATTCTTTCCATGTGTTTTATGACTTCATTGATAACATTGAGATAGTCATTGGTTAGGTAATTTTTTGGGCTGTTGTTTTTTTCATGTTTCCATTGCTGGCCTCCTGGCAGTATCCTCCGGTTCTATACATCGCCCTTTATGGCTGAATTCACAATGTTCTTGTTGGGATGTTATTTTCTTGATGCCTCACCTTGCATGGCTCCGATCCCTGACGGCTCAATTCACAGAGGCTTATCACAGGCTTTATTTAGCCTGCTGTGTACAGAGTGCTGAACATAGATAAATCCATGTAAAAGTTGTTTTCAGAGATTACCACGCTGCTTATCACTCCTGAGGACACAAGAGTAAAGGCCCCCATACACCTTATGATCTCACCATACAGTTTCTGTACAATCATCTTTTCATCTACCAAAACCATGCAATATGAGGACCTTTCTAAACCTTCCATTAACTATGTATTCTGTCAGGGAGGACCCGGCACTACATAGTTGTTGGTAGATCTAATAGAAATTGTACGGAGTGATCTAAAGGTGTATGGGGGGCTTTAGTCTAGGGATATCGGGTTCCAGGGGCAGCAGACCTGGAAATGGAGCCCTTTAAGGTAGAAAAAAAATGAACTATTTAAAGTGTATTGAAATCCAACAAACAACTAAAATCCAGCTCATAGTAGCTTGATCATTGATAAGAGTGACAACCCTCGTTCACTGTGATTTATCTGGAGGAGCAAAGTTGTCACTATTGGACAGGAAGTAGGCACACAGCTGATTGTGTAACATCTATGCTGGCGGCAGCTATCACTATTTCCAGGCAATCGGAACCAGCTTAAAGCAGGGTACAGACCTGCAGATATGGGCCAGATTCATGGCCGCTTCGAGCGCCATGTGCGCTCACGGCCATCTATCTGGCCCATATAATATGCCCCCATCGCTGTTTTCGAGCGGGACAAATCAATCCCGCTAGAAAACAGCCATATCAGACATGACCATAAATACAGCCGTTGTCCAATGCTTTGCATAGAGACCGCTGGTCTCCAGGCAAAGCTTCAGCTGAGCTGGGGAGAGCAGAGCTGTCTCCCCAGCCAGCCGATATCTGACAGCAGTGTGATGACGTCATCACGTTGCTGCAGGGTACATTGAACGGCTCGAATATCCGAATAGCCGCCTGTACCCTACTAAAGGCAATTTCTTCGTTTGGATAGTAATTGTTGGAGCAAAGCTGAAGTCATCTGTTTGTCCTTTTTACAAGTAAGTTGAGTCTACCTCAAAATGTGTGTTGTGTGCATAGTCATCATAATAATGGTGATGGAATGCTGAAGAATACAAGCTTTTCTCCCAACATCCTACATCACGTGAGATCATCTGATGCCATCTGACACCTAGAGACAGATAAAGACTATTGTTGTCCTACAGTCAGTCCTCATTATGGCACCAGAGATTTGCAGAGAAGGGAAATCCTCTCTTCTAGATCCCATAGAATCTAAAGCTGGCCATACACCTTTAGATTTATCTGTCAGATATCCTTTAGATCTGCCAACAACTATGTAGTGCCGGGTCCCCTGCGATTGAACACAGGTAGACTTGATGGTTTAGAAACTCCCTCTTATTACATGGTTTTGGAAAAACAAAAGGAGATCTAAAAGAAATCTGACAGAGAAATCTAAAGGTGTATGGGGACCCTCCTAAACTTTGGAAAATTGTTCAAGGCTCCAGATATAGAGTAATAATTCTGGGGAAATGGGGGAAAATCTGTGGCTATCCTAATAACTTGGCCATGGACCTCTCTGCACTGCTTTTTCCATATCATCAACCTCTTCAACTCGATCTCCATAGTATCCATTATATTAGATTATCTGGGACAACGATTGGGAACATGGTGTCTCAAAATTGTTTAGTTCAGCTGTGAGAGCTGGGTATTATCTATTTACACAACGTTTGGCAGTACAGTACATCCTCCATTATGTCTTTCGATTGCTAGATGTAATTGTCATTGAATTTGTAGCCCACATGTTGGTTTGATGGCTACTAGAACAACATTCATTGACATAACGTGTCAATATAAAAGTTCATTTTGCACTTTGTGTATGTGTAGTTGGGTGATGTAGATCCCTGTAAATGTGATGCTACCCAGCTTTATAGTACTTTAAGGCTGAGTGCACTTTTCCTTGGCTGAAATCCATGATGTGTAATAGTAACTCTTCCATTGGGATCAGAATGGAAAGTACTTATTTACTTCACATATTGGTGTGTACGCCTGGGTAGATATAACATGTGCCCTAAATTTATAAGTTACAGACCTATTTATGTATTATGTTTTCCTTATCCAATGACTAAATTCAGCCATCTACTATTATCCTGAATTTATAAACATTCCACATGGTCTACTGAGTATAGGTGGGTACAACCCAGGGGTGGGCAAACTTTGCGTGAGCCTTACTAAATTGAAACAGTGAATTGTGTGTGGGGGGGGGGGGGGGGGGGGGGGGTTAACGAACAAGTGATAATATATATTTATAATTGGGAGGGTTTTTGTTACTATAAAGCTTTTTTTAATGTAGAAATTAACAAAATATGCATAATCATGTTTAAATAAACTTACTAAACTTACATTTAGTGATTGGCATTTTATATGTATTGTCTTTCATTTTTTTCATTAATTCCTAGCAGTTGTTACCTTGGTAACAAGATGATCTGGCCCCCCTCGTCTTGCATCAGCCCACTGTTGTATCATCTCTATAGTGAAGTTCAGGCAGCTCTAGGCATTATCTCTGCTCATTGCAGAGAACAAGTTGAGGGGAGCCAGATTGTCTCAGAGTAAAACAAGTCAAATATGGTCACGGGCCGTAGTTTGCTGTGTCTGGTGTAACACCACATTTAAATCTGTTTTTTAGAAAAAGCTGAATAAAATTGTGTCAAGTCTTAACTCATATATACATAGCACAAAGTACTATAGCCTTGACCACACTGGTAATGAGGCCATTGAAGATGCTCAAATGAAGTACAAGGAAGGGTATTATCCAGTTGATCTTTCTTTGATTGGGGCACCTACAGTGGAGCATCCTGCGAGCACTTACCGCCTATACTCCTGTACTGTTCCTTCATATTGGGATCAGACAAGTTTGATGTTCTCAGCTTTCCAGACATTTCTGCATATTGTCATACTGTGTGTACTGTAATGTCAGATGGCATAACTCTTAACCATTTTTTTCTTGTTCTGTATTTTAGAGGCCCCAAGAAGAAAAATACCCGGTAGGACCTTGGCTCCTGGCACTGTTTGTGTTTGTTGTTTGTGGATCAGGTATGAATACAAAGTGAGGAACATTGCCGTATCATCAATAGCTGTCAGTGCAAATTGAAAGCTTAGCTTGCCGAGAATTAATGAATGCATATTTTAGTAGTCTCTGAAGTAAGTGAAGACAGGGAATGGATCTAAAGCACATAATAAAAGTGAAGTGTGCATTTGTTTAACCTCATATCTGTAGGAATTAACTCCTTATGTTGTGGTTAGAAACCACAGCCACATTGGTATAGATATCTCCTCTTCTCGGATAACCACAACGCTGCAGCTAGTTTATGGGGGTCCCAAGGGGCATTGTACCAATACTACATTGTGCATGATGCTATCCAAGTCATGGTAGACATCCCTGCCTGTTGTGACTTCAAGAAAAACAATTTATTATATATATTTCTAATGTTAGTTATGCTTCTTCAACAGATAAATTACCAGCTACACCAAGTGTAGACTGCATGGTGTCATGGTGTCTATAAACTAAGAGGTTCCCCACAGGGATTTAAATATCTATGTGAGTGTCTATTAAAGTGATATTTCATTGTGAATAGGAAGAGAAACTTCTGTAGCACAGATATTGGGAAGCAGACTCTGTGTATTACATGGAGCTCATAGTAAGGAAAATACATGGCAAGCTGACATAGGCACAGAGGCCCTGTGGCTTCAGTAATTTATTGGTTGAAGTTGCTGTAATCCACCATTCCCTTTTCGATGGGTCAGTGGCAGGTTTGGCTGAGAATTGGTCATTTAGGGCTGCCATTGCATACCGGACCACACCAGCAGAGCCTTCTGCAAGATATTGTTTGCAAAGATTGAACATGTTGTCATTCTTAAGCAGGGAACACATGGCTCAATATTGGAGCCATTCAAGGTTCCCTGCAGCAGTGTGATGACGTCATCAAGCTGCTGTTCAATATCAGAGGAGCTGTAGACACAGCACTGCTGTGTCTCCAGCTCAGCCGATGCTTTGCATGGAGACCCCGCAGTCCCCATGCAAAGCAATGGACATCAACTGGGGTTTACGGTCATGTCCGATAGCCCTAGTTTTTTTAAGCGGGATTGATTGGTCCTGCTCGATCGATGGGGATCGATCTGGCCCATATCTACACGTGTGTTCCCTGCTTTAGAGTTGCATCTGCCCATCTTTGACTAACATACTTGCTCTCAATGAACCGACCTTCTGAGCAGATCTAAGTTCTCAAAGTTCCCAAAGCCTGTATCTATAATGTCATTGTGTAAGTTATGCCACATTTGCATTTCTGTAAACAACATGGAATACATTCTAATTTTCCTCTAGTGATACCAAGCAATAGCTTAGGTATATACAGTAATCAGCCGATGGAGCTTTGATGAACAGTGATGTCAACATAGAATGCATGCATCATTCTCTACATTTCCTTAATACTACATTCCAACATATTTAACACATTCAATGTTAAATAATGCATACATATTGCCAGTGAAGAATCTGTGAGCAGCACTATACTTTCCCCTTTATTTTAATCTGCTTGCATGGAGTTGTGGTACACTACAGTACACTACAGTGTTTGGTTTTGTGCTGCAGCCTTCCAGTAACAGTCAGATGTTATTGTGTGATTATATACACAGCAGAATATCAGTCTTTAAACAGGATATCCAGTTTGGTCTATTTGACCAGACGGTTAGGCATCTGACCTTCCTGGCACCTTCCCAGTCTGGTGTCTTGTACTCTGCATAGTACACTTATGTAAGGACTCAGTCAGTCTATGGGACAACTGCAAATAGAATATTTCTACTTTATTGGAGCATTGTTGTTTGTTTTTAAAACAAAATTGTAAATATACATGCTGTATGAACCATTTTGTATATTGATGTTATTAAAGAAGAAGTTTAACAAAGAAGCCTCCTTATTATTTTCTGTATTTGACAATATTTGTGAAGTAGGGAACTTACCCTTAAGCTGGATCCCCAGGATCGCTCTGGGCTTATTTACAAGCCTTATACAGAAGTCTCAAATGAAAATCTTGTCCCATCCCATCTCTAGTGGTTTGTGCAAGTCTTTTAATGTAACAGACTTTCTGTAATGAGAAAATACCTGGCGATCCTACCTATATGTTGGTCTCCCTCATTCCTGTAATCCATGCTCTGAAGCTGGATTTTCAATCTGCACGCATTTGCACCACCAACCTGTGCATGCTTAGATCTCCCACATAAACCTCATCCATGCATTATCTTTTTTGGCTCACTGAAGTCTCAGGACTACAATACTTCAATCCTGAATACAGCAGTAACATTACAAAGGGCATGTTTCCACAGCGTTGTGTGATCCGTTGGGATCTCTAAGCGCAGTGCTTGGCAGGGGTCCTGACGGGTCACATACACATTACCTGCACGGCAGATGCTCTGTTCTCATGGCGCTGAGCTGATCCACCGATGCAGGGGTTCACAGAGTGCAGTACGCTAACCCCTGCATTGGCGGATATCTGAACAGAGCATTCACCGGTACAAAGTATGTGATCCGTCTGGACCCCCACCAAGCACTGCACTTAATGTAAGGGTCCCGACGGATCACACAATGCTGTGGAAACATGCCCAAATACTCCAAATACTTGGGTCTTTACACAAGCAAGGTGATTGAAAGTAAAGAAGGTGGTAATGAATAACATGACCAGAGAAAAAAAAAAGTTACCCCTCGGTGGTATTCTGAGTGTTGCTCCAGGTAGATTTTTATTACCAATAGTGGTAACCCCAAGCCATATTCGGTGCAGATTACCTTCTCCAGCTGTGTTGATCCACCTCCCTGATATCAGCAATGCTGAGGAGGTTTGGGGTGGCCTCGCCATATGCCTGTGATATATTAAGGCTATTGGTGTCCTAGGAACTTATCCCTGGTGTCAGTGAGGAAAACCTTCAGGGCAGTAAGCTACTCTAAACACCATGATGAAGGGATGGAATATTTTGCAAGTCTCCTCAATCTGTATGACTAGAAGGAGGCAGAGGAGTTTACGACCACTTTTACTATAACATAAGTATTAACTATGCTAAGTTAATCCCCCATCCATCCATGTTAAGGATTCACTGTGTATTCTGCCCTAGCTGCTACTCTAGTTAACTTAATAACATTAATATGTAATCCATTCAAATTTCATTGGTTACATGTGAAATAGTGTAAAGAAAATTACAATAAAGTGTATTGATAATTGTTTTACATACACCTGACCACCACTTATATTCCAGCTTGTTGGACATCCCCAACCATGGGCAATAATATGAACCTTGTCCCCACTTTTGTCCACCTGGGTCTTCTGGAAGGACTTTCCATGAGGTTTTAGATTCCAACATTATGTACTAATGTTGGATTAAAAATGCCAGATTTGCAATTGGTAATTTTTTTTATTCGAAAGTATTGAGTAGGGTTGAGAGTATGGCTCTATGCAGGCCACACGTTCCTACATTCCACACTTTTTTTCCTGACTCAGGAAAGAGCTCTGTGCAGGAGTTAAGGAGCTAGGTAAGCTTAATCTGACAGCATCCCTGCCTCCTGTGTGTATGTGAGCTGTGCAGGTTCTTTTATCTGGCTCTGCTACTGCATTTTTTTGTAAATGTGGCTCCACCGACATAAATAATGCAGAACAGATGGAAGAAGCGGGTTGACGGTAGCATAAGAATGCCCATGGGTGGTCACGCCTTACCCCTATAAGATGCAGACTTTCCTTCCCCCTCAATTTTGGGGGGGGGGGGCATGTGGTATTTGATCCCCTGCTGATTTTGTGGGTTTGCCCACAATGATACCCATCCAGGACCCAATTTCAATGTCCTTGCTGAAGAACGGAGGTGCTTGATTGTCCCTTGATGCAGTAAAGGTGTTCTGTGCCCTTCGCAGCAAAACACACCTAAAGCATAATATGTCCCCCTCCATGTTAGATGGTGAGATTGGTGTTCTTGGGATCATAGGAAGCATTACTCTCCCCTCACATGAGCTAATGCCGAAGAGCTTGATTTTATTCTCACCACAACATTTATAACATGGTTCTCCTCTGTATCATTAAGATTTTCATTGACAAACTCCAGATGGGCCTGTACATGCAGGGTCTTGAGCAGGGGGACATTGTGGGTGGTGCAAGATTTCAGTTCAGCATGTTGTAATGTGTTACCAATTAACAGTTTCTGTCCCCACCCATGTAGTTTTGGGTTGCTTTCTCATGATCATAGCAACAAGCAATATTTTGCATGCAAATCAAAGGGGGGGGGGTCAGTTATTTTGTGCCTCTTTTATTTAAATTAATTATTAATAATTATTGATTAATTATCACACCAACTATTGTCACTTTCTGGTTGGCCAGAGTCTTGTCGCCTAGTCCAGTCTTGTGTAGGTCTTGTTCCTGACATCCTTGGACAGATCTTTGGTCTTGGCCATGGTGCCTAATTTGGATTCTGATTGCCTCTGTGGCAAGTTGTATTTTATACAGGTACTGGAATAACAAGCTAGGTTTAGGAGAACTCACTAACAGGAATTGTTCCAACTATTAAGCTTGTTACCAGAATAAAGTGAAGTCAACTGGGACCCTGAAATCATGCTGGTTGATCACCACTACAATTATAGACTGGTCATTTCGTCTGGTCAAACGTACAATCAAGGATCAAATACTTATTTCGATGACTGCATACAAAGCTAGGCCATGTCTCAAAGTATTTAGTTATAAATAACTTCATCCCTAAACTTTAAAATAATTAGGGGACTTTCCACTATGGTTTTTCTCTTCACTTACATGCACAATTCTATTCAAACACCACGTCTTATGGTGTCACTTTATACTGGGTTAGGAAATGTGGCGTTCTGTCCTTGAGATTCGGGCTGGAGTCACATGCTGTCCTAGGCCTGGAAGGACTAGGTATTGCAGGTGGATCTATGGTAAGCATAAGTAGGTCAGAGCATGGGTTAAAAAAGATTCTGGCGGTGTGTAGTGAGCTAACGGTCTCTTGAAAGCTGATTTCCAAGATAATCTCTGAAAATACATATAGAGGAGCCAATATACCTGCCAAAGGCTTACATATACATGATTTTGGTTGTAAGATTCACCCAACCCTATCACACGGCACAGTAAGGAGGACTCTGCTTCCTCTGTTACAATATAGAAAAAAAACATATAACATCCTTTGCATGAAGATGGAATGAGCTGGGCCCATATGTCACTTATCACCCTACTTTGTTTTGTATGAATATTTCATGTTGACCATGGGTATACTTTATTTTAAGAAGAAAGTGATTTTTTTTGGATCGTTCTAACACTAAAGTAACTTATAAGAGTGCTGACTGCAATGTACCCTTTCTGTTTCAGCTATTTTTCAAATTATCCAGAGCATCCGGATGGGCATGTGAGAATGAGACGAGCCTGGACTCTTGCCTTACCTCAGCAGTCATAATGGACAAAGCCACAGCTGTGAGTCGGGGAGACCTCGAGAACCCATGAATTCTTTTGTGCCTACAGAGTTTACCTTGAGGAAAAGATGAAAGCTCATCAGTTTAATCTTGGTGCATTAACACTTTAGGTTCTGCTCCAAGGAAGGACTTGTTTCTTTTCTATATATACATCAGCTGAACCACATTGGTTGACTCTGTTTTATTATTTATTTAGGTTTTTTTTTTATTGGTTTACAAGACATGGATGATGTTGCTTGTGCAAAAAGAAAATTGTTTTGGATGTTATGTGGAAAATGTTAGTGATGTTCTAGGTATTTTCTTTTAAATAAAAGAAAATGTATTCATGCTTGGTATTTTATCTTGTGCTATTAAGTAACCAATGTCTAGTGCCATATAATGCTCTCCATGAATCGATTTCTGCCCACCTGGTCCGATTGACAAAAAGTGATCTATATCGAACAGAAAATCGATCAAGCAGTGATCAGACATGGTAAATTTTTGTCGAGCGCACAAGTATCTAAAGATTTTCTGTTGTGTGATGTCCGATTTTAAATCCTGCAAGATGATCAAATTGCAAAATAAAATGTCTGTTCATTGGCCAATCGATTTATGGGGCAATTTATGGGCCGATTTAAGGTGGACACGTTAGATTTTCCCCCCATATCATGGCAGACCATTCACCGCCAGCATGCACAACAGTCGGTCTGCTAATCGGCCGCAAATCTAACAGTCTATGCCTAGCTATACATTTATGGTAACCTTTAGAATTTCTGTGTAATTATTAAGCCCCTTCAATAGGCTTTTTAACAAAGAATCATCTTTTGGCCAGGCCTGATGTACATACTACAATCGCATTGTTG
The DNA here is from genome assembly GCA_036250615.1 of Ptychadena robeensis. Taxonomy (NCBI): domain Eukaryota; kingdom Metazoa; phylum Chordata; class Amphibia; order Anura; family Ptychadenidae; genus Ptychadena; species Ptychadena robeensis. The sequence goes on along the minus strand of CM070033.1, from coordinate 49,097,715 downwards.
GATTTGCTAAGACATGGTAAACACGTGGCCATATATTTGAACATCTTCTGCCAACCACTCCTCTGTAGAATGTCCTACATGTCAAGGTCTGTCCTCTATTCTGAGTAGCTGAGATGTGCATTTACTGAGGCAATAAACTGTAAAAATAACTCAGTCTATTCCAAGATTGGCTTTATGTCAATGACCCACCATAGATTTCCAGCTGCCCATTTGTTTTAATTGGCTGAAATGTTTTGTGATAATGATGAGACAGTTAGTTGGGCCATTGACCTGCAAAACTTAAAACAGTGGTGTGACCTTTACTATCGCAATGTCTTGGTTTGTTTCCTTGAAGATGACATTCTCAGAACTAACTTTCTGGTTAAAAATTGTCACCATCACAGAATGCTGTGTCTGATTTATTGTCCTGTCCCAAGCTACTTGTTTACTTCCAGGAAAGTACAAGGAGCAATAGCAAAGTGTTGTTCTCCTTCATATTATAATATTCATTTGTGGCAGTAATGGCCATAATAGTAGCCCATGGATGGCTTGTGTGAGGCCACCAGCTATTATCAATAGTAAAATACCATGGGGACACCTAACAACTTTACCCACTGATTACAGGGACATGTATGGTATAAATAGTTTACAAGCCTGTGATGAACAGGACGGTAACTTAAAGGAAATTCTTTTCAGTTTCCAATTGAATCCAGAAGGGTTACTGCTTTAATGCTAGGGTTGTCCTGCCTTAGAGGTCACCATTATGACACCATTATGACAGGGCTTCAGTCGTGCTGCAGGATATACAGTAAATAATACGGTAGTTGTTTGCATTAGGATGAACACTGCAGAAGAGTCGACAATTTGTACTTACTAAGTGGCTTCAGGAAAAAACTCAACCAGAAACCCTTTCAGTTAGAGATAAATAACATTCATCAAATCAGTAGAATATTCTAGCATGTTTTGGGGGAGCCAGCAAACAATATAATAATTATCCAATTTATTAATAAACTCGACCTGCTCAGAGCATTTCTAAGTTTCTAGCTATCTTCTGTCTGTCATGGCTTCACAGGCTTGTACCCTTTTACTAAATTTTCTATTTATTGTAATACAAGTTACAGCAAGTCAGATAGAGCTTGGCTGGATGACCTCAAGCAAGATTTAACTCTTCCCCATCATAAATATATTCCTAATTCATCAGTTTTCAGTTGAAGTCATGGAGGATTGAGTAAAGAGTTGTAAAGAATTGTCACCCAAGACAATATATTGTGATTATTGCAGGCATATATCAAGAGTGTCTACAGTGGTTAGGATAGGTAAGAGTCCTGCCCAGGCAAATTGATAACCACCCACCTGTCCTATCCCCACTGGTTCCTACATGGGAGAACAGAGGGGGGGGGCTGTGCTCACGTATCCCCTCCACCTTTCCTGCCCTTTTCACAGAACAAGTGCTGTGTGTACATTGCTCATTTTTTCTCCAGTACCTGGGGACCATCTGGCTAGCTTCTTCTAGAAACCAAATTGGTACATGTATACATAGCTTAAGTGTTTGACTTAAGTCTAAATGTCCCCAAGTCCATTGGGGATACCTCAATAAATACTAAGGTTTTTGTTTTTGGACTAGGGAGCAGTGGCTAGTCAGGATTTAGAGCCCATTCTAAACTGACCCCGTTTTGCGGCAGCTCATGTCAATGTGCATTGAGGCATGTTGGGGCACGCTGCATTAAGCAGCCCTTTCCAAATGAATGAGCATTTAAGAACCTCAAAGCAACAAAATTAATTGCTACAGTTTTGTGTATTGTATAGAGATGCAAGGTACATTTACACATACACTACATTGCCATTCATTATAAATGTTGCCATAAAGGGGTGGATTTACACTGGTATCTTATATCATGACATTCCCTTTAGGAAACAAATATTAAGGGTGGATGAAACTACAACGGCTGGGTATGTCAAGGTCTCTGTGTATTGATTGGCTGTGAGTAAGTTAGTAAGAATGTGAAACAAGTAATGTCTCATTTATGATGGCACACTATAAAGCGGCTTTTATTACTCATCAGATGCCAGATCAAGGAGTTAGTTAATAATAAAACTAGTTTAGCAGAAAATTCTGCTGGAATTCAACAAACAACAAACTGTGATGTGACTTCCTGGATTATTTATTATGGCTTATAGTATTTCATTTGCTCACACATACAGATGACCTATTGTTACAGTTAAAGGTGTGTCTGCTTTTAGTGGATGGTAAAAACATGTTTAGGGCAGGTAGACAAACAGCAATGAAACCTCAGTGCATCCTGACATGTATGAAAATATGTTTCTTTGTATCTGTTTTATACATATTTTATATATTATGTATTAACATATATTAACTTGAAATTGTAAAGTATAGCATTACTGCCTACCTTACTTTCTAATCACAATAATGGAAGGCGAAGGCAAGGAATACTTTGGCTATAGTGCTTTGAGGTCTCAATGTGAATGATGGTCACATGGTTCCTGCTAAAGGGATCTAAAAGGAACTGACTGGTGTTTCTCTTTGGCATGTCTTTACTAGTGAATAACAGCATAGACAATTTTCGTATTCGCTAAATATCGCACATTTTTCGCCTAATAGTTTGCAAAAAATGTGTGATCTCGTCATTATTACCTTCGTTGCAAAAAGTTTTTCGCAATAAAAGTGCAGAGATTCGCCAACACTACTGATGTAAAAATCGTAATATTCGTGATTACAAAGATATAGCACTATATTCGAGATCTTCTCAAAGTGCCGATATTTGAAATAATAATTTGTGATTCGAATACTACAACAATACTACTCTTTACTAGATGGTGAGGCATTAGCTCTAAAGGAGTGGTCTCTCCAGTATATTCCTGTACCAGGAAATGAATGCTGGACAGCACACAAGCCATTATCACCCAGCATTGAACCCATTGAAGGAATTGACTATATTCTGTATATACAATTTTTCCTTTAACCTCCTGAGCGTTTCGCCCTTGGCACGTTTTTTTCATAACCATGCCACGGGCAATCGCGGCGGAGCACAATATGCTCCGCCGCGATTTCCTGCTCAGCTGGAGGATGTAAACAAAAGTCCGGCGTCACTGGAGACGCCAGACTTCTGCTGCAAGAAAGCGACGCCCCTCCAGTTTGACGGAGGTCTATGGCGCCGCCTACCCCCGCCCCCTTCGCGTCACCGGTGATGCGATCGGGGGCGGACCCGGAAGCATCGGCATACATGCCGATGCTCCCGACCGCCGTAAGCAGATGGCGAGATCTAGAGCGTTGCTCTAGTTAACTGGGGCTGAGTTTCATGATGCATGAAACTCAGCCCGAGTTAACTCGGGGAGAACGCTCAGAAGGTTAAATGTGAAGCATTGTATGTTTCTTTAGTGATAGCTGTGGTTTAAGGTACATAAAGTAAGTTAATTATTACTAAAAGTCCCTCATACACCTTAAGATCACTCTATATAATTTCCTGATAGAATACATAGTGATTGGAAGGTTAGAATTGTCCTCATATTACATGGTTTTGGTAGAAGAAAAGTTGATTGTACAGAAATTGTATGGTAAGATTGTAAGGTGTATAGGGTCCTTAAGCCATAACATATTAATTTTATTTAAAATGTGGCTTTCAGTGTTTTTGTAACCTTCCCTAATAAGGCTGCAATGAAGATCCATGTTTGTGCACTTTTTGTTATTGGGTGATAGCTGTCTCTCAATGATTCCTTTGATACCTTTTAACCTTGTTACACCTACCCGTGGTAGAAGCTAACGGTGCATTAATGATCCACACTCAGGAAGCCTAGTCCACAATGATGTGAAGGAGATTATCAGAACTGAAAGAAAAATTACATTTCATAAGTCAATTGAAAAAATGTTGATGTCTGTATGGCTAGCTTAAAAAAAATCTGTAGTTGATAGCATATATCAGCGATGGCGAACCCATATTCCTCTCTGTGGGCATGCAAGCTGTCAGCCAGCACAGAGTAAAGAACTGCAGCCTATTGGCTCTTAAAGCTGTCAGTTCTCTTACCCTCTCTTCTTATTGCACACAGTGTCCCATACCCTCTCCTATTCAATCTTATAAGAAAGTAGAGTGTGAGTTTACATGTTTTGTGTGTGTATATGATGTGTTCGTAATTCAGGTTAAATTGCCCTGCCGGCACTTTCAGATTTATCAGTGGGTTTGTGTTTTTGCTTGGGTACTCGGTCTCTAAAAGGTTCGCCATTACTGGCATATATGATCCTTTTTTGATAATATTGTGATAAACAATCCAGTGCATTTTGCTGGTTATAAAGACCCCCCGTTACCAGTGTTTAAAGCTACACTCTAGTCTTACCTTCACAGTGTTGCAGAGTGTGATGCTACACCATGCTGTACGCTTCTTGCAGTGGACAGTAAATGTTACATTTATCCTTCAAGATACAGCTGCCTAATTTCATCTCTCCCTCTCCTCTCCATATTTACTGTACCTTGCCAACCATTCATTCATTGTTTTTTAATTCGTTCAGTCTTATATATTATTCATCATATGTAGGCATACAAAGGTAAACATGTAATTACAGCATGCCTATGAACACTAACTTCATTAAGGATTGTAATAGCACTGAATATGAACTACAAATAGCTGAGTTAGTAAGTAGCTGGATATCTTGTAAAAATTATCAGCACCTAGAGTAACACCCTGCATTCTGATTTACCCACATACCAAGACAAATAACACCCAATATGATACATCCCACTGAATAAGAATACTTAGTAAACGTTACCAGTATATTTACCGTACATCAGTGACATCTATGCTCTGTAGTATTACATTAGATCAGAAGCCAGTTAAGGTCAATCAATATAGACATATGGCGTAAGGAGGATCACATGTGTTTGGAATTGGAAAACTTAAGCCCCCCATACACCTTTAGATCACTCCATACAATTTCCTTTAGATCTACCAACAACTATGCAGTGTAGTTGCCTCCCTGATAGAATACATAGTGATAGTTAAGGTATTGAAAGCTACCTCATTACATGGTTTTAGTAGAACAAAAGTTGATGGTGCAGAAATGGTATAGTAAGATTGCAAGGTGTATGGGGGCCTTAACTGCTAATTTCTGGAAGATCTCCAAACCTGGAAATACATCTGTTAATGTGGCAACCTGCCTCGATATCAGTGGTTCTTAACCCGTGGGTCGGGACCCCCTTGGGGGGATTTCATAGGGATCGCCGAGTACTCTATAAGCATAAGAGCTGCTCCTTACCTGATGCCTAACAGTGAGGTTGGAAGCTAAGAGGGAGCGTAATGCTCCCCTCCCTCCTAACTTAGGAGGGATAGGGTGTAACGTTCCTTCCTAACTACCCACCATGCACATCATTTGCACAAGTGGGGTGTGAAAATATAACTTGGTGACTTCACTTCCGGGTCTCGGATTTGAAAAGATTGAGAACCACTGCTCTATATGGCTTGGGTTGTTATGGTTGTGAATGGCTACATAAATTGAAGCCGTTGAAAAAGCATTTTAACTAGTGTATTTATGGTTTTGCTTATTGTTCATCAGGGTTTTGATTATTTGGTTACTAAAAGCTTCTAAGAAGAAAGAACCCAGTCTTACATGTGAACCTTTGATGGCAGCTGTATTTAGCATTGTGCCAGCCTGCCTGGGTACAGGATGCCCCATACTTAATGGTCTAAGCTTGAATATATAATTCTGTTCAGTCTCACAAAACCAAATATTTATTGAAGTCTTTTGGCAATACTATTACATACAATTTTCCATCCATTTGACATTTTGAAATCTCACTTGAATGAATATAAAACATGTAACAATAGTAAGTGAAATAAAAGTTTTGTGGCTTTTCAGACTCAACAAATTCTACAATACACTGAGAAATGTGCTCCTTCGGAACCCTTAAAGTGAATGTAAAAATATAATAAAATGTACCTTTATTGTTCTTTATTCTTTTATAAGAACATTCGGCATATACAATGTGGTTAGGGTGGATAAGCAATCAACCTTATCTGATTTACAGAACCTTAACATATACTCTATTTTTAATGATCTGTGCAGCCAAAGTTAAGTACAGTACTCTAAATGATCTCCTACCAGTCCATGTGTCTGGCCAGCCGTGTGGATACTGAGATAGGGGGCTGACAGGGGGCTATGGTTGAAAAGGGGTGCTGCCTGAAATGCATCCCATTGATCCTACTGAACCCTACAGCACCTGTAACCAGGAAGTGATATCATCTATAACCAGGAAGTGATGTCATCCTGGTATCCACACAGCTGGAAAAAAATGACCTTGTAAGAGATCAACCCCTTCTAAGCCATGTCGTTAAAATATATGAGTGCATATACATGAAACATGATATGTAATGTATGTAAAAGTGTTGTTCATTAGATCTTTTGTTTCTATATAAGGTGTAGTTTGCAAATATTTCCCCTGAACTACAAACACATATACTTTACACACAGAGATGGGGTACTAATGGATAATAAATAAACTGTACAGTGCATACAGTGTGTGAGGCCCATGTAAACCCCATCCCTCCATACAGTGTGTGTAGTCCTTGTGTGCCCCCATCCATGTGTGTACAGTTTGTGTGCTTTGCCTTCCCCTAGACCCCTCCTGGTAGCTTTCTCCTCAGCTCTGATTTCCCTGCAGCAGCCCTGCAGGCAGCGGGCACTCAGCGATGTCACTGGTACACAGTGTTGGGCAGCCTAAGACTCGTAGTTCGTAGGGAGAACAGAGGGGCCGTGAGTCCAATAGGAAGGCAACAGGCCGAGATTGTTTGCTCAGTGGGCCGAATTTGACACCTATGCATTTATGTGTGGGTCAACTCTCCTCTAACCACCTAAACGTCCTCCTAAAGTTTTTTACTTTTACATCTTACAGAACTTAATTACTGAAAATCAACATACTGTTATATTTCAGTACCTACTTGACAATACATATAGTAATTTGTGGGAAGGTTGCTTTCTATGCACGCTATTATTGCACTATGCTTGCGAAATATAAAGGCAATCTAATGTGTTGACTTTTTTATTTCATGTTTTCAAGTGGCTTTGGGATTTTGTGGTAACTGTGTCACTTATCGGCATTTTGCATTTTCCTAGTTTGGTTTTGGAAGCTGCTTGTATGTTTATTAGAACACTTAAGCCCCACATATAACTTTTAATCACTCTATCACCCTGATAAGGGTTAGAAAGCTCCTCATATTACATGGTTTTGGTAGAAGAAAAGTTGTACAGAAATTGTATGGTAAGATTGTAAGGTGTATGGGGGCCTTAAATTTGTTCCATTGCAATAATTCAGGATATCATTCACAATGTTTAATACTTATAGAATACAGTCGCTGCCCTCTCTTATAATCTACTTGTTCTATTCTGTGGGTTTTTCAGAGAACTGTACATCTGCTTTCCACAATTGCCAGATTTTTTATTGAATCACTATAGTCATTCAAATACACCCTATTCCTTACAAAGCTTCTCCTACACAGCTCTGTAGGTAGTCCACTTTTACAAAGCTGCCCCTCATCAATGATCTGCTTCCCTGTAGCTTCTTAACAATAACTTCTCATTTCCATCTCTATGTTTGACCATAAATGCCCCTGTCCTGCTCCCAATTTGTCAGCCTGGAGTGAAGATTAGAGCTGCCCCAAGGGGGTGATAACAATAGCCTCTGGAAGTGTTCTCTTTTTTTTTGATTGTTGGAGAATCTCTACCCTAGCTGGATGTGGATCTCCTTGTCTTCTGAGTGAGAGGATGGAAATACAGAACAGTGCAGGTGGCATGACACTGCACGTTGGGTCACGGACAGGCAGATGTTTCTCATCATTCTTGAAGACAGTATTTCATGGTCATCTTGGACAACAATCAAGCTACTGTGCAGCTTCTGGGCATTATTATTTTGTTGTTAGGAAGCAAGGCATGTAGGGATGGTTACATGTAAACAAATAGTACTATGCTGTCTTTTCAACAAGCAACCAAGAAATAAAAGTTGGAGTAACCTTCATCAATTTTCTCTCAACTATTATTATTATTATCATTTATTTATATAGCACCAACATTTTACGCAGCGCTGTACAATAAATTAGAGTTGGGACACAAGATAATACACAGGCGCAGGTTATGGCACAGGAGGAGTGGAGTGAAGGTCGGCTTACAGTCTAAAAACTTTGCTATGTAAACTCTTTTAAAGTCCACCCTAAAGTCCTGAGATGTTTACAACATAATATTAAACCTGCTGAATAATTTCACAGGGTGAAATAAGTCAATTTCTTCGCTCACACAGGGATGCCGGGAAACCCCATATTGCACAACCAACTGCACTTGCCAGAAAGCATCTGTTATAATCACACACCCAACCCAGACAAAGCACCCCACTGTGCTCAGCCGTCTATAGCGTGCCTTGACTGAAGTGTGTGCTGCCATTACATAGTAAGAAAAACAATGACGGGAAGTAAAAACAAAAGGTTTCCTCAGCTCATGGAAAGGAGCCATATGGAGAAAACTCTTTTATTGCACAGTATTTTATGAAATTATTAGTTTCATGCTGAACTCCTGGTGCATAAAGATATGTTTTTATATCTTTATCTAAATATTATTGATTATTAATTAAATCTACTATAGCTGAATCTGACTACATAACAACCTTCTTTAATAGCTATGTATTATGGCTTGTTTCCACATGGCGGCATGGATTCTTGTTGTTATATGTCGATGATGTCCAACCAGTAGTTTGCTCACTGTTTGCTGGTGGATTACCAATGCCCATGTTTTGGAATAGGAAACTGTTAGACAGCTTTTCTGTTGTACTCTCCTTAACCCAAAGCTATACATTTCAGGTTTGATAAAAGCAAGCATCATCAAACCTTCTCTTCTGAGGCTGGCATGGACCCACTCCAAGCTTATGACTGGAGGGTAAAGGAGAAGCAGCACAGCAATGAGGTCATCTCTTTGCCATTCAATCGACGAACACTTGAGCCCAATGTGGTAACGCCACAATGACATCACCATGCACCGGTTGATTGCGGGTCAATTGAATGGGCATCGACCCATGTGTGCCAAGGCTAACATTGCATAGAACAGTGGTTCCCAGACTGGGGGGTGCGAAGGTATTCCAGGGGGGCATAAGCCCTCATTCTTAACCTGTGTTTAAATAGGGAGGGGGGCTCGATAATTTTCCCAAATAGAAATGGGGGGCCCTACAAGGAAAGTTTGGGAACCACTGCCATAGATCATTGGACATGGGATCAGGGAAAGCTCTGAAAATCTTAGAAAGTTAAGCCGGCCATACGCGGCTGGATTCCCCTGCAATTGTTGTGTGATCGATCGCAGCATGTTCAAACAAGTATTGCTGAACGATCACACAACAATTGTTTGGGGAGAATCGATCCCTGGCACATACTGGGGCCCTCATTCCCCATACAAAGTAATGGCAATCAAACAGGGATATACCATTATGTCAATTTTTTCTTGGAGTGGAATCAATTGCTCAAGGTGGGCTGCATTTGATTCTCGAAGGATCGATCACCGGGTGCATTCACGGCGATCGATTGTTCGGGAATTAAACGAAAAATCGTCCTGTGTATGGCCGGCTTTAGAATACATAAAGCAGAGCACAATATCATAACATCTCTAAGCATAACATTCAGATTGTAACTTGCATAAACCTCTTTTCTATCCTTACTAATAAACAAAAATCTAAATAGTGTAATCAAATCCTAGATAGAGATACCAGGAACATAAAGATAATATTAAAATAAAAAGCAGCAAGTTCTACGTTGCAGCAAGAAAAGGAAAATGTCATTTTGAGGGCAAACAGGGGAAGTTCTTCCAAAGTGTGGAATATTCTGTTTGCGTTCACATCTGGCCAATGTGATAGGAATACATAATGCATGGTTCTGCAGCCAGAAGTACGGTACATGATTTCTTTCCTGGACACGTTTTTCTTACTTCCACATTGCAGAAAATGCAGTATTTGTGTCCATGCAATGCAGACACAGACAAGTCGCTGTTACTAATGATAAACATGCTGATAATGATTTAGAAAACAATGGTTGTCACACCAACAGCCGGGCCTATCTACGATCACTGGTCTAGCAGGGAGAGAACACGAGTAAAACTGACTGGCACAGGCTGATAAGACTTGTATACGGTAAACGTTTGCTGAGTCAGTACATTAGTATGGTAGAGCCATATCAGGACCCAGAACAAGCTCTGCCTGCCGCCGATAGGGAATGACTATTAACTCTTCTTGTGTAGTCTTGGAAAAACAAGGTGTACTTTCAATTAGCTCAATACGTCTAGCACTATAATCAACATGTCTCTACGATTACCACATCACTGTGGCTGGGGAGGCAAAATATGATCTATATAAACATATACACACTGGTAGAGTTTGGCAATCTTAGTTGGCATTCGGTAAAAAGACTCCAATAACAAATGTTTGCTTCATTTGTATGTTAACTATACCACTAAAAATGTTTGTTTAATCTGTTTAAATTTCATTTAAATTTGGTTCCTGCCCTGTGCATCATGATGCCTTATCTTAAACCAGTTGTGGGCAAACTAGATGTCCAAGTTGTCCTGACCCCCCCCCCCCCCCCCCCCCCCCCCCCCCCCATTCTGGCCTGCAGGTGCCATGCCACCATTCTAATTGTGGGAGATGGCAGGAGATCGCTGGGTGCTAGCGATCACCTGCGGTCTCTGTGCTGCAATTTGAATCACGGCATGTGGGGACATAGCCTAAGTGGAGATAATGCCTAGAAGATAATTATAACGGTCTCCTGCTAGAGGCTAGAGTTTGCTTAGATTTACTATCTCAAGTGTAATTTTTTATATATAATATTATTTATTTTAGTTATTTTTTACTTTCCTGGTAATCAGTATGATAATTACTTTTTTTAATCAATGTTACATTTTCCACCCAAGGTTGGGAGGACTTGAGATCGGGTGGCCCTTACAGGTTCATTGTCTCTATCAAATTTAAAAACCCATTGCGGCCCACGAGTTAAAAAGTTTGCCCACCCCTGTTCCAAACCATATAATAAGCCTTGCTAAGCAAATATATGTTACAATGTTTTATGAGTAGAGGGGGTGTGTTTTGTAGTTCTGTTCCTCCATCAGTGCTGTCACCCTAGAACAGGAATGGAGAGAGGTTATGCTGCTCCATCATAAATATAGTGTGACTTTCATCTACTCTAATATAACACACAGTCATTGACAATTAGAGTCCAGGTAGTGTGTAGACCTCTGAACCTATTCCTAGCCATTTTGCATTGTACATTGATAGCACAATAAAATACAGCTATTTCCATATGAGAAGCACTTTGTATAGCATGGTGTAGATTTTAATAACTTATGACCAAGCAGCTATAAGGTGACCTTTGTCTTTCCATTGTATGATTGAATCCAAGAATGTGGCCTCTCTACATTTTAGGTCAGGCCTGTATCTGATGTACTGCAGACTCGAGGATAACGATACAGACAATTTTCACCACCCAATTAAATAAAGTTTTGTATTAGTCATAAAGCTTTGCACCTTGGGTGACTGTAAATTCTATAATGGAAGAATACAATGTCAAATGAGGTCAGCCAAAAACTGGTACGTACATATTTTGCAGGGGGGGTTCAACCGTGTCTACCTTTTGGCCTTCAGGGTCTCTTGTGGTGAACCTCCATGTTGACTCCCTAGATCTGTAAACTGGCTTTGGTTGCACTATTCTTGTGTTTCTCTATTATTGATAAAGCCAAATAGGAGTGGAGACATCACAGGTGTATTAGAACTGAAATACCATTGTCGGTAAATAGAGCAGTACCAATACAACATAGGAAAAACAGTAGAGGACATAGCCAGTCTACTGATAACTGAGATAGAAGGCCTGAGTGTAAAGAATATTAAATTATCTTTTGGGATAAATGGACCTCTGATGATAGGTGACAATGTAAACAGTCCATTAAATAAATATGCAGTCAGACACTACATAGTTGTTGGTCAATGATCTACGACAACTAATTCATTTTCTTCAAATGGGTTTTGTTTTTCTACACAACTTTACTGTAATGCAAAATTTACTTGAAGCAAGCTAAATGCACCTGTAAATAACTCAGAGACTTATACTGCTGCCCATTCCATAGACTGATGTCCACCACAATGACACAAGCGTAGAGGCTGGCAAAACCATCCCATAAAGAAATTATATGACTGTAATCTGCAGGCGTGGTTTCATTTGTATAAGTAGTTCATTTTATCCAACACCATTCCTCCAGACTATATATTGGCCAGATTGTGGTATTAATAAACATATCTTAGTGCTGTCTGAGAAACGCTACAAATTGTGTGCAAATCTGGCGCTGGAGCACTGGAACTGTATAACGCTAATTTATGGGTATCTATGAAAAATCAATACGATTAAGTACAAAGGCCCCGGGCTTGATGTGCTTTTTTTTTAAACTGTTTTGTAAATTATCCAACTGGCTTTCTCCGTTTAGACTTCTGTATTGAGAAAACCAGATTTACTACCGTATGACCTGGATGAATGGAAACATTTATAGACAAAGTAGCAATAATAATTGCAGATACCAGATTCTATACTCTGTGTCCCCAAAAGAGAAAATTATCTCCATTTTCTTCCAGGTGACATAGGCTACCAGTAAAGAAAAAGAAATCTTCCAAAAGGAGGCAATTAAGCTAGCCATACAGCGTTCGTCTTTTGTAGGACTGTTGATACTGTATGGGCCAGATTGATGGCTGCTTTGAGCACCCTGCGTGCTCAAGGCCTTCTATCTGGTCCATATCATATGCGGCCAAAACAGGGATATCGGACATGACCGTAAATCATGGTCAATGTCCATTGCTTTGCATGGAAACCGTGGGTCTCCATGTAAGGGCTTGTTTCCATTGTACGCCGGGACCCGTACGCTAAGCGTATACGCTAGCAGGGGTCCCGACGTATCTCCGACGTATCTCACAGACCTTTGCCTGCCGGCGGATGGTCTGTTTACACATCCGCCGGTGTAAAGGCTGAACGTACTCGACTACGTTCAGCCTGACACCGGCGGATGAGCTCAGCGCAATGAAGACAGACCGTCCCCCGGCAGGCAAAGGTCTGTGAGATACGTCGGAGATACGTCGGGACCCCTGCTAGTGTATACGCTTAGCGTACGGTCCCGGCGTACAATGGAAACAAAGCCTTAAGCATCGGCTGAGCTGGAGAGAGAGCAGAGCTGTCTCTCCAACTCCTCTGATATCTGACAGCAGCGCAAGCCAAGTGTTCCCTGCTTTAGATTTCATTGTCTCTTGGGTCTTACTCCCTCCCAAACACATCTAAAAGAAGTGTGCCGTAAAAAAGGGACACCTCCTCCATTACATGGAGGTCAATGGCACCACCTACCATCATATCTGACGTCATCAGTGCGAAAGCATCGGCGGGTATAACGGAGCACAGAATCGCCAGGGTATTCCGGTGGACAGGTGAGTTTGCTTGTAATTAACTCGGGGTGAGTTTTATTAGCTGAGAAACTCACCCTGGGTAAACTCGGGCAGAACGCCCAGGAGGTTAAAATCAATTGTCAGTCTAAAATCGATGGGTTGTACCACCACACAGTGTGATCGATTCAGAACTGAACGATACCTTTACTTAAATTATTGTACATGTTCCATAATACCATCAGATACAAATCGATCTAAAAACCTAGAAAACCCGTCAGATACTTATACAATCGACTGAAATATACCAACATGTCCGATCACTGCTCGATCAATTTGATGATTTCAATCACTTTCGATTGATCGTACCAGGTGGACAGGGAACAATTTCTGTTCGATGGACTTAAAACTATTGATTGATCAAATGGAAATATAGAACCATGTATGATTACCTTTACCCTTCAAACTAAACATACTAGAGTTTATCATTATATAAACAGTAGACAAATTATGGGGACGATCCATCTACACAGGATGTCAGTGCTGCACATCTACAGAAGCTTCCATTCAGCAGTCAAGACAATACAATAGGTGAAGCTACTGCACATGGCACACAAACTCCAGCAGGTTTGCTGCAAAGTGTAATGATCATAGGAATCATTAAACTGATTATACAATAGAAAAACTCATTGGTTAGCATGACATCCAGGGCTTGTTACTTATTAGGCTTATTGGTAAATGAGCAATAAGCGCAACCGACCAGCGAACATGTGACATCCTCCAGTCGGTTTTCAGGCTTTCGCCTGATAGACCTGCCATTAGGTAGTTATCAATGTGCACCACATAGGCACATCAATTACCGTACCATGGGCACACGGTTTTCTGAGTCTCTCCTTTACCCAGCCTCTGGCTTCAGAAAGCCAAATTGGATGGGGATAGCGCTCTCCCTATTCAATGTATTGAATTTCGACCAAGGTATTCCAACATGTTGGAAACCTGTTTGGTCGAGTTCCTTCGAGCAGGATCCAGTAGCTAGCTTTAGAGTGCGCAAGGACATCAACTCCCCAAACCTTTAGTTTTATTATAACAAATGAATGCAGAGTTTCTCTACCCACCGCTACATTAACTGCTGGAAACAGACAACTAAAATATGAGCAGATAATTAGACGCAGGAACAAACATTCAATATATGGAAGCTCACAAGTTCTCACATATGGCAGATGCATTTATTTTCTTTCTAAAGTTACTCTTTTCAGTAAGCACATAAATATATGCTGCATATACACACACACACTGGGGGTTTGATACACCTCAACAATATTAACATGGTTTGTTTACATCAGTGGTTCCCAAACTTTCCTTGCAGGGCCCCCCTTTTCTTTTTAAAACATTATTGAGCCCCCCCCCTCCCTATTCAAATACAGGTTAAAGCC
>CM070033.1:49063266-49082770 GCA_036250615.1 Ptychadena robeensis | reverse complement strand
CGGAATCGATCGTGCCGGAATCCGGTCGGAATCCGACCCGTGTATGGGGGCCTTAAGAATAAGGGCAAGCGCTCCCCTGGAATACCTTCGTGCCCCCAGTTTAGGAACCACTGGTTTACATGATTACATGACCCATGACACACACACACACAACACAACCCTCAAAATTGAAACCCCCCTTTTATTTACTGGAAGAAATGTAGACCAATAAGGATGGTTTGTGGAGGGATATTTTTTTCTCCCAGAGATGGACACAATGTTTCCAATTTTGGTGCTTTTGTAAAGTTTTTAAGCAAAGTATTTCTACCTTTTCCAAGTGAATTTATCTTAAAGATATGCAGTATCTGAGATATGTATTAAAGGGTATGGCGTAAAGAAAGGCCTTTATAAAGGGGCTTCCAGTACAATAAACATGACATTCTGTTTATCATTTGCATGGCCAATATTTTTGTTTTGCCACTGAATGTGTACATAAAAACACTGGGCAGACAAGGTAATGAATCATCAATAGGAGTACTGAGCAGTTTCACTTCTAGCAGCTACAGAGGTATGTAAACGAGGTCAGCACAAACAGTTCCTCTTTTCACAAACTTTGAAAACAAAGTGTTGCGCTCCACCATAACCACTCTGTACTGAGATTCTCAAAACAAACAGCCGGTATTATCAGAGAACATACTGACTAGTGTATGTCAACTCAAATACCCAAATGTTTTTCTCACCAGATGATCCTCCCCGTAATTAAGGCCTTGTTTCCACATACGTCGGGACCCCCTCCGCTAAGCGTATTGCCTGGCGGGGATCCCGATGGAGCACAGACTTTGGCTATGTTTCCGCTACACGTCGGGACCCCTCCGCTAAGCGTATTGCTTGGCACGAGGCCCTGACAGGGCAGATTCACTTACCTGCTCGATGAATGCTGTGTTCTCACAGCGCTGAGCCATTCCACCGATGCAGGGCTGAACTTAGTCGAGTACATTGAGCCTCTGCATCGGCAGATGTCTAAACACAGCATCTGCCGAGCAGGTAAGGTCTATGTGTTCCGTCGGGATCCCCAACAAGCAATGCGCTTAGCAGAGGGGGTCCCAACGGAGATCCAAAGATCCCCAACAAGCAATGCGCTTAGCGGAGAGGGTCCTGACAGAGATCCAGAGGCTCAACGTACTTCACTAAGTTCAGCCCTGCATCAGTGAAACGGCTTGGCGCAGTGAAGACTCAGCATCCGCTGAGCAGGTAAGTCTATGTGCTCCGTCGGGACATATAGTGGAAACATAGCCTAAGTCACCAGCTCTCTTCTAAACTGTATCGTTTAGATATCAAAAATGGCATTGGAAATCACAAACAAGTCAAAGCTAATATAATACATGAGTGTTTGTATATGGTGACAATCTCGTCATTCAGTTTATAGTTGAAATATCCAATAAGAAGAAGAAATGTAAGATTTTATTATACCTTAACCCAAGAATTAATGTAATACATGGCATACCATGCATTAAATATCCTGAACTGGCCATACACGGTTTGATATTTCCATTTGACCCAATCGATTAAACAAAAATCGATTGCTACATACAGGGCTGTGGAGTCGGAGTCGAGGAGTCGAAGTCGGAGACATTTTTGGGTACCTGGAGTCGGAAAAAAATGAACCGACTTCAACTCCTACTAAATTTAAATGGGAATTTTTGTTACTTTTTTTTTTACTAAAATTACAAAATTACTTCAAATGTCGCAATTAATAAACAGTCATAATGAACGACTTCTCTGCTAAAAGAAAAAATGCGTGCTGTGCGTAACATTACAGCGCCCACTGTGACCCTAGAATAAAGGCCCCCCCACACACGTACCGACAGATCAGCTCAGATGAGCTCTAAAATGCAGCGTGATGACATCATCACACTGCTCTCCAGAGCTGACAGCATCAGCGGGCACCCTTTGTGTTCCGGCCGTTAGCTTCAATGAAGACGCCGGTCTCCATTGAAACTGACAGCATCGGCCAGAGATTATCGGACATGTCCGTTCTCTGGCCAGCCGAGCTGTGGGGCGTTAGTGATCTGTCACCCCATGTGGGCACCCCCAATCGGCGAGCAAAATCGGCCGCCGCTAGGTGCGTGTATGGCAGCCTTAACTCTCGCTGATAATGAAGTAAATGTGTTTTGCCGGACTAGAGACGCTTGTGTAAGTGAAGGGAATGGATCGCCAATAGTTCAGGACTGAACCGTAAAGCATTTGGAAAACTGCTGTCATTCAGCTGAGGCGACAAATACTTAGATTGTTAGCTTCAACTTTAATCATGACTATGGGATTCCAGGGAAATCATGAATCATGTTTGAAGTGCCCCTTCGCCCCGCCTCTTCTTGGAGCCTTCCACTTCCCTATCTTCAGCGGAAGGTCAGAACACTAAAGCTTGGCACACACAGGTAGATTTGTAATAAGACTTGAGTACAATCAATTAACTTGTGCGCTCACAGTGATTGATTGTACTCTTATCTGTTAACAAACCTACCTGTGTGTGCTTTTCTTCAGGAGGGATCAATAGAGCCGGCTCGAAGGAACTTGATTGAACTTTGCATGGAGACATGAGTCTTCATGGAAAATATTGAAACAGCGTGGCTCCTGCCTCCTCCACAGCCGTTGACTGTCAGTGTGAAGGGGGCGTAGCCAGCACTCCTCACTCAGAAGCTTTATGAGACAGGCTGTATGATAATGGGTCCCCATTGAACAGGAATCGATGTGCCCATGTGGTGCACATTGATTTTCGTTTAATTGATCCCTGATCAATGACAGCGTGGTGCCTAGCTTAAGGAAAAAACAGCAGCATCTTCTGCCTAACTTCCTTACTCTGCTTTAATTGGCCATTACAGTGTTGGTTTCCTGGCCAGTAGTTCTGTGGGTAATGTATGTTGTCTTCCTTTCCTTCAATGGATGGATAAAATACATTAGCATATTACATACAGAGGAGTCGGAGTCGAGGAATTTATGGACCGACTCCACAGCTCTGGCTACATACCTGGCACAATCGGCTAAAATTGATCTAAATAAAACATAACATCAATGGAGCAGTGATAGGACGTGTTAGTAAATTTCAGTCATACAAGTATCTGGCGGTTTTTCTATTTATTTTGATTGATTTGTATCTGATGGTTCTATGAAGCATGCACAATGTTCTAAGATTAAGAACACAAATGACGATTGAATCTAAGATTGATTGTGCAAAAGTTGAACTGTGTATGCAGTGGCAGTTTTAAGCATGGGCCACCTGGGCAGTTGGCCAGGGCGGCATCATCTGAAACGTCTTCCGATGCCCAGATGTCTCCATCACAGCTCGGCCACCTATCCGCGCTCCCACCCAGGGAGAGAGAAAAAGAAGAGGATACTCTGTTAGTGCCCATCAGAGGGGTGCCCAGGTCACCGATCTCCCTAGGACCGCTCCTGTGTGTATGGCTAGCTTTACCCTACTGTAACTATAGGGAGCAGCACTATCAGCCAATCCGATCACTTCCTAAAATCAACTAAAATAAGATGGCAGTGTGGAAGTCGTTTTTAATGGCCCCTAGGTAACAGTAACGCTTTGTAGAAGTATCTCATTTTATGAAGAATGTCCTCCACATGCCATTTATCATACCAACAACTTCCAAACATTGCTGGAAGAACATGCTTATTCACAGACATAACATACGCATAATGTCTGTGTCCTAGTACAAGATATTATATGGGTGTGAAAAAGCAAATACTGGGGACTATGACCTTTTAAGTCTGTGAGAAGCTGTAGAGTAATGACCATCTGTCAGCCCAGAGCATGTACTACATGCTACATAAACCTTTCATTGACCTGTAATGATATATAATGTATTGCTTTGTAGTACGTTGGGTATTAGGATTTTTATCTCTAGATAATCTGTCATCGATTTAAGGATCTCTTTAATAACTGCACAGTACAGAATTTTACGTCAAAAGACCATATAAATAATATCTCTATATCATAATAGTTTCTATCTGTGT
This sequence comes from Ptychadena robeensis, assembly GCA_036250615.1. NCBI lineage: Eukaryota > Metazoa > Chordata > Amphibia > Anura > Ptychadenidae > Ptychadena > Ptychadena robeensis. The sequence goes on along the minus strand of CM070033.1, from coordinate 49,078,774 downwards.
AGACCAGTGGTGGCCAACTGAGTTGATATGGAGGGCCACAAGTGTGGCCCTCGGCATCACTAAAGGGCCGCACATAACATTTTCAATCTATACTGATTTGTAGAAGCATTTTATAATGAAGAAATTACAGCGAGTATAGCTAGAAGACATCGTTTTTAAATAACAAAACTTGTTATTATTGATACTTCAAGCAGGAGGGAACACTGTAGTGTGGAAACACACATTGTGTGTCATCTACATCGTCAACGGTTATGTTCCACAATACATATTATACAATCAACCGCGTTCATTGGTGGAATAGTGGGAGCATAGGCACTCACCAGTCTGCTAATCCCCCGCCAACACTACAGGAGGAGAGATGAAGGACTTGCTCAGGCACCATCTGGGTCACTGATTGGCTTTTATGTATGCTTATCTTGTAAGTTTATTACCTCTCCTCCTCTTCCCAATTCTAAGAAGATCCCAGGCCAGGACCTGCCAGTGGGGAATCAGTGGACAGATGAGTTTCTATGACTTATGCATTAACAGTTAGGTTTCAGGGTCCACAGGTGGAGTACTGAGGGGGGCCGCCAAAGAAAACTGAAAGAGCTGCATGCGGCCACCTGGGGTGTAGACAATCCCTACTGATCTAAGTCACTGCCATGTGCTGTGTTAGTAGGATGGGAGACACATCATTGGTCTTGTTTAGACTTTCAATACAATTTCATGGTTATGTGTATATTTACCCTGTGTCCTCGAAAATAAGGCACCCTTACATTTTTGCCTTACACTGAAATATAAGGCATCCCGAAGACACAGTACTGTAACTCTGGAAAGGGGGATCAGAGGGGGCAATCAAAATAACACAGGAGGATCAGAAGGGGTTATCCCCCCCTGAGCCATTTTGATTCCCCCCTCTGATCCCCCTGTGTCATTTTACATTATGCCCCCACCCCGATACCCCAGTGCTGTACTCTTCTTCATGATAAAATAAAGTTAGAGCATCTTTGGGAGCAAAAATTACTAGAAGATATGGTCTTATTTTTGGGGAAACACAGTAGTATTAGCTTTTTATTTTTTTTGACACCGTGGAGACCAGCCCTAAAGCTAGCCACACATGGTACAATTTATCATTCAATCGAGGTTCGATTAGATTTTGTACTTCGATTTAAAAAATCGAACATCGATTGTCATTTAATGGGAACACATGGGAAGCACGATAATTGAACAATTTCGACTGAAATTAAATCAAAGTAATCCAAAATCGTCGATTGAATTCCTCTTACGATTTTAGTTTCAATTGGAAGTTAAAGGGAAGTAGCCTAAAAAATCGAGCCACAAAATCGAGCCAAAAGAAAATCGACCAATCTACCAAAATTTTCCAACTTGTCCGATCACTTTTCAATCGACGATTGTACCAAAAATCGTTCAACGATCATTGATTGCACTATGTGGCAGTACATCGATTAATGTTCAATCGATCTTTTTTTCCATCGAAAATCGTCGATTGAGCGCTAAAATTGTACCATGTGTGGTTAGCTTAAGAGTAATATGTAACATACTGAGATTAGGTGAGGACATGAAGATATGTACTATTCTTTTATGCCAAAACAGGAAATCTCATCCTTTCTTCCCACATCCCACCATAGTAGATGTTGTTGGTCCTGGGCAGCTTTCGCAGCAGAGTATATACTGTATATGTTATCAGTTCTACCCACCTTCTGTGGTCATTACCAGGGGATGTCACATATTGGGAACATAAAGTATAGTCAGTAAATAGGACTCACATGTTAAATAATGTTACAGGAATGACAATCCTGGAAGTTTCCATTTCTTTGGTGATTTCACACAAATTACCAACACATGTAGGTGACATGGAGAAGAAAGGGACTACTTTATGGATACAAATGATCTATTTATACACACATTTCTAACTTTGCTGGGTAACCAACAGTGTTCATTGCTCAGTTTCTCTATTTAAGCCCATTGTACATTCATGACTTGGCATTAAACCACCTTGTATTACAGCGATCCTAGTCCTCCTGGATATTACAGATTCTGCACTTATAGGTGACAAAAGGAACCGGCTGCAGCCGCCAGCCTGTCTTATGTCCACTCACCCGCAAACAATTCCCAATGACTTAACGTATTAACACAATTAATTGCGGTGTATAACTGTCATGTCTACTTAATGTATTAACCTTAAGCAGTCATTCTGCTGTATACCAGTCATGTTATTCTACTCAGGCCAAACAGCACAGAATGAAGGATGATCTATAATCATACACAGTTAAATATGTTACATCCTTTACCTGCCTAGGGCTTTGCAATTGTGATCCCTCTTAAAGCTATGTTCCCACTTAGGTGATTTATCACCTGCGGAATTGCTGGTGGGCAATCGTCCATTCATGTCAATGGAAGAGATCAGGAAAAATAACAAATGCAACCTTATCAATGGGGACAAGCCCATTCAAAGTAGTGTAGGCAATTGACAGCGATTCGGCAAGCGATTGAAAATAAATGGCGGGTATACTCAAGTATGGGCCAAAAAAGAAATCAGATAAATGGAATGATTTGAGTATATACTTCAATAGGCCAATTGAACAGGAAGCGATCGATCGGCGAGCTAACACTTGGATCACCTATCTAATTGCACCAGGTGGGCAGGAACTGATTCCCGAATGATCGTTGTGGTCCATCGGAAATCTCGTCAGGTGTATGGCTAGCAAAACCGCTGAACATGGTATCATTGCCAAATTTGTTGGAGAAGCAGGGAAGGGTTGTAGGAACAAAAACAATAAAAAATATTTATTCATCCCATTTGTTAATAATGGTCCCCATACACCTTAAGATTTCTCTTTAGTAATATGAGGGACTTTCTTAACAATCAAGTCTTCCTGTGTTCAATTGCAGCGGACCCTACACTACATAATTGTTGGTAGATCTAAAGGATATCTGACAGAGAGATCTAAAAGGTGTATGGCCAGCTTAAGTTCAAAGTAAAGTTGACATTTTGAATAAAAATGTTTGGCCTTAACCTTGAAATTCATGCAGAAACCATATGTGCTAGAGCAACACCTTCTCTAAATCTCTGCCAATTTTGGTGACTACACCATTTTGGAAGGGGTGCTTAAACTCCTTAGTGTTCATGACGAGCCCATCTCGTCCAGAGTTTGTGTGAAGAACAAACTCTGGATGAGCTAGGCTCCCATGAAAGCCGCATATCCCTTCCAGCTGCAGCATTTCCGGGGTTCTGCGGCTTCACTGATCGGATCGCGGAAGGGGGCGAGGGTGAGCAGTGCCATAGACCTCCATGTTAATGGAGGGGCCTCTGCTTTCCATCCCTCCCAGCTGGTGTCATGAATGACACTGGCTGTGTGGAGAGGGGAGGGGGGAGGGAGGAAATGGCAGGCAGTGTACCTCGTACACTGCTGCCATTGCCTGTACCACACTGTTAAAAACGGTGCGGTACAGGCGGTGCGCTAGGGAGGTTAAACAGTGTAAACGGTACCTAACATCCCACTTATTGGGCAAGACAGGCCCATTGACATTTGTGTACAGATTTTCTGTGCTCATTCATTGCCCTCAATGTACATATGTGCTTGTCTAGCCCATGTGTAGTGTGTTGGGGTCCAAATAATAATAAATGCAATCCACTAAGATGTGCATACCATGGTTGAGCAAATCCATCAACATATATGTAACAATACTGTACATTGGTGGGTGTTTCTAGTAGTCAACTTATAACATATCTTGTTGTATAGGAAAAAGAAATCCCCAGTGTAAAATAAGGCATATGAGAGGTGCCCGTTGTTTTAAACTTCTTTTAAACGCGTTTCATGGCATATCAAGGTCACTTCATCAGGGTAATAGGATATATCGGTATGCAATCTCCTCGCGCTTAGAATGGTAAGCTGTCAGGGAGACTGAAGCTAACAGCATACTGCCCATGCCCCAACAGCCAAAAGAGTAAGTACAAAGAACCTGACTTAAATCGTGAATCAAAATAGCTGTTGGCTCCCACTAGCTTGTATATTGGGAATTGTTTTCTTCCTCTCTCCAATATTGCTCACTTTGAGAACCTGGGACTAAGGACCATTATATATGCGGAAGAGGACCCAAACTCTAAATTATAACATATCTTGTCACTTATAAAGGAAGTATAGGTTTGCTTATCTGTTGGCAGTTAGGGTCTTAAAAGCATCCAGTTTCACTGCTTCTCTGCCACTTTCGGTATTTTCTAGGTGGGTCCAAAATCTGCATCTGCACACAAGCTCATTTTACCTGCAGGCAGCTGCAAGAACAAATATAACTTGCTGCAAAGCAGTGAATCTGTATGGAGTAGTACGTACAAGCTATTGGACTTTTTGGGGGTTTCTATAAACATTTTGAAATTCATCCCACTAGGTTTCTCAATTCACAATAATTGAAGCAGCTGTTCTATAACCATATATACACCATTAAGCAGAGTGGTTGGCAATTTTATGTGGACAGCAACTATAAATCACCCCTGACCACCCGTATTCTATCGCTATAAGGACATGTGAGCAAAGAGTGATATCTTCCCTGTGGTAGTGGTTTCCAGTCAGTCAGGAACATCAAATGTGTAGTTATTCAATGTTGGTTAAACCTATATTAATCAGACCTGTCCACAAGTTCCAACAGTGCAGGACTGGACCATTCCCCAGAAGCAAAGTTAACATTCCTATTCACCTAGCCATGCAACAGACACATTGCAGACATCTAAATCACATTATTCATACACATTCCCCAAACAGTGAATCAGTGGCAGCAAATTAAATCCAACTGCAACATGACCTACATATTACATAAGTCCTAAATTAAATTGTAATGCTCATTATAGGTGCATCAAACTAAAAGGTGAGCAAAGTGTTAACGTTGGTGTACTTGTTAACTTGGATTGGACCTAAATACAAAGATTTTTGTATCTGAATCACAAGGAGACATACTGGACCTCTGCAGACAGGGCACTGCTTCCTCAGACAACTAGCATTTCAAAGGCTTTTCTACTCAAACGGTTTTACTTTACTAAAATATCAGACACCTTTTATTGTGCTGCACTAAAATTTATTTAACAGTTTCCTCTACTCCAGTACCTTGCAAACATTTTTGAAGCTAGTCTGAATTCATTTTGTAGTGTCTCTAAAACTTAAAAATAAAGTTCAAAAATATGATCTATGAAACACATTGGTATGAAAATTTTAATATATTTTTTGAAAACATCCCTGCTATAGCCAAAATTATCCTTTTAATTACACAGTGGTGTTATATTTTTTAGTTCAATCTAGTCCATGATAAATATATTGCTTCAAAACTAAAGATTTTCTTAGAAGACTCACACAAGAAATATACATTTCCCCAAAAAGATGCAATAGGCAATGAATGGGACGTTCTTATCCTATACCCAGGGGTGCACATAAGTGGTACTCTGAAGGGGCCAATAACTAGCTATGTGTACCTGCATTATTGTTACACAGCTCATATGTGTACTTACAACTTGGAGGCGCTCCGTGTCTGGGCGGCCGCAGCTAAATGTTACATGTATACAATTTATGTCACTTGGATAACCGCAGGGAAACATGAATAACTATGAAAGGTTGAAGTTAGGGGTGTGAAATTAGGAATGTAAATTAATAATCCAAAAAAAAGATTGGACTTCTAAGGGTGTTGGAGATCTGGGGGGTGAAAGTCAGAGTAGGCATATGTAAGGGTAAAATCTGACCAGAGAAAAGCACTGTGTGACAGCTGGAATATGACTATGAAAGGATGACATTTAGACTGCAGGTAGTCTCCGATGTTAGTTACTAACCCAGAAAATTTCAGGATTGCACTACTGAGGTATGAGATCTGGGGGTTCAAACGTGTTGTACTGTGAGAGTTACATGTGACCCAAAGCCAGCTGGTGTCCTGTGGATGGAGACAGCTAATCGGAGGATCAATCAGCAACAGGGAGGTCCACGTGCAGCAGAATCTTCTATAAAAGGAGGCTGACAGTGAGGGAGACAATGAGGAAGACCACCCTACATATGGGGTGAGTACCAAACACCATCACCTGGTACACATCTGAGGAGCTCACTAAAAAGTTATGTGCACCCCTGACTATACCTCTCCCAGTAAAAACAATTAAGTTATTTTTTACCTTAAAGTGTAAAATACAGAGCATTACAGCAGCAGCAATATTACCTGCGGCTCGTGTATCTTCCTATATGAAACTTAATACTCAGGAGAAATGATCCGGAGAACTAATGGAAAAACTAAAAATACATCAGAAAACTAACCACACCTTGTGCCAGCAAAAAGTGGAACATTCAAATCATTTGGAGAGGCAGACAGCCAAATATAGTAAGAGATTTCTAAGTGACGTGTGGAAATAAACCCTCAGCAAATAATGAAGCTTATAGAAGTGCTTTCATAACATGGCTGCCATTATAGGCCTTTAAGTCTCATGCCAGCACACTTAGACCCTCAGGATTTGTAAAATCACGCCATATTTTCCATGTAATCTTCATGTGCCTGCGGGCTGTGTGCATGGGAAGCGGCTGCAGTCTGGTGTCAGGGGCGGGGGATTGTTGCTATGTGAATACGTGTTTCATCATAAATCTACTAAGCTCAGCCCGGCTCGGACTGCCTGCTTACTGGAATATGCCAACACAGCGTGCTTCCAGAGGAGAATCCTACTTGTCTGTATAGAAAATAAGGGAAATGATTGAAGAACAAAGAAAAGTCCCAACCGCAACATTTGCATGTCTACAGCTAGCCATACACGGTTCAATTGACTGTTCAATCGATTTAATTCGACCGATTATTTTAGTCTGTAGATTGAATCATGTCCACATTGAACGATAGTTTCAATTTGATTTCAATTTTCAATTTGCTTGATCGAAATTTGATCGGACCAGTTGGAAAATTTTCATTGATTGCTGCCACATCGAGTGTAAATTAAATACTATTCCAACCAATTGTGATTAGATCCAATCAATTAGCATACTGTTACACCCGGAGGAGGGGTTTCTATTTACTGGTAGGCAGAAAAGGAGGTTTGTATGTATGCTAGATATATAGAATTTTTTTGTCGTTAACATGACAAGATATAAGCTATAGGTTATATAAACCAATTTGCAGTAATGTCCATTGTTTTCTGCAGGAAAAACCCATTTGGACATAAGTGGAATTTTGTTTCAATGTGATCGTACTAAATGTATTATGTAGTGAAGGTGCCTAGACATAATATGCAAGCCCGCCAAATTTCCCATTCAGTCGCCACTTTGACTGTAGTCAGACCACTATGATTGCTCTGCATAGGTCAGGTCATTTTAAGGCTGCTGTTGCAGTAATGGAAATGTTTAAGATCGAACACTCAATGTGGTGTGTCATTCAATTCAATTACAATCGATATACGATTCAATGATCAAATTGATGATCGAAACGTGTATGGCTTGCTTAAGAATCCGGCTCAGTATAAATGTTGTCCTGATCCTACGTAAAGGCAGAGATGGCCAGTATATTAAAATAGAACACCGATCCCAAGAGCCAGCTGATTTACAAAGCATTTCTTTACCAACAATGTATGCTTTATTGAAAGTTGACAAGTGCAACAGTTAAATACAATGACGTGTTACAACTGTTTAGAGAACATGCACAACATATGCACACCTTACAGCTCAAATATTCCTTTAGATTAGCGGAAAGTGGTCAGTATCTGGAGTGTTTAAACCAAAAAAAAAAACATTAAAAAAAGAAATCTGGGTGACTTGGAGTTTGCTTCAAAAGATCCTCAGCTTTGAGAAAGAATACAAGAGGCATGAATCTGCCACGTCTGTGTGTATATGAAGGCTTTGGCTTTCCGGTTCTTGTCCAACCACAAATCCCAGCATGCCCATTCACACTGCAGAGCACGCTATGAGACTTGAACAATAACGGGAGAGCCTCGGCCTCTCTACCTCTACATCCTAAACAGTTGTGCAGGTGTGCTCTTGGCTAAACCCTTTAGTGCCAGGCTAACTTGCATCACAGGCTGATCTGGCTACTAAAGAGATAGCAGCTTTAAAAAAGGGAAAGAAAAAAAAGGAAAAATCAAAACATTTCCTTTCAGCCAATGAAACCACTAAATTTCAATCTGTACAACCTAAGTAGTACTTACAAGATTTCTATTTTACAGAGTACTTACACTACATACACAAATATACAGTAGGCAAATAAACTTCATTGAAACAATAATAATAATAATATTCCTAGTTTCCAACAGCATCTTCTCACAACAGATCCTATCGTATCAATAGCAGATATCGCAAATAAAGGGCTAAAGCGGAAGAAAGACGTCAATAGCTTTACCCACAGGGAAGGTGTCTGGGTGATGGAACGCTCCCTTCTTGTATCAGAGAACAGAAGAAAACCTTGGGTCATTGCCAGTATAAATCAATCCGCTACTGTACCACCTTTACACCTGAACATACTTGCATCATGTACAGCGGTGCGTGTTACATGGATAAAAAGAAATAAAATATTTATAAAACAAAAAACTGAAGGAATCACAGCTTGCATACAATGCAGTGTTAAGTGTATTTACATGCTTCATCACTGTCCAAGCAGAACGGCTCATTTCCAATGCAACACGCTTTGAAATCATAATTCCTTGGAGTCCAAGTATGAAAAGAAGGTGGAGTGATACAGCTCTAATACTGAAAAGGGGCAAGTGCGCGATAAAGCCGGAAGCGGAGGAGAAAAGTGGGAGGCACGTCGGGTACCTTCTCCTTAAATATGATGGGTGAATCAGAGGCACATCCAAGACTGACAGCATCTTGAGAGTTTTATAGTCACTGAAATTATTAGGACACTTCATTGCAGCAAAAGAAGGTTGAAATGATGGTCACCTTTCTTTGTAAATTTCCAATCCAAGCATTAAAGCACTCAGAAGTAAGTTACCATCAGACTGGAATTCTAGGCACAGTTCACCAAGCCTCATGGTTACAGATCTCTTCGGTATTCGTAGTGGTGGAAGGGGGACTGGGCCCCATTGTGATGAAGCTGCTATGCTGAGGGCCCGGAGCTTTGTGAGGTTGGCTGTGCAGGTGCTGGGGGGCCCGTTACCAGCTGTGAGGAGGATGATGGAGGAGAGCCGCTCTGGAGCTGTGCTTGGAACTGGGCGAGCTGCTCTGGACTTGCCAGGGTCTTCAGCAAGCTGTTTTCCTGTTCCAGTTGTGAGTTCTTCTCTATAAGCTCCTTTATCTGCTCTTTCAGCACCTCCACCTCTTCCCTCACTGCATACATCAGGTGGCTTTTCACCAAATCCTGCAGAAGAACAAACACATTAAGCTCAAGGAACAACGTGCAGTATTCAATGAATCACTGAAGCAACAAGTGTCAACAACTCTGCAGGGTACACATACTCAGAACCCTCATCGGGACATCAACATACATAACCTGCTTTACATAAAGAGCATCTGACAGGAACCCAGATACTAGAACTTCAACCATTTCAGAGAGAGGAAGTCCAAACTAGTACAGAACCAGAGAACTGTGACTTCACACCAAACTGTGCCAATCAGAAAGTAACAAGACACGCGGGGCTCATCCACACGAAGAATCCCTAGTGGGGAGGACTTGCACTGGATGAATGCTGTGATGTTTAATGACAAGGTTCCAGTCCAGGAACATTATCTGGACCAACTTTATTTTAGATTACCAAACTAGATAAGAAATACAATAATGTGTTTGGGTCCAAACATGTGTTAGATGAAGGGAGGCAGCTTCCAATACACAAGGACATTGTTCATGATTGTAGGTAATGGAGGGTAGATTACTATCACCCAGAGATGAGGGAGGATAATCTATGATATACACACGGTGTGGTACTGGCCCCATGCTATAATAACACATGCTCCTCTTCCCTGCACTGCGGAGGATAATAATCTATGATATACCTGTGTGCACTGGCCCCATGCTTGAAGAACAAATGCTGGTCTCCCCTGCACTGCTGTGGATAATAATAATATAATACCTGTGTGTGTACTGGCCCCATGCTATAGGCAGAGCACATGCTGGTCTCCCCTGCACTGCTGCGGATAACAATAGGCAGACCTCGGCCCGGCACACACCGGCTGCAGCTAGTCTGAGCAGAGCAGGTTGCCGCATAGTGTTTTCCTCTAAACCCATGACGTCATCACAGCACATCTAGGGCCGCCCACCCTGGCTGAGAGCTGACCAATGGAGGAACGAGCTATTTTTAGCCGGGAGTGAAAGGTTCTCCTCCTGCCTAGTAACAGCGAGCAGGGAATCGAGTGAGAGGAGCTGCACGGCTCCGGGCTGAGCTCCAACAACAAAGAGGAAATGCGCGGCGCTGGCTGCGTGTGCCAGGTGCACACACACCCACCCACTGCCCGTGTACCTACCATGGCTTGCTCGATCTTGTTGTCGATTGCTACCACGCTGGCACCAGAGGAGCTGAAAGACAAAAGAGATGCTGCAATGAGTGCCGAGTGTATAACACAACACGCCATACATACAACACAGAGCCCCGTGTGTGCGGTACCACTGCACTACATCACACACACAGCCGCATCACACACACACACATCCAGAAGCTTCCATACACCTCCCCTCATCACCAATGTACTGACAGACAAGGGAGGGGATCGGGCGCATCTACCTGCTGTCTAGTGTGACGGCCGCGCTGTCTGTGCCCAGCAGGGAGGAGAGGAAGGAGATGGAGAAGTTCCTGAGCTGGCAAACCCCTAGATCCATAGCGGCCGCCGCTCTACATCGCTGGGGGAAGACGACGAGCGGCCGGCGGGCATGAAGCCGCTCTGATGCTGAGGATGCTGCGGGATGAAATGTCCCAGGTCAGCGCTTCCCAGGCTCAGCTGAGAGCCGGCCTCATTACATAATATATGGACGGCGCGCCCATTGGCTCAGCAGCCAGCAGGGCACGCCCACTCCCATTTCCCAACAACCCTTTCAGGACCGGGAGCGCTATGTAGATGGGATTATGGGGAGAGGATTTCATCATCTGTTATGGAGTGCCTTCTGTCACTGTACATAGAACACCTCTATACACCATCACTGAGGATGGCAGGGGGGACCGGGGAGACGGGGCGCTGTACACTCAGCGCGATCACTATACCATCACTACACCTCACTATTACACCTCGTACACCGGCCACCGATCACTACACTGAACGGTGCACCGGGCTCCAATGACAGGACTGCGGGACCATCCATCATCAGGAGGATCCCCGGGATACAGCGCCGCAACATGGAGCGAGAACTACAGCACTCCGGCGCCCTCTAGCGGCATCACCTGCTAACTGCACAGCACGTACACCGCACTGTCCGAGGGACCGGACAGGTATATCTCATGTAATACAACTAGGTGCAGCTTTCCAGGAGGGTCCCACAAAGATTTCTGGGGGGCACAATGTGGCAGGACATTGATGTCAATGTATCTAACACGTCATAGGTCACATACCATTAATGCACTAAAAGATTCATCCAATTTACTAAGTCATGTACAATAAACATAACAGTACCATAGACAATGTCCTAATATGTGCACTCACCTGCCCCTTCCTCTCTATGCCCCCTGATGAGAAGCCTCCCATTGTTTGTTCACTTTCCATTACCATGGGGATAACTTATACAAACAGAGCATACAAAAGAACGTGGGCCCAGAACACACACACCAATTGTCATTTTCCTCAGCAACACCCACATTTTCTTCCAGTGTTAGTAAACCTAGAAACTCTTGGAGTAGGAATTGCTTGGTAACTATATCGCAATATCACAGAATATTCCAAATCAGTTATTCTACGAGACGACAATAAAACAACACAAATCCTAAATAGACCTCAACCAACCTTGTAATATAAACTAGACTGCAAAATAAACCACAACAAATATTACTTCATAATTTTATAACTGACAGTCAAAAAGTAACAAAGCCTCTTCAATGTAGGATACCAGACCGCACAAGTAATAACAAACCACACGCATTCCATTATTTATGAACCAATAACTGATCAGTTTTCTATAGTAAAACTTCCAACTGTCATTTCTTACATTATGGTTACAATGAACGGCCACGGATCAGCCTTTTTATCTATTTTTGCTGTAGTTCTCAGATATCCGTGTGATTAAAATGCCTTCTGTCATTGACCCTGGTGTATTTTGCAGATAACCATCACATGTATATGGAATAGGCTACCAGACGGCTTCATCCTCCAAGTATACTTTGGCTTCCACATCAAAATAAAAACCCTTAAACACCCAGCACCATCACTGTGTAGAGGTGTATGAGTCAAAGTTAGTTGGAGGTACCAGCAAGCTGCTGTATCTAGTATATATAGTTTAGGAAATGTGATGCCAAGTCTCAATGATTGAACGGAGTGGAACCCAAAAATAAAAAATAGTGCAACAAAGACAGTAAAGCCCTAGGCTCCATGTCCACTATTGGATCAACTGGGTTACGTCAAGCTCGGACCAGCAGATTCAGGGCTGTGGAGACAGCCCTGTCATAGCCCCATTGGAGTAAATAGGCAGCTCATGCACTCCATTATAATCCTTATGTTCAATGCAGGGGTTTTAACAGACAGTGGAGCCTAGGGCTAAGGCAGAGGAAGAAACATCCAGATAACCTTGTGTCCATCAGCCAGGAGAGGGTTGCTCTGACTTTCTAAAGGCTATGTTTCCACATCCATCGGGACCCCCTCTGCTAAGGACATTGCTTGGTGGGGGTTCCCGAGGGAGTACATGGACTTTACCTGCTCTGGGGAATGCTGTGTTTAGACATCTGCCGATGCAGAGGCTCAACATACTCGACTACGTCCAGCCTTGCATCGGCGGAACGACTCAGCGCTGTAAAAAACACAGCATACGCAGAGCAGGTAAGTGAATGTGCTCCATTGGAACCTCCCGTCAAGCAATATGCCCCCCTCCCCCCCCAATGCAGAAGTTGTGATAAGTCTGATAAGATGTGTGCACTTACATCAGTATAAGAAAATCCCATAAGAAGATGGTAAACTATGAACAAGACTAGAGAAAGTTCTTCTTTTTAACACAGCCCACAAAGGAAATTGGGACCCCCTCGTGACCACTGGTACCACCAACACACCACTGTCACACAGGTACCACCAACACTATAAGTGAAACCCTCCTAGATGCATCCTTTAAATTGGCTGCAATGCTGCATATATTATGGGTTTTCCTGATATGGAAAAGCATCCAAATGTAAACTCTTACAAAAGTTCCTGTATGGGGAGCACCCCTTATTAGTGATTATCGCGAATATTCAGATTCCGAATATTAATCGCGAACATTGGCAATTCGGAAATTCGCGAAGATGGTGAATATATTGCCGAATATTCGCAATTCCAGATATTCTGTATTTTTTATCCATTACACATGCCTCTCAATGCAAGTGGACGAATGGGAAGGCTGCAACAAGAGCTTAGCAACACCATCAACAGTTTTTTAATTGAATATTGGGGTGATGCGAATATTGCGAAAATCAGCATTTTGAAAATTCGCATTAAAATCCGCGCCATGTTAAACATATATTGCTCGCGCGAGATTCGCAATTAAAAACTGCCGATATTCGCAATAAAAAAAAACGAATATTGCCAAATGCCAATATTTTCCGAATGTTTTCCATAAAATTTGCGGCATGCCGCGAATATGAATGTTGCCTATGCCACTCATCACTACTCCTTATTGTTTATACAAAAGCTCCTCCTCAGGGTCTACAAGTCCCACACACAGCAGTGGCTACATACAGGGCTCCATTATCCTAATAGCCAATGTAACACAAGAGGTTATACATATACATGGGTATACATTCCACTCAATCAACTAAAAAAACAAATTGTTAAAAAAGATTCGTTTTTTAAAATAAAATATATGAAAGCAGTACAAGTATATACATGTTCTTTTACATTTTTACATGAGGGACCAAGAACCCATTTAGCTCCCTGAACAGAAATTGGGAACATATCTCCTGCATGCTACCAAACTATTGCTCATTGATTTTAAAACTCTAGGAGAGATCATGTTACTTTGTAGTTTGTAACAAAAGGAAAATTAGCACAATAGATGAAATCAAGCATTCAACATGATCACTTGTTACTCCCCGCTAGGACCCGGACCAGCTTCTTAGCTGAAAAGGCCTAAACAAATAAACATTGAGAGACATGGTTCCATTTCTGAGAATTCTTCATTTCATTGTTACCACCACCAACATGCTTGCTTATTAAGTTCATGTATTATTTGTAATACCCATTCAACCAATTTCACCATTTCCTCAACTTTGTTTCTGACTTCTTACATGCCATATACCAAATCCAAATGCTTTGCAGGTACCACCATAACTAATCAGATGGCCAGCAGAGCAACACATAGTATAGTAAAAACAGGGCACTCCAAATGGAGATGATCTCGAGTTAATCCCTTAATATGTTATCACCAAACGTGCTGGAGATATAGAGAATGGTTGGAGGCACACTACAAAACACTACATTTGAAAACAAAAACATTTTGCTCTACCACAAATAGTTTTTGCATAAATGAAAGTTCAAAATCAAGTGAACATTTTCAAAATCAAAATTTCAACTTTGATTTTAAGCTTAATATATGCAAAAACTACATGTGATAGAGCAAATATTCCCTTCTCCCTTCTCTACACCTCCAGCAATTCTGGTGATGATATCACTTTCAGAGGCTTTGCAATCAGCTCACAAAGTCATCTAGTCGAAAAATTCGACCATCTCTAACTCCAAACTATCAGTGGGTTATGTCTTGACATGTTTTGGCCCATCACCATTTAAAAGGCCTTCCTCCATAGGACAAGTGTAACCTGGATTCATCAAGATTGTTCAAGAAACATTCACATACATGTGAAGTTGGAAATTGCTAAATGTTGCATTCTAACTTTGCGAGTTAATCACAAAGCCCTTGAACATGGTATAGCCACCAAAATTGCTGGAGATGTAGAAAAGGGTTTGTGGCAGTGGATTATACCGGTCACCGCACAGGCCAATGCTTCTCTCTGTGTGCACACAGAGTAGTGCACACAGGAGCTCGTGGACTGTCCCTATAGACAACAGCTCCTGAGAGGAGGCAACTTATCACGCCAGTGGGTGCGCACAGAGAGAGAAGAACTGACCTGTATGGCTAATGGTATAATCCTATGTGCAGTCAGAGGCAGAGACATGTATGCAGTCTCCGCTTGGTGGGGAAGGGGGTGATTTTTTTTTCGAGCTCCCACAACCACCAGAGGCAGAGATTACATACACGCTGATCTCTGACTGTACAGGGCACGCATGTATAGTGGTATACAGTATCTGCATCTCACCCATAATAACTTGGGTCATTTCTATAGGACTGTCTTTATACCACCTACATATGTGAACTGGTGGGTAGAAGTTGAGACATCTTGTTATGCCTCCCTTGTACTTAAAATATGTTATGGCGCTCTCTCCTGTTGGGTGGTATTCCCGAGTCCATAGTGGGGGGGGGGGGG
>CM070033.1:49033130-49048511 GCA_036250615.1 Ptychadena robeensis | reverse complement strand
AAGAATCTGAAACTGAGGAGTCGGAGTCGGGGAATTTATCGACCGACTTCACAGCCCTGACAGTATCACAGGTTTCCTATGGTACTGCAACGCAAACATGGCTGGTGTGAAAGGGCCCTTTATTGGTTTCACTAGAAAACACACAAGTCAGAAATGCTTGGATGTGAATCTGTCATTGTCTTAATTTATTTGTCCTATTGTATTACCATTTTACAGAAAACAATTGTAATTTGCAGGGTGTCATAGATTGCCCATTATGGGATGATGCCTACTGCTTTTAGAAAATCCAAATTGTCCTGACCCCCTTTGTAGTGTCATATCTTCTATTGCCTGGATAAGACTTCTCAGCTGGACTATAGGGGTCTGGAAGAACAGGAATCTTCTTATGGAGTTATGTGCAATTCATCAAGCCAGCTTTAGGTGCTCTGCAATTTGTGGTGGGATTGGCTCAAGTTCATCTTTTAGGGTTTGCATTCATGTCCCCTCCATGGGGAACTGACATAGTCAAGTTATCTTTATTGAAGACATGGCTTGGAGTTATTGTCTTATTTTTGTGTTGGTGTGATCAAGTAGAGTAGAGTAGGTCAGGGTTTAGGATTAGAATACCAGTTTGGTTGTGGAACTACTATAAACTCTGTAGTGTGAACTTTTGTTTTGTGGAGGTATAGGGAATATGTTGCTGTAGTTTTCAGGCAGCTTCCTGGGGGACTGGGGGATGGAAGTCAACCACAGATAAAGGCAAGAACTACACATGTAGTGTCTTTTTCTTTTTTTTGGGGGGGGGGGGGGGGGGGGGGGGGGTCGTGCGTATGCTTGAATATTTTGGTCCTTCTATATATTTCTCATGGTAATCTCACATTTTAGTCTAAACCATTGGTTCCCAAACTTTCCTTGCAGGGTCCCCTTTTTCTATATAGGAACATTATCGAGGCCCCTTTCCATTCAAACTACACAGGTTCAGAATAAGGACCAGCACAATGTGGAAACACAGGGTAACAGACGTAGTAGTGTTACCGCTTGTTCATTCGTTACGGTAAAAAACACATCATGGCCGCAGCATGGCTACTGTGAAATGGCCCTCAAACTTTATTAGAGATACAGCTTCCTTTTCCCACTCGCCAATCATGCATCACATATACACACTAAATATACAGAAACATTCATCATTCACACATTACATGCACTCTACCTAGTGTCTGCAGCTAGTTCCCCTGTAGTTTTCCGTTTGTCCATCTCTCAGGTTTGGCAGTGGACGGAGAGGATGGGTGGACTGTGTTCAATCCCCAGAGGAAGAAGAGAACTGACAGTGGGGAGAGCCGTAGGCAGTGGAGTTCTGCATATTTCTCTCTCCCCTCTTTCTGGCAGACCGTGTGATTCTCACGTTGAGGGCTCCAAGTGCCACCTCCATGCCCCCCAGTTTGGGAACCACTGGTCTAAATGGTCTGCTACAAAATGTAGCATTTTTGGTACTTTTTTGTGCTCCTACTTTGCATGTCTATCTGTGCAGTGATCACGAAGTG
The DNA here is from genome assembly GCA_036250615.1 of Ptychadena robeensis. Classification (NCBI taxonomy): domain Eukaryota; kingdom Metazoa; phylum Chordata; class Amphibia; order Anura; family Ptychadenidae; genus Ptychadena; species Ptychadena robeensis. The sequence continues at coordinate 49,046,991 of CM070033.1, read as the reverse complement.
AATCATCCTGAAGGAACTATTTACAAGATGCTTTCACATGTATGTAGAAAGACGGCTTCATCCACATTCCAAATAATGGCTTGAAGCCGCTTCAAGAAAATGCTGTACTTTCCTGAAGCTATTAGAAGAACATGCATTTCTGTACAAGTCCTGTGATTGTTATCATTGTAGTTGCTGTGTATGGGCATGTTTTCTTGAAGTACAAAAATCTCTGCGTAAAACTGATTAACAGTATGCCTGTATAACATTATTCTCCCTTCTCTACATGCTTTGTCTTCCCGCACATTCCATTAAGTAGAGGTTTCAGGCTGGGTTATGTGACACCAGTGGGCATGCAGGTTACTATTATATTATTATATATTTTTTAATAAATGACGACTGAACATGAAGATTATGTATAGGTGCCTACTTTTGATAAATAATCAAGATTTGTCTTAAGGGTTCGTTTACACAGGTGTTTTTTAACTGCCTGGTAGACAGACAACCTCCTGGCAAACATGCCTGAAATTTGCTGAGTGGCTTTCGCCTGGAATGGTTATCTAAACTACACTATTGCGCAACACCACTACCCTCGAGTCCTCATTGAAACTAATGGCATCGGCCAGAGATTTACGGACATGTCCGTTCTCTGGCCGACCGAGCTTTGGGGCAACGGGGATCTGATGTCCCATGTGGGCACCTGTTTTTGCCGCTCGTTGCCTCTGTGGGGACCTTTACTCTTTTGGGTCATTAAGCGACACCACTATGTTTGAGCAGCATCTGAGAGCATACAATATGCTTGAGAGCTCTTTCACACTAGTTTGCATTGCAATTTACACAGCGTTAACACTTACACGTAATGACACCTTCAGTCTGTAATTTGGGAGGTTCAGCGCAAGTGTCTACCATTCAAACGCAGCACAAACTGCATGCACATAGCCCTTTGTTTCGGCCTTAAAAGAAAAGGGAACAGATAAGTTAGGGATGGTTGTATAATGAAGGAAAGGTTTAAAGGTTCAGCTATGCCAGTGGTGGTGTGGTGGCACTCTGAGCCCTCTCTGTGGGTACTGACGCTGCCAGCGCAGAGAGAGGAGAGAACTTTTTGCTTCTGCTAATTGTACGCACAGTGCCTCCACTCTCCCATACCACTGCCAGCCAATCAAACGGCTGGGAGAGGGACAAGTGGGTAAACTGGCTTAAGGCCCTCATACACGCAGCAATGGCTGCTGGATTCTCGGAGACCAATTACAGTGTAATGACTTCATCAGGCTGCAGCCAGACGCCCAGAGGATCAGCGGGCACCCTTTGTGTGCCGACCATTACTATGGATGGGGACCCCATGCAAAGTAATGGGATTGGCCAGATAAATATGGACATGTCTGTTCTCTGATCGAGATTTTGGGTGACATGGATCTGTCACTTCATGTGGACAGCAGCGATCCACCGATTGCTGTGTATATGTGGGCCTTTACAGGACCATTAGGGGAAGAAGCTACACATAAAAGTAGAGTGTATGTATACATGAAGTGTGTATTTGTCACCTTTGCCCGTGTCACCTTTGCCCGTGTCACCTTTGCCCGTGTCACCTTTGCCCGTGTCTCCTCTCCCCCATGTCTCCTCTCCCCCATGTCACATTTTTAGGGAGCATAAGAAATTACCTTCTTTCTGCTCCACGCGTACCAGCCTGGTATCAGCAGCAGGAAGTGGAGGAGAGGTGAGAGCCGCCTTCCGTGCTGCTGATTGGTTGACACATGCGCCAATCAGTCCAGCCGGAGGCTGACAGGCTCTCTCAGCTCTCCTCTGCTGAAGGAAAATCCCGGGCGAAGAAGCGCAATTACGGGATCGGCGGGCAGAGGGGAGACATGATTGGCAGTAGGGGCACGGGCCGCAAGCGGCTGACCGCGGAGGGGCCGCCAAGTAACGCGAAACGGGCCACTTGCGGCCCACGGGCTGCGTGTTGGGCACCTCTGGTCTATATGATTTAGGGAGTATAATTCAGGGTAAATGACCCTGTTGGCACTTTGCATAAAGAAAGTGGGTTTTCGCTTGCATTGTCTCCATCACTGACCTTTAAATGTTGATGCTTTTCACTTTGATTTAGTATGCACTAGTAACGCCGATACCTGTAAATCCTTGTATTTTTTGGGAATACTTTAGAATGAATATGTTTGCTTATTTATAAGATCTACAGGCTTGCATTCCTTTTGGTGTCTATAGGTTTTTGAAGGTTGTAATGTCAAGGTAAGGAGCGCCCAATTTTGTCTTTTGTGTAGGGGTCAGTAAAAAGAACTTTAATATAGATGTATGGCCAAATCTACTTAAGCTCAGGCCGGACTTGTATAGATTTTACAATTTTACAGAGTGCTGTCCACGTGTTTAATGAAATACAATATATGCATCACAAGACCTGGATAATGTATGTACCAGCTAAGCGACAATCTAGTACAGGCAGCATTGATGGATCCCCCAGAGATTGGTTGTTAGCAGCTTGTCTGAACATCTGTGTTGCTGGGTATGTAATGTGAATCCACCGTGCTTCACTTTTACATCCGGCATCTGTGCAGAGAAAGCTGCTGATCACACTATTACCGCACTTGTCGTCCTGTCTCCTAAGAGATGCATTTTAAGCCCTGGCTGGGTTATATGGATTTGCCTCCTTATAACTCATATGAAGATTGGTGTGTCCTGCTGCATGCAAGACCTATTTTTGAAAATATCCAATATTTAATTTGCCCTTTTAACACATTTATGTTACTATAAAACAGTTAACATGCTAAACCTCAGACAAGTCAATTCTTCTTCCTTTTTTTTTTTTTTTTTTGTATGTTAACCTATGCATGTCATTCATCCTTGAGGTTTGGAAATCTCTCTGATGTCCGCAAAGCAGCATGAAATTAAAATGTTTCTGAACTTGTTGGAACATTCAAACCTTTTGGGGGCTCCTAAATGATTCTACAAACTTCGCTCCCTGTATTTTTGAAGCTTTGATGTGAATATAGGTTCACCATGTTGCAGGAACAAAATTGAAAAGAGAGGGTTCATGAATTAATAAAATAATCCCAGAGACAAGGATAACACAATCGTTATCATAAAAAAGCCATCATAAAATGTATGTTGTGTTACAGTTCAAGTTCTTCGGGATATTTAGGGCGTCAAGGCTCTGGAGCTGTCTAACATGGTGTCTTGTTCATGGTTAAGAGATGGGAGATGAGAATATGGGTGCTTTTGGGGGTGAATTGAAAACCACTTAGACTGTAGTGACAGCAGCTACTCAGAGCAGTGTGACTGCAGTAACTGAACTTGTGAATGTATTAATCAAACATCAATTTAGATATAACTTCATATAAGCCTATAACTCGCAAGTATGTATTGTTTTGCTCCCCTTTCCTAGTAGGCATACTAGCTGTAACCAGAATGAGTTCCAGAGAAAGTTACAAGGAAGTAAGTCTAACTCAAAGTTTAAAATTTTTCAAACAGCCAATTAGGGCAGTAAACACGCAGGTCCAGATACAGTATGTGTGCTGCAAACTGCTTTGCAGGGAGGGAATACTGAGAACAATACTGGGCTGTTGGACTAAAATTATTATTGATGAGTGCCTTAAGGCACTCTTAATGTACCTGTGTATTGATGTTCACACATGGAAGCCATTCACATTGTGTGCATTATGCACTACTCTATGCTGCACTGCATGCATTCTTTTATTGCAACGTGAGCGGTTCCAATACACTAGTTTAGGAAGCAATAATGCAGCACATGCAGTACCATGCTGTGTTGTATGCTGTCAAATTAAGCGTTAACACTAAAGAGTGTTGCTGGTACACAATGCATCTAGCGTGAAAGGCAGACCTAATACAGTATAGTCAATGAAATTGTTCACAAAGGTTGGTGGTCTTGATTTCAGAATGGTAGTGGGGAAGGACAGCTTGTATCACAGATAAAGGCAGATATATCAATCTTTCAGGGATATGGGCTTAGTATTTCACCCAAAATTCAACAATTGCCGGCCCTCGGTCACATACCAAATCGGAATATGCTCACAAGTCCGATACTTATTTACCAATATGGAGCTTTCTAAAGTAAAAACAAAGCTTATGTAAACTTATTGGAGTTTACATATTACCTGCTGCTGATCAATATTCTATTATGCTCCCATGTGACCAACATCCCAAAATTAATGAATAAGAGGGCCTACACCTCATTGGATACCTCATCTCCTTTTTTTATGTTCAAGAGATCACTCTGGTGACAGCAAATGCATATTTGATTGTGTGATGACTTTTGGAATTTTTTTATGACTTAAATTAAAATTCCCCATGTCTCTGTTGTATCAGGGGACATTTTTGATGATCGGTTTATCTGTCCTCTTATTATATACTAACTGCTGATGTTTTTTATTTAGTTTTTTTACTCAAAGTTAAATAGTTTCCATTCATCTGGTGATGGTTTCCATCCTCTGGGATTGTCCACTCCTGTTGATTGCACATTCAGAGATAACTTACTGTTACTGGTGTTCATTTATAGCCAGGCCATTCAAGTGAACGTGTAATGGAAACCTGCTGCTATTTTTATTTGTCAGTGTGGTGGACTTATTTGTATGAAGCTGTTAAAGGCACATAAAAATAGCTTCCTAGTGATGTGAACAATGTAAGGCCTTCTAACACTCAAACGTGTTTCATTTATTTTATATTTGAAGTAGTCTCTCGTACCTCCTTTTTTTTGTTTTTTATTCTGGATGTTGGAGAGGAATTGCACTGCAGTTAATGGTGATGTCACCCCCTCATAATATACTCTATGCCTTTTATACTGTTGGTGGGAGTAGGACCTGACCACCTCATCTGTCTTATTGACAGGTGCTGCAAGCTTTGAAGTTCCCTTTTATTTATTTTTCTAAGCGGTTGTGTGATCCTGCCATAAGGGTTTGCTATAGACACTTCCAGTTTTAGGGTTAGAATTCTCTATCTCTGCTTCCCAGTTCTGTTATCCAGTTTGTCAGACTTTTCACACTGCATGATCATACCTCTGCAGTTATGTGCATTGTCGTCTGGTGTCATTTCTCTCAAAATGTGGTGGTAGTGCAATCAATGGTTTATATTGAGCGTAGTTAAATATTTAACTTTTACTCCAAAATGAGTGTTTAGGACTAGTTTTAGGGACGGCATGGTGTGTTTTAGCAAAATCATATTTTATGTTGAATCCTTATGCACTTAATACAACAATGCTTTGTTAAATCCAGAGCATGGAGGAAATCAATAAGTAGCCATTTCATACTTGTGTGGTGAAGGGATTGAGATTCAGATCTGCCTACATACAAGCCACTTATTTGTCATTAAGCTGGAGTTGCTCTTCTGACGTCTATTAAAGGATTCCAAAATCATTAATCTGCTCATTTGCTTAATATGTTCTTGGAGAGGTTACTAAGCAGTGTTAGCAAGGCTAGAAATAATTCTGGTGTGTTTAATGTAACTAAAGGATAAATATAACTGTGGTGGCCAGGCCTACTGCCAGTGATAGCAAAAAAAGCCTGCAAACATTTTCTCCTATACCTTGGAAATGCATATACAGTTCTGCCTACCTAGTGACCCATGATCATTAAATTCATCAGTGTGAGACATAGAGTAGTCAGACTGAGGTTTGCTACAGATCATCTTCTCTACAGCTTTGCCCAACGCCTGGTTGTCTTATGGTCTGGGTGGATAAACATCCTTGATTTTCAGATTTTTTTTCTCAATCAGATTTTGTTTAAATATGCTCCTTGAGGAAATCTATTACCATCCAAAGTTATTCCATCATGAAATAAAGATGAGTTTTTAAATTATATTGAATAAGGCTGTATATGTTTTATTTTTTTGTAAATAAATTCCATTAATCCATTCACAATGTCATGCTCTTCCAGAGGTTTTTTATAAGATTATTGGGCAGTTTCTCTGCCTACAAGATGTTATCACAGATGCTTGGTTTACTTTTGCAGTTCTCAAAACTGAATTTGACTCCGCAGAGATTACTTCCCTTTTCTTTACAGCAAAAATGTTCTAACATGAACAAAGTTGAGAAAAAGACCTTAATCCTATTGTTCTACAAACCAGTGAATACAGAATCGACCCCTTCAGTGATAAGTTTAAGATGTTCAGTGAATAGTATAGTAACAATATTTTTCCTGATTGTTTGGAGTGGGATAGATCTGCACAAGAAGAAATTGAAACGAAGTGTGAGGATGGGCATTCAGTTGAATAAATCTATTTAAATTGTTATTGAGGTAATGATTATTTTTCTCCTTCCTCAGTACAACAGAAAAGTTGTCCAAATATGAATCATTAACCTAAACGGGGATAGAAAAACTAATATGAAAAGTTCTTTTAAAAATCTTCATCTACTTGCAAGTTATACCATCAAGAATTAGTCTTTACGTAGCCAACCGATTTAAATCAAGTCTTACTGACTAGTGATTTAAATTGTGTTTTAAATCATATGTTTCCTGCTTATGGTTACACAGAGACCTGGTGAAGACTACAATCCTTAATGTCTCTCACACCATCTGTTAAACTCGGTACTCGGGGGGCATTAAGATAACGCTCTCATGACCGAGGAAATTCATAGAATACATAGTGATTGGAAGGTTTAGAAAGCTCCTCATATTACATAGTTTTGGTAGAAGAAAAATGTGTTTGTACAGAAATTGTATGGTAAGATTGTAAGGTGTATGGGGGCCTTTAGTCTTTAGTAGGGTAAAGCAGGGTACAGACCTGCAGATATGGAGCACCGTGCGTGCTCACGGCCATCTATCTGACCCATATAATATGAGCCCATCGCTGTTTCCGAGCGGGACAAATCAATCCCGCTCAAAAACAGCCATATCGGACATGACCGTAAATACGGGCGATGTCCTATGCTTTGCATAGAGACCATGGGTCTCCAGGCAAAGCTTGGGCTGAGCTGGGAGAGCAGAGCTGTCTTCCCTGCTCCGTCGATATCTGACAGCAGCGTGATGACGTCTCAGACATCGAGCCGTCTGTACCCTGCTTTAAAATAATGTCTATTTTCCCTGTTCAGTTAACCATTTTGATACATCTGTTTAAATACAGTTAGAATGATTCAATCAGAAGGATAAGAGAAACAAGTTAAGGTTTACAAAACGTACAAACCAGTGAAATCGAGAATCTTATTTAAAGAATAATGACAAGATCTGGTGAATTACAAAATACTGCGTAACCAGCAAAGTCTGACACATGAAACAGGACACAGAACCATGTAAAGTCTTGTTAATATGTGGTAGGCTAGAAATGACAATGTCAATGGCCTATGTTATACAAGTAAATGTTTATGTATATGTTCAGCTTAGTTTAGCTGTAGGCGGCCTTTTGAATTGCAAATAAGTTGTGAAGGTGACTAAGCAGGAGTGCGTGACCTTGGGCTTAACTGACCAGCAAGACTCTTTCTTTGTTCAGAGTCATGACTGAGAAAAACTGGATCATAAATGATCTATTGCCAGTGAAAGGATTTTCTTTACTCAGCCTCTTATTGGAACAGTCTATACAAGTGGTGGGCAACTGAGTTTATATGGAGGGCCACAGGTGCGGCCCTCGGCATGACTAAAGGGCCGCACATAACATTTTCAATCTATATTGACAAACTATACTTAGCATTTTCTAATGAAGAAATGGCGGCAGGCAGAGCTAGAAGACATTTTTCATTTTTAAATAACAAAACTTGTTTTAAATGATACTTCAAGCATTAGGGAACACTGTAGTATGGTGATGCACATTTTGTGTAATATATCTCATCAAAGGTAATGTGCCTCATAGATATCATCAAAGCCTTTGAATTAAAGGTTATGTGCCCCATAGATCTTCTCAAAGATCAAATGCCCCTATTCAGAAGTTATATGCCACAATATATATTTTACAATCATCCCGCATTCATTGGTGGAATAGTGGGAGCATAGGCACCCATTTTCATTGAACAGGATATTCTTAGAGCAGGAAGTGGAGGAGAGGTGAGGGACTTGCTTAGGCGCTGTCTGGGTTGCTGATTGTCTTTCATGTGCTCAGCCAAAGGAAGTCCCTCTCCTCCTATTCCCTACCGAAGAAGATCCTGGGTGAGGACAGGTGAGTTAGGTTTCGGGGGCCAAAAGTGTAAGACCAGGGGGGTTTTGGTAAAACAAAAGCAGATGTGTGTCTCTCCTGCCACGAAGGGCTCTGTGCGGTGGAGAGAAGTGAGGTGCTTAAGCATATCACATACCGTTATACAGAATAGCTGACTCTGCCCTGGAAAATCTGGCTGCTGTCTGCCGCCGTGTTCCTCCTCTGTATGCAAACTATATGTACAGGAGAAGGGTAGGGGGGTATGACCTCAAACTATATGTACAGGAGAGGAATAGGGGGTATGACTGCAAACTATATGTACAGGAGAGGAGTAGGGGGTATGACGGCAAACTATATGTACAGGAGAGGGGTAGGGGGGTATGACCGCAAACTATATGTACAGGAGAGGAATAGGGGGTATGACCGCAAACTATATGTACAGGAGAGGAGTAGGGGGTATGACGGCAAACTATATGTACAGGAGAGTGGTAGGGGGGTATGACAGCAAACTATATGTACAGGAGAGGAGTAGGAGGTATGACCGCAAACTATTTACCGCATACCCCGGCTGCAGCGATCTCTGCCGCGCGCCGATCTCTGTGTTCCTCCTCTGTGTTCGTCCAGCGCACAGCACATGTGGGGCGTGTCAGAAGGGTTGACTGATTTGATGGATGCCGATCGGCGCTGCCTTAGTGGGCGGCCACATGTGCCGCACGCTGGACGTCAGTCAACACAGAGGAGGAACACGGAGATCGGCGTGCAGCCGGGGACCGGTGGGGACACCACGGTACCGTAAGTAAAAAAAAAAGCCCCCTGTACTTCTGCATTCGGACCATAAGACGCACCCTGATTTTTCCCCCCACTCTAGGAGGAAAAAAAGTGCATCTTATGGTCCGAAAAATACGGTACATTCCTTCAGCATTACTTGCTGTGTTCAGCCATGTTTGCTGGAGAGCCACAAGTCTTAGCTTCCCTATTGTCCTAAAGCATGTTTTACTGTCCTCCCAACCAAAGGTACTGGAGAACCACAATTCTCAGCATTGTCTGCTGTTCTCACAACTTCACTGGTGGTTTCAAGTTTAAATGGTTGAGCTTGTAGGTATCATGTATAGTGTAATTGTGAATTATTCACTGATGTTATAACCGTAAGACCCTTTTAATGAAAAAATACACAGTAATTTTAACAATAAAGATTTTAGTACAACTTTTAGTTATTGGTCTGTAATTATATTAATGGTGCCTAATGATTACAATTCACTACAGTCAATAGACTACCATGTGTTCTGTAAAGGGTTGGGAGCATGACTGCTTTAGGTAAACCCCCATGTGTTTTTGAGCCTCCGTGTTTGAGACCGTTAAATGAAAAGTAACACGGGACCATGAAATGTCTAGATCAGGAGTCCTCAAATGCCGGCCATACACATGCAGAGCTGGAGCGATATCGCCCTCCGATATCGCTCCGGGAGGCTAACGTGATGACGTCATCACGTTAGCCTCCCATTGCATTCTGGGGCCCCACAATAGGCCAGGCACCCTTTGTGTGCCGGCCATAAGCAGCGATGGAGACGCCGTCTTCATTGCTGCTTATAGCATCGGCTCCCATCGGCCAGAGATTTTCCGACATGTCGGATCTCTGGCCGGCCGAGAAGTGGGGCGACAGGGATCTGTCGCCCCATGTGGGCACATGCCGATAAGCGGACGGATTTTAACCTGACCGACGGCGAGAGCGCGCACGCCAGTCGGTCAGATTAAAATCCGGCCATTTATCGGCATGTGTATGGCCAGCATAAAGGAGCTTTTACCAAACTTCTAGTACACTCCTGGATCTCTGGTGCCTTGCTATGTGAAATAAAGAATGTTTCATGTATTTTAGGTGTGAGGTCGGAATGGTTGATGGATGTGATGTGTGTTTATTACATGGGTGTCGTGTGAGTGCAAATGTGCATATGCTCCCTACAGTCTTGGGGACTGTAAACTTGGCCCCCTGATCAGAAAGTTTGAGAACCCCGATCTTAAAATGATGTGGGCTCTGTCTGACATGCTGCAAGAGGGAGCATGTACAACTCTGCCAGAGAAAAGATTTTTTTGATTGTTTGGGATTTTCTTTGACCCGAGTGTTATGCCTGAGCACCATAACATGTAGAGCAACAGTGCTTCCCCTCTTGAGTATCCCGGGTAAGTTGTAACGCAAGTTAAGTCAGGTTAACTGCTCTGGAGGTTAATAAAAGCAGAGTATTTTCCTTTTTTTAATCAGAAGACACAGAAAATATGAGATTAAGGGTGCCCATACACAGGTTGATATCTGCTCAAGCGCAATGTGATGACGTCACCATGATATGCTTGAGCGTTTGCTGATTGAAAGGTGAATCGATGCGCACCACATTGCTCTGGTCTCCATTTAAAGTACTGGCAATCGAAGGAACATCATGTTGGTTCCCTGTTCGATCAAGCTTTTTTCAAGTTAGATTGATTCATACTGTTCGAAGAAATAGTGGCCATGTTTAATTCCTGAACACGTATAGTGGTTATTTGTTCGGGAATCGAACCAAAAATCATCTCGTGGGGACCTTTTAAACTTTGCGTTGGTGTTTTTTTGTGAGACAACTGGTTGCACAGAAAGAGCAGTAGTTCCTTTTCCTATTATTTAGGAAGAATACACAAGGTATATTTATTTATCTTGCCTCTTGGATATGAAGCATTACCATGTTTTCCTGTGTTTGCCATTTACCATTTCTTAGTTTTCTTAGAATTCTCTCCAGCCAAGCATCATTTGATATGAAGTGTGAACAGGACAATGGCAGAGCTGTTTGTATGTGGGTGTTTGTTTTATCTGGGAGGGTTGAAGTTATCGGGCTGCTGAAAAACTTTCACCGATTCCCATTACATAGCAGAAGACGTCATCTTCAGAGAAAGTCACATGAATGATTTGGTTTTTGGCAATGCTCCACGTGAGGAAAGACTTCTGACTGGTACTTTCCTACTACCGCAAAGAAGATACTTGCTTGTGTGTTCTCCCTACATTCCCTCCTCCAATGTTCCTTCTTTGTCAGTGGATTTCACTTCTCTCTGACCTTTATGTTCATGGTTTCCCTTAAAAAAAAAAAAAAAATTTCTTTCAATACAAGATTTTATTTGGTAGCTTTCGACTTTTTATCAACTTCTCAAATGCATATGAAGAACTCCATTATAATAATTTGATACAATATTTTACATTTTATACCATCACTTCCATCTTTACGGCATCAGACTAGGTCCAGTTGTCCCACCATGTTTATCCGTTCCTATTCTCCTCCATTTAACATGTTGACTTCCTTAGGTTCTGTGGCCAGTTAGGATTGATTGTTTTCCTCCAGTGGTTGCTGAAAGTAATTGGAATTGGTTGATAAATGATGTATTTGCCTTGTGCGTTAGGATATGCGGAAAGGGAGATGAAACCCATCTGCAGCCCCCCCTCTTCTGGCAGAGCTGGCTGGGTCCTTGTTGGCCCACGCCCCCTTCACACATACACAGAGCCGTAGCTGAACACACTACTTGTGTGTGCGGCTTAGCTGCTCTGTGTATCTGGCTCAACTATCATCCAATTACATTGAATAGGGGACAGCGCTGTCCCCTATTCAATGTAATGGATTTCGACCAAGGTTTTCCAACATGTTGGAAACCTGTTTGGTCGAGTTCCTTCGAACAGGATCCATTGATACTGCTGGAAGGAACTGTGGATGGCTCAGATGAAGAAACAGAGAATCGGGATCCGTGAGCGCGCACGCTGCCAGATGTTCCTCTCTGTTAATTCATCGAGCCTTGTGTGGCTAGCTTAAGTCTGACTCCAAACACTGAGATACCAAGGTGAATGGCTGAAATCAATGCTGATTACATCGTTGGGCTAAATTCACCCAGTAGGTCTTAGCAAAGCTATGGTACATGGAGCCCTTTTAGAGGGGAGAGGAGAGAACTTCAGCGAATGCCTACTTGCTCTCCAGACTGTCAGTTCTCTTCTCCCTCTGCCGAATGCACACAGTGGGGCACTTTGGGCACTCTGTCTAAAAAAGGTTAGCCGTTGCTGTCATAGAGGGTAATGAAGGGTTTCATACATAACTCACTTCAAATAGTTTTTAGGAAAGTTTTGGGCAACTTTTTAGTCTGTTTTGGCAGATTTAATGCCCTGCCAGTACTTGCTTTTACATTGAACTCTCTGAGTATTATGATGAGAAAAGGCATTGTGTGATCATTTCTGTTCATCTTCCAAAGACATCTTCAGGGAGTTCATCTCTGGGTAACATGCCGTGCTTTCCTTTCATGTGTGCACTTGAAAACAATGCAGCAGCATTTTGAATAGCCCCGTGCCTGGTTTTCCTCTGCGTTGATGACCCCACCTAGTCATCATTTTGGAGTTTCCTTTTGGCTCTGCTCAGTACACGGCGTAATCTCCGGCACCGTTTCGCATACAAACCATTGTGATCCGGCTGTGAAAACTCCCCAGCATTTGTGAAGCACTTTCATTTGCCTGGTCCTTGGAATTGGATGAGATAATTGGTATAGGTGCACATCTCCTCTATTTTCTCTTTGCTCAGTGGTCTGTTCGTGTATGCGCACAATAGACTTAATGTAATGAATGGACCTTGAGCAATGCTTTTGGGCTCATACATTATTCATCTGCCCCCTCGGTAGTTTTCCAGCTGCACAGTAAGTTTGTTACATTGAATGAGTGGTTTCTCCTAACCATCTGCTAAGGCTTGTCACAAAGTGATTAATACAATTATTTGGCTTGACAATTTTTTTCATTCAACTCCCAGATAACTTTTTGTCAGATAGTTTTTATTGAAAATAGCCCCAGTGTCTTTGTATTTTGAAGGGTGGACATGTATTACAAAGGAAATGGAATGAAACTGTTGAAGACGGTAGTTATTTCATGTGATGATCCCAAAGACCCTGCAGGTTTCTCCAATGCCATTTATAATGATCCTCTGACAGTCTGGGTTATCTACAGTTTGGAAATAACCAGGCTGCCCAGGGCATTAATAATCACATTTGGCTGATAAATATGCAGCAATACACTGGTTGATTGATCCACAACTAGGTAAATGATTGATCCTGCATAACTTTACATTACTTTACATTGATTATTACCATGAATCCATCTACCTGCACAGTGGATAAAGAGTGAGCACTAGAGCAGACATGGGGGCAAACTACGACCCGCGGACCATATTCGGCCCATTTAGTCTTTGAATCTGGCCCTTTGTCACCTTGGTGTGCAGACGCTCTGTCTCCCTCCCATTGTTCCCTGCTATAAGTGGAGACCCTGTGTAGAAGATGATTGTTGTGGTCTTCTTCTAGAGGCCGTCAGTTACCTATATCTGAAATAGAATGTTTGTTTTTTAGTGCTACAGAATATTATCCGTTTTAAGGTCCCCACACACATAGCGGGTGGGGACCGACAGATGAGCTGTGGAGAGCAACATCACACTGCTTTCCATCGCTCAGAGTATCGACAGGCACCCTTTAGTTTGAATGGGGACCACCAAGGCATTGACTTTCATCGGCGACATTTACAACCACAGTGAAATAGAGCTGTGTATTTGGGTTCTTCATGTCTGGTGGTGGGCAATGTTAAGTAAGGGGTTTATTGGGGAACCATAGGGAATGGCTTAGTTGCTGATGACTAAAGATTGAAGATAATTCAATGAAAAATGCTCCTTATCATTGTTTGTGATTGGGTAAAGCTAGCCACACACAGCTAGAGGAAGTAACAGATTAGAGGAACATCGGGTGCCGTGCGCGCTCACGGCTCCTGATGTTCCTCTAA
>CM070033.1:49014434-49025125 GCA_036250615.1 Ptychadena robeensis | reverse complement strand
GGTTTGTAAACAGATTAGAGTACAATCAATCACTGTGAGATTGTACTCAAATCTTGTTACCGATCTACCTGTGTGTCCCAAGCTTTAGTGTTCTGATATTCTGCTGAAGATAGGGCAGTGGAAGGCTCCAAGAAGAGGCAGGGCGAAGGGGCACTTCAAACATGATACATGATTTCACTGGAATCCCATAGTCATGTGTAAAGTTGAAGCTAACAATCTAAGTATTTGTCGCCTCAGCTGAATGACAGCGGATTTCCAAATGCTTTACGGTTCAGTCCTGAACTATTGGCGATCCATTCCCTTCCCTTATACAAGCGTCTCTAGTCCGGCAACAAACATTTACTTCATTATCAGCGAGAGTGAAGGCTGCCATACACGCACCGAGCGGCGGCCGATTTTGCTGCCGACCGATGGGCGTGTATGTATGCTGATCGGGGGAGCCCACATGGGGTGACAGATCGCTGACGCCCCACAACTCAGCCGGCCAGAGAATGGACATGTCCGATAATCTCTGGCCGATGCTGTTCGTCTCAATGAAGACCGGCATCTTGCTGTCAGCTCTGGAGAGCAGTGTGATGACCTCATAACTCTGCAGTCTAGAGCTCATCTGAGCTGGTCTGACGGCCCCCAGTGGGCGCTGTAATGTTATGCACGGCATGTATTTATTCTTAGAGCAGAGAAGTCATTATGTTCATTATGACTGTTTGTTAATTGCAACATTTGAAGTATTTTTTTTTTTTAATTCCCATTTAAATTTAGTAGGAGTCAGAGTCAGAGTCGGTCCATTTTTTGCCGACTCCAACTCCAGGGACCCAAAAAGGTCTCCGACTCCGACTCCACAGCCCTGGATACTGTGCACACTTGCTCTGCATTGCGTTTTACAGTAGGTAGAGTTTTTAGGGCATCTCTCTTTCATTTGGGAAAGAAAAAAACATAAAAACACCCGTTTGCTTCTGTAAGAAATCCTGTGAGCTGACATTCTATTCTATGCTATGTACACTGTATTTCAACTTATAAAACTCAGTCCCTGAAGATTAGAGAATATGGGGAGGAATTCTGTAGTTGTCCTTTGTGGCAACACCTCCTCCCATATACAGTATAAAGCCCCCCATACACTTTCCGATTATTCTCCCGACCGATTTTTCGTCTGATCCTGTCACCCGATTTTCACCTAAAATGTTATGGTCGGTCGGCACGAAAAATCGGAATTCGAATTATCACCGATCCATCAGCCCGACCCTATTTATTAACAGCAGATCGACCAAAAATTTACGGACAGGTCCGAAGCGGTCCCGATGGACAGGTTCCGTATCCGATTAATCTCCCGACCACATTGGTTGGCATTGGGGACTTGAGTGAGTGTTCAGGTTGTAAGAGCCATTACACAGTTTCAGGATAAAGGCACTTAAACAAGGCCATATAGCTAGAGACACAAAACAAGTTATTATGGTTGAACTTTACAAATCTATTTTGTATTATGACTCTTAGCATTTCAACTGTGAGCTGGATAGAAAACTGAATCTCAGTAAGATATCTTAATACAAGCAATATACAACATCTATACCAGTAAAGCACTTTGCTACATGCAACATATTTTTGGCAGCTTGCCACTGACTCTCTAATGTCAGTTTATCTATTTTAAGCCATAGCGTTGCTGACAATTGAATACTTGGAGTAAGAGAATGGCTTCCTGAAAATACAGGGAGGGTGATTGAGTATCCTTAACAGAAAGGTTCTGCTCCAGCCATGCAACTCAGAACTGCAGGGTCCACTTTTCAGAAGATACTTGGCAGGACCACAAATGGCTCGGGCCAGCACTCCCTGGAATACCCCAGTTTGGGAACCACTGATTTAAGGGGACATTTACACATGCGCTCAATATTGGGCAGGCGTCGGAAGTGCAACCAGGGGACGCCTCATGAAGCATCTTCCCAGCTTTTTGGGCGATTAACTAAAGTTTCTGTAGAAAATGCAGAAATGTGTCAAACGCCTTTATCCACTGGTCACATTGCTGCCTGGCATGTATTTAATTAAGTACCATTCATCATTTCAGACACACTAGTTTACATCTGCAAAATAACCAAGACAAAGACTATATTTTGGGGAAATCGCTACTTTGCTAGCTTTCTTTTAAACACAAGTCTTAGGGCTTGTTTCCATTACGTCGGGGTCCCCGACGTAGCAGATAGACTTACCTGCTCGGCGGACGGGTCTGTCTTCATTGCGCCGACTCGATCCGCCGGTGTCAGGCTGAACGTAGTCGAGTACGTTCAGCCTGTACACCGGCGGATGTCTAAACAGACCATCCGCCAGCAGGCTGAGTCTATGGGATACGTCGGGACCCCTGCTTAGCGTATACGCTTAGCGTAGGGCTCCCGACGTACAATGGAAACAAAGCCTTAGGCGCTCCACTAAACTAGATATAACCTTCATCTGCACTATTGTTACATTTCACAAAAGTTTACATTATTGATGCATAAAGGCATTACCGTGACCTGGAATAAACCAAACCTTCTCATATAGCATCTCCTGCATTGGAATTGCATTTTTGTACCCATAAGAGACTCCATGGTACCTAGGAGCCTAGGAGGGTGGCTGAAAAATAGCTCAGTGCTCCAACCAACAGAGGAGGAGTTAAGTAAGCAGGAAAGCTGTCTGAAAGCTTTCCAGCCCCAACTGGCAGATCTGCACGTGAGCTAGGCATCTCTCCAATTTGCACGGTGTGTGTGTTAGACTCAAGCTGCCCAGCTCACAGACAGTGGCAAAGAGTTGTAGGAAGGATCCAACCATGGGTGGACCATTTCTATCCACGATGTAATCAACTGAACTGGCTGATTACACAGAGCTCCAGCTGTGTGAGAGCTGCAGTGACTGCTCCATAAGCAGGGCTCCACTGACAAATTATGAGCTACAGGTGATGTGCCCATGGGCAGATCTTTCATCCAATGGCTCCTCCACCTCCCCGGCTAACCTCTTTGCCAGGAGAGCCAAGGAGCCCCATTGCACCATATGCCAATATGCCACAGGCATTTTTCCTTCCCGATTAGTTTTTGAAAAAAAAAAAAAGTAGTTTTTTTTTACGCTGCAGTAAATACATTATTAAACAAATCAGCAACTTTTTTTTTTAAACTGTTCTTTCCTCCTCAACTCCCCCCCCCCCCCCCCCCCCCCCCCCAATAATAAGGTCTGTTTCAGCATGTATGTCACAAACATTCTAATTCATTTTGTATGGACATTTCCTAATTATTAGCTAGCCAACATTCTATATTGTGCTACAGACTCAGGAAAACAAAGGGACACCATGACAAACGTGTACTACCATGTCATTTTCAGATCATGCATTATTAGAAAGCAGAGCATCACTGATTTAAGTTAGAGGCATTGGTACATGGTTAACTCCAAATAGCCCAATAGTCCAAATAGATAAATGACATGTGTGAGCTGTTTATCTTACCAATAGAATGCAAATCTGCACAGCTGTCCTGAGCTACAAGTATATTTCACAACATTATTACACGTCATTGAGCTTTCACCCCCAAATGTGACTGGAATAGAGCGGGCATATCTACTGGTATACATGTACAGCTATATTTTGTTAAAGACTGCAATTCCATCCTTATGTACCAGTACACCGATTCCACTGAAATCCATTGAAGTGAAGACGGAAAACAGGTCAACTCACATAATGCAGACACGTGCAACACATGACAACACTAGGTGCAAGTTCATGGATTTCAATGTAAAACACAAACAGATTTATTTTTCGTTCAGGATTTGCCATGTGTGTTCAATTATTCGGTAATCAATGCAGCCCACCTTGAGCGATCTATCCCGCTCTAATGGAAAATTGTCTGAACAGGGATACGACATGATGGTATTTCCCTGCTCAAAATCGACATTACTTTGGATGGGAACCCTGGGCTCCCATCCACATTATCAGCCAGGGATCGATTCCCTGAACGAGTGATTTTTGCATAAGCACGTTGCGATCGATCGCACAACAGTCTTCGCGGAAGCCATGTATGGTTAGCTTGAGACTGCGGCTGACTTCTCTCCGACTATGAAACAATGATTTTCCCCATATCCAAAAGGGGTAATACTTTCACCAACAAAACTACAGTACAGAAGCTTCTGTGATATATATTGCCTAACTCTATAGCTTGCCAGCTTTAATATTTATATGTATTAATTATAGATGACATAGAAGCATTATTGCAGCTATCAATGTAAATTATTGATACTCATCTGGCCAAACAGAAAACAGGCAATCACCTTCCAATCACCTCACCTATGGGTGGCATGTGTTCTACTTACTACTGGGTTTTTGCTCTACGGTTCTAATATACATTTAATAATCTATCATAATGTACATTTGCAATGCATAACCAATTGCACACATACATATTAATTGGAAGTAGGTGTTATATCATGTGCAAGTAGATGTGTATACACCCAGTACATGTGTTTCAATTCAAGGCCACACCACCCCCCCACCTAAAAAATTTATAACACACATGTACACACTTATTGCATTCATTGGGAAGTCTGTCACTGTGACGTTTGTTTTGCTTTTTTTTCCTGTGAATTACTATGTAACAGAGACAAAACTCCTTCCAAACCTAACATTTACGTGCAGGATACACCATAGACATTGCTTATCTGTCATGAAACACACTATTACTTGGAAAAGAAATGCATACTAAATGACGAGTATCTGCGTAAGACTTCAACACTATCAGCATCAGAACTGCTGCGGAGGTCATCAGAATCTGCCATGAACAGGTTTTCCTGAATGCTACAGTAGTAATGCTATATTGCCATGTGGAACGGAGCCCCACACAAACTAAAACATTTTCTTTGGTTGGCCAAATTGTTCTGACAAATACAGCAGGCACTTGAGATATTATACAGTGAGGGAAATAAGTATTTGATCCCCTGCTTATTCTGTGCATTTGAACTTAATGCACTGGGTTTGTGAGGGTTTTTTTTTTTTTACACACAATTAAAGACTGGTCATTTCATCAGATGGTGGAGAATGATGTGCATTCCTTTCCAGAGGTTCTCCATGTCAGTAAGGTTTTGAGGCTGTTTGGCAACCCAACTATCAGCTCTTTCCACAGATTTTCTATGAGATTAGGTCTGGGGACTGAAAAAGAACCTGAACGTTGTTAATTTTTTGCATAGACCATGTGTTCTGTGTCATCGTCATGCTGGAATACGCCATTTCAATGTCCTGGCTGAGGGAAGCAGGTGCTTGATTGTCCCTTTGATGCAGTGATGGTGTCCAGTCTCACTAGAACCCAGGTGGCCAACCTGTGGCCCTTTGGGTGTTCTTTGGCAGCCCCTTCTACTTGAGGCCCCCGAAACTATTAAGGCAAAAGAGATAGAAACTCACCTGTCTGCCGAATCTAAGGTTATGTGCCCCATCGATACAATCAATGGCTTTGAAGCACATAACCTTTGATATACAAAAACAAAATCTGCATTACCATACTAGTGTTCCCTAATGCTTGAAGTATCATTTAAAACATATTTTGTTATTTAAAAATTAACAATAATGTCTTCTAGCTATGCCTGCTGTAGTTTTTTTTCATAAAAAATGCTTATACAAGTCAGTATAGATTGAAAATGTTATGTGCGGCCCTTTAGTGATACAGAGGGCCGCACTTGTGGCTCTCCATAGCAACTCAAGTGCCCACCACTGCACTAGAAGAAAAACACACCCAAAGCAGTGTCCAACTCCATGTTGGGTGGTGAGGTATTGTTGGGGCCATAAGTAGCATTCCTCTTCTTCCAAGCATAGAGCATTGAGTTAAATGCCAAAAAGCTTGAAATTAGCCTCATCTGACCACAGCATTTTCACCTATCGTAGTTCCCCTCTGGATCTAGATGGAACAGTCACCATTTTTTTATTTTGCATGTACAGCCAAAGAAACCAACAGAAAACAGTCCGTGAAAAACACATGCAATCCAGGATTGTCCACAGTCTCTTTCTATTTTCAGTTAACTCACCTCCTCCTTGCAATTAAAAAGTTTTTTTTATATTTTTCTTATTAAACCAAGACATTAACAATTTTCCACATAATTTACACCTCAACACACTTTCCGGAAGCAAAGCAAAACTGTTACTATGACTTGCAGAAGAGCCCATTTAGTGACATTAGTGATGCTCCGATTGATCGGCCGCTGATCATGATCTGCCGATATTGGCTTTAAATAGCATGATCGGCGGGCACCAAAAGCACGATCACGCGTGCAAATGCGCGCGAGCAGAGCGGAACTTACCAGTGGCACCCCCTCTAGTGTCAGTAGCTGGTCGGCACTGGCAGTGGGAGGAGATGGCTCCTGCTCATGTGTTGCGGTGTTGTCAGCGGGTGGTCGGCTGGATCCCGGTCCTCTTCATCACTCTGGTCGTCTGCTGGTCGTACTACGCCTATGTGCTGGAGCTGTGTGTGTGTGTGAGTACCGCTTCCTGCCCGCCGCTCATATCCGCCCGGGTCCCCGTGTGTCTGTGTACGACTGAGAGGTGTGTGTACACTGCCCGGTTGACAGTACTGTCTGTGTTACAGTGTGTCAGGCACCCAGTGTACAGAACATGAGGTGTTTCCCTGTGTGTGCTGTGTGTGAGGTACCCAGTGTACAGTGCTGTCTGTGTACAGTATATGAGGTACACCATGTGTAAAGTACTATTTACGGTATATGGGGTCGCTGCATGTGTACAGTAATGTCTTTATACAATAGTTGAGGTATACAGTATGTCTGGTAGCCGGTGTGTACAGTATATGTGATACCCCATGTGTACAGTACTGTCTGTGTAATGTATATGAGGTTCCCCATGTGTACAGTATAGGAAGTACCCTGTGTGTACAGTACTATGTACGGTATATGAGGTACCCCATGTGTACAGTACTATGTACAGTATATGTGATACCCCATGTGTACAGTACTATGTACAGTATATGAGGTACCCCATGTGTATAGTACTGTCTGTGTAATGTATATGAGGTTCCCCGTGTGTACAGTATAGGAAGTACCCCATGTGTACAGTATAGGAAGTACCCCGTGTGTACAGTACCATGTACGGTATATGAGGTACCCCATGTGTACAGTACTATGTACGGTATACGAGGTACCCCATGTGTACTGTACATTGTACAGTATATGAGGTACCCCATGTGTATAGTACTGTCTGTGTAAAGTATATGAGGTTCCCCGTGTGTACAGTATATGAGGTACCCTGTGTACAGTACTGTCTGTGTATTCTTGACTGTAGCCTATTTAAAAAAATTTTTTTCAATATAGTTAATTTTGAGTTAGTTTCATTTCTACAAATGGTGCAAACTCTGCTAGATTATAGATAAAAGATTCCCATTCCCCTGCCATTTTGTGATCGGCAGTGATCGGCAATCGGCAGATCATGATCTTGGTGATCGGTAATCGGTGATCGGCCCCAAAAATGCTGATCGGAGCATCTCTAAGTGACATGCATGTTCAATGCACGACAAATGACTTGGCTGGTCTGCACTTACAGGAACTTGTCATATTTTATTTAGTTCTTCCCCTAAAGATAACTTTGTCTGGTTTTCTCTGCTGTTTTTTGGTGTTGCTTGAAATAATTATATAAATCCTGGTCCTGATGCAAACGTTTTGTGACATGAAAAAACAGTGTAAAAAACAGGATCATCAGGGCCAAATAAAAAGTAAAATTTTAGAAAGTTTGATGTATACTGACTCCACTTTAGGCCTTTTCTTGTAGGCTGGTAAAAAATATTAAATTGTATAACTATTAGGAAAACCAAACAACTTATAATTATTACTGCAACACAATCCATCAGTTATACAAGAATGTTTGATTGCCAAATGAGAGGATCTATAAATTCAATCATGTTGGTACTGACAGTCTAATGGAATAGCTGCTACAAAACTGGGATATTGACAGGACAACGGTGTCATACATGGAGCCTGCAGTACACAGAAAATGAATATTATTTTACACACTGAACACCTGCATCACCGATAGGGAAAGAAGAATGCTGCAAAACCTTCCAGCACTGAAGGCAAAAGGCCTTTTGTTCTTATCTGGCAACAGCATCATCAACATTCCCTTTATAAAGAACAGCAGTGGAAATTCACCGGCTTCTTTCTGAATCACAGGTAAACTGTAGAACAAGTAATGAAGCTTCAGGGTTCTGTATCCTAAGGAGAATTGCTACATCTAAAAATCAGGACAAAAAAAAGCCACCAAACACTGGAACCCAACCTGTCACTACTGGCAGTGCAGCAGCACAGGGCGCCTTTGGTATTAGGCTTTCCACAAGAAACGTGTAGCTTTCACACTGGCCCAGAGCTCTACGTTACTGCAAAACACCAACTCCCTGCAGCATATACTATGTTTTTCGGACCATATGTAAATAGCTACTCATGGGTAAATTGTTCAGTGCCAGATTAAAATGTAAAATGTGTCTCTTCATAAGTTGGTCAGCGTGTTCAGAGAATGGCTAATGCTAGTGTGTAAACACATGCCAAAGTTTCAGCCCTGCAGTCAAGACCACCCCCTGGCACTGGGCTATTGGCAGGAGGAATATAGAGTGAATACTTCATGGTCCAGTCCTGCCGACTTTGCTGAAACATTCTGTATATTTACTTGATATCTGAATGGCTGTATTTCAGTTTTCCCTTATAATCTCTTTCCAAAACTTTGGGTGTGTCTTATAGTCCCAAAAATAGTGTATTTTTGTGCCAAAGCACTTGGTGTCTCACATAAAAGCATATAGTATATAGCTTGCACAGACTTTCACTTTACGTTTGGGGTGGCTATTAGTGACGATAGAATTAAAATGGCGCTCATTTTATTCTATGAAGAGGGGCAGCAGCCCCAAAATGAAAGACATCTGACATCTCAGCTGAACTCCCCCAATAACTGTAAAGCTAGCCATACACGGGTAAATTCCCGTGCAATCGACCCCCGATCAATCACAGCGTGGTGATGTCACCACGCGGTTATTGATCGGGGATCAATTGAACTGGAATCAATGTGCACCACATGGGCACAACGATTCCCGTTTCATGTGGACCTTCAGGACACGTTTCTCCCCAGCTTCTAGCACGCATGAATAAGAACACATGGTATGGAAGCTGGGAAGAAATCATTTAGCCTGTTTCTCTCACAGCAGTTTGTGAAGAGTGCCGACTCCGCCCCCTTCACACTCTGCCTGGCCAGAGTCCGAGCTGACAGCTGGCTGTGTGAAGGCAGAGTCGGCTTTTCCCATACTTTACATGAAGATTCTTCTTCGTGTAAAGTATTGGTGATTGAACAGGGTTTTCCAACATGTTGAAAAACATCTCAATCAAGGTTCTTCAGCACACACAGGTAGGTTTGTAAGCAGATTAGAGTACAACCAATCACCGTGACCGCTCACGTTGATTGATTGTACTCAAATCTTTTTACTAATCTATCCGTGTGTGCCTAGCTTGAGACTCTAGATATTTACCCCTAAATGATCACGAGCCATTTGACATCAGAAACATAGGATAACTTTGATGGCTGGTAACAGGAACAGAGGAGTTATGGCATGCACTTTAATCTCAACATAATAGTTCTCTACACTGAGCCAGGGTGGATAAAAATCAATGATTTCTTAAAAAAAAAATATAAAATATAAATAAAATGCTTTTTGAGGAAAATAGATTACCATCAAGAGGTTATTCTAAGAAGGATTAACAATTAATTGTTTAATTATGTAGAATAAGGCTGCATATGTTTAATTTTTTGGGTAAATAAATTCCATGAATCCATTCACAATGTCAGGCTCTTCCAGAGGTGTTTGTGAGATTTTATAATTAATAAAACTCCACTCTTAGATGTATAGTGCCCAACATCCCAAAAACATGAGACAGAAGTTGATAATGGCATAAACACATCACCCCAAATTTCCCCTGGAATAGACAAGGGTGAGGGGACAGGCCACTCAATATGTAAAAGCAATACATGTATTATACACACAGTGCAAAAAATAAAGTAATGGCATCAGATCAATCAGAAACCATGCACAATGTTGAGGATGTACACATCTGTACATGTGCTTAGACAATTAAAATAGTTCAAATGGCGCAAATTTCACCCCAACGCGTGTTTCGTTGAAGACTTCTTCAGGGGGTACGATATGTCATTTCATCGGCCAAATCTACATAACACAAATGGCCAACACAAGGGGATCAGTCAAACTGAATAACCAAATCCACATAAAAGTGGACACAGACCCTCAGGGGTTACTCTCGTCCATAGATCAATATAGGGTGAAAGACATGACTTCTCAAGATGATGTACCCACTGCACCGACACCAGTGGGGAACGGAAAGACAGATTTTAACCGCATAACTGCTGTGGTGATCTACGTACAACAAGATCGATTTTTATTTGGTAAACATGATCAATTGATGGTTTAGGTCGGTCTTGTTACGCAGATCACCAGTGGGGACGCCATCCTCAGAAATCATGTCCATAGAGCATGTCTTATTGATCTATGGAAGCGAGTAACCCCTGAGGGCCTTTTGATCCCCTTGTGCTGGCTGTTTGTGTTATGTAGATTTGGCCAATGAAATGACATCTTGTACCCCCTAAAGAAGTCTTTAACGAAACACATGTTGGGGTGAAATTTGCGCCATTTGGACTATTTTAATTGTCTAAGCAT
>CM070033.1:49002011-49014334 GCA_036250615.1 Ptychadena robeensis | reverse complement strand
GGGGATAAAAAACTAATATGAAAAGTTGTTATTCTAAAAATCTTCATCTACTTGCATTTTGAAGTTTTACCAGCAAGAATGATTGATTTAAATCAAGCCTTACTGACTAGTGATTTAAATCGGTTTGATTTAAATCAAATCCACCCAGCACTGAGCCAACAAAAAAATAGCATACCCAAGAATGACCAGTGACCATTCCATTAACTACTTACTGGTTTACAGTAAAAATGATTGATTTAAATAAACTTCCTGCATAGACCATAAGTAGGATGTCGATTCTCTTTATCTTAAAAGTTACATATGGACTGAAAATTTCAAAGACAGGCAGGCAACACTAATTTGACGATCAACCGTGTGTGAGGACGTGATAATCATGTGTGGTCATAAAGAGAGGAGACCCGTACCTGTACTTTGGACAAAGTATTTAATTCAATCTAAGAATTCCAAACATGCCCGTAATGGCTTACATTGATTTGGCGGCCGATTTTAGATCTTTAGATCTGCACCCGATTTTCAGGTGGAAATCTAAGCATGTATGGGGGGCTTAAAAGATGGCTACATTGGAAGAAGCAAACCCTAAAGGCCTGATAACCTAAAGGCCTCCTGTGTATGAAGAAGCAACATTACAAAAGTATTTATATATATATATATATATATATATATATATATATATATATATATATATATATTGCTTCGTCATACACAGGAGGCCTTTAGGTTATCATTTTATTTATAGAATCTAAAATGGATGTTGGATTACCTAGATATCCACATCAAAATAAAATACAAACACTGCTACCATTGCTAAACCTGCATCAGAAAATATTTGGCATGTTTAAAAAACAAACCCATAAACAACCTTATAGGTTACATACTCAAAGAAGAAAAAAAACATGTTACCCTATGGTAGGAAGACCAAAAGCAAATGGGCAATATTGGATCGTTTGGACTTTTTAGGCATCTGGGCGCTGGACCATTGGATGCTCCGTTGCATAGGGTGCCCCCCATGGGAGTCTCTCCTATTGGCACCGAGGTGGGCTCGAGCAGAAACACAGAGCTAAAGGAAAGATCAGCCCATGGACGGATCTCTCCTATGCACTGTGTAGTCCGCCGGACAGGGGAAAAGATTGCGTGAACATGAAGCTCAAGCAGTTATTGTAAGTGTGAAAATTTTTGGGGGATAATTCTTTTCAACTTTACCTTGGCCAACAAAACTCTTTAAAAGGAAAGTCATGAAAGCAGAATGAAGGCGGCCAACATTTACATCTGTTTACCAATACTAGATTCCTGACTCACGTTGATCAAATAGCTCAATTACTCAGAGTCGTTGACCTGGAACAAGAATGCACTAAAGGTAAGTGAAAGAAAATGTAAAAGTCCTTATCTGCATATTTGTTCCATGCCATTGGACTTAAATACCAACTTCAACAGCTCTGCTCCTTTTTGGTCCATTTCCTATACAGTTGAAAATGTTTTGGATGTTTATATTGAAGTAGCAAAAAATAATAAAATAAGTAAAACTGCTATTGGAAATATAATGTGGCCACATCTAAAATTTGGCAAGCTTCATTACATCTTATAATGTGTTTTTGGCTTACAAATCAACCAAACCAATCAAATCAAGACCTTTGGATCTACCTGCTGAACTGCAGCCTGTCAAGTTAAAACCAGAAGAACCTCCTAAGCAGACAAATCAGTCCACTGTCTCAGTTGCCAGGAAACACTTAAGGAGAGGACACAAAAGTAACGCTGATATGTCAGTTGTAATTGTTTAAAAAGAACAAAATGTAAACACTTCGTGTATCTATTGTTCCCTCAAGTACAGTAGCTTTGTATGGGCAAAGACTTTAGGTGACCTTGGACAAAATATCATAATATAAAAATATCTGCAAATAGCCAGAAAATGTCGTGAAGTAACCCTATCACTAGGATAACCCTGTAAACCAGTGGTTTAGATCTGTGACACCACACAATGTCACTTCTTGTATCAGAAACGCGGAAGTACAGGTATGGAGCATCACATCCATGTTCCAAATACTGGAAGTCACACTTTGCAATGTCTCTTTGGACAGGATAAGGCAAGTGTAACATCCCCTCTTCAAATTTCCTCTTTAATTAAATAGCTTGCAGTGACCCTTAATAATAAAAGTGGGTCGCTTTATTTAAATGTGGGATCCCAGGATAGCAAATCCTCTTCCAAAGACGTCTAACCATTCCTTGCCCATCATTTGATTCACTTGTTTACCAGCGTAGGTGCTCCCAGGACATGTTCTTGTTCACTTAATGCTCCTCAAGAACTCTCGATAACCAGCTTCACAAATTTTTCAACTACCCTCCTCTGCATTTATGCTTAGCCTTTATAAAATTACAGGACAGCAAGGGCATGTGCCCACTGCCGATCCTCTGCTCTGGACGTGCTTCGGGCACTGTTTTTTCCCACATCTTGGAGAAACCATATATCTTCAATGGAGGTGTCTCCGGTAGCACCCCGCAGTGCATTAAAGACACGGCAGCTTCAAAACAGCACTGCGGGGTGCCGCTATGAATACACAGAGTGGACACTGTCCCATTCATCAGAATAGGAAGCGTCCTCTCTGCGTCTTTTTGTGGAAACAGGCAGTGGCCTAAAAGAAATAAAATTCAGCATCCGTTCATACATTCTTGCAACATACCTTATTCTAAATGATTATATTTACATGGTCTATGGACCATTGTTTGCATCACTAGTACAGAATCATTGAGGGTCATATCACACCTGCAGCACTTGTAGAGTGTTTTTTTAGCTGGTAACACTACAGCATCCATTACTGGAGAAACCGTTGCATTACTGCATTGGGCTTCTCTTGCGTCTACCGTAAACAAAGCACTAAGTGTAAGGGGCTTCCCGAATGCAGGGTGGTTTTGGTAATGCGCAAAACAAACACAAATTAGGGGCCAGTGTAAAGAGTACGCAGGTTAACATTAGCCCCTCCATTGCAGTACTGTACAGCACCACAGCTGCAGCGCTGCTACTGTGAAATGGCCGAAAGCTTCCACAATGTTGTTAATAAAAGGAGCTAACTAACTTTTCCTCCCTTCACACAACTGTAAGGAATGTTCTCAGGGGAGATATGTATGTCCATGTTCAACCATAGATGCTATTCAGTGCGCAAAGACAGACAATCCACACTGAGCTGCATTCAAAATGCTGGACTAGAATTAAAAGCAATAGCCAAAAAGCAGCTAATACATATGACTAATTGTTTATGGCACTGCTCTTCCATAAATCAAGCTTTAGCGAAGCCTAATGCAATACTGTTAGGTTCATTAGGCTTACTTTTATGGGTCTAAAGTCTATAAGAAAGAATCAGGATAGACATATCAGCATGCAGGTTCATCTTTTAGAATTGCATGGAAATTGTATGGAGTGATCTAAAGGTGTATGGGGGACTTTAGTCATCACGATGCTGGAGAAGCATTTAACAATCGTAACAAAAAAAGTATTATACACACACACACCCTGTTGTCTTCTCTGTGACAATCACCAGGTTTAATTCTCTGTAGATGCCAGTCTTCCAGGGGTTGAACAATTATAACACGCAGTGTTCTCCCCAGAATTTTTTTTTAGCCGGGCGGCGCGATGACGTCATGACGCGATGACGTCATCGCGCCGCCTGCTCCGGTCCGGCGGCCCTCTGATAGGCTGCCGGCCAGCGGCAGCACACAAATCCTCTGACAGGCGGCGCCTCCCCATTCTTCAGGAGCGCGCCGCAGCCACTGAAAGACTCCGGCCCGCGGCTCCGGTAGTGTGCCGCGGGCCGGAGTCTTTCAGTGGCTGTGGCGCGCTCCTGAAGAATGGGAGGCGCCGCCTGTCAGGCTGCTCGCTGTGTGCCGGGCGGGGACCAAAATCTCCCGGGCGGGCCGCCCGGCCAATCTCCTCTGGGGAGAACACTGACACGTATGGCCACTAGATGGTGCTATATAGTGTCATTTTCAATTGTGAAAACGTATCTCCCCAGGCTTTTAACCGAAACGTAATGATGTGAGGATGTGTTAACAAAAGTGCACACTGCTTTTGTGAAGAGAGGGAAGAATAGTTCATATAGTACATTCTACTAAGTAACAAAGTTTCCAACCCTGTGACACCTTCGTCCACAGCATTTGGGTGCATTATTCAGCCAGACGCTGCATTACACCAAGTACTATGGACAAACATTTTTCCCATCTTTAACTAAATAGTCCCCCTCTTGCATACACATTTCTCATGGACAACTTGGGAGTGATTGCTAGTTTCATAGCTATAGGCCTTAGCCAGAGGTTCTCCAAGTAGTGGCTGCACTAGGGTACATAGGATTGACGGTGCCACAACGTGACTCCCAAATAGCATCTAGCTATGCTACACAAATATTACATGCCAAAATGAATACCAGGTAAAAATCAGAAATCCTTTCAAATTCCACTGAGCCAAGGGATGCGTTGTTAACTCATCCCCCTTAACGCGTGGGTCCCGCTTGGCTGCGTCAGGGGTGTGTTTCCGACCGTCACGTTTTTGCTATGACAAGATATTTGAATATGGGAACATATTGGTAAACCTTCGAAACAACCATAGAGAATAAAGAATAGCTCCGGACAGACTTTGCTTAATGAAATGAACAAAGCCATAAAACTGCTACATAATCATATGATGTGCAACAAAAATAAGTCTGACATGTAGCACTGTACAGTTCTGATGGGGTGTCTACACAAAGCTTGTCCAGCTAATTGATTAAATAAAACCTTCTAGTTACTATTGGAAGGACAGCTTTAAAACTGATGACCTGGAATGTATTTTTATGCCGAGGCTGGGTGGGAGCACAGGCCACAGGAAAATACATACACAAAGGGAAATCATGACATTCTGATTCCACCAAGTGAATAATACAGGATGCCTGTTATATTTCAAGGACAATAGCAGCTACATAATGCAGTCAGCAAACAAGTAGATGTGCTATTAGGGCCTACAAGGCCTTGTCATTTGAGGAATACCTGAAAAAAGAAAGTATCATCATCATAAACACAATAAATAACAAAACCTTAACAGCAATAAGTAGCACCGATGATGTTCTTACCTGTCATCTTCACCATCAACCAGAGGTGTGGTAAGCGGTAGAGACTTCAAAGGAAGCAATCCAGACCCTTGGAGGTTACCACTACTATCCAATGTAGCTCCTTCACCAATATGTGGTAAGCCAACCATAGAGTGTTCCAAGCGGCGAGCCTCTTCAATTTGACTTGACACTGACTGTACAAATGAGGCCCCCAAGAATTGACCAACGACACTATGCATTTGGAAATTTGGTAAATTTGCTAGTAGTTGAGCCTGACCTCCGCTTTGGACTAAACTCCCATTTTGTGCAGTTGAAAGTTGAGCAACATTTGGTGGAGGACCTAAAGTGGTTGTAGCAGGAGGTAAACCTGGAGGAACACTTGTATTCAGTTGTGGAACAGCAGGGACATTGGTGGCTGCTGGTATAGGGCTAACAGCAGGTACTTGTTGAGTGGTTATTCCCTGCACTGCAGGTTCCAGTAGCTGTGTTGGAGGCTTTGAAGGGAGTAAAGGATTCTGAGGTGCAATCATTACAGGCTGCGGGTGAGCAGAAGTAGCCACTTGAATACCTTGGTTAGGGGGCAGTACCTGTTGTGAAGGAGTTGGAACATTCTGCTGCATAACAGAAGGTGCCGACTGACCGGCTGATGCTTGGTGCACTGGTGTTGGGAGACTTCCTTGCTGAGACACACCTACAACTTGGCTACTTGTTGCAGGCATAGTGGTCTGGGCATGGACCACAGGCTGAGTTGGAGCTACACAAGTTGGTGGAGGCTGTGCTGGTGAAGACTGCATTTGCGCCTGTAAAACTTGTGCTTGGACAACAGGTACTGTGGCTGTATTACCAACTGCTGCTGAATTAGATTGTACTGGGCCAACTGCCGTCTGAAGAATTTGTTGATGTTGTAGGTATTCTGGCATATTCCCTGGGACAGAACTTTGATTTGCTGGCATTACATGCCCAGTGGTCAGCTGAGTGGGAGCTGTTTGTTGATGTGAATATTGCAACTGTTGTTGAGGAACAGTTGGCAGAGTTTGAATGGGCTGTGTCTGAGGATATGGCAACTGTTGTGGAATCATAGCAGGAACTGCTGGCTGTTGATGTGCTAAAGAGGATGGTACACCAAGAATGTTAACAGTAGCAGGCTGAACACCTACAGCAGTGGGCTGGACTGCAACCGCTGGATTTATAGAAGTTGTAGCAGCCTGTCCAACTTGTTTCTGAGGAGAGTAAGTGGCATCCTGCGCGTAATTCTGCAATTGTGCGAGCTGCGGCTGTGAAACACTCTGTGGTATAGATGAGGCAGGAACATTCTGGGCCATGGGATTGTTGTAGTCCATCTGCTGTGGAGCCAGTGTTTGAAATCCTTGCATTGCAGGTGCCCCCATCTCTCCACTTCCAACACTTTCTGTGTAATGACTCAGAGTGCTGATATTGCTACTGACTGAGCTCCCACTGGTGCTCTCACGCTCAGACGTCACTTCAAGTGGGTTTTGTTTAACACTCTCTACAGCTTTGTTGACTACAGCTCCCTCTGAAGCAGCTGCTGCATTTTCTTTGTCATAGAACTCCATACAAGTCCATCTGCCCTTTTTAAAAGGTTCTGAACTAGAGTCTAACTTTACAACTCTAAACCTAGATGTGACAGCTGAAGGTGCTGCTTGCTGCTGTCCTGCTGATGCTGAATTAGAAACATTATTAGGGACACTGGATGAGACAACACTACCGTTTCCAGACAAACTTACACTTGTGTTATTGTGTCCAGACACAGCACTTACATTACTAGTACTTGTAACATTGGGTGAGTTTACGTTTACATTAGCAAGTAATGGACCTGCAACACCACTTATATTTTGAATATTAATGTTGTGTGAGGTACTACTCCCTGGAACAGGATTGATACCAGTACTTACAGGACCACTTGGTTTACGGGTTATAGGTGGTACAGTCCCCACATTCGGAACAGCAGCAGGTGGTGCCGAAGAGACTGGTCCTATGGTAATTGCGCTGTCAGTACTTCCTTGTGTAGCTAGTTTCATAGCTGCTGCATGTTGAGATGTCCCAGATAGAGCATTGGGCATAGCATTGGATATGCCATGCTGGGTAGCTGTAGGAAGTCCATGATGATGTGGATGATGGTGGGGATGGTGTACGTTTCCATTGATCATAATGTTTTGCTGAACATGTGATGGCAAATGATGATGAAGATGTGGTTGGTTTGGAGACACAGCACCTGGTGTCTCCGCTTCTTGAAAATTATTCAATGTCTCCTCTGAGGAACTTCTTTCTGGACCTCCAAGGTCTGTAGCTCTAGATAAAGATACATCCAATATTTCGGAGGATGACAGATCCTCCGTGTGGGATTCATCCAAGTCATCATAGCTCTCTGTATCCTCAGCTATGCTGTTATTTGAGCTCATGCTGGCAGAAATTTGAGCAGGGGTCACACTGGTAATCTGAAAGCCACTTTTCTTTTTAATCTGTGCCCCAGACTGCACAAGAGGTTGGGGCATCAAGTTCAGGGTCTGAGGGGGATGCTGAGGTCCGGGAGAAGACGAGGATGCTGGTGGAGGCTGTGGATGCATCAACATAGAGGACTGATAGTCATCAGATGACAACAGATGCCCACCTACCCCAGGTCCACTTGTCAAAGTCAATGGAGAAGGGTTGCCACTGGCACCGCTGGCCCGTCTGGGCACATCTGCCGGGTGCGCCATCTTCCTGGCAGATAGATCAGCAGATGGATCCGGCTGGTGCATTTTTAATTCTCCTCCTCTAGCTCTCAGCCCACCCACCTTCACTCCTCCAAACGTGCGAGATGTGTTTCCCCTCAGAGAGGAGGACAGGGTCTGTGTGCCTCCCGCAGAGACCGGCCAGATGGACGTCACCGTGCAGTACTCACTAGTGAGGAGGAGAATACACGGATGTGAGACGCAGTGTCACTTCCAAGTCCCGGCACGCCGCCTCCCTTTCCTCTAGTAATGACACCGAGCAGCAGTCCCTTTAATGACAATCCCCAGGGGGAGCAGCAGCGGGTGGCTTCTAGTTGTCGCCCTGGTTCCGAGTGTCTCAGCTTCCAGCTGGGCGGTAAGAACGGAGCTGCCAGAGAACGAGATGGCTGGGACGAGCCGAGCGATGCTGCTGCAGCCGGTGAACGCGGCCATCACTGACAGCCATCAACACTCCTCCTGCCCGGGGCCCGGCGGCGGCCCCATCCTCATACCGGGGGAGGAGTGGCGGACAGCAGCTGTATCGGTCTTCCTGTGGAACGCCTCTGCTCGGAGCCGGTCAGCAGTCGGACAGCCGTGGATTAGGGTGGTAGTGAGGAGGCCGGCGGCTCATGGAGGACTTCTCTGTCTCTCTGTATGGCTCCCCCGTGACTCTGCCTTTCTTTTCTCTCGCTGTGTCTCTCGGCTCCGGCTCCCTGTTACACGGCGCCTGTGCCTCCCTCCCCCTCTTAATCTAGCACGGTATTGGAGGACAGCGGCCAGGAGCCGGGGAAGCTGCTCACTGAGGGGAGTGGAAAGCTCTCTGGTAGGTGGGCGAATAGGCAAAATGGCGGCCGCACATGCGCAGTCGCGGCTTCTATTGGGAACTGTATAGCGACAGTCGGCCTGCAGAGGGAGGGAATGAGCCGAGCATGACGCAGCGGGCTCGCCCGAGTGTCTACGGAGAATGCCGAGTGCTTGGGCGAGGGTTTCGGCAACGTTCGGCTTCTCCGAAGGGTGACGTCAGTGCAGAATCCAGGCAGACGTGTCCTGCTTGAGGAAAGTCGATAGAGGAACGTTTATCAGAAGAAGTCCATTGTGTGGGGCCACGTGGAGGAGGCGTCCGGTTACCAGTCATTAATTGTAAGCTCTGAGGAGAGTTCTATCACGTGGCTGGAGCTGGGCACCGGGCGCACCTGTTCCTGCTGGCACACATGACTGCCAAGAGGCTGTGAGGTGCCTGTTACTCACCTGAACAGCATGGCACTGACTCATCGGAGAGGTATCATCTGTGTGCTGTCATTGGGAGCCCTGAAATACCAGTCTGTGGTGTGCTGAGAGGATCAGTGAGGCT
Organism: Ptychadena robeensis; assembly: GCA_036250615.1. Classification (NCBI taxonomy): domain Eukaryota; kingdom Metazoa; phylum Chordata; class Amphibia; order Anura; family Ptychadenidae; genus Ptychadena; species Ptychadena robeensis. Next base: position 49,005,206 of record CM070033.1, on the reverse strand, counting down.
GGAAGAAGAAGAAGGACTCACTACATGTGGCATGGCAGACCTCTCACACATGGACAGAAGACAAGGCCTCAAGGAGAAAGATCGCCATGGCAGGATTATACAATAAATCTAATGTTCTATGCTGTGTATTGGTGTAGGTTGCTGGTGAGGTGGGTGTATCATATACCCATGCCACTGACTTTACCCTAAAATGGGTCGATCTTCACCTCTGGGGATATGTCATGTTGTGACCATGTTCTTGGTTTGTAAACTAAAACTAGTAGAATAACCAGATCAATGCTATCAAACAACTTAACCCTTGACCTAAAATTACTATTTAAGACAAATTTCACTCATTTAAATTCTGCTTTTACACTTCCTTCATTTAGCCCAACATCTTTGAGTGTTGTAATGCATAAGTGAAAAAAAATAGCATATAATGTATCATATATATATATACATATCGTGCATTATATAAAATATCATATAAAAGCACAAAGACTGCAGACAAAACTTTAACCAGCCAATGGCATAATGTAAAGGTGGTCATACACAGACGATACACATTAAATCGATGATCCCTCAAGCGCAGCGTGATAACGTCATCACGCTGCGTTCAAGCATTCCTCTATTGAATGGGAGATCCATGTACCCCATTTTGCGCAATCTATTCCTGTTCGATACTACAGAAAAGAGATTCCTTAGGCTTTGTTTCCATTGTACGTCGGGAGCCCTCCGCTAAGCAGGGGTCCCGGCGTATCCCATAGACTCAGCCTGCCGGCGGATGGTCTGTTTAGACATCCGCCGGTGTACAGGCTGAACGTACTCGACTACGTTCAGCCTGACACCGGCGGATCGGGTCGGCGCAATGAAGACAGACCCGTCCGCCGAGCAGGTTAGTCTGCTACGTCGGGGACCCCCGCTAAGCGTGTACGCTCAGCGGAGGGCTCCCGACGTAATGGAAATAAGCCCTTAGGGTGTAGGGAAAAACTCACTCCAGGAATTGATTTCCCCTGAATAACCAGAGGCAAGGGGACTTTAAAGGCTTCGGATGTAATTCACAAGTATATATGTGACATTGTCAAACGATGGTAGGTATCGTCAACAGATTATTATCAAGCCACCCCAACGCATGTTTGTCTTAGATGACTTCCTCAGGGTGTAGAGTTGTGGCAAGTTCATTTATATGTAGTGTACCAAAAGATAAAAACTTTAGTAGCAGCATCGCAATCCAGGGATTTCTCGAAGAACAGACAGCTCAAAAAGGTTTAGACCGACCAAGCCCCAAAGAAGCGACCATAAGTGATTAATGCCTGCCATACACCCACAGATGGGTGCCGACAGACAAGCTCCGAAGAGCCCTGGAATGCAACATGATGATGTCATCACGGTGCATTCTGGGGCTGCTTTAATCGGCCAGGCACCCTTTGTGTGCCGGCCATTATCTTCAATGAAGACGCTGGTCTTCATTGAAGTTAATGGCATCGGCCAGAGAACATTGGACATGTCCGTTCTCTGGCCGGCAGAGCTGTGGGGCGACATCCCTGTCGCCCCATGTGGGCACACGCCGATTGGCGGCCGATTTTGCTGATGGATGGCGCTCAGTGGAAAAATCAGCGTGTGTATGCCAGGCTTAATTGACTCGAGATCTGACCTAACATTTAAGATACTACCAGATACTGCCAGGTGAAATTAAGTATGTCTGGTCTATTAGACCATGTTTGGGGAGCTTCTACGATCAAGACATCTCTCCTGAGCAGGTTCCTGTTCGATACCAAGAGTCCCCATCCAAAGTAATGACAATGGAACGGATTTACCGACATGTTGGTACCCTGTTCGATCAAGCTTTCTTCACTCAAAAAAAAGGGTGGCCGCGTTTGATTCACGAACATTCAATCAGTGAGAGTGCACATGGCTGTGGATTGTTTGGGAATCTATTGAAAAAATCGACCTTTGTATGCCCACCTTAGGGTGAAAATCATTGGCAACGGCATTAGTTCTAGCCCACATTTTTAAGCATTCATAAAGAAAGTAATTTATTTTAGTTTTTCAAAGATAAGTGCACATAGAGAAAACACGCGGTGACCTTTGAGGTGCACTACATTTTGCTGTATCCCATTCTGGCTGTGCTTACGTTTGGGTTTCAATTAAAGTATGTGAGTACATAAGATGTATCTATAAGGATCGCACAATGCATGGGTTGATGAAAGTGCAAAACATAGTACGAAAAAGCTCTAAAGCCGGCCACAGACATGCTGATTCCCGGCAGTAGTTGCAGGCGACTGACCGGCATGCGGGCTCATACCAAACGCATGGTGGTTGGTTGCCCGCAACTACAGGGGTGTTCACTATGCAGTTTCGACCCAAAAAGCCTGCAAGTACTATTTGGGGCCAATCCTGTTGTAATCAGTTACTGTGGATGGGGAGTCTCCTCCCCCTCCAATTTAATTGGCTACAATCTGCCGGGAATCCCATGTGTTAAGCTAGCCATACACGTGTAGGATTCCATGGCCAATTGATCACTCCCCCGATCAATTCCGGCGATTCTGCCGGGAATCGCAGGTGTGATCGATCGGCCAATTAAGAGTATCCATCGCTGCATACCACCTTAATCCAACGGATTCCGGGACGATTGCGTGTCCGATTGTCCACCTCACAAATGGCAACTCCCCCTGATCGGGGCAGAATCGGATCAGAAAGACCAACATGTTGGTTCTCTGTCGGATCCGATTCTGGGCCCCTGAACGATCGGACCTGATCGATTGGACAAGGTGGGCTGCATGCGATTCCGGCACGATCGTTCCGCGTGCACGCGCCCGGAATCAATCGTGCTGGAATGCGGTGGGAATCCGACACGTGTATGGGGGCCCTTAGTGGAGCACACAGGATTCCCATCAGTTCTGTAGCCGACACCTCACAGCGTGGTGACATTACCATGCTGTAATGAGTCTGCTACAAGCTGGCCATGGATCGAGACGTCTATGGCCTGCTTTACTCATGTTGGTATTACAATTGTCAAAGATGACTATCCAAAGCTGGGCATACACAGTTTGGTCTTTTCATCAATTCCTTTTTAGCTGAATCAATTGACCAAAAGGGTTCAAGCAGTGATCGGACATGTTGGTAAATTTCAGTAGATCATTCAAGTATATGACTTGATATATATATACAGTGGAGGAAATAATTATTTGACCCCTCACTGATTTTGTAAGTTTG
>CM070033.1:48942092-48976338 GCA_036250615.1 Ptychadena robeensis | reverse complement strand
ATCGAATTGATGATCGATTTGATGTCAATTGAACCATGTATGGCTAGCTTTAGGTGTTCCATTGTCTGAAGGATATGTTGTGGCTATCCCAGGGGTGGGCAAATTTTTTGACTCATGGGCCATAATGGTTTTTTAAATTTGACAGAAGGGCCAGAGCAACACCCTATAAGGTTCTCCCGGCCTATGTGTCCTTAGGAAATATTTAAAATATATATAAAAGATTATTTATAAATAGAGGCTTTTGATATGAAACATTCTATTGCAGGTAAACTACGAAGACCCATCCTCTAGGCACTATCTTCACCTTTTCCAGGGAATGAGGGGGGTGTAGGATGGAGCTAGTGCATCTTTACACCAAGGTGACAAAGGGACAAATTAAAAGATTAAAGGCCCGGTTTTGGCCCCTGAGCCTAAAGCTAGCCATACACATGCCGATAAGCGGCCGATTTTTAACCTGACCGATGGGCGTGCAGTGGCGGAGTACACTGTACTCTGCAGAGATTCCCCACTCTACCACCGCTCACGGAGGCTCATGGAGCAGCAGCGATTTTGCCCGATCCTGCCAAGATCAAACTGTGTCCTTACTGGCTTTGGGCATAATGCCCAGGAGGTTAAAGAAAGTTTTATTTTAAAGATTTTTTTTGCCCAAACCTTTCTTATAGCCATTTCTAATTTAGGATAACTGAGGACGAATCCTTCAACTTACACAAATAATGTAGACATCTATGGATGATCCTGTTTTACAGCACACCACTTATGATATTCAGGTATACAACAAAATTCTAAAATGCCAAAATGCGTCCCAAAGCTAAATTCCCACTTATTAGCAAAATCTCCTATCCCAATACTTTTACCACATATGGGCCTGAAAACCACAGTCAACATTTTCCCCATGGCCCTGCAAGGTTATCACACAATAGTTAAGTTTCCTTTATTAGAAAGCACCATTACCCTAACATTTAGATATTTGAAGATGTGATGCTACTTAACATCTGCTGCCATGTCCATCATGTGTTTTATTTCTCACATTGTTTAAAAAATACAGATAATCATATATGAAATATTCTATCATGACTGAGGTCATATTAGTAGGTTTTACCCTAAAGCATAGTTGGTGTAAATATAAGCCACTCTGGTGTCAGTACTCTGTATTTTTTATTCAATAGAATTAATATTTCTATCCTGCCACAACACTTTGGTTGTAAACCTAAAACGTATGTTTCTGTTTTTAGTAGTCTGATGTCATTGTAGTACAGTTCCAACTCTTTCCTCCCCTGCTAGATTCCTCATCTCTCCAATAAGAAGAGTGGAATTCTCTTACAATTGCAAAAGGCTCAGGAGAGGGGCCATGGCCAGCAGTAAGGTTTTTTATTGTTTAGGTTTCTCATAAAAGACAGCATCAACGCAAGAGTGTTTCATGTCACTTCCTCAGCGGGATAAGGTGTGGTGGTCTGTTGGGGGTAAAATAAGCTGTCTGTACGTGGTACAATAAGCTTATAGTACGATTGTCCAATGTAAATAAATATAGTTAATTCAATAGTACTGTGGTTCCCTGATAATAAGACATCCCCATCAAATAAGATACCCCCCGATTTTTGCAGAAAACTGAAATAAGCCACCCCCTGAAAATAAGCCACCCCCCGCAAATTAGACACTCATGGCAAATAAGAAACCCACCGTGCCTGAATTCGAGTGGTACAATGGGTAGCTGTGTGTCTCCGTCAGGGCTGGCTGCAGTGCAGAGTGGAGCAGGAAGTGACTGCAAAGGCCCGTGCCCGCTCCTCTGCGCCAGGAAGGACAAGCTGCTGATCCTTACCTTACCATAATGGAGTTTGTTACCCGGCTGATAGAACCCAAGAAAAAGTAAGTCTGTGCCATTCATTGTCCCCTTCACCTTCACTGAGGGCAGAATAAGACATCCCTCTGATAATAAGACCTGTCGCATATTTTGGCTTTTAAAAATATAAGACAGTGTCTTATCATCGGGGAAACACGGTAATAGCAATTGCAATAGCAATCAATATGAACTTATTTAGAGATTAAGGTTAAGCACTATGCATGCATATAGATTGGAATATTAGATTGGTGGAATACATTTTCAAAAATTATTGCCATATATTATGGTAGGATAAAGGAAAAGAATCAGTTGGCCAGGATTATACATCATATGGGTGGTATACTAAGATCACAGCACCCAGTACTATGGATCCTCTAATAGTACCTTTTCACAGGGCAAAAACCTGTAGGTAGAGGGCAAATATGTGCGTGGTGACAGAGTTCCCTTCTTCAGTGGTTCTTAACCTTTTTAGATCCGGGACACTGCAATTGATCATCATCACAAGCAGGGGTTGGAAAATAGGAAGGATATTATACTCACCTGATCATGCCGGAAGAGACGTCTGGAAGTGTCACTGTATATGGCACAAGGAAGTGCCGGTGCAGAGTGTCACTTCTACTTCAAATAACGTAAGTGTCACTCCGCAACATCCCTTCCTGCACAATCCGATAAGTATATGTCTTCCTCCTCCTTTTCCTTCCCACCCCACTTGTGGGCATTAGGCTGCAGCTTCTTAGCTTTCATGGAATGTGGCGACCAATGTGAAATGGTCGTTTGAGAACTGTTTTAGATAGAAGAATTTATGTTGATTCCTGTAACATGCTTCTGCTAGGTGATTGAAAATGTATTTATTACTCTTTTTTTTTATGTTATGTAAATGGTTTCCTGATTCCCTTCAATATAATTAGTGTTCATGGTCAGTGTATACAAGGTTATTGGTAAGAGGCTGACTTTTTAATGGATGTTAAGTTTAATTGATGTAAAGGATGGTAAAATAAGATAGGGTGCTACTGTCAGGGATGCCAGCATTTGCAGAAACGCACCCGCTCCCGTCTCTCCTTTTGTCCCCGCCGTGCAGTGCATCCAACAAGGCGGATTGCATCAACATAATTTGTGTTGTCACTCGTCAACGCAACTTTAGTTACCATATCCATGCCAGGTTTTTGTGTCCACCTTCTGCAGGCATGGGGGGGGGTGTATTTACAGGTGGCACTGCACCTGTTAATGGCCCTTTGGGATCTCCTCCCCTGTATAAGCCCGGACGGTGCATGGCTGCCCTGCCCGTGATAGCGTCAGTTCCCTAAACTACTGTGTTCCTCGTGCCAATCAGCTTGTGAGCTCAAGAGCTAACATTGTGTATGACCCTTGCTTGCCTTTGGACTACTCCTCTCATTAACCCTTTGATACTGTGTTTGGTTGGACTGATCCTCTGTGTATGACCCCTGCTATGATCCTGGACTTTTGCATCTGCCCTTGTTCCTGAACTCACTCCCTAGGGGGTCCTTGGAGGATTTTTACCAGCTCAGCTCTCAGGGGGGATACCTTGTGTGTCAAGTTCTGGAGGGCAACCAAAGTCGGGTAGGCGTATCCTGTTCAAGTGGGGGCTTGTCTATAGGTCAAGACCACAGCGGAGATTGCTGTATCTGACCTGACCTGTAGATTTCTGATCCCTCGGAGACCCTCACACCTTCATGTGCAGAACAGGAAACTTGAGAAAGGAAAATGTTATTAAGAGATAGGTTAAGCTACCCATAGACAGTTAGATTTGCTTTGGATTTCGCCGCAGATTGAACGCTGTGAGCGTTCAAATCTAATGCTTACAACCTAAATTCAGCCATAAATTTAGAACGATTGCAGCGGCCTCATCCAAAGTAACTGCCATCACATAAAGGGTATACAGCCGATTCTCTGCAGGACCGGCCATGCATGATGATGTCATCACGCACCACTGCAGGAGAATCGAAGAAAAAACAAGACTTCTATGCCCAGCTTTAGAAACGCAGCCCAAGTAATAATTATAGTAAGCAATGGTAAACTCACAAGAGCTAAAATATCACTGCGCAGTTTTGAACCATGACCAGAAGCATAAAAAACAAAGCACTCTAAACAATGCTCTTTAAGAGATTCCCTGTATAACAGACAGATACTTGGGAGGACAGGGAAAGAAATGGTTGAGAAAATGCATTAATTGGAGCTTTCCCTGCTGTGGAAGAAAGATCCCATAATTGACTAAAAGGTGACGCCACATACTTACATACCTCTTATACCACCCATCTTCAACTGGACTTATTATGAAAAGGAGGAAAGCACAGACTTATCGGGTCCCCCTTTTGTCAGTGGTGTTTCCCATTGTTTTTAAGAATAATTTTTGTGAATAAACATTTAAAAATGAAATTTTTTAAAAATGTGCAATGTACATTACAATATAATCTGCCACGAATTATTCTTCACTCTTCCTCCCCCTTCACATCCCCAGCGTCACTGATGATGCTGAAGTGCTGAAGAAAAAGGCACCGCCTCCATAACATGGAGGTCAATGGTATGCCCTCCCCCCCACTTCATCCCCAGGGGCTCAGGGAGTGAGTTTGCAGGGTTATCAAACTTACCCTGAGCTACATTCTGGGCAAATGCTCAGGAGGTTAAGATAATCAACCAAGATTAATCCATAGGGATGCTAATGAACATATTGCAAAACAAATAATAATGCATGTTTATATCTATGCTTTAGGGCTTGTTTCCATTATACGTCGGGACCCCTACGCTAAGCGTATACACTAAGCAGGGGTCCCGACGTATCTCATAGACATTGCCTGCACGGCGGATGGTCTGTTTACACATTTGTCGGTGTAAAGGCTGAACGTACTCGACTACGTTCAGCCTTACAGCGGCGGATCGGCGCAATGAAGAGTCTCCGCCGAGCAGGTAAGTCTATATATGTTACGTTGGGACCTCCCAACGCAATGGAAACAAAGCCTATACCCTTATTTATGGAAAAAAATGCATTTTTTTTTTTTATTGGTTTTCAACAAGCATGCATTTTTAAGGCTTTGGCCACTTTGACCTTGTCACCACAGATGCTCCAGACTCGATTTTTGAACACCTTTGGTGTCAACACTAAGTTCATGGACTTAGGTCACCAGCACTAGGTTCAAATTTCAGATTTGACCATCCCTATTCAAAGCAGATGGGCTGACCTGGGATCTTACACATGATAATGTTTCAAAAGATATTAAAACCTGCCATGGGGGCTACATCATCCATTCAAAAGAAAACGTTAGCCATAGTTAGACTAACCTAACCTAACCTAGACTAACTAACTCTTAAAATGTTGGTACCCAAACATTGTTGATAAAAAAAGAATGTGCACAGGACAGTAGATGAGGGTAACTCTTTCTAACAGCAACATGTAAAAGAATTCAAATTGGTGGTGCACTTGGATTGGTGGACTGGTGCAAGGCATTCTAAAATAAGGTTAATTGAATTTTCTGTGTTAAAATTAACTGAAGTTAAAATCTTCATAAGGCATCCCATTTTTATTATAATGGGTCACCTGATCACGGAAATAGCTGTACCATCAATGTTATACAGATGTTTCCTGCCTGTGAGATCAGGGCAGCCTGGTTCAAAGAAGGTTGAAGAGTTGTAACAATGACTGTCATTGCTTTTAAATAAGGTAACTGGCCCCTCCACATGTTACAAAGGAAATTACATTATAATGGAAAAAGCTTAACTCAAATTTGAATAACTTTTTTTACCAGAGGCGAAAAACAACAGAAACAATATTTGATGATTTGCACGCTTCATATCATGCAATGTTTCCAAGCTAAATGCACACATATGATGCAGCCCGGAATTATTGGAAACATAGAGCTAAACATGAAATAGGAAATTTGTATGGGTTTTGAGAGAAATATTACTTGCGTGTCTTCCTCCATAGAAAACCAGGTACTTCACATGGGTGATTGGAAACAACTCTAGGAGGCCCCAGGCTGTTGGTTTTTGGGCATTGCCCCATATTGATAACATTGGAGTGGTTGTCAATATCCTAAATGCCGGTTGTCAAATATTGTAGCAGCGGACAGGCAATTTCAGGGCAGCTGACTGCACATGTGAACAGTGCCTAAAAAGATTTTTCATGAATAACCTGGAAGCTGGTATAATATAGTGTTTTTGCAAAAACATTTAACCTTCTTATTAGATCTTAAATCTTGCCATAGACGCCTCAATTTCCCCGAGATTGACTTTTTAAACGATTGTGGCATGCGATTCAGCCTTTGACCATAAGTCATACATCTATCGAAAAGTTCACAATTTTCGGGCTCCAATCTTCTGTACTGAAGCTGATGAAGTCACATCGGGACGGCGGAGGGAGATTCAAATGTAAATCGCACGAGAAACTGTTTTATAAGCAGAAGACTGTTTTAGTGTGATTCCCCAGATGTGCCCTTTGAAGTTAACCCTCTTTTTCCTGGTTTGTTCATCTCACCAGAGGAAAGAGGGTGCCAAAGGGAATTGTACTGGATACAGTGATAACTGTATCCAATACAATTCAAAGTAAAAAAAAACCCCACAAAACACATTTCCAATTGAATTACAATTTTAATATAGACAAAAGAATATATATAAATACATACTGTTTTGAAATCTATCAAACAAAGTATTTAAGAGATTTTAGCATTCAAATTATACCTTTTATTAATTTTTATTTTTAAATATTATTTTTTTTTACATAATTGTGTGTTTCAAACATTATTAAATTCAGGATGTCTATTAGACCCATGTACGGACAGATTTTGGTTACAGGCCTACAACATAAAAATTTTGGTCCAGAAATCTGGACCTCACAAGAGCGCTAGGGAGGTTAAAGCATCATATCAAGATATACAGTTATCTTGGGGTTATAGTATATTGCTTGTCTTTTGATACAGTAAACAAAAGAAAGCTTTTTTGTGTAGAGAAGTACAGCAACAATGCCAGACCCGCATGATTTATTATGGTGTCTTCTTACATATCTGTCATGCCCAATAAACATTTTCATCTGTCACTTGGTCCGGGTGGCTGCCTTGCGCAATGCATTTCTATAAGGTACATTATTGGAACACTTACCATACTACAGGATTGTATAGATGTGATTGTCATGTTGGTTTTCAATGATTTAAACTAATCCATGTGAACAAGAAAAAGAAAACATACATGCTCCAAGGAGGCAGATTTATTAAAAAGTAATTAGTTGAATTAAATGTGTAATGCAATCGGATTCTGTTAAATTTATCAAAAGGACTCAACTCATTCCCCCACCATACAGAGGTGAATTGCCTTAACTCTGCCTCTCCATTAAATCAACATTTCTAGTAAATTAACAAAACAATATTTGCTGTAGCATGTAGCTGTAATGCAGAATATTTGTCATCCTTGGCTTCCCAGCAGCAACAGGCCGGGGCCTCACACTCGCTGTGAGCCCCCTGTATCAGCAGCTCCGGTAACCACAGGCCTGGGCCCCACACTCCTTGTGTGCTCCCTGTCTCCAATCTGTCAGAAGCCCTGACACAATGGTCTGAGCTCCTTTTGTGGAGACATACCCAGCTCATCTCACCTATTAACCCTTGGAGTGTACCTGGGGGAATAGGGGGGCCCACCCAATTCCATCCTCCCTATCACAGAGTCTGGGAGCCCTGTAAGAAAAAAACAAATCAAAACCACTCAGCAACCTAATCTTGCTGTTTAAATCATTCCCGAACTCGTTCCAGGACACCACCTAATGGTCTATTTACACAGTGATAGATGACCAGCCTGTCACATAGTATATTAACAATTACAGAGTTAAAATATTTTGTGTCTTGACTGATGTTCCGCCCTAACTTATTATAGTTCAAATTCTTTTTTAATTATTGATTAATAATGTTCCCTCATCTTCCATGGAACTGCACGAAGCATAGCTGCATAATGGATAGCATTACATAACATACATGGCACAATTCATACAAGGTTTAATGTTTGAGACTTACCATCTACAGGGATGGAGGTGGGCAAAAATTATTAAAGCAAGGAGAATAAGGTAGTAATTCATCTCTGAGTCAGACTCAGAAAAAAAAAACAATATGATTAGTGGCTTTAGAGACTGATCTAATTTTATTTGCATATAAGCCTGAAGAGGCCAGTTTCAAGGCTTAGGGGGTTGTGATTTGATGGATGTGTATTGGGAGGAGATTCCATACTAGTGGAGAAGCTTGTGAGAAGTCTTCTATCTTAGTTTCAATGGGGAATAATGGGGAATAAGGAGGAGTAAGATTGGGGACATGTTGGTAAGTCAGAAATTTGGAGTTTGAGCTGAATCCTTTGTGTTATTGCCATCCAGTGCAAAACTGTGCAAATGAGGGCAGCAGAGAGGAGACCAATCAGTTAACGCTGTTTTAAACTAAAAAAAAGATACTTGCACACCCTGAGGGAGAGAGTTGCTCCTCTCTGGTGGAGCAGCTCTCATCACCCATCACTCAAAGTCTAGCAGATGTGATGCTGATGTCACAATTCCGTAGGACTTGGCAGGCGCGACTTCCTACAGCTGCAAGGGCATTTGGGACAGATGTCCCAAAGGCACAATGTCACACAATGGGAGGCACAAAAGTTTTTTCATTTTTAAAATCGTGGATTTCGGGAGTGACCTATGAGGGGGTAGGTCCGCTTTAAGTTAAGTATGGATTGTAGAGGAGGTAGTCAATAAGTTAATAAATCACTGAGGAGGATATTGCAGTCAGAGTAGGACAAGATTGCACTAGAACTTAAGATAATATCTTGATATTTTGCGACTCTCGGCCCACCACTTATCGCTTTTAGGCCGTGTGGCGGCCTTTAAGATGTATATATTGCCTAAATTTTTGTATTTGTTCCGCACTCTTCCTATCCCCTTACCCAAAACATTTTTTGCTTCGGCGAAGAGACTCATTTTCATTTGGGCGGGGAAAAGGCACAGATGTAATTACGCGACTATGACTGGCAATAAATGGCATGGGGGGCTTCAAGTTCCCCATCTGTATTATTATTATGTAGCGGCGGTGATGGACCAGTCTCGGTATTGGTGGACATCTAGACAAGATAAGAAATGGGTGGAAATGGAACAACAGGCATTACCCACTACCTCACTTAAAAATATGTTACTAGCAACTACCATTGCCCAACCAATATATCAGGGGAACTCGCCGTTAATTAAGGCGGTTCTCATATGTTGGAAGACTGTGATGGAGGGAGATATAGAGGACAAAGGGAGGAACAAGCTAGAGATCCCGGTAGGTGCCCTCTCCGTGCTTTTACATGATCTTAAACTAACTCACTGGAGTGGATATTCTATCCACTCCTTGTCACAGCTATATTTAGGTTCTTCCATAAAGCCTTTCTCCCATCTGCAGGAACAATTTTATATCCCGGCCTCAGATTTTTTTACTTACCTTCGCCTACGTCATTTCTTGGTTTCACATAAACTAGGAGGCTATGGCCTGATCCCCATGCGGATACATGAGATTTTTTTGAATGAGGGTAAGCCTATACGTGGACTGTCTGCTTTTTATAGGTCCCTAGTGTTCCCTTCTACCCTACACAAGACCTTGTCTATGATGAAATGGGAACAAAAACTGGGAATGTTTTTCTCAGCGTTAGAATGGGGAGAAGCCATTAAGAGCTACTACTTAAAATCTAAATGTTCTTCGCATTGGGAACTGTCCATTAAACTCCTACAGAGATGGTACTATACACCGTACCTGCTGGCTAAATTCGATGGAATTAGCTCTCCAATGTGCTGGAGAGGTTGCCCTGAACAGGGCACCCTCAGTCACCATCTATGGTCCTGCAAGGAGCTTCATCCTTTGTGGCACTCAGTGCAGGCACTGGCGGCAGATTTATTCGGTACGCCAGTGAAACTCACCTGTGAATTGGCACTGCTTCATTTGGGCATTGCTAGATTCCCGGGGAAACATAAATTCCTGCTAGCTCACCTCCTGTTGGCTATGAAATGAATATTAACCAGACAGTGGAAATCACGGACAGCACCTGCATTTAGGGATTTTTTGGACGAACTTAATCTCCAAGGCTCAATGGAACTAATGATGGCAAAAAAAAACAACTCAGTCACCTCACCTTATTAATAAATGGACTCTCTGGTTAAACCACCCCCTTACTACTATTAGATTGTGATCGGATCACGCCTGAGAACTAAAGTATGGATAAATTCTTGACATGATTATCTACCACCTTTACCTATCCCCCCCTTCCCTTTCCTACCCTGGTCTTGGTGTGTTATTCGTATGTATTGGTACCTGTATTGTTTAAAATGATGTGAGGTTTAAAAGCTGGTGACAACACTGGGAAATATGGATTTGGCAAAGCCACTGTTGTGCCAGGTTTTACTACTATATGTGTTATCAAGTCTGTGGAGACTATATGGCTGTTTTCTCATATCTGTTGTTATTGTTTTTTGAAAAACCTTAATAAAAAAAAGATAATATCTTGTGTGGAACGATTTGTTTTTGAATTGAAGATGAGAGTAATTGATTAGGGAGGGAATACCTGGTATGAATGGGAGATCAAAGTTAAACATAACCCCCAAAGCAGTGTGCTACGTAAGTTAAAAGTATTGGGATGGTATCAGCGTTTACAGAGTTTAACCTTCTTAGCGTTCATGACGAGCCCATCTCGTCCAGAGTTTGTGTGAAGAACAAACTCTGGATGAGCTGGGCTCCCATGAAAGCCGCATATCCCCGGAAAGCTGCTTCCAGCCGCATCATTTCCGGGGTTCTGCGGCTTCACTGATCGCGTCGCGGTGACGCGGAAGGGGACGAGGGTGAGCAGTGCCATAGACCTCCATGTTAATGGAGGGGCTTCTGCTTCCCAGCCCTCCCAGCTTGTGTCATGAATGACACTGGCTGTATGGAGAGGGGAGGGGGGAGGGAGGAAATGGCAGGCAGTGTACCTCGTACACTGCTGCCATTGCCTGTACCACACTGTTAAAAACGGTGCGGTACAGGCAGTGCGCTAGGGAGGTTAAACTTATATATTAACTTTTTAACAACAATTATAATTACAAAGGTACTTTGTGTTCTCTTGTCAAAGTATTGGAACTAAATCCAAAAATGAAATGTAATGAGAACTGAGTGTTCAGTAAGGTTGTGTAAGGGTGGTTGGCTAGCACATGAAAGCTTAAGCTGACAATAGAGGAATTGTCTATAATTGGTCTTTCTAGATCAAACTGCAATGCATAGGTAAAGGTCATCAAATTCTGAGTAGGAGATACTTTCAAGAGCAGAGGATAGCTATGTGTTCCTGAGTAGATCTGAGTATACAGTCACCAACATTGGGCATATGTGTATGTGGAACATAAGTCTGTCTATAATGCTTGTACTGTTACCTCCCCGCGGGGTCACCAGTTTTGGCGCAGGTTCCACAGGGTGCAGGGGATCTAGCGTGTACAGGGTTTTCCCCCAGAGCCCCCCTAATGGGAGATAGGCAGTGTCCCTTGAGGGGACCCTGTTGTCTTTTCTCGCGCTGTACACGCAGGTCCTGCCACCCCCGTTTTACCCACCGGTTGAACCCCAAGGAGGATAAGGAGACGAGGGAAGCTCCCCTTGAAGGTGGTTTTTACACAAAGATTTTGTCTTTAGTAACAACTATGTACTAATCAGTTTCACTGGCTTCAGTACTAGATTTTAGTTTATGTCATTTGTCAAATCTATTTTAATCAAAAAAAATCGTAAAATTGATAAAAAATACGTAAACAAATCAATCGAAATACCTAGAAAAACCACCAGATATTTGTACGATTAAGCAAAATTTACCAACATGTCCAATCACTTTTTGATAAATTTTATGTTCCTTTTGGATCACTTTTGTCTGATCATATCAGGTGTGCAGGAATCAATTACATACGATCGACTTACAAAATGATAATATTAAGTGGATTGAACGGAAATATCGAACCACGTATGGCTAGCTTTTGCTTTGATTCAACATCTTACGCCTACAGTGGACCTGGTACTCCTTCAGAGCCAAACTATAACTAAAGATACAAGTATACAATTAAACAAGAAGGTGTTGCCAGGGCCATTTCTTCCGCTATGCCTAATATGCATGCGCATAGGGTCCCGGCGACTTGCCTCGCATGCATATCTGGCACCCTCCCTGACTCGGGTGCCGTTCCTTCCCATGCAGATCTCATCAGCACGAGCTGTCGCTGGGGGGTGGGAGGCAGTGGGTGCTTTGGAGGAAGGAGAAGCTACGTGTACAGGCATGTTCCCTTTTTTTCTTCTCCTTCCCCTCCAGCTTCCCAGACCATCCTTATATCCCCTGTCAGCAGCTCACGTTGTTCAGTTCTGCACAATGGTTGAGGTTGGGTCGGCAGCCCCACCAATAGCACTAGGGGACCCTATTTAAGAACTTGCGTTCTGTCTGCTTTGCCTATAGGAGCACTTAAAAAGACATTTAAGCTCTAAATTTCAAATGTGATTCACCTTGAAACTATGCAAAATGTTAAACATTTCAGTATTCAATTCTATTATCTGCAGCAACAGTGTTAGTTATAGCTGGCTGGAGAGTATGGTGAAGCTGAATCCTGGGAATTCCATCAGATGCTGTAAGTAAAATCTAACAGCAAGGACTTGAAGCCATGCCAAGAAATCAGCCGAAGATGTCTGTGTGGTTACAGGTCATAAAGTAAAATCCTCAAGGTGGGTTGAGGGACAAAAGAGCTGCAATGAGATTTTAGATTCATACGTTTATATTGATTTTATTCTTGTGAAACATGTGCTTGCTTGTATTACTTGATGTTGTGAATTCTCAGCTCTTCAACAATCAATGATTTATTGCTTTTTAGGATTATTCCTAATTATGGTATCTGCAAGGCACAGAAATATGAGCAAACAATGTCTTACATTAAAATATATTTGTGTTTCTTGTGAACACTTCAATGGGGTAGTATGAGGGAAGAAGGTAGATGATTTCATTTTGTTAAAAGATTATTATATTGTGATGGTTTGTTTAATTTGTTAAAAGTTAGAAATTAGATTGACAATGGTCATGCATTTGTACTTTTTACTTTGTACTTTTTTCCTGCTCCAACTGATACTAATAAGGCACAAAGGGCAAAGACTGGCGCAAGACAAGTATAGCTAATAAGGCTTATTAAAATGTAATCAGTTTCATACCTGGATTATTACAGTACACCCACTGACCCGGATAATGCAGATTCAAACATAATCAAAGACACTGTAAAAGAATCCTGGTTTGAATGGTTCTTGGTATGATCCCCTATGGCCCTATTATCCCCTGTTTTCTAAATAGCCACTATAAAAGCCTGACTTCTATTTGATGGAGCGCAAATTGTTTGAATGATAAGAGGGTTGATCCTAGTGTGGTCAAAAGTCTTTGATCATGTAAGTACACAGTAGGTACTTAGGTATAGAAACTGATGATTGTAAATATTAGGAGTGCCATAGAAATTCATACTAAAATCAAAACAATCACTTTGTGAAATGCGTAAGAATGTGCTTCACATGATTTCCACATGAGGTATGGCCAACTATCTGTGTCAACCAGATTTGTATGTTGTTCTTTTTTCTTTGGTTCAGTAAGAGCCCTTCCAACTCTTCCTATTACATGATTGGCTTCTATCTAAACGGGAGTGTCTCCTTACCCAGATCACATCCTTTCCTACAATCTCAAAAGTGGACTGGGGGGGGGGGGATTATCACCCATGGCCAGACCTGTCTTCATTTTGTAAGCAATGGTTTGTAAGCCTCCTGCATCTTCCATACTTCTATTCCTATAAATACCAATGGGATTCCAGCTGGGATTTATGGGATTCATTTAACTGTTTTTACCTGTACATTCTGGTGCAACACCTTTAGGCAGGTCTTTTGGGCAGAATAAAACGATTGATTAGACTGGCACTTACCTACTAGAGCTTGTCTTGATTTCTGACACATGCAGTGTTATAAGAAAAGAGATGACACTCATTGCAGGGACACTTTTTTCCCCAGAATTCTAGGTCCTAGATAACTGAAGGACTGCAATATTCTATTATTGCAGTCCTTCAGTTATCTAAATATTAACCACTAAACCACCATGATCCAGGGAAGCAGTTTGTTTAATAAACATACTTACCTTAGCAATAAGTGTAAATATTTTTAGTTTTTTGTTCCTATGTTGCCCCCTTTGCATTAGAGAACTGCCTATGTGTCTTATACAGTGTAACATTAATTGGTTGTAAAAGTTTGTTTATACTTTTTTATAGATGCTTTAGAGGCTTAAATATTTAGTCAGGTAGGGAATGTTTACCTAAACAGTATGATATAGACCTATTATGGTACATATTGTGTACTTGAGTTATTTTAATTTTTAAATTTGACCTTTTACACTCATACAGTATAAGCTCTTATATATACTAGTAGTGCCTATTGGCATAACATTGGATTTTACACATGGACTTCATCAGTGGAAGAACTCACTATGGTGTTTTTTGGTACCTTAAATATAGCTAAACCCAAAAATGAAAATATTTCCAATGCCAAGATCTCCCTCTTGGCATTGACCTTTTAGCTTGGCTGTATGTAATGGAACAGAGCTACTACTCCAGGGATGTTTTTTTCACATATTCGGACCATAATACGTAAAAAGTTGGTCTTATAGTCTGAGAAATAGGGTAAGTATTAGTCTGGAATATGTGTAAGGAAAACAAAGCTTCTTCAACAAAAAAAATGTAAATATGTTTTAGGCAATAATATGTATCTATGCTAGAAAGAAAGAACAATAACAGATGAAAAGAAAATGCAAAAGATAAAGAGAGCGTCTAAAAAACAAAAATCAAAAAACAAAAGGCGGAAAGATAAGAGGTGATTGATTAAGAGCATACTATATTACTAAACCAACTTAGCTATTCTGCATGATGTAAAGTCATTGGTGAATAAATGGTTTGGTATAACTGGAACACATTAGGATTATCTCAAAGATACGATGAAGGCAGCAAATGTATCATGTTGTGCTGTACATCATACTCTTATCTCTGTTTATGTCCAGCTTTACATTTCACTACTGCTTTGCCCACATATCTACAGCATAGAATTCCAGAATAAGCAGATGAGGGTCTCAGTGCTGAATACAGAGCATGGAAGCTCTTCTCTATATAATGCCGAGAGCTGACAGAGGTCATGGCGGAGCTGTAGGTGGCACAGATCCAGCCAACACATTGCTGAGATTTATTGCTGGGCCTAAAAGGTGGAATGATTATTTGAGTTAGAGCATTGGATTAAGTTGGCACTTTTACTACCTTCAGTTTATTTAAGTAGCATGGAGGTATATATATAGAAATCTGCAATACCCACATTGGCACGAATAAGAAACCTTCAAGAAAACGTTTTTTAAGTTCTGATCTATATATACAGTGCAGTGCTGAGAGAATACTAGATTTTACTCTATGATTAGTCTCCTTTGTTTCATGACGGGCATCTAAATACATCATCAAGTACATGTTCCTTTTCTTAAATGTGTTTCTACTGTTGTTTCATATTGTATTTTAACAGTACACATTTAAGTGCTTTTGTTTGATCTATCTATCTATTATTTAGAAAAAAAAATAAATCTCAATTTCATTATCTGCAGTAAAATAAACTTAATTAAAAGCAAAAAAAATGGTTTTAGTCCACAGCCTGTGACTCCACAACCAAATGCCACACTTTAACCTCTTTAACCTTTAGTGCATACATGCTGGAAGGCAGAGAGAGCACCTAACATCACAGCTGGAGAAGCTGCTGCGAGAGCAAGGATCTTGGCTAAAACAGAGATCTTGGCTGCTCCCCTCCTTTCCACCCAGAGCCCACATGAACAATCAAGATCTCTGCTGTGGCTCCATTCTCTTGTTCCTACCAAATCCTCCAAATCCAAATCTGTCCCATCCTGTTCGCCGGGACTCTTTAGCTGGAAGAGATTGTCTGGTAGATTGAACATGCTTCTATACAGCTCAATGCCTTATATCTAGGATAATTAATCAAAACAAGAAACAGTAATCAGAGCCACATTTGGTTTACTCTGCATTTATTGCTCATTATTGCTTAGTAATGATAATCTCCAATGGACAGATGGAAATAGATTGTCCTTCAGAATCCTTGACATATTCCTTGACATCACTTCTTTGATCATATAATGTTACGATATCAAACAGATGTCACTTATACTCATAGCCCTGGATTTTTTCCATATCACATGATTCATTTGAAGTTTAAAGTAACAGTGATACAATTATTTTTATTGTTATATAATTTATGAAAATGAATTGTCAAGTAACAGCTTAGTATGTTTGCTTTGCTTTCTCACACTTCTGAACATACGCTGTAACTTTCACAATAAATTACATTCATGGCCATCAGTTACTGGTTGCAACAGCTGTCTCTTGTAATATATGTGTCTTTTACTACAGCATACAGCAAGACATTTTTGATCATGTGGGTTTTCAACCTTATGACAATGTAGCATAAGTGGTGGCATTGAAAGGGTCAATGTTGTTTGTCATATATCTGGGCTTTGCCCAGCCTAGTCTGGAGGTGATGCTGCTCTCAGAGGTCTATTAATATGTTTGTTATTTACCTACCCCCATGGGCTTAGGATAGAGTCTATGATACTTCCCCTCTGAGAAGCCACAAGGAGCAAGCTAAATCTGCTGGGTCTGATTCCTCCTATCTGGGTTTTAGTGCTAGCAAGCTCTGTAGCACCCTCAGGGCTCAGAGATATGAGTAGATGCCCACCACTCTATCATCACTTAGGGCTTATTTCCACTGACTCCTGCCTGCACCGCAAGCCCTACTTTTATAGATAACCAGAACTGTGTTGGTTTTCCAACTTAGACACACTAGATTATAGACCCACATTTCATTGTTAACAACTTTTTGAAAA
This sequence comes from Ptychadena robeensis, assembly GCA_036250615.1. Lineage (NCBI taxonomy): Eukaryota > Metazoa > Chordata > Amphibia > Anura > Ptychadenidae > Ptychadena > Ptychadena robeensis. Next base: position 48,959,579 of record CM070033.1, on the reverse strand, counting down.
TGGATACAGATAATTTTCAGCTTGCTATTTATGCAGTTTTATGTTAATATGTATTAATCCACATGCAAAATCTAGCATATTTACATAAGAAAATTCCCTGAAAAACATGGTTACATGTTTTTTTTATTAGTTGCACCTCTGAATGTCATTAAATGGGACTTAATAATTGCATTGTGTATAGTATAATGAAATGTTTATAAAATGGTTTATTAACAAAACTGTGCTATGCATATGAGACAAAAGGGATTAATCACATGTGTCGACCATCAAAGGGAGAGAATTGACATTTAAATGCATTGTCTATAGGCCATCTAAATAAGATGTACAGTCTATTCATATGAACACTGAAATAAAATATTTGGTTTACAATTGTAATTATTACTACTTGTGAATCAGTATTTCAATCCTTTTGTTTTCCATTTTCTAATAATTGTAATTAAAATGTTTTGTCTTATTTATGTGCCCTGGCTGTGCCCCCTCTTTTATTTCTACTGCCTGTTTTGTCACATATTATTTAAGTTACTTTTTAATTAAAATGAAGCATAAGATAGTGAATGACTGGATGCCATTAACAATACGAACATATTTCCTGCCTTATGACATACCTCTATATTTTTGTAAAAGTCAATCCGTGTACAATTCAAGGTTCATATTTTACCTGAAAAAAAACAGGAAAACATTATATTTTTAAAAGTAGTGTAGTATATGGATAGCTGAAACTGAATCTTTCCAAATAAAACAACATCCAACATGTGTTGTGACTCTCTGGTCACTTTTTCAGGATGAACTTTTAAATCAGAGGTGCCCAACACGCTGCCCGTTTCCCATTGCTTGGCGGTCCCCACGGTCGGCCGCTTGCGGCCCGAGCCCTTACTTCCAATCACATGTTTGTCCCTTTGCCCGCCGATCCTGTAATGGTGCTTCTTTGCCCGGGATGTTCCTTCAGCATAGGAGAGCTGAGGAACCTGTCAGCCTCCGGCTGGACTGATTGGCACATGTGTCAACCAATCAGCAGCAAGGAAGGCAGTTCTCACCTCTCCTCCTCTTCCTGCTGCTGATACCAGGCTGGTACGCGAGGGTAGAGGAGCTGAAAGAAGGTAAATACTTATGCTCCCATAAAATCCCACAATTACATGAACAAATTACAAAATTTACATGAACAAAGGTGACATGGCAAAAATTACATGGAAAAAGGTGACATGGCAAAAATTACACGGGCAAAGGTGACATGGCAAACATTACATGGGCAAAGGTGACATGGACAAAGGTGACATGGCAAAAATGACATGGGCAAAGGTGACATGGCAAAAATTACATGGGCAAAGGTGTCATGGCAAAAGTCCCTAGACATTTCATTTGAAGTATAATTTAAAAAGTTGTGTTATTTAAAAATTAAAAATAATGTCTTTTAGCTCTGCCGGCTGTCATTTTTTCATTAAAAAATGCTTATGCAAGTCAGTATTGATCGAAAATGTTATGTGCGGCCCTTTAGTGGTGCTGAGGGCCGCACTTGTGGCCCTCCACACCAACTCAGTTGGGCACCACTGTTTTAAATGGTCATTGCTATAAGGAAGAGGGTACCTCTGTCTCCTGCGTGGAGAATGAAAGAGCAATTGCCTTTAAGCTACAACCACCTAATTGTTTATCCTGAAGAAGTGACAAAAAACATTGATGCTGTTTTATTTGCCAATTCCCCTCTATAAATAATGTTATTCGGGCACCTCTTTTGTTCCTTCTTCAGGGAGACCTGCTCCAAGCCCATAGTGTTAAGTGAATGCTTTACCCACACTGGTTCGATATATCTAGGGGTTGTTGTTAGTCACTCCCCCCTCTTTATTGACAAAATAAGTTATATGCAGAAATGTATTTCTTAATTGTTTATCCTGAAGAAGTAACCCTGAAAATCACAAAACACATTGATGTTCCCCATAACTTATTGATGTAGCCCCAGAAATAAAGTAATTTGGGTATCTCTTTTGTTCCTACTTCAGGGAAACCTGCTCCGAACCCATTGGTTGGGTATATCTAGTGGAAGTGTTGAAATATATGTTTCAAAGTGATATTAGTTGTTAGTCACTCTCTCCTGCTTTATTAACAATGTAAGTAATATGCAGAAATGTATTTCTTAACCTAACATTATGAATCACCGCTATGTACATTAGCCAATTACATTTGCATGTAGTTATACATATATACAAGAATTGTAGGAATACTAAAGCGCTGGTACTGGTAAAACCAGATTAAAGATTTCATAAAAGAAATACAACTTATTTTAGAAAAAGTCTCTTTCAGATCAAAGTTTATGCCCCAAAAATCCACTCCTCCCAGTAGGAGAAAAGAATTGCATTTGGTCAGACCTAAGTCTGCAAATTTGTGAAGAACAGAAGGGCATAGTGCAATTCAGATTTGTAGTGAAAAATGTGCCATTAAAACGTTAAACTTCTAAATAAGAGTTACAGAAGAAATAAAATCTCATCAGTATTAAGTTAGAACGTTATATCTAAATGCATGATATCTTCAAATAAGGAAATGAGAGAAGATAATAGAAATGTGACAGAAAAAATCAGCAACATACTGAAAGGGATGAAGAGTGGACATAACTTAAGCCCCCCATACACCTTAAGATTAATCCATACAATTTCCATTAGATCTACCAACAACTGTGTAGTATAGTGGCCTCCCTGATAGAATACATAAATACATGGTTTTGGTAGAACAAAAGTTGATTGTACAGAAATTGTATGGTAAGATTGTAAGGTGTATGGGGGCCTTTAATCAACAAGGGGGATGAGTAGCAGAGGTGATAAGTACAGAAGAATATGGCAGACCTGCCTGGTTCACTGCTAAAGACAGCTTTATCACAAGCTGATTAATAACTAAAAAGACCTGTAACTTGTGCACCTTCCCTCTCTGAGATGTGCACCAGCATGTTCCGGGTGAACCAGGGGTCTGAATATGGTGTCTTCCAGTACCTTCCTCTGTCTGGGCTCTTTCTGCAGACTGTGTCACCCGGAGGCAGAGCATTTCACTAGGCCCTCCATAACAGATGGCGCCTCCCTTCTAATCAGGGAGACCGCAAGTAATGGGTACTCACTGTCACCTTATGGCCAGATCTTCAGTCCTCCATCACAGCTGCACCCCCTTCTGCTTCTGGGATCAACTGGGAACACTATTAAGCAGCGCCTTATGGCCAGCCCTGAAACGCCTCTGCTCACTCTGAGGTGGGCCCCATCACAGGGTCTTGCACACTCCTATTAAAGTCAATATGCTTACTGCCAGATTGGTGTAAGAACTGGTATTTATTGATGTTCCTTCCGGTACAGTTCTGTGCCAGCTATGTAGATGCCGTTGCCTCGGTCTCTGGCCTAGCCCTTTCTTCACCCCTAAATGCCCCTAAATGGAGACAAGGGGGATGTCTGTAATCACATCTTGGGTGAGACAGGGGTTTTCAGTTCCGCAGACATACAACGTCTGCCTCACACAGGAACCAACAGTGCACCTCTCTCTGCCCTCTCCTCCAAGCAAAGACTTAGCTCCAATCATAACTGGAACTTTATATAACTACATTCAGCAGGGCACTCCCACATGGCTTTGTCACATCATCATTTTATTAAAGGCATAACATTGAGACACAGGTCATTTCCTGCAGACCCTTAGGGCCTTTTCACACTGTCTGCTCTGCTTTAACAGTGGCGTTTTTTGCGGAATATGGACTCTGTGGCAGCAACACCCATTTCTGGCAAAAGAAACACAGTTTGCAGTGCACTGCGCTTTTGTCTCCCATACAAGTACATTGAACATTGTATTAACTACCTAAAGCTAGCCACACATGGTACAATTTTAGCGTTCGATCGACGATTTTCGATCGAGAAAATCGTCGATCGAACATTAATCGATGTACTCCCACATAGTCCAATCGACGATCGCTGAACGATTTTTGGTACAATCGTCGATTGAAAAGTGATCGGACAAGTTGGAAAATTTTGCTCGATTGGTCGATTTTTTTTTGGCTCGATTTTGTGGCTCGATTTTTTGGCTCGATTTTTTAGGCTACTTCCCTTTAACTTCCAATTGAAACTAAAATCGTAAGAGGAATTCAATCGACGATTTTGGATTACTTCGATTTAATTTCAGTCGAAATTGTTCAATTATCGTGCTTCCCATGTGGAGAACTTCGATTAAAGGACAATCGATGTTCGATTTTTTTAATCGAAGTACAAAATCTAATCGAACCTCGATTGAATGATAAATTGTACCATGTGTGGCTAGCTTAAGTCTTATTCTAGTGTTAACAGATGTGCAATGTGTCTACATGCGACAGTTAAGTAGATGTCAGTGCACTAGACAGTGTGTATTGTAACTTAGTTGGTCAGGTACAACCCCTGTATCTTCCTCTCCTTAAATTTGTATACATGTGTGAAGTATTTCTAAGTGAAAACCTGTCCAGATCTTTACATATTATGGTGCCGGACATAAGAAGGAACTGAGCCAATTGGAGGGTTGTCAAACTGATAAATACAATTGTTGTCACTGTATGCCTGTATGTGTTTTTGCTTTTTGTGTCTCTGTTTGTTGTAACTATACTTTCTTCATAAGAAAAAGCTGGCACCACTTCCCACCACCTCTATAAATGGAAGGACATGGTACCCGCTCCCCTGAGGGTATCTGTCCCTAACAACTGATACTGCCACACAAATGAGGTGATGATGTCATTTCTCCTCCAAGTCTTGATGTCATTTCTCCTCCAAGTCTTCACCAAATCGATCTCAGTGCAAGGGCTGGGGTTGACCTTTTGTGGCAGTTGACATATGAAAAAAAGACATTCATGTAAGCAGATCATTAAAAAACCTAATAAATTTCAGACAGCGGGTTGTGTGGTTAAATCTCTATGTTTTTATCAGCAGAGAAAATATGAATATGGGAATATGATATGTACTCAATTATTTGTTGATATTTTAGCTAGTGTGGGACTTTGAACTGTGTGTTGAATATCCCGATCTCCACACAGTCCTAGACCTAAGTAGCCCTTGACAAGATGAATGGTGCACTCCTTGCTCTGGCGTATATGCCTTTCATGAATCTTGGCTGAAGTACATTAACATCAAAGTCCTCTTGGAGCATTGCTGCTATACTAAATCCACGTCTGTTGCAAATATATCAAAGGCTCTGAAATATAAGAGAGATTAATTAGCATTTGGGAACACAGAGAAATGTTAAGGCTACTTTTAAACCAAATCATTTATAACAAAGAACGTGGCACCTTATCGAAAACCCGGATCCAGGCCTGATGTCAGTGTCCGGCTAACGGTCACAGAGTAGCAGTAGCGGTAGCGGTAGCAATTCAAAAAACGTCATAAAACATAGAAAAACAACATAGTAACACTTTGAGTGTGCATTTTACTCAAGTTCATACACAGTACATGAAGGTAGGTAAAACAGGTCAAACGACTCTCAACAACGTGTCCTTCAGATACAAGTAATGTCTATTCGTAGAAATACGCTTAGTCACTGTGAAATGACGCTGTGATCCCTGAGCACTAATTAGACTTTTTGTATTGACATCTAATGTTATACCGATGATAATAATATTGTGTGCTGTACACTGCGTATCCAGCTATGAACTAAGTGGAAATCACGATCGGTCATATTACTGCCATGAGTGCAAGTTACTTGGTCACATTCCCACTAGGGGATCCCATACATCCCATCTGTCAGGTCCCACCTCCCTGGGTGGGGGGAGGAGGGTACTGCTCATAAGTTGGGGATGTGGGCACACGGCCACATACCTCCCCATTTCATTATATGTGGGGGGATAGGTGGCAGTTTTTGTTCTCCCTGATATTACAGGGAGAGCATCATGGGAGATCCCAGGCAGCCTGCCCCAGTTTGCTCCTCACTTGGAGAAGAGAGCCTTATATCCACTCTAGGTCTCGTGCTCCATAAGGTCCTGCCCTAACCTGCGCCCCCCCCCCTTTTTTTTAAGGGGGCTCTCTCTCTGTGTGGATCTCCCCTGCATCTGCAGTGGTCCAGCCTCCTCTCACTTAGACATGGAGAGCGGGGCCCCCCCTGCTCTGCACGCGGGCCCCATCTAGTATTGAAACCACTTGAAACCAGTTGAAAAACATTTTCTTTATTTCTACGAATAGACATTACTTGTATCTGAAGGACACGTTGTTGAGAGTCGTTTGACCTGTTTTACCTACCTTCATGTACTGTGTATGAACTTGAGTAAAATGCACACTCAAAGTGTTACTATGTTGTTTTTCTATGTTTTATGACGTTTTTTGAATTGCTACCGTTAAAGTCCTCTGTGACCGTTAGCCGGACACTGGCATCAGGCCTGGATCCGGGTTTTCGGTAAGGTGCCACGTTCTTTGTTATAAATGATTTAATTATCTTTGGATGTTGGTAGCTATATCCGGGGAAGGGTGTTCCTTAAATATTTCTGTCTTCTACTTTTAAACCAGTTAACATAATAGGAACATTTCCACACATAATTAGCTGGTATTTATCTATCATATTATCCCCACAAAATTTAATTCATTTTACAATTGTAATGCAAATCTATCAATAATAGTTCGGTTTTTTTTTAAATCTTATATGTTGAATTAAATTTGCAGTAAGCTGGAATTCAATTATGGGATTGAGTTATAATATTTATTTATTATGATAACACTATTTTGTTATTGGAAATACAGACTGCAAGAAAAAAAACAAACACTTGTACAAAGTCACAAGCTAGCCTTGATATCTATTGAAAAAAATATATTAAACTTTTCCTATTCCAAGAATTTAGGGAAAAGCATGATATGCCAGAAGCCGAATACTACTCCTACCTCCAGATCCGCCATTATCTCACCAGAAAAACGCTAGTTCTAAGACTCCCAGAACGAACAGAATTTGAAAAAATGTGTACAAGAGGATCATTAATTAAGGGAAACGTGACTAATATTTACCATGTGTTAGATGAGGAGAAAGAGGGGAGATTTCCATGTATGAGCAAGTGGGAAAAAATTGTGGGGAGAGAATTTACAAGAGAACAATGGAAAGAGATATGGCGCAATGCTAGGAGGGTTTCAATCTGTACAATATATAAAGAAAATATGTATAAGATTCTATACCAATGGTATTACACTCCAGAAAAATTACGTAAAATATACCCCCAGTGATACGACAGGTGTTGGAGGTGTCTGGGGGATAAGGGAACGATTGAACACATATTTTGGACATGCCCTAGAATTGGGACATTCTGGAGACAGGTAAATGAAGTAATACAAGAAGTAACAGGCAATGAAATCCCAATGAATATAAGCACGCATATCTTAGGAATGACAATGAAAGAAGTAAATAAGAAAAAAAACAGATTGATACAACATATACTCACAGCAGCGCGCACATTAATCTCTTCCAAATGGAAGATGAGAACTCCACCAAGCCACAAGGAGCTCATTAACAGGATAGTAGACCTAAGGTCAATGGAATACCTGACAGCGTTAGTACACGAAAGTACTGAGAAATTTTGGGGAATATGGGAACCATGGGACGAATATATGAGCCAAGTAAATGAGCAGGACGATGACCAAGAGCTAGATCAAGAAAAGAATAATTAAGACCAAACGAAGGGAATGGAAGGGGAAAAAAAGATAGGAAAGAAAATATATGAAATTGGAATTAAGAATGAATGTGAGAGAATAGATGAGACTGTTTGAAGTATGTAAATGTATTATGGACTGTATGACAATTTGAAAAATCTTCTAATAAAAATTGATTACGTCAAAAACTTTTCCTATTCATCAAATATAACAATTAACATTTTAGTTTGGAAACAAACGTACGTTTTTCCTAAACATTGAATATGTTAAAAAGCATAGTACTATGTGAAATCAAATGTCAAAAGGAAAAACAATTATAAAAAAAAATGAAATAGTCAAATATAATTATATCATAGGCCAGATTTGGTTCCCAGACTGGATTTTGACACCCCTGGTGTAGAATATATTATCATATGGACTACATTCCATGCACAATGCTGAATTTTGGGGCTAAGAGTAAAATAATAACTATTTCTGGAACTTATGTACAGTATTTTTTGCACTATAAGGCACACATTTTCCCCACAAAATACATTGGAATGTATTTCCCCACAAAATACATTGGAATGTCTAATAGTATGGGTAAAAATGGTAAAATATGTGCATAACAGGTTAAAACATCATCATAAAACCAGATTTGTGGTGATGTGATGCTTAAAGAATATATTGAAAAGAACTGGACTGTTAACTTAAATTGTCATCCTTAGGAAGTGCATTCCAGTCATTTAACCTCCCTAGCGCTCTTGCAAGGTCCAGATTTCTGTACCAAAGGCGCACCATAGACTCTTATGGAATTTTTGTACAGTTGTCACTGTATCCAATACAAGCCATTCAGCACCCTCTGAAAGGGTTAACTTCAAAGAGCACATGGGGATGACACTGGGGGTGATTTTCCAGATGTGCTCTTTGAAGATAGCCCAATCTGCACCTCTCTGCCCTCTCCTCCAAACAAAGACTTAGCTCCAACTGGAACTTTAAATAACTACATTCAGCTGGGCACTCCCACATGGCTTGGTCACATCATCATTTTATTAAAGGCATAACATTGAGACACAGGCCACTTTCCTGCAGACCCTTAGAGTGAAGACATGAACCTTGGTCTGTAGTTTAGGTCTAGATCCCACCCAGCTTATCCAATTTCCTATATATTACAGGAACCTACTCAAAATATACATAAAGTACATTGACAATAAAAAGGAGAGGTTGATTTTTGCACTAAACAACTTTAATTTCCTTGAACTGACAAATCTAAGAATATCTAACATGAATGTTGTTATATTATATTTATATCACTGCAATTACTTTTTAGCAAAGCCTGTGTTATGTTGTGCATCCTATTGTGTACTTCTGTTGATTTTAACTATAACTTCTTTATATTAAGGATATCAAAACAGTTTAGGAGTATTTCCTATATAAGTAGATCATAGTTTTATAGGTATTTAAGATTCTTATAGATTGTTTTGAAAGCATTAATATACAAGAGGGTATTATTAAATATATCAAGCTATTTAATTGACTCCACCACACCCTTTGTACTTGCTTAGAAACGCCTTTTATAAAGTTTTTTTTTTAACCAAACCCTGGTGAATGAAGAGAGGAAGATGTGTTTGTAGTTCAAATGTAAAAGTCAACCGTACTCCCTCCAAATATAAAGATGCATATCATACAACTCCAGGACAAGAACAAATTGTAAAAAGTATAAAAGCAATTTGAATATCCTCTATTTCATGTGAGAAGTACACCAACCTAATAAATATCCTCTATATCATGTGAGTAGTACACCAACGTTAGTCGGGAGCTCCGCTGTTATGTGCACCTGTGCCTGATGGTCTAGGTGGTGTAATGAGGATCTGTGGCAAGTCCATCTGAGCCTTCTGGGGTTGGACAGTAGTCTGACCTAGGTAGCCCCGGCTGTATATCCCCTTAAGTTGGGTTATCATCGGCGTTACGCCACACTGAGGGCACATTATTACTCTGTTTACCCTGTTGTTACCACTCACATATCGCCTGATCTTCCATCTATGTATACATCCACACGCATTTATACTGATCCTTTCTCCCTGAGGAGCCCCAGTAGGGAGTGAAATGCATCGGAGTTTATCTGGATCAACTACAACAATTTTTTAGACACTTTATACAAGGATATATTTGGACTGGTGATCTGTATATATTGTGTTTTTTATAATATAATTTTATGATTGATAAAGACAATGTAAAGTATCTAATAAAGACCTTTTTAGAAAAATATCTGACTTATCTACTGCATCAAACCGTAAAAAAAACTAGGTTGTTCTCCTATGACTAGTTAAATCCTAGAGAAGAGTATTTTTTAATGTATAAAAACAATTTAGTTAACCAATCTAATCATAGACCATAATTAATTTTTTTTTTCATTTAGATACACTCTGTAATCAACATAACTATTTATACAGACATGGAATATGTGTACAACTTGTTTCTTTGAAGGGTTCATGGTAAGTTAACTGGAGCAAAGCAGCTGAAACCACTACTAGTGGAGGGTTTGCCTTATATCAGAATCCAGGAAGCAAAATGATATGCAGCCATAAATGAGATTGGCTTTATACAAAGATTAGTAATGAATGACTATCGTGTCTCTTATGCTCACACTGACTGCTGAGTTAGGGAATATGACAAGCCAGCTCTTATACACTCATCAGAAATTAAACTCTATGAAGCTTAGTTCTATTCTGTTGTCATGTCATATCAGAAATGAACAGATATGAAAAGTTTCCAAAATCTAGAACATTACTCTGATATCAAAGTGTTTTCATATTATGAATTGAATCAAATGTGCTATGCCAAACTCATTAATATTGTTGGCTTACTGATTCTTTGAGGCTGGATTCCTGAATTTGAATTTTTGTTTCAAATATATGATGTCAGGGCAATGATGGACTTTAAAGTAAAATATGATGGTGGGGATAGTAATAATATGAACTTGTCCCTGTGTGCAGCTTCATTAGCACATTCCTCCTATTTAAGTATATGAAAATGCCTAAGTGTATACAAAGGTTTGCCATCACTTACGATACATATGTAGATATACATTCTGTAGCAAATTCTTTGTTATAATAATAATTAATAAAAAGTGCAACATTTTATAACAATCATTACATTGATTACCAACATACTTTTCCCTACCTTCAGCTGATTTTCTCTGATGTGGAATGTGACGAAAGTTTTCTTGTTACCTTTCTTTTTATTCCCAAAAAAGTTTAATAAAAGCAGTTTTTCAGTAACAATATAACAAGTATACGTAAGAAAACAAAAACACAAAAAAATATATGGAGGGGGGGGGGGATACAAAGAAAATAGAATCAGATATATACAATTCAACACATGAGTAAATCAACATACACATCAACATAAAGAGAAGTGGGTTCAAAATAGAGGCAACAAAGAGATCTATATCTTTGCTAAATCTTATCAAAATCTGTAAAACTAACAATTACAACAATTGGCTTAAATAGGTTATGAAGTATTAAATGGTAATTAACACACAAATCGGAAAACCAAAAACCGGTAGAGACAGAATCTAAACCAATATTTGGGCAAGATATCATTGTACTCTTTTGAAAACACAAAGAGATGCCACATTGCCCAGATTGCGTTAAACTGTTTTAGCCTGTCTTTGCTGTACAGCAGTTCCTCCATTTCACAAACAAATCTCAATTGTTTAAGCCATTCCAAGATTGTGGGAGCCTTAGATGAGGCCCAGTGTCTAGGGATCAGGGCCCTGGCTGAGTTTATCTTGTGGCGTTCTAAAGACTTAGGCTTTGGGTGAGAAATGTTCCTTTGATAGTATAGTATAAAGTACTCGGGAGAAAATGGTAGGATGTGTAGGATGTGTTCCATCCATTTTTGGATTGTTTGCCAGAAGGTGGTGATTTTGGGGCATGGCCAAAAGATGTGTATAAGGGAACCCACGAGTTGTTACACCTCCAGCAGATGGAAGGCAGGGTAGGGTTCATACTGTTCAACACCACAGGAGTACGATACCATAGGGATAAGATTTTATAAAAAAGGTTCCAGTTGTCTGGAGCTAAAGGAACTTTTATGGGCTGCCATCCATATGTTGTCCCATCCTCCGTTTGGCACGGAGAGCCCTAAATCATTTGCCCAGCAAGACTGGATAGTTTGGACCCTAGGGTGTGATTCCGGCTCAAGTAGTCTATGGAGGAAGAAGATGAGATGCTGTGTGGGCTTCAAAGTTTGTAAGGTTTCTGTCTAGAGCAACCAGTTGGGGATGGCGGGTTAGTCAGTGACGCAACTGTAGGCAGGACCACAGGGGACTGAGCCTGAGCCTTGCTACCTTTCTGACATGTCACAATGTACAGGAAGATTGTGACTACATAGCAAAGTAGAATGGACAGGTCATATCAGATATTTGTGAACACAGACAAGAACTACACAGGTACCTATATTTACATGAATGCCTCCTATGCAATATATGCAATGCAATATGCAATATGCCCTATTCAGATTCTAGGAAACACCTGAACAAGTAAACTACCATTCTTCCGGAGTACTGAGATCTCAGCAAAAGGCAATAAATACAAGTTAGTGCTATATATACACACTGTACCTCGCATGTATGAATGTAACCACTTTAAATGAATTTACTTGAAACAAATTGTCTTTTCACAGTATCTGTAATATTCCTAATTGGAAGCCTTCTTAACAGTTGCTATGGGAATAAGTACCTGATGAACATTCAACAATGTGGGTCACTTTATTTTTAATTACAAGCCTTATTATCCTTTTCTATTGTTTGCTGTTGTTTTCTGGATTATAAAATAGTGTGTTTTTTTATTTTTTTTATGTAAAATACCATAACAACCTATACTTTTTATACGAACCTATAAATTGCAGATAAGACAGCATCTACCTCCCGCTATGGAAATTGTAATTGAACTGCCACACCATCCCCGTATAAATTAGAAAAGGAAAGGTTACACCCAATGTGACTAGGGAACCCCCCTTGTCACCGAAGGGAGGGATTAAACGGCAATAAAAGGTGAGATTACCGACAATTTAAAAAAAGGTTTTTTCTTGTTTGTAACATGTAATTCAAGTTTGAAAATACATAACCGTTGACATTTCATGCCACCAATTGGTTGTTAGCAATCACGCGTATTTTATCGCGAGTCCGATGCGTTTCGCGAGACTTCACGCGCTTCTGTCAGGAGAAGACTATGCTAACCACTCGTTGAAATCTATCAGTCACTGGGGATTCAAGAAAAAGTCGAGGCGTAAGGTATGGTTTTGTATTCACGAGGAAAAATTGTGATAATATAATATGACTTGATCTGGGGGCGGCTCGATGGGGGACCCCGTTCCACCATGAAATACCCCACTCTAGTGTGGAACTGTGAACGCTATGCCGAGAGCCCCCGCGGTCCGGCGCAAAACCTGTGCGGGGACGGGGGGCACGTAAGGCGGGCCAGACCTAGTTGCCAGTGTTTCTTGTGGTTAAGCTGTAGAAAAGAGAATTGTAAGAAAGCGAGAGGGGGCCATGAAAAAAGAGAAAGAACGAAAAACCCGGGAAGATGAAGGATGGATATACATGGAGGGGAGAAAAAGGAAAAAAATATAGGGGGGAGAGAAGGGGGCATGGGCATCAAAGCATGTGGAGACTGCTCCTTGCGAGAGTTCAGGAGTCGAGATGAGTTGTTGAATGTGACCTAAGTTTTTAGGAGTGTCAATGGGAGGTGAAGGAATATGATGGACAAATGTGCAATGTGTGTGGTAATTAGAAAGGGCCTACCGTGCAGGTGAGGGTAGACTGTGGACCTGTGGATGCTGTCCAATGGCGTCAAAAGAAGGTGTAGGACCTCAACCCACAAGGGGAAGGGTGATTGTGAAAGTAGGGAGAAGAAAAAGAAGTTCAGAAGAGCAAAAGAACAGGGGAGGGGGAGGGAACACTGAACAAGTGATTAAACAAACGAGAAAGCCCAGAAGACAGAAAGAGTGTATGAAACATCCTAGAGAAATTGGAATATAGAGAAACAAAGACATCAACATAGCCACCACAACCAGCAAGATTAATCACCCGCAAAACCAAATGATTTATCTAGGGAAGGCCTATACGTGATACACAGTGAGGATATAATAGTGTTAGCAGAAGAAAAAAGAAGCCAATTTCTCATGTGTTCCCAGCGCTTACTATATGTTCTATTACGCGATCACAAGCGCTAGGACATGGCACACCCATAGTAGGTGAATGAGGAGGTCAATCGTTGTAATCAATTGAACCGCATCACTTCCGCATGCAATAGCGTACCGTGTCAATTACAACAACATTCCACTAACAGTTGTGCGTCAGTTCAATGAAAGTTTGCATGGGATATCTCGCCTATACAAATACACTGAGTAAGTACAGTAAAATGTAGAGGTAAATGTCAGTTACCTGTATTGCTTCTACAAGAAGTAGTTCCCTGGGCATACCGTAATTATGGTTCCACACGATGGTCCACCACCAGAAAGGAGATCATCAGCTCCCCCATTTATATGCCCCCCGCCGCGCGGGTCAGAGGCTCCGGCACGCACTCTGTTGCCCAGCCGCTGACCGTCACTAGGACCAGAGCGCCACTTGTGCGCGTGCACCGCCGGAGCGCGCGCGTGCGAGCCGTCTATTGTGTTTCCGTCTTCCTACTAACTCCCCGTCCTCCCCTGAGTCACAGCTCTGAGCACGACCCGAGCGGAAGAAGCAAGGGGAAGCCCTCTCCGACGTCATCAATCTGACGTCAGTAAGGGTAATCCCCCCTCCCTTCACACTAAGCTGGTCAGGATCCCGCAACAGCCACACTGCCCCTCCACAGCCCAGATAGGAGGAGGACAGCTATGAACATTGGGGACACTCTGTGAACAACCACAAGTCACACAGACCGCCGGCTTAGGAGACCCTCCTGGTTGTCGTCAGTGTTTCCAATCCATGTTGCCCCCGCCCTGACAAAGCATGGCAGGATGAGATGCGGCTCGCAACCCCATCCAGGTGCCCCCCCTCAGTAAAGTCCGCCAACCCAGCCGATCACACCAGTTCCCACAGCAAAAAGGGGGGATAAAGAGATAAATAGATAGGTAAAAACTACCCCTTGCATCCTCATATACCTCATGCATAAGTGGGGGAAAGTAAATCATAAAATCAACAATCACAGTACAGTCAATAAGTACCGATCCGTCTGTATAAATCACAAGTAAATGTCATAAGTGACAGCAACTGATCAAAGCTTATGTATGCATTAAGAGTAGGATACAAGAGGGTGTCCCTCTACTATTAGGTTATAAGGGAGAATTCCCAGGTGTTGCTATCGGCCACTGGAAATAAACGCACATTGTAGTGGGTGTCTAACACCATCAAAGGAGTTGTTTACATGTGTCAAGGAAATTGGATTGGGGGCTAGCGGGGCTTTGACCCTACGGCTGATTTTTAAAGAAACATTTGACGAGTTCAATGCTTCATTCAATCCGGGATAAGATATTTAGCCTTAGATGGTGTCAATCCATCTTTGTTCTCCTCTGGAGGAGATACGATCAGGTTAGAACCGCCATCGATCGAGGGGTGAACCCTGTCCGATGTACTATAAATTCATGTTCTCCATGTGTATAGTGTAGGTGGGACAGGGCCGATGTTCCCTGTGTTTTTGTTGCGGTGTTTAATCTTGCTGGTGTGGTGGCTCTTTTGGTGTGTTTGTTTCTCTAATATTCCAATTCTCTAGGATTTTTTCTTACACTTCTTTCGTCTTTCTGTGGGCTTTCTCTTTTTAGCCCCTTTTTCACTTGTTCCCCCCCCCTCCCTGTTCTTTTGCTCCTCTGAACTACTTTGTTCTTTTCTCTCTCACTTCACATATCACCCTTCCCCTTTTGGGTTGAGGTCCTACACTTCTTTTTGCTGCCATTAGTACAGCACAACAGTTCACAGCATCTACCCTCACCATTCAGCTGTAGGCCCCATTTCTATTACCACAGCGGAGCAGTGCAGGGGGCAGTGGATGGTGGGTGCGGCCGTCATATTCCTTCCCCTCCTTGACACTCCTAAACACTTAGGTCAACATCAACACTCATCTCCTCCTGCACTCTCACATGAGCAGTCTTCCACATTCCTTTGGACTGTCCACAATCCCCCTTTCCTCCCCCGGGGGGCTATTTTTTTTTTCCTTTTTCTTTTCCCCCTTCCGTGTCATCCAGCTTCATCGCCCGGGGTTTTTCGTCCTTTTCTTTTCTTCTTTTTTTCATCTCCATGGCACCTCGCTTCTTACAATTCTCTTTTCTACAGCTTAACAACACCACAAGAAACACTGGAACTAGGTCTGGCCCGCCTACTGCCCCCCTTTCCCCGAACAGGTTTTGCGCCGGACCGCGGGGGCTTCTCGCCGTTGGGCGTTTCACAAGTCCACACTAGAGTGGTATTTCATTTCGGTCAATTCACATGTTCAGATCCTCCCCATTGGGAGATCCATCATATTATAGTTTCTCACATTTTTTCCTGTGGGGAATACACACATACCTGTAACGCCTGCTTTTTCTTAGCATCCCCAGTGACTGTGATTTCAAGGTGGTAGCCTATGTCTTCATCCTGAAGAAGCGGTGATCTCGCGAAACGCGTCGTAGACTTGTAACATATGTGTTTCTACAACATTGTTGGATTGAAATTGTCACTGTATGTTATTTTCTAACCTTGATTACAGGATTACAAACAAAGGAAAAAACCTCTTTTTACATTGTTGGTATATCTACTTTATTGCCGTTAAAGTCCCTCCCTTCGTGACAAGGGGTGTTCCCCTAGTCACATTGGGTGCAACCTTTCCTTTTTCTAACCTATAAATTGCAATTGTTACTATTACTTTGAATTTGTAAACTTTTATTCACAAATATTTCATTTAGCAAATTGGGATTTCAAATAACAGTTTGGCACCCTTTTCATAATTGGGGGATGGGGATCCAAAAAAGCTTGCGACCCCTCCTTTTTGTGGCAATTGGTTGGCAATTTCTTGCCAACTCACATATGGGGTGGCTAGCTCCAGGGATCGGGTCATCTAATTGTTCACAGTAAAACAAACACTTTATTTCATATTAAATACTAAAATTGAAACGTCACTGATTGTAGTACAAAATGTTAAATTATCACATGATCAAACTGAGCATCTCTGGTATTAATTTTAATGTTGATCCAGAAATTACTCAACGCTTCTTGCCCAACTGTAGGGGCTTCTTCAGGAGAGTATGTCATCCATATTAAAAGTAACAATTAACCAGAAAAAAACTGAAATTATCCTGCCTTAGTTCGCATATAAAAAGCTCTGTGGTATCAGCATCCATGGTTAAAATAATGCGCATTTAGGGGACAAGGACCTTGATGATGAGGGAGAGGAGAGGAAGGATCTAGATGATGCTTTATGCTCTTTGGCCAGGAAATAAGGCAGGCTCGGTTTGACTTGCTTAAGCTGGTAGTGTGAGACGTTTACAATGTGCAGTAAATTCATGGTAAATATTTCAGTACGAAACCTACACATATGTGCAAGATTCAAGGCGATGTCGGAGTTCATTTTTAAAGTTTTCTAATATTTTCACCATTGTCTACAGATCACATTTCTCAAGACAATGAATACAATGACTTTCAAAAATAAAATAAAAAAATGTCAAAAGTTATCATTCTTAAAGATGTTAATAACACATTTGTAGTGAACATCTGAGAGTGCTTTGCAGGTAAACCAATTTCCTTTCAACTGATCCATGTAATATTTCCTGAATGAGCAGAGGTTATAATGTGCTTGGTTCAGCACCTTGGACAGCAGTAAGGTGGATGCTTTATTGAGGCAAATACAGTGGAGGAAATAATTATTTGACCCCTCACTGATTTTGTAAGTTTGTCCAA
>CM070033.1:48928124-48938408 GCA_036250615.1 Ptychadena robeensis | reverse complement strand
GGACCAAGATGGAGGTCAATTTGCTCACCCAACCAACATGGCTGCCGACATTCCTCACAGCAAGGGTCTTGAGAAATAAAGACTCATAAGCAAAAATTAACTCTTGTGTAATTAAATTAGATGTAATTGTCAATAAAAGCATTTGAAACTTATGAAATGCTTGTACATCTACCTTAATACACTACAGAAACAACTGACAAAGGGTCTAAAAATACAGAATCAGCAAAACATGTGAAAAACAATATTCCTGCCATTCCCAAAACTATGGCCATGACTGTACCATGGCTAGGATATAGTCTGTATGTTCAAGAAAAATTAGAAGACAAGCAGGTTATGATGTTCCTGCTTATATACATTTCCTTTTAGTAAATCAAATGCATTGGATCTAGATTCTTTTTTTTATTAGTTTAATTTTTGTTTCTGCGTATGTATATCATGTTTTTACATTTTTTTATAATGGATAATTATTATAGTGATAATGTTACATTGTCCTGTCCTGGCAAAACTATTGTAATATTTTGAACATTAGTTGAGAGTAAGGTTTGGTCACTACAGTAATAGGATTGCTATGAGTCTGTTTCAACAAGTACATGCATGAGTAGCAAGAATTCATACGAAAAAAATAAACAAATGCACATTTTTATGACAAATTGCAATCTAGATAGTATTCTCTGAAATAGCGTAAAGTGCAAATCAAGGACAATAGGCTGTGGCAGCGCTCACCTTTGGTTGTAACATTTATCAAAAACATGTGCCAGTTTGGTTTACTGCAGTTCTTGAGAATTTTAAGTGGTATGATATTAAATATCTTAGATAGCCATATGTATTTTAAATATTTACCTATATTTTATTAAACAAAATCTAATTGTAAGACAAACAATCAGTTATTACAACATATAGACAATGCAAGTCAAGACAGAAGAAAAAGGTCATTGCTAAAAAGAAAAGAAACATATCTTGAGGTTTTTCATTATCAATTGAGAAACCCAATTGGATGACTAACAAAACATATTTAAGAAAAGTTCAGCTAGTTAAGTTGCTTTGGGTTCCAAAAGTTGCAGTAAAATGTTTGTTCTACTCTTTATCAAGGCAATTGTTTCCTTTTGTTTCCTTGATCAGTATTACTATGGTATACTATGACTAGGATGAATGAGACTCTTCACAACCATATTGCTTAGGTTGTAGTGTAATGCAACCACATGCAGCCAGAGGAATAAAATTCCAGACCATCATCCCCTTTGGGCCAGAAGTATATAAGGGAGGGGTCTGCCCCCAGGAAATTTCCCAGTAAGGAGTCCCAGTCTAGTCCAGTGTGTGGGCACCCGCAGAGCTTAATAGCACAAAATCATCAAGGGAGCTAAATAGCACACAATAATGTCAGCTACAAGGAGCCGCTGTCTTTCCAGTGACATACCTATGCCAAGTGCAAACCTGATCACTACTGGGGGTCCTGCAGGTATTTAGAGACTGCTATCCAGCATCCTTTCTCACTCACCTGGATACGCAAGTACCAGCCTATTGTGGCCTTACTTCCCCTGCCTCCACATACACATTGTGGTGTGATCAGTTTTAGGCTTCTTGGTGTAAACAGGATTACCCTACCTCTGTACTTCTCTTTATATTGTTCCATTATTTGCTTGTTGCAAAGTTGCTGTGTTTGTAGTGAGTCTCTTTTGGCTTTATTTAGAAAAAACTGTTAAGCATTAAGCCACCTATTGTCATTGGTTGATCATCAAATATCTACAGGGTTTTTTTCTAGGTGTACATGCAAAGCCTTTATGAACACTATTTACAATAGTATATCCAGTTTTATGGCAAAGTCAAGAAGACTTTAATATTTGGTTTTAGATTGCTAGTGGACTTCAGTGCACAGATAACCTAGCACTATCATCTAATCAGCCAAAATGGATTAATACTTCCCGAATACTTTAAACTCCTAAATCCCCAGGCGTGGACACCATGTGTTATAAAATATTTGCATCATTCATTTGAAGATGATCACTCCAAGAGCTTTGGTCAACTTCAGACTGAATTTCATGTGCTCTAATCATATGCAGTTAAGACTTGCAACCCAGCCCCTGCATAGTGTGTGCAATGTTAAGCCAACACCTCTGCAGGAAGAAAGCTGCTTCTTCTTGATAAAGATAAACATATGCCAAGATATTATTTCCCATTTTCTAGACAAATGAATACCAAAGCAAAAGGACATCAGATCACCCGTGCACATTGAAAGATGATTGATTGCAATTGTAACATACATACAATGTTAGGGAAATAAAGAGATGAGGTTATACACATTTAATCTATTAAGTCCCATAAAAATGCTGAAATTAGGAAATTGCTTAATATGAAATGTGTCAAGGTACATGTAGCAGACCATGGACTGGTCCTAGCTCATCATCCATATAGTCTGGTCCTTAATTGCTGGCTAAAGAAGTAATAATCTGAAATCCACTAACAAATAACCTCAGTTATGTTAAATAAACTGCCTGGCAAAAAAAAAGTTGCCACCAAAAAAAGTGACACATTCTAATATTTCATTGGACCGCCTTTAGCTTTGATCACGGCACGCATTTGCTGTGGCATTGTTTCCATGAGCTTCTACAAAGCTTCCACCCAGGGTTGCATTAATCTTTCTCCAAGATCTGGCATTGATGATGGTAGAGTCTGACCGCTGCGCAAAGCCTTCATCATGAGGTCTGGACCCTGTGGTGGCCAATCCATGTGTGAAAATGATGTCCGATGCTCCCTGAACCACTCTTTCACAATTTGAGCCCGATTAATCCTGACATCTTGGAATATCTTGGAATATGCTCGGCCGTCAGGGAAGAAAAAATCCATTGATGAAATAACCTGGTCATTCAGATTTTTTTTGGGCCAGGCAGTGTATGTAAAATATTCCGTTATATGAAAAAACTTATAAAAAGACAAACCATTTACTGATATGTGCAGATGCAATAGACAAAGAACATCCCTTTTAAATGATTGGATAATTAATTTGAATATTCACACAATTTGCCCTGTTACTGAATTTCTTTAGTAAATCAGCATTAGCCTAGTTATATGTAGAAGCTACCATACTTTATAGTTGAAGACATTGCTGATTTACTGTATATTTCCACTCTGAATTAGTTACAGCTTTTAGATGATGATTACACATTAGGTATTGAGCCAACAGCTGAGTAGTTTTTCTCAGCAATATTTAAAGAAGTGTTAAGTGTCATAACCAAGGAGAGTACATTCATGTGTGTTTAGTACACTATGGAAGTATTCATCTTATCTCAGAAAAACAATATTTCTAAAGTGGAAAAATGAAACACTTTTTCCCGGCAGATCTCACCCAAAGGCGTCTGTTTGACATAGTAATGATTGTCTAATCTGACACTAAACAGCTCTTGTAAATGATAACTCAAAGTAATTATGGGCTCTAGCCCAGTGATAGCGAACCTTTTAGAGACCGAGTGCCAAAACTCAAACCCAAACCCCACTTATTTATCTCAATGTGCCTGGCAATTTAACCTGAATTACACACACAATTCATATACACACACAAAGCATGTAAAACACACACTTCCTTATAGGATATGGGGGTATGGGGCACTGTGTGCAATCAGATGAGAGGGGAAGAGAACTGACAGCACTGAGAGCCAATAGGTTCCAGTTTTTTCCTCTATGCTGGCTCACAGCTTGCATGCCCACTGAGAGGGCTCTAAGGGCTACCTCTGGCATCTGTGCCATAGGTTCGCCATCACTGCTCTAGCCTGTACTGAAGAACTGGACATACATTCCATAGTCCCGTTTCTTAAAAATACTTTATAGGTATCTTTCAGTAGGTGCAAATGTACTTGCTTTGCAAAGTGTATATAAATAGACTTCAAGTCAAAGGAATCTTCCCAAATAAAGCAGGTGTTATTTTTGTGCAGAATCAGCACTTTGTAATCAAACAACTTTACAGCTGCAAAATCATCAAAAACAGTTAAAACATGTTTTAGATCTGTACAAGCTTACAAAGTTCAATTATGTTGCAGATCACTATCAAAGTGCCAAAATCATTCCTAAGGGGAAAATGACAGTAACTCAGTTTTTTTCCTCTTCGAACATAAAAAAATAAATTATAGTAAGCAGAACCATCAACAAAAACATAAAACAACAGCAATCAATATACATATAAAGGGGGGAAAAATGTGCCCATGTTTATTTCAGCACGCAAACACAGTCCAATGTAAAGTTACCCTCGCAGGGGTTACTATCCAAACAAAACGAATGTCCTCAAAATGCCAAGCCCCCTGGCTTGGCACCGATCAAACAAGGTTTCCTTTCTCTAGGGAACCTTCATGACCTGCCTCCTGGCAACCTTCAGCATCTCTGTGCGCCCTGTATTCACTGCACCTAGCAGCACTGACTCCAACCTCATCTGGGAGCCATGACTGAGTGGTCCCAGCTCCTTTTGTGGAGACACAGCCGGCCATCTCGTTAGGGTCTTGCAGGTGTATCTTGGTGGATACACACCAGCAGACCCCTTCACTGCCGCATATGGACCATCCACATCATGGCAGACCACCGGTCTGTCACACTGTATACAAGTTTATGAAGCTAAGTTTTCCCTTTGATAACAACTACCCCTAGTCTTGTTCCCATTAGTTTGGTAACGTTTAAAATGGCAAGAGCAGAACAGGTCAGTATATTGTTTTGAGATT
Source organism: Ptychadena robeensis (assembly GCA_036250615.1). Taxonomy (NCBI): domain Eukaryota; kingdom Metazoa; phylum Chordata; class Amphibia; order Anura; family Ptychadenidae; genus Ptychadena; species Ptychadena robeensis. The sequence continues at coordinate 48,933,711 of CM070033.1, read as the reverse complement.
TTCAGCAACTTTGAACCATTGTGACAGCTCAGAGGTAAGTAAAAATGTTATTTAATTTTTTTTTGGTCTCAAATTTTAGGTGCACTTTAAAACTGACCCAGCTCTCTTTTCAAATGTAATTACATTACCTATGAACAACACAGGTTAATATTAAGAACTGGATAAAAGTAAATAGGCTGTCAGACTAAAACAAGAACGTTAAGCAGCCTAAGCCTCATTTCCCATGCTTGGTGGATGGACTTTCTGTAAATAAGAAACCTAATAAAAGCATTCTTATTACCATATTTTTCAGACCCTAAGACACACCTAACCAACCACAGTTTTTAGAGCAGGAAAACCAGAAAATAATATTTGAAGTGTTCAAATCAATTGGATCAATGCAATGGATCAAATCAATGCAATATAAAATTTCAGCCACAAGATGTCACTAGTAGCACTATTATCAAGGCACATCACATCATCTTCCTCACATGTGGGGGAAGAGGGGGGCTGCAGTGCAACGGCTGCAGAGGTCTCTCCTCTACGGCTGTGTCTGTGGAAATGCAGTGGAGTGCAGCTTTCACACACATGCAAAGAAAATTCTCTCTCTTCTTCATTGCTTATATCAACAGGGCTCTGCTCCCGCCCCCAAATGACTCCATAACTTTAGAAGCTCTTCTATGCTTAAATCATAATAAGAAAATAAAAATAGCTATAAACTAATCAACATCTAGCTGATCATGAAAGCTGATCACATAATAGAAACTGTTCATCATGAGCTTCACAAAAGGGAAATTCAAGTCAAAATTTTTAAATTTTGTACACAAGGCCTGCACACAAAAAATGTCTACATTTTTACACACAAAACATCTAAAATTATACAAACAAGATAGAAACAATGTTATATATTTTAGTGAATAAGTTGTTTCACCTTTTTTCCTCTAACCAGATAAGGATTTGTTTGAAGAACAACAAATGAGGCACTGGATGTTACAGTTGTCCTGCTTGTCACAGTTCTCAGGCTATTGCTGTAGACTTCAGGTGCACTCTGCCCTTCTAATTTCCAGATATTAATGTGCAAAGTTTTCATGTTTGAAATACAGTTGTTTTTCTGCGCTCCTTCTTCTGAAAAGCCCGATCCCATTGAAAAATGATCACTTCTTCAGCCATTACTATTATATATTTATATAATATTATAAGTAAAATTTTGATCCATATAAATATTGATACATATTAGCATTGTAAGTCCATTGTGTTTTTTAATTTATATGTATAAATTATGGAATGATTATTGTTCTCATATGATTTTGTTACTGCAGAGCGGTGACAGCAAAAAATTCTTTGAATTTCAACATAAAAAGATAACCAATGTATTCATTTTCTATTTCTTTTCTCCACGGGCTAAATGTTTGAAATATGATACTGATATTAATCTCTTGAGAATTTTTATTTGTTTTACATCTCATGAATTCCACAGAAAGATTTTATTCCTTTTTAAAACAAAAAGCATTTCCCCCATAGGATGAATAATTATTGTCAGGTTCATGTCAGGATCAAGTCTTTGCATTGGAATGTCAAATGCAGGCTTTATAATTAACTCTAAATCTTCCGTTTGCTTCCAAAAGTGTTCACAGCCCTGAAAGTATTATTGGGTCTCCAGAAATGGTATTATTTAAATATACATTAATTGTTCTACAGAACAGCATTTTGTCTCCAGTACTTGATACTCAATATTCCCTGAAGGTTAAGAGCCATGTCATATTTGTAGTTGGAGCTTTGGTGCTGGTAATTATATGACATGCTACCCTTCAAATTGAACTGGTTGTATTATATATGTATGTATTATGTATAAACTTCTTATGACTGTAATCCGAACATTTTAAAAATGAATATTACTGTATTTGCTGCTGTTTTGGTTCCCTTATATATTGTAAAAAAAAGCTTTATTGAGTTTTTGCACATAGGATAGAAATTACAGCACTTCAACATTACAACATGAAATAGACACCACCCGAATATAGGCAGGAGCCGAAAAAACAAACCAATTTTTTTTTACGGTCGTAATTTATTGGATATGTTGAAAAATTTTAATTGGTCTGGGAACATCGGGAAACTTCATACTGTTTTCATAGTGTTTACCGACCAACTACTGCAGAGGCTTCCCCTTTAAAAAAAACAAAATACATCACAATGGCGGATATAAATGAAAAATCCTAAATTGGATTTTCAATGTGGTAGCTTTTTTGCCGAATATTACGATCCAAACCGATACCGCCGTCGGGATACATTGGTCTGTTTTAATGGATCGTAATTTTAATCTCGGAGTGTATGGCCAGCTTTATAGACAGCCATCTGTATAGACAAAGACATATTGCTGGCCATACATGGGTCGATTCACATGGGAATCGACTTGTGTATGGCCAGCTATAGTTTCAGCACCCTGTTTTTTTTAGATCATTTTTCACTAATGTGGAAAAATGTTAATGCATTGTAATTCTCTAAGTAATTAAAAGCATGCTTTCAAGCTTCTTCTAAAGTCTAAAGTAAAAAAAGTAAAAAAAAAAAGCTGTGATGGTGGATGACCTGCTGTGAAAGAGTACTGGAAGCCATTAAAATTATTGATGGTTGTTTATCCTAGGAATTGTGCAAGGCATGTACCGGTATGTTTTTTAGGTGTTGGGTGGTCTTCAGTTGGTGGGGATTGGTAGTGCACTAATCCTGTTGAAACAATGCAGATTATATTTACATTTGCACTGGAACTGTTGAGGCTGCAAGTTCTGTGGAGACATGCATCACTTTTTCAATTCACAATGAGTAGACCATGTTCAGCTTCAAAAAGAGTTGTCACTCTGCAAGGGAAATTTCCTTTGGGTTAGTGAATTTAGTGACACTCTGTTTACTTTAACCATCCAATCACATCCAAGTAAACAATCTATTTTGTTCATGTTAATCATTGGGAATTGTTGTTGAAGTTTAGAAAACAAAATCCACTTTGCAAAAGGTTAACATGTCAATTTTCCTAATCAAATCACAACATTGGGATCCCCATGTAAAAATTATAAAAACAAATTGATACATTAAACCTGCTAAAATGCATGTACATGTAACGCTTTAGCACAAAAAAAATGGATAATTTTGTTGCAATGTTTCCAAACAGCCTTTGAATGTTATATAATGGTAGAGGATGATAACATTGTCCAGTTACTGGAACTGACCATGAAACTTTACAACTGGCTTCCTTGTTAAAGGTTATCTGATGTGATGCCGGATTTGTTGGCTGTTTTACAAGGGTAATCTGTTGCACATCATGAACTCAGATTGAAAATAACATGTGACCCCTGGCAGTTTTTGCATTTACAGCCAGCTGGTTCCATGGGGTAGAAATGAGAATGTTAATAAACAGCCGAATGAAAGGAAGTTGTTGGATTGTAATTAACATATGCCATTAGTATCTGTCTCTTTGGCCAGACACAGCAGACAGGCTGAACCCACACATACAAATGTGTGTCTGCCTGAACTGCACAGAGAAGAAAGAGAGATGATTTCATTGTTAACGTCTGGTGTTGTCAGCAGCTTTAAATCACACTAGTACTTAGTAACAAAAACACTAATGGCCATTGTATTCTAGAACAATAATACAGCCTTTAAATTCCTCTTTAATTTAATAAAAACTACATTGCTCTATTGTTTTAGTGTGTTCTTTCTGCTCAGTTTTCAAAATCATTATTTTTAATATGGAGATTATGCAGAAACTAATTAGATTCAAACTATTGTAATCTTATTTATATTTCAAGTGACCAGACAGTGAATATCTAGATAATAATACACATATGAACTGATGCAAAGAGAAGTTACAGCAATCATAAAAAATAATACTTTAGTGCAGTGGTAGGCAAATGAGTTGATATGGAGGGCCACAAGTGCGGCCCTCGACATCAGCACTAAAGGGCGCACATAACATTTTCAATCTATACTGACTTATATAAGCATTTTATGACAGCAGGCAGAGAAGACATTATTTTTATTTTTGAATAAAAAAACTTCAATTAGACTTCAAGCATTAGGGAACACTGTAGTACAGTGATGCACATTTTGATTCAGAGGTTATGTGATGCAATATATATTTTATAATCATCCCCCATTGGTTAGTGGGATAGTGTCTGCCAATCCCCTGCCAACACGTCTTTGCCCGGGATCTTTTTAGAGCGGTAAGAGTAGTGATTGGCTTTCACGTAAGCCACACGGCTTGCTCAGCCAGATCCTGAGTGAGTCACTCGCCTCTCCTGCTAGTGGAGGGCTGAGGAGGGCCACTGAAGAATGCCCAAAGGGCCACAGGTTAGGCACCTGGACTTTAGTGCATTTCAAAACAGATTTAAAAGTCACAAATTTCACTTTACAAAGAGCAAAGTTCAACGTTAAATGGTTATGTTTAAAGAAAAACTGTTACTCCCCCTTCCAACATAGTGTTCCGACATCCATAAATCTCTCTACAAAAAACAAAAGCAGAAAGGGTGATCCACTCTCATCCATCCTCTCCAGAATGGAGGCTCAAACTCCTGGACTTTTAAAGCTGTATGCAGTTTGCAATAAATGGCTCTGTACCATAAAGGCTATATTTGCACTGTACACCAGCGGTTCTGGATGTGCATTCGGCTGATGGGGCAAAAAGGACTAATTTGCATGGCCCCGCCCACTGTCCTAAAACCAGGGTTTCTACCTAAACTTTTGGGATTTGTGCTGGATTGGGCCATCTAAATACCTTCTGTTTTAGAAAGGCTTGATGTGCAAGGCACATTTTAGAAATTGATGTTTAATAATATTGTATATATAAGATTTTTATTAAAAACAAGGTGCATGCATAGTTCAAAAATGATGTCATCACTACATGATTATAGATGTCACCTGGTACAAAATACACTTGACAATTCACATAAAATTGTTGTTACATACAGATAATCTTCTATATAAGCAATTGCTTCATACTATTGCTGGGCATTATCTCGAAGTGTTTCCCCGTATCGGCTTCCTCGGGAGATCCAGCCCTTGATATAGTCTCTGAATCTATTAGAAATATGTAAAATGACTATTCACCAACTAAATGGTTATGGTTAAAAAACTAAATCTGATGTTATACATTTTTGTATGCCTTCATTGCTTCAGTGTCATTAATTCATATGGATTGCATCTTATTTGCAAATAGAATTTTCTGATGACTCCATATCAGCAAATTATTTGGGTCAATTTCATGACCTCTAACCGTATAGAACCACACATAAATGTGACTGCATTGAATCTGCAGGTGCACCTGCTTGGCTAAAAGAAAGTACCAACCATCCATTTTTTTCCAAAATTAAGTTGCTGCTTTTTTATGTCTTAATGATTTGCAGACATGATGTCCCTTTGTTGTTTGATGGGAACCCTCTTCCCTCTTCAGCATTATGTACGTTCATTGCAGGGAATGAGCTGAGGGGAGCCAGACTATCTTTTCAACAAGGTGACTAGGGGCAGGGGAAAATAAACTAAACGGCCCAGATCTGGCCCCTGGGCCTTAAGCTAGCCATACATGGTTCAATTGACATCAAATCGATCATTAATTCGATCGAAGTTT
>CM070033.1:48907739-48928024 GCA_036250615.1 Ptychadena robeensis | reverse complement strand
GAATTACATTGATTGTACAGTCAATTGAACCATGTGTGGCTAGCTTTAGTTTGCCCATGTCTGTTTCATAGACTGGTAAGTGAATTTTACAGGGCTTAAACGTCAAGTCATAACATCTCAAAATCATTAAGGTTTTCTGTATCTGTGGCCCCAGAATTTGCTATATGTTAGAATTTGCCTGTCCAGGCTTGCCATCGGGGATTCCCGCTTTACACAGTACCCTCCATAGCCTAAGATCACAGTCATATGGGGATACATAATTGAGTAGTACCAACTAGTACCAACGCAACTCATTGTTTGTGTGGCAGTTTGTTTACATATGCCAAACATTTTAGTGTCTATCTCTCATCTAAAGATCGTGCCCTTTACAGGAATTCGCCAATAATGACTGAGAATAATTGCCACAATAGTAACAGGGGCTTTCATAGTACATTAGGCCCAACCATATCAACTGTTACCAAAGGAAATAGAGATATCAAGAATCAATAGCTACAAGAAAGGAAGTAATTTGACGCTCCACCCCAAAACGTTTTATACAAGCAAACATATTTATGATTTGTGTAAAAACATATGTTTCCTGATAACCATTCTAGGCAAGATGTGCTTCTGTTTACATTGTCACTGAATGAGGGCTAAGTCCATCCATAACAAGCTCACATGAGCACCACTGTATTAGATCTAAAGAACTTCTACACCTGAAATGTCATGACACAACTATAATAAATTTTGAAAAATAATGTTTTTGCGGCAAAACAATTCAGAATTAGCTGTCCAAAGGTTATAAAAAAATAGGTCTGCTGTTCAAAATAACCTTATAAACTCAATCAATGTCTTCAACTACAGGGGTAGTTTGTAAATACACATTTATTTGGAATGGGAAATGTGTGCACTGTTGTCCATGTACAGTAATAGCTGTATTTTTGAAAAGAGAATTTAGTGTACTTTCTGCATGTGCACACTTGACGTTATTGCTGTAACATTCATTTGTAGTGAATATTTAATATTTATGGTATTTATGGTATTTATTTCTGCATTTTGGTTTTTCATTTAATATGTAGATTTGTACATTCTCTATCTAATAGCCAACTATATAATAGGAAAGGGGACTAGGTTACCTGCTTTATGATTATTGGAAAAACTTTATTACATACCTGTCAAGCTTTCCTTTATCTTATAAGGAAAAACTTACAGGAAGTGACATCACAGAGTGCAAATTCCATGTTACAAACGGAACTTAGACTAACTTCTCACCCTGCTTGTGCAGACAAAGTGCAGGGTGTGACTTAGGAGGTAGAGTAATGCCCCCTGCTTCCTAAGTTACCCCGATTTCAAAATCTGGTAAATACTCAGGATTTATTGAAATGGGGATTTGAGGTATGCGTTATTGTAATGTATCCCATTAATTAAAGTGGATCTTTCACCTGATAAAGTGGATCTTTGACTTCCTATGATCAGCAGCACAAGTGCAAATAGTAGGACAGAATGTTCCCTTAAAAAAAAAAAAATCTGTAAAGAACAAATAGTGAAAGTCCTTCATAGCTTCTCCCTCTTTGAACCGCAGCGCATAGGACCTCCCATATCTAAGAGCAGAGACAGCCAGGAGAATGTGTAATAAAGGTGTATTGACACATCTCTATTTAAAACCATTATAAATGCCCCAGTGGCCACTCAAGATGCTGCACCCTGAATTAAGTAGCCTCAGAAGCCTGGTAGATAAATATGGAATCTCTCTTAAGCTAGGCATAAATGGTTAGATTTTAGTATGATCGATTTCCGATCAGATTTTAGATCTTGATATTTTCATCAGACACAGATCATAAGCGAATACTAAATAGATCCACATCAAAGGTTCATTAATAATACGATCGTAATACGACCAAAAACGCAGATTTTAGTTTCAAATACAAAACACAGCAAAGAGTCATATATAAATGTGTTCATCGAATACAATCGACCTGACCAACACACACAATGCTATGATTTTAGTTTGATCATTGTACAATCAACGAAAATTTTCCAACATGTCGGATCATTTTCCGATCGATGTTTTAATCAGTATCGATAAATTTTCGCCGATCGAACCATGTGTGCAGTATACAATTTAAATCCGATCGATCAAAACTTTCATAGTTTTAGGTCGATCGAACGCTAAAATCGCCTAGCTTTAGGATTCCAGGGCAGAACACATAGGTATATTTTTTTAGGATTGTGGAGTTATTGAAATCAAGCATAAAATTAATCAAGCAGTGAGCAGTCATGTTGGAATATTTCTGTCAATTGTACAAGTATCTGACGTGTTTTCTAGCCATTGTGATTAACTTGTAAACAAGTGTTTAAGGGTCCCCATACACCACACACCGCAATTTCTGTACAATCAACTTTTCTTCTACCAAAACCATGTAATATGAGGACCTTTCTACACCTTCCAATCACTATGTATTCTATCAGGGAGGTCACTATACTACATAGTTGTTTGTAGATCTGATGGAAATTGTATGGAGGAATCTAAAGGCCCCCATACACGGGTCCGTTTCCCATCGGATTCTGGGACGATCGATTCCGGGTGCGTGCACGCCAAACGATCGTGCCGGAATCGCGTGCAGCCCACCTTGTCCGTTCGATCACGTCCGATCGATCGGGGGCCCAGAATCGGATCGGACAGAGAACCAACATGTTGGTTCTATCAGATTGATTCAGGGCCAATCGGGCACGTTGGTGGTGGACCTCAGATCGATCACCAGGAGATCTGCACAGAGGACCACATACCACATCATGTCCTGGCAGCCCTTGCACGATTGATCGGACACGGATTCATCCAGGAATCCGTGGGACAAGGTGGTATGTAGCGATCGGACAGACTTAATTGGCCGATCGATCGGACTTCCGATTCCCGCTGAGATCGCCGGAGTCGATCGGATAGGTGATCGATCGGCCATGGAATCCGACTGTGTATGGCTAGCTTAAAGGTGTATGGGGGGCTTAAGCATCAATCCCACTTTGATGAATGACATGCTAGATAGACATAAAAAACACACATAATTAAATTTCTTGATTAGATTATTTAAGTGATTAACAAGCATCACCATATACAGTATGTTAAATAAATATTTAATACATCTTCTACCTCAAAAATCAACCCTTTCGACTGTGTTAGTAAAAGCAGTATAGGAAACTGCAAACCTTGCACAAAATCCATAATCAGGGAGAAGAACCTCCACATTTAATAGGCCTTGGGCCTATAGCTCCATATAATCTTAACCTACCCATAAGAAATGGAAAAACTGAAAATGTAAACCAGGATTCCAGGTGGACTACCTTATTTCATGGTATTTGGAACAAAATCTAATTTTCAAACAATACCCTTCTGCCTATCCTGTCTTGGGCCTTTTCATCAAACCCCCTTTCCTATATTTATCACTAAAGCACATTTGCTATTTTCCGAGCTCATTGTAACCCAGTATTTATCCTAGTAAAAATGTTTGTATAATAAAGTCATGGTAAATGTCAGAGTCAGTATGGGCTGTTCTTAGTTACCAATCAGCAACATCACCATCATCATCTTAGCACAATCATGGAGTTACAAGGAATCAAGGATCCCATTAACAATGCACTATGCATCCAATAAACTTTACTATAAACTTCAGATAAAATGTGCCAGAGGGAAAAAATGTGGTAAAGATAATGGAAAAATGTATTTTGCTTCAAAAGTAGTTTGCCCCTGACTAGTCACAGCTTTTTTTCTATATACAGTGTACAGTTGTAGCTAATGGAACATATCACTGTTTTAGAGGTTTGGACACCCTTCTAATGTCCTGTAGGCAGGCAAATGCCTTTTATGATTCTTTACATTCCACAAAGTGCCTTGCTCCTTTATCATGTACTCTGTCCTTGAAACGCCTGGTATGTCCTACATATTGCTGCATTCTGTGAAGGAATATTTACTTATGTGGTGTAATTGTCAATATATTTCTGGATCGCAAATGTCCTTTTCAAAGCTGAGTAATTCATTGACATTAAGATTTTTTTATTTTGGACATTCTGACCCCTAATTTCCATGAACCGAATTGGGTGTTCTTTGCAAGAAAATTTCTTAGCTTGTTTCACCTCATACTGTACGGTTTCATCTTTATTGTCGAACACATTATTTGTATGTATCTAGTCTGTCCATAACAATTAATGATCGCTTTATCTTCGTAGAGCAGCTGTTTTTGTTAACAATCCATGTAAATATCTGTAAAGCAGGGTACAGACGCTAAGATATGGGCCAAATCGATGGCCGCCTCGAGTGCCGTGAGTGTTCACGCCCATCTATCTGGCCCATATAATATGCACCCACTGCTGTTTTCGAGCGGGACAAATCAATCCCGATCGAAAACAGGCTCCTCCGATATCTGACAGCAGCGTGATGACGTCATCACGCTGATGCAGGGTACATCGGATGGCTCGAATATCGAGCCGTCTGTACCCTGCTTTAAAGTCCTATATCCAAGCTTTACTTCCTTTACACCTTATAGGTTCCTATACACCTTACAATCTTACCATACAATTTCTGTACAATCAACTTTTCTGTTACCAAAACCATGTAGTACGAGGACCTTTCTAATACAATCAATAATTCTAGGCCACTATCCTACATAGTTGTTGGTAGATCTAAAGGAAATTGTATGAAGTGATTTAAAGGTGTATGGGAGGCTTTAGAGTAATGTTACATTCAATATTTAGGTGGTGGAAGAAGGGCCGGAGGACTTTAGTTCAGAAGACTATAATCTTGGTGAGTTTAAGTAGGTTTGTTTGGAAAGTGGAAGATGTTTGAGTACAATGATGGATTAAAGGTGTGCTTACAGTCCATCAGAGAAAAAAATGGTAATATAAAAAAGATGGATGTGGAAACATTAGTAGTGTGTTATGTTTCTTATGTTTTTGTAATATATACACAGGGTATGTATAAGGAAGGTGGCCAGGGGTGGAGGGTCTATTTGGTTTTAATACAGCTTTGATTAAATGACCAAAGAACATATTTCACAAATAGCTCCTTAACTCAGTACTTTGATAAATTGCCACATGTGGTTAATACCCAATTTTGAACAACATCAGTACATGAAAATTATACCTTCTGCCCATTAATCATTTAAGAACTCATCTCAAGAACTTTGATCAATGCAGAATAATGAAGAACCTCTTGTGTCTCTAATCAAAGATTCAGGCTGAATTTGTTTCTGAAGTATTATGCAAAGATAGCTCTTCAGAGTTACAGAGCAAGCACTTTTCTACAAAGGATTAATTGTATGCAGATACTCGATTGTTTTAACAAGCATGTTGCAATATAACAAATATATATTATATTAACATATTATTCAGAATTACACAACCAAGCTGGTAAGCTGCCATTGCTACAGTCAAGGGCCTAGGACATGACACAATAATATGAATACATGACTTAATTTACCCAGCTTTGTACAGTATATCTTTCAAAGACCAGGTTCACACCTATGCGATTTGGTACTACCTGCAGCAGGTGCACTGCGTTGTTGTTAAGTCTAAACCCCAATACACCTAATTAGAAGAGGTGCATTGCACCCATTTGCAGATCATTGTAGGCAGGTAGGTGTGGACTACAATAAGGTGTAATGGATCTAAGGCCCGTGAACCTAGCTCAGAAAAAAAAAACCAGATCAGGCAATATGCAGTTTGATTCCCCACGGTTCAGCACAGCTCAGGTTTTAGCAGTATGCAAACCAACGAATGCCAACAAATATTTTAGTTTTGTTAAATTAGATTTAACATTTGATATATACTCTACTACATTGTTTAATCTCTATGTTCATCAATGTAGCTGCCCAATGAAGCACCAAATAAAAAAACAATTAATTCATGTATTGAAGATCAACAATTTAATGTATTTTATTATTATGTTTATATTCTGATGATGAAACCCAAATCTACGTACCCACCCTGGCCTCGCTTTCCTCTGTCCTGGACAATGTCTCTCAGTTCCTTCTCTTAATGGATGGCTGACAGATTCCTTGAACTTAACCTGAGTAAAACTAAATTCATTATCTCCCCCCCCCCCCCCCCCCCCCCCCCCCCCCCCGACATCTGGCTGACACATAATAACACCAAACATTTTTACTCGGCATTCTACTTTACTCCCCACATACAAAACATTGCCAGATTCTGACAGATCTCCGAGCTCCGAGATACATCTCTTTCTTTCCCCAAAAACCACCAAAGTCCTGGTATGTGCTCTTATCATTTCTCATCTTGGCTACTGCAACATCATCCTCTGGTCTTTCTCTATAACTAGACTGTCACCTCTTCAGTCCATTATGTATGGTGCTGCTAGACCCATTTATTCCTCTCACCACTCCCCATCTGTTGCTTCTCTCTGGAAATCTCTTCACTGGCTTCCAATAGTCTAGAGAATTAAATGTTAGTTCAAAGTTCTGTGCCTTGCCTTATAATCACTCTACACTTGCTGTCCCACTTACATCTCCAACCTTGTACATGAACACACTCATAACTGCCCCCCTCTGCTTTTCCATTCACCTACTCATGGCACCCTTAATCATACCAACATCACATGCGCTGCTTCAAAACTCTGCTATGACTGTCCTCACTCCGGAACTCTATCACTCATCCCATTAGACTTGCTCCAACCATTAACACTTTTAAAAAAGCCCTGAAAACCTACCTCTTCAGTTTGGCCTACCCATCTTCTCACTCCTAATATCCCAACCCTCTCAGTACCATCCCCCTGTATATACTTTGTACTTTGTTCCCCAACAACTTAAATTGTTAGCCAATTGGGCAGTATCCTCAACCCCTTCTTTGTAAAAATCTGTACCTGTATGCATCTCAACTCTTATTTAATGTACATTGCTGCATAGTATCTTGTTGCCATATAAATAAAAGTTATTAATGATGATAATTCTACCGTATACATTTTCTACTGCTATGTGTCACAAGTTCTTAAAACATACTACAGACAAGATAAATTTCCACTTTTAGCTACAGTATATTAAATTAATGAACTAGTAGTGAAAAATGTGATGAAAGTGCTTTCATTACAATGATTAAAATGATCTTTAGTAGTAACACTGCATATATCAATGTAATGTGCGAACTCACATCCCAGATGGCAAGTTCCTAAGACTGCTTACCATTTTCATTACATGCTGCAGTTGAGAAAGGAGGGGTATATACTAGAGAACATAAAGGATAAGGATAAAGGAATTATCCACGTAACAAAGTTTAATTTGGGTACTATTTATATGCGCATAAAAGTATATGGCAAGATATATTCAATTGGTGGTCAGTTTTTAATGCCAAGTGTTTTAGTCTTTTCGTGTTTTCGTCTGTATAGCAACGGGTTATTAAGAGTTATGGTTGGTGCACATCTGTTTGCACACATACAATACATCTAAACTGAGGGTGGGCAAACTAAGGCCCATGGTCTGGATCCAGCCCATTTGGTTTTCTTTTCGGCCCTTTCTCATCTTGTTAAAAAGATGCTCCTCTCTGCTTGTTCTCTGCAATGAGTGCACGTAATGCCTAGAGGTGTCCAAACATTGCCCTGGGGATGATGCAGTGTTGTGATCATTGTGTGATACTGTGAGGGGAATCCTCGTAGGGACAACAGGCATTAGTGCAGGAAATGTAAAAAGACAACAACATCCCTGTTACTATCACACATTACCGCCATCATTAGTAATGCAGATGATGCATGGAATTGGCACACCTATGGCGGGTCGGCTATTACAGGCTCTTGGTCTGGCCCCTTTTTAAGAGGCCAAAGTAGCTTCTTAAAGTGGCTTCTAGTGTCAAAAGGTTTGCCCTCCCCTGATCTAAACCTTGTTGTACTTATTATTTTATAAGTATTTCACAGCAGAATGATTATACCACATTAGGAAGGGCTGCACATCAGTCTAAAGCTGGACATAGACGGGTGTTTTTTTTTTGTGTTAATCGTCTTTATTCAATTTTTGCATAGTACATAACATTGTACATATAAAACAGTTAAATAAAACGGGTCGTTTTGACGTCGACTGCTCAGCCAGGCCGAGAATCGGCCGGGCACCCTTTGTGTGGGATCGGCCTAATGGGATCGGTCGGGAATTTACCTGCATGTCGGATCACTGTGGGATCCCACATGGGGCATATTCTTGGTCAATCTGACTAAGTGGGTGCACCCGTTTCTCTGCCGACCGGCGGCGACGGTCAGGTGGGTGTGATTGCGAGAACGCACACAGCTGTCAACCGGCTGTCAAATCGGGCAGAAATCTGCCCATCTATGCCCAGCTTTAGTAATTACCTGGCCCTACAACATAATTCAATACTACTAACAATCATGAAAGCTACATAAGCTCAATGAACCACAGATCTCTCTACAGCTATAGTGATGTGCAGCTGTTGAGACACATTACGGTATTGCCTTTTAACAATCTAATCATATACTACAAAGCCATCAGCAAATGTGCAATACATAAAAAGACATGCTGTGCTTGTATAGGCTGAACCAATTTAAAACATCTATTTACAAAATTACTGCATGTTGCTCCCGGAGAAACACACGTTTTAGCAAATATATTTATATCTCAATGGGGTATCTTTTGTTTACTTATGTTTTGTTGCCCTGTAACCACCCCTGAACTAAAATAGACGGTGCAGCCAGAGAAACCTGCAAATAGAAGTGTTACTTGGGACAGCTGTGAATAGACAGAGCTGTTAAATAATAGGATGGATGAAACCAGTGACAGCATGGAAACATTGCTTAATGCCCGGTGATATCTTTTGCTGTACATCACAGTGCTTGTAAACTTAATGTAGCAGATATAATATTAGGTCTACTGGTTACTTATATGATTACATTCAAAACAGCATTGTCAACCAAAATAAAATAGGCATTACACACAGATATATATTCCTATATACCTTCTGACCATATGTGACATTCAAGGTCTTCCCAGTGGTGGGTAGTTGTTTGTGGTTTAAGTAGAACTAACATGCATGCAGGGCCATATGGGAAGGCAACAAATATTTTTACTTCCCTTATGCATGTGAACTATTTCTGCAGACTCTTCCATGTAGTTCTCTGAGAGGTTCCAGCCTTTGGCACATAGCCCTGCCTTGTAGAAGACACAACCAGTACTCCAGTGTCATTTGTATACCACTTAAGTGCCAGATTCATCTTCAACCTGTTTGTGCTTTTGGGCTTTGGATGTTCCTCCACTGCAGCAGCGCAAATAAGAATATATGGAACCTATTGACCCAATGTTTATTTATATTTTTGGACATGAACCTCTTAGGAGGGAAGGAGCCACCCAAAATCTGAAACCCCTGATTGTTGTTGGGGGGTAGGTTTTTGGTTTATTGCCAATGAGACATTAGCTAATTTTATATACAGAGCATCTGGAAAGTATTCACAATGCATCTCTTTTTCCACATTTTGTTATGTTCCAGCCATATTCCAAAATGGACTGAACCCTTTGGTGTGAATGCCAGGCATCACATTTGGAGGAAACCAGGCACGTATCATTACCAGACCAATACCAGCACTAAAGTTAATGACAGTAACTGGGAGACTAGTCAACGGAGAGATTACTGAAGCAATGTACAATGAGACATTCTGTATGAAAACCTGCTCCACATCACACTTGAACTCAGACTGAGGCGACAGTTCATCTTTCAGCACAACATTGACCCTAAGCACAGAACCAAGATCAAAAGAGTGGCTTCAGGACAACTATGTGAAGGTCCTTGAGTGGCTCAGCCAGAGCCCACATGAGAATCAGATTGAACATCTCTGGAGAGATCTTAAAATGGCTGTTTACTGATGCTTCCCATCCAACCTGATGGAGCTTAAAAGGTGCTGCAAAGAGGAATGGGCAACACTGGCCAAGGATAGGTGTACCAAGCTTGTGGCATCATATTCAAAAACTTGAGGCTGTAATTGCTGCCAAAAGTGCAGCAAAGGCTGTGAATACTTATGTACTTATTTCTTAATAAATTGCCAAAACCTTAAGTTAACTTTTTTCAAGTTGTTATTATGGGGTGTTGTGTGTAGAATTCTAATAAAAAAAACTATTTAATCCAAAGAGTCTGTAACATAACAAAATGTGGAAAAGGTGATGTGAATAATTTCTGGATGCACTGTACTAAATTTTCCCTTGCACCTCTGACACAGGAAGAAGATCGCAAGAAAATGTTTTTATCTCTAGGAATTTACTTTAATGTTATGGTGATTTTATTGTAAGGAAAATGTGGACAATTGAAACCAAACTGCTTGTGTCCTCAAAGAACTGAGATATCGGTTTTGAGTGGACTGTTACTTAGGTGATAGGTATGAAGAAGACTGCTAGCAAATTACTAACAAAACTAGTGCTACTACTTCCAAAAAAAGAAAAGCAAATATCCCTCTCGTTTATCAACTTAGTTTACCATATGGAAGCAGAATGTCAACAAAACAGGTTACTTCAACCACTCACTGAGGGCAGGCCACTTAAGTTTCAATGACACTGGATATTTTGACACATGCTGAAGATGCTAGAAAAGAACATGCTGGAAAAACTCTGTTGGACTTCCATGACATTTGCACAGAATCCAGTAAATTTATACAGAAGGTCATGCATACCATATTGGAAACAGTGTTCATTTTTATTCATATAGTAGACAAGACATGTTTCTGATTGGAGATTCAACAACTTATCATATAACTTTATTGCAAAAGCGGTTTTCTAGAATGGAGAATATAATCACCACTTATTTTCTTATAAAAAATATTCAGTGATTATATTTAGATTATGTTTGGACTCCTTAGCTTCTGCAGTAGACTAGTAATCTGGTAGAGTTGATTAATACACTGCATTGCATTTGACTTTGGCATATAATGACTGCAACTTACGACCTATGCGTTATAACACAAATTGGGCA
Source organism: Ptychadena robeensis (assembly GCA_036250615.1). Classification (NCBI taxonomy): domain Eukaryota; kingdom Metazoa; phylum Chordata; class Amphibia; order Anura; family Ptychadenidae; genus Ptychadena; species Ptychadena robeensis. Next base: position 48,917,095 of record CM070033.1, on the reverse strand, counting down.
ACACATATTAACAAAAAGTCCAAAAAGTGCATATTATTATTATCTTGTATTTGTATAGCACCGACATATTACGCAGTGCTTTACAGAGCATATATAGTCATATCACTAGCTGTCTTTCAGAGGAGCTCACAATCTAATGTCCCTACCATAGTCATGTATATGAAACTAACAAAGGAGAATCTTATTATATCCATTGGGCCTGTTCACATTCAAATGTCAACCCACACAAAGCAGATACTGGTGAACCTGGGTTTATCCTAAAATCAAACTTAAGCCATAAGTGTATCATAGGAAGGTGATCTAGAATGGAAGAAGAGAGTCAACACTGGCTATCAAGGATTACTCGGAGTCATGACCAAAGTGGCCAGTTTCCCAAGGCACCAGAAGTACAGATCAGGGTACAAAGAACACATTTAACTAAATTAACAGCTTACACAATTCACTAAAGATGGAGCAATGGTAAAGGCCATGAAGACTAAGTAAAAGCTGCTGGTTCTAAAGTGACAGTTATTCATCTATGTGATTATTATATAACATGTCAGATCTGTTATGTTTGCACATTATGATGGTTTTGTGTTCCGATGAAATATCAGTGGCGATGGGATGCCTTAGAGGGGAAGTTTTCCACATCTGATACGTATCTCATAACTACTTGATACATCGTTTCCATTTGGGTTTTGCTTTTGTTTGTCTATGTATATATATACCTGTGTATTGAGATCAGACCCCATCTCTATGAATAAGCTTGCTTATGAGTGAAACGCGTCATAAAAAAAGTATGTGACTTGGATTTCATCTATCCCTGCGTAGGGACCTTATCTTTCTTTGTTCGTGTTGGCTTGGAGGTACGAGACAAACCTGTAAAGGATCCAGCACCTGTTATCACAAACGGATAATCAACGAAATAGCCTGAGAGGGAGAATATTACCTTGTGTGGTTTTTAGAAAGTCCTCAGTGAGTGCGTGCATTTGGTTTGTTATGGACGTGGATGTCAGATCTGTGTTAAACAATATCAATCCCAAAAACACAACCTGCTTTTATATACAACCATCAGTGATGCACACATGATCTATTTAGAGATAGATATATCAACCTTTAACTTATAAGTACATCCTTTTATATAAATAAGCATGTCAATTAGGGTTCATAGACATTGGAAAATATTTTTTGTTTTCAAACAAACAAGGTTTAAGACAAGATTTATAATAAATGTTTACACTCATGTTCCCATAGCAACAGCACCCTATTAGGCCAATAATTGGCTTCACTTATCACTTTTCTAAAAGAATAAGCTGAACACTTGACAGATGAGATCCTTATTTTCCTTAACATATAACATAGCTTTAATGTGAATAAACATTCCGGTCTCATGTGTCTACAGGAAAGAGTTAATTCTCTTCCATCTAGTTGCCAGGACTACCCTGTAGTTACTCAGCAATTATGCAGCGCTGCTTTCTCACATCATATTTTATTTCATCAGTTAGTTTGCACAGTGTTATATTTGAGTCTATGAGACTTTTGTAAAACAAACTAACCGTCAAATCTTGCTACTTACTTCTATCTGTCACCTTCTTCTCAGCATGTCTGCACTTCATAAACATACCATGGCTGCTAAGGAAAATGTTAAATCAATTGGCTGTGTTAGTATTTCAAATAGTATGATTGCACCACATACACTACTTTTAAGGGAACCATAAAGAAATTTTGGGCTTATGTTTCAGGGTACAGCCAGAATGATGGTTAATATTGCTTTCCTTCCCTGTCCAGCAGTTGGAATTTTCTGTTCCATCGATTTAAAAAAAATATTCCTTTTTTACCACCACATATCATTTCAAAACCAACCGATCCAATTACAAAACCCTGTGCAAATGCTCTATAATATGATTTGATATAATTGCACCAAATTTACTAACATGCTCACTGCTCGGTAGATTTTTGCTCTATTTGGATCACTTTTGGTTGACCGATTCAGGTAAAAAGAAATCGATTTTCAAAAGATCGATTTAAAACAGTTTAAAAACAGTTAAGTTGATCGAATGGAAAAATCTGTGTGGCCACCTTAAGAGAACTGTAAGAAGGTGCTAGAATATTGTAAGGACGCCACAAGGTCTTAGCATTAGTGTATACCAAAAGCCACATGCCACAACACAAGGGATGGAGCCTATATTAAAGGACTTACTCCTCGGCTGTGCCTCAGCCTAGGGTTAGATATGATACACAGACAACATATGCTGTGACCTAGGGCAGTTTGGTAGCATATACACTCCCTACACATCATATCACTGACTGTCAGCGCCACATTCCATTTCATAATGAGCAGCTCTTGACCTCCACCTCTTACGTCAATGCAAACCTCTTTCATCTTCATTCTTGATGTTTCTGTGCAGTTGTTTTCATTTTTTCATTGTTCAATTCACATGAACCTATTTTGGGTCCATAAACCTGGAAACATATTGCTATAGGAGACCAGTCTGGGCCAATATGACAATGAGTAGGAGCACATCACTGGTTCCTGTGAGCTACAACTGTGGCACTCCTAAAGGCTTTGACCTAGTGGGGAACAAGGACATTTATTCATAAATATTTTATTTATACAATTTTTGTTGGCTAACCCATGTTAAATGGATAGGTGTGCAATCCATGTTAGTGGACATTATATGTGATGGGCCTATTCACATTAAAACAAACAAAAATGCATATAAAAGCACAGAGATATCAACCAGATTCCATCTCAATGTCTGATAATAGGCAGGGACTTTAAACCAGGTTTAGCCTAATTTTATTATTTGGCAGAGCTATTAAAAGCCCAGACTGAGGGAGCTTGAGGGGGCTTTTTGTCCAGTAGGCAGGGAATTATGACGCCTCAGTGTACCTGATACAGCTTCTTGTGTTGCAGGCGTAGAATGCAGGGAAAAGTATTATTCATATTTAAAACAGAAGAGCAGTCTATATGTGTGGAAATATTAGTTAGGCTGTTTTTTAATGGGGAGGGGAGGCTTGAAAATGTTCCTAAATCAAAAAGGGGCCCCTGTGAGGAAAGTTTGGGAACCACTGGTTTATGGCATGTGTGTTGTCCCAGAAAGGTGTCTGGGAATATCTGTTACAATAAAATGCAGCCTAGGTTCCTTCCACCATAGTATGTTCTGTGTCACTGCACAGATTGCACAAAATTGTCATACCCGTACCTGTGTGTTAACTTGTGTTGCATTTCAACTCTAATTTAATATACAGCACCAGTGTTGAGCTCGAATATTCGAATGCCGAATATTTTTGCGAATATCGGCAATTCGAGAATCCGCCAATATCTCGAATATGTCGGCGGATATTTGCAATTCCGAATTTTCGCAATATGCCCATGTATTGCGAAAATAATATTCGCATTGCGAAAATAAACATAGCATGTGACCATTCATTTTAAAGATTTTCGCGATGCGATTATGATTTTCGCAATACATGGTATTACTGCGAATATTCGAATTTCCGAATATAGAATTGAATATTAGTAGAATGATTCGCGAAATATCACGAATTCGAATATTGCCTGTGCTGCTCATCACTATACAGCACTGCATAGTATGTTGGCACTATATAAATAAAAGATAATAATAATAGTAAAGGCAATTTTTCAGTGGAACAGCATGGGCAGAAAACAACATTTATTTAAATTTTCACAGATACTTTTGATATCTTTTAGGTTAGAAGTTAATGCCATCAGAACTGCCAGTTGGGGGGGGGGGGTTTGCTTAAACTGGTGTTGATTATTATAAATAGAGCTTTTATTATTTCATTTTTGGTATGTCTGCTAACACCAACACCCTCTTGTCTTATAAAAAAAATATAACTTTTTCTTATCAATAAAATACAGTGGCTCTCTCGCTAAAGAATATTGTCAATGCCCATTATTAAAAGAAAATGTAGTGTACATGTGCTAGTAGTGATCAGTCAAAACTGGGTATTTATTTGCATATTGCATTTTTTAGCATGTTTTGTTAATAAATGTCTGTCTTGAGTAGAGTTATTGATCCTGTTATGTAGTGATGTAGGACCTGAGAAGTGAGCGACACATCTGTTTACCTATATGTTGCCACACAATTGTGGGAATTGTGCAAGATATAGAAAAAAACTTAAAACCTTGTGTCTCAACCATTATTTCACATTCATCTATTAACCAAAACCATCATTGGAATGTATCTTTTCTCTTGGAAATGTATATGAAAAAAACCTCATGTATCTAAAGAAATATTTGTCTCCTTCAGCCTTTTAATATTAACTAGCACACATGTTTAAATGCAAAAAAATATATATCAACAGTACTGAGGTACTTGACAAGCACCGTACATGATATCACAGTGTAGATCATCAGCATGGCATTACATGTATCACATGTATAGCTTCCAGCTGTCATTACTTTCCTGGAACAGGTAAAAATATGTATCCCTGGAAAGGAGCCTGGTTTAATATAGATCAGTTGCACAGTCTTGTACATCTTCTCCTGTTCTAAATGCTAATTACAAAGCACTCTGCAAAATGTTTTAATGCCAGTCATGTTGTTTGGAAAAGCAACGCAAGTATCCACCATTATTCCTTTGGAACCGGCCTCTACATCTGATGATCTAATTTTTGGGAATCTGTAAAGTCCGTAGAACAGGTAAACAAGAGATTTACAAAGTCTAGTAAAGCTATTGCACTCCATAAGAGGAAGAAGAATAACTAAGTCGCTTTACACTTTCCTTGCATGCTCACATATCATTGAAATACATGTTATAATGTGCGGTTTGACTGGTTAGAACAGGGGTGGGCAAACTTTTTGACTCGTGGGCCACATTGGCTTCTTAGATTTGATAAAGGGGCCGGACCAAGAGCCTGTAATGGCCGTAGGTGTGCCACTTCCACGCATCGCCAGCATCACTAATGATGGTGGTGATGTGTGACAGGGACGTTGTTATCTTTTTACATTTCCTGTGCTTAAAAAGAAATGCTCATTCATTGCAATGATCAGAGGTAATTCCTAGAGACTGCCTGTTGTCACCATGAGGATGCACCCACATCACATGATCACGTCACTGCATCGTCCCCAAGGCAAAGTTTGGACACCTCTAAGCATTATGTGCACTCATTACAGAGAACAAGCGGAGGGGAGCATCTTTTCAAAAAGGTGACAAAGAGCCGGTAAAGCATGCTAAAACGGGCCAGATCCGCCCCTGGGTCTTAGTTTGCCCACCCCTGGGTTAGAATCTTAAACTCCTTCATCTCTGGACTAAAGGACTCTCCAAATGTCCTTTGTCCATATTTTCTGTAGAATTGCTAAGGTTTTGATGCTTGTGCTTCCCTTTATTGGACACTTTCCTGTTAGAGCGGCCTTCTGTGTCTCTATTTTAAGAAGCCAAAAAGTCTGTCTTATCCTTTGAGAACAGAAGTGTAAATTGGAATATGCATGCTTTTTTTCTACTCTATATTATGGGATCTGGTCTGATGTGGTTGCCTAAGACAATCATATTGTAACATGTGTAGGATTATTAAAGAAAAAAAAACCAAAACAGTTTTTCCCTCTATGTTTTCTCATTTCTCTAGAAGTGGAGCCATCCTCAAAAAAAAGAGAAAGATGACAAAAAGAAGATGTGTTGTTCGTTATGGGAGTGACCTTTGGTAGGTTTTGATCAGATGACAGCCTTTGGTTGGGGACTGTTGTATGCTGTGTTTACATGATGTCAACATGCCAATGTCCTTTAGCAACCCAACCTCTATGGAGAATGCTGGTATTGCCTACACTTAGTATGTTATACTCGCATGCTCCAATGCCAGGGATGACAAAAGAGAAAGCGGTAGGGCCTGTCTCTCAGTAAAGGAATGTTACATCAAAACGGAGGGTCAATAGCTTCCGGGAAACATGGCTCATACTGTATCTAACAAAAGTGAGTACACCCCTAACTTTGTGGTAAATAGTTTATAATACCTTTCTATGGTTCAACACTGAAGATAGGACATTTTGAAACAGTATAATGTAGTCAGTGTACAGCTTGTTTAACAGGTTTAGACATTAATAGCTGTGTGTTGAGTTATTTTCAGGGGACAGCAAAGTATCATTGTTATTCCAGCTGTACACTGAATACATTGTATCAAAGTGTCATATCTTCAATGTTGTCCCATGAAAATATATTATAAACTATTTACCACAATGTCAGGGGTATAATCACCTTTATGAGATAATGTGTACACAAACACAGTTTAACAAATCTCCTGGCACTTAAAGGGGCCACTTCATCAGGTTTGGTGTATTTATTTATATGCAGCAACATAGTACGTTATGTGGTCATCATCATCTGAGCTTAACGTGATTGAACTCTTTAACTACTGCATAAACCTATGACACAAGTGAGTTCATTCTGTGTGGTCACAAAACTTTCACTTTTCTCGAATTTTATGTACAATGCTGCGTAATATGTTGGCACTATAAAAATAAAAGTAAATGATAATAAAAGAAAAGAACCAGTTATAAACCACAGAAGTCATTGGCCAGTGAATAGTATATAGGATGTAAAATGTCATTCTTAACTCAGGGGGAGCACAGGAAAGGTCTACTCCTTTATCCTTTACAATAAATTAGGTGGAGACCTTACCATTCAAACATGTCAGAAAGTATTACAGGCATCCTGCAACAATTCATTTCGGGACAAGAGACTGTAGAACAGCTGCATTCCAAGCATGACTGTTCATACATCATCTGGAATCCAGACTGGAATGATCATGAAGGAGGAAAACTGCAACACTTAGACTAAACCCGCTTACACAGCCAAACACAGTAAGAGGAAATGAGTCAGACAAGCAACAATATGACTCTCCTATTGAGATCAGGAATGCAGAAAGAAAGGACTCCCTTTCCCTTAAGACCTGATACACATAGGCCTATTAGTTGTCAAAAGACTTTAAAGTTAGTACAATTTTCAAAATTTTGGCCAACGACTCTCGTGATTTACATATGTGCTACTACCCAGTTTAGTTTTACAGCTCCCTCAATCTTCCTTCTAATTGGCCATAAATGATTATTTCGATTTAACGTTACAATGTAGAAAGAGAGAAAACATGAAAAGGTTATGTTGGCACATCTGGGTTGGTCTTGCCTGTCTATGCAAGACATAAATTGAACAATTCCTCCGTGTCTGTGGTCACCCCTCAGTATATTGTGCTAATTAACAGCTCAGCTTGTGCTACAGCGGGAAACAAAATGCTGCAATGACATTATGGAAATAAAGTCTCCACTGAATATGGCTTTATTATTATATGTATTTCTAGGGGATTTTTTTATAACATATTATAAATATCCGCTGTCCTTATTACTAACTGAGTATAAACAGACACAATACCCTTGTGTGATCATGGGAAACTGAAAATGCCAAAATGAAAAGCCCAATACCAGTTAACCAGTGTTGCTAATAACTTTAGATGCAGCTGCTAAAAATAAAAAAATGCTGGAGTATCTGTAGAGCATTGCAGAGTTAGGTCATGAGAAGGCTGGGGTAAATGAGTCTGTGGCTGGGGTAAATTAGGACTTTCTTGGGGACTTTCTGTCATACTGATCCTCTGGCTTCAAAAATGTGTGTGCTGCACAGAACAAGCTTCTAAATAAGGATGTCTGACTTTCTTCTGGCATTAACATAGTGACATCAGCAGCTTAGACGGGGTTTTTTCCTGGAGAACAAAAAGCAAATACAGACATTGTTAGGGAAAGTAATGTTATCTATGTAATAAATACTTGGCAGTTTGAAATAAATGACTAAACATGTATGCATATATACTGTATATGCTCTGGCCTCAATGGAGATAGAACTGAAAAAGAATCAGCATCAGTAATTAACATTCAGCAGTACAAATAATAGCAAATAAAAAATTAGTGCAAACAATTCTATTGTAAACTAGGACAGGTGAAAAATAAAATATATTTTCTGACAATTTTTAGTGATTTATACTTTATAATACTTAAATACTTTAGTGATTTAACTAATACAAAGGCTTTTACAGAAGAAAGAATAGAAGGTGATAACATTTTCCTCCAGAGAGTAACAGTTCTGTGGGGCACCAAGCGGCAAGGCACACATAAAAGTAATTAATATTAGTCACTTTCAACCATCATTAATCTGGAAATCATTATGTTTTATCTCAGTCCAATTAACTGATTAGATATTTACTTCAGTTCGAACCCTGGTGGCTCCGTACATGCTCCAAGCTGATAAAACTGGTTTAGTGCTGCCCACTTCTCTGCGTGTCTTGACCCCAGCATGGTACGTCACCACAACTCCCCGACTGCCACTGATAAGAGAGGAAGCAGAGGACTGGTAAATATGATAGTATTAGGCCTTTAGGCCAAAGTTATACTGTCCCTGGGTAAGGTTAATTTTAAGGCTGGGTCGGGCCATTAGTTCCAGTGAGGGGACATCATAATTCTTGGTCATACCAATAAATCAATACATTCTATCCTTTTAACTTTAATGTACCACCAGCTTAGAAAATACTCTTTTCTGTTCCAACATGCATGTGACCCAGTAGAAAAAAAATGGTTTGGGCAGTAGTTTGGAGTGTAAGAAATTGACTAACCTGCATACAACCCTGACCTAAAACTCAAAGAACTCTTTTGAAAAAAACTATGGCAGAAATATTGCTCTAGAATATCTTGTCCAACAGCCTCTTCAGAGGAATTTAGGATGTTATGGCTGCAAGGTGGTGGGGGGTTCAAACACTAGAATAAAAGGCGTAGAGCCCATTTGTACCAACATCTTAACCTGTATAGTGTATATAACCACAGAAAGACATCTGGGACCATGTATTGTGATTTAACTCAGTGCAAGTCTGAGCGCATACATTAATATACACATGCATATGACTTGTAGGACATTTCTATTTCATTTTACATTTGCATTCCATATTAATTCATGCGGTTCTATAGAGATCTATGTTTGGCTTGGACCCAGCTGAAACAGCCAGCGATATGCCTCTGAAATAAAATAGGATGTACTGTTGCTGCATAGTTTTACAATTATTCTCAAGCCTGCTTATCAAATTACACGCACAGTTGGCATGGTTACACTTTTCCAGATCCAAAGCAGATGCTAGTACATAATATTATATTTATTATAGAGTACTTGGATCCTCTTCATATTGTGCATGTTCCACTTTCCCTCTGTTTGTTCTGTCGTACTCTTCATCATCTGAGCTCATATTTCTAAAGTGTAATCTGCTTTGATAGAAGATACGGACTTCTGAGGGGCATCTGAGGCTGCATGAAATACACACAAAAAGTATGGAGTAAAGCTAGCCATACATGGTTCAATTGACATCAAATCGATCATCAATTCGATCTAAGT
>CM070033.1:48895301-48907639 GCA_036250615.1 Ptychadena robeensis | reverse complement strand
ATTGATCGAATTACATTGATTGTACAGTCAATTGAACCATGTGTGGCTAGCTTTAGGAATGGAAATTTTTTTCCAAGTGTTCATTTACTGATTTGTGGCAATTTAAACACTGTAAATTATATATATATATATATATATATATCAGCTTCACTCCGTCAGTCTGAGAACCCCTATTCATTACCAGTTTGTGATTTAGAAGAGATTCTGAAACACACCCAGACAAAGCTTAATGTAAAGTTTTGCATCTCCCTTTCTACCCTAACTTTTGGGATATTAGTCTCTCTAGGTAAATAAAAGAGTCAAAAGCACCATGAGAAAGAAATAGTTTTCCAAATGGTGACCACAGATCATTTTATTTCAAATGTTTTTTGTTTTGCTAGTGCTCATCAATACTGGTCACTCTCAGAAAAGAACATCTATTTAGGTCAAGGTATAAGACGACTGGGCGTATAAGACGAACACCAGCTTTCCAGTTAAAATATCTCTTCCAACGCACACCAAATAAACATTGTTATGTCTTCTCTGAATTTCAACCCTCAGATCTCCAACACCCTGAGAAGTCCAACAGGAGTGCTCCCTGACCCCCCCCCCCATAGCGGCACTCGGCGTATAAGACGAACCCCGACTTTTGCACACCTTTTCCTGTGTTCAAAAGTCATCTTATATGCCGAAAAATATGATACTTTACTGTAATCTGCCATCTACTTTCCCTACCAGAGATGTTTTCATGATTTGCACTAACTCTCCAGTCAATCAAATACTTCAGGGAAGTGGTTCCCAACCTTTTTACCTTGAGGCCCCCCTTGTCTGTGTCAAAGACAAGCCAGGCCCCCACAACCCCAACACCCACATACATGCATTGAAAAAGGATTTCCCAGAAGTGACATTACAATGCTCCTGCCCTGGTGTAAGTTTACCTCCCTCATAACTTGCATGCACACAATTCTTCTTTATATCTTTGTGGGGATGATAACCTATTCAGGGTGTTTGTAATTTACTTACAAATTCAGAAAGTGAAATTTTCTAAATTAAATTCCACCATCTTTAGCAAAAATGAGTAAAACATCCGTCGCATTGAAATCGACGCAGCAAGGTACATCTATTAAAACGCAACGGAGGACACCAGCGGATGCACTACATAGTTGTTAATAGAGCTATAGATAATTGTACAAGTTGGTTGAAAGAAAAACCTGTGGTAAGCTTAAACAATCCTATTATTACGATCTAAAATCGATGGAGTTTAGGGTATCTGACAAATCTGTAAAATATTTTGAGGAGCGTTGGATGCTTCCAAGTGTTGTAGTTATTATGTAAGCTGTGTGTGTTAATGCAATGGTTCCCAACCTGCGGTCTGTGACCCTCCCTGGGAACACTAGAGATTACAGAGGGGGCGCAGCATCAGTGGGGTTGGAGGGAGGGGGTGTCTCTTGCTCAGCTTCTTGCTCCCCTCTGCTCTCTCTGTGCAAATCAATAGTATAAGTGCTAACCCTGAGCTGCATTTGGGCTTATTATATGCAATCAGGCTGTGAACTTTTTTTTTCTTCAATTTAATAATTTTCTTACGTTTTTCTATATGCATTCAACATAAAACAACACAGAGGCTATTAGCTTGATCTTTGCAAAACAGAAAGTGGCTCCAGCTTAAACTGAGGCAGCAAAGACACACAGGAGTCAACGTTATATACTGTGGTTCACAAAAATTTCAAAAAGAACTGTAAAACTACTAAATGTGCTCTGGACTTGACGAACCAGGGCAGTGCTGCCTCACCTGTATTATCTCGCAGATACCATTTCAGATGGATGACACAGTGGTAATACTTTATTGTACTTCAACACAGACTTTCAGATTGTGCAGTTCACCTTGCGATTTGTGTGGTCTAGAGTTAAGTATTTTCATGCTTGTGATGTGTGTCTGTCACCTACTGCTTCTGATGCCATGTCTCTCGTCTTGTGTTCAAATTCCTGCTCTTTATATAAAGTGATATATTAATTTATTAAGTTAAGCAGCGTGTGTCAGCATAACCCAGACACAGAGACTGCATTGTGAATACAAGTGTGCATACAGAGGGCAGAAAAAAAACACACAGCTAATCAACTTGCTCCTTCGAAGTCGAGTCGTCCTAATGCCCTAATGCACCCTATTAAACTGAATGGTAAGAATGTGCCCCAAAAACATCCCCAGCGATGCAGCAATGACAAAGCTGGTCCCTGCATTGTGGTTGGCATGCTGCGGATCACCAAGAGTTCCGAGAACCCTGTATGTGGGGAGATTTCTTAACAGTGGACACAAGCCCTAAAGGCCCCCATACACATCTAGATTTTTTATTCAATCAACTTAATAAAAAAAAAAAATATTGATTGATTGATTGAAAATCTATGGCAGCCCACATGATCAACCTAAAACGAAAATTTTCAATCGAAAAATGATCAGACATCCTGGAAAATTTTAATCAGTTATATTGAAATTTAATTACGCTTTCAGTCGATCCAAAAAAAATCAAACATAAATCTGCTACTACAGTTGGCACACATTACAATCAATCACTGATTTCCCTTCTTGAGTTGATTGAACAGAAAGTCTAGATGTGTATGGGGGCCTGTAGTCTTATCATTTTACTCTGGACTCTGGAATCATTGAATACATACATGTGCCCCAGTCTGCGGTACTGAAGAGCCAACAGTAGCATGGGATATTGCAAAATACGGGAGCTTGAGAGGATACAGATTGTTAGTATTGGCTCTGCAGACCCATACATTACTATTGTGTATGATCTGTAATTGTGCATTTTATTTTCAATACTCAGATACCAGAGGAAAGGGAAACAATAAATAAAACAAATCAGAAAACCAGGCAAGATACACTAAGAGAGAAAGTTTCCTGCACCCAGTTAAATGCTGATTAAAAGCAGCAGACCCATTCAATGCATTGATACATATATCACCATGATCTGATATATGGGGGGCAAATAAAGCTGAATCACGCTATTAACATAAAGCTGTAGTTACATGATCTATCTTCATTACAGAGCCGTGACTCACTGAAAGTCCATTATGTCTATGAACTGGAATGCTTATCTTCACGGCTGGTAATGGAAAACACATTTTAATAATGAATTTGACATCATCGTGGCCAGAATACAATGTGCAGTTATTTAATACCTTGAAAAGACCTATGACACCAAAGATATTATATATAATATAAATAATGTAAAAAAAATACATATAATTCTGTACTGGTGAAATAATACAGCTTTCACTTATTCAATAAAAGTTAAAGCAGATTGAGAAATTATAAAACAAATGTGACTCTTTTTGGCATTAATAGTTTTTGGTTTGTAGCCAAACAGCCATAATAATGGTAAATCCTGCCAGCAAGTCTGCTTTCTAAAGGCCCACTATGTATTCTATCAGGAAGGGCCCATCACTACATAGTTGTTGGTAGATCTAAAGGAAATTGTACGGAGTGATCTAAAGGGGGGCGTTAAACAGACTGAACAAGACTGAAAAAGGGCTGCAACAAACCATTTAACACTGTTGGGTGCTTACAATGATAAAGTAATGATCATATAGTTAAAAAAAAATTATATAGCATGACCTGAGCTTTATGCAGATGTTCAATTTCAGTTGGTGGGAACAATCAGTCATGATCTTTCCAGTAACTAGGGAAAGAATAAGCATGATACAGAAAGATGTCAACAGCATAATGCTTTGTTCCTGATGGGAAGGGGCTCTCAGACGGGAGGAGGAGCATGAAAATGAACAATAAAAGTTAGGAACGTGAAGGAGCGATAATACTGGTGGTCAGAAAATGATAGTGAGATGCTAGATGGATGTACTTACCCTCTAGGCTGCAGATTTAACACAAAGCCCTAGGATGGGAGTGTTAAATAAACCAGCAACCTGTGGTAAATGTGAGCATGTGGAGAGTATTTCTTCACTGTCACATTTCTTCACCCAGGGATCACTGGACGTATACTGGTCGCTCTTCGGTAGCCTATGGGGACCCGGTAAGTATTGGTCGCTATATAACCCCTTTCTGGTTGGTCCAAGATCATATCCCACTGTATTCACCCACATTGGTGACATAAGGGGTTCCAAACAACTGAATGCCCTTCCCATCTGTACAGATGCTAGATATTTTATCAATATCTAGGTTCTGGACAATGCTTTAGACGTGGTAAGTCACGTATGTAAGGCCATCCAAAAATGTATTATTCCATTACGCTCTCCTTAAGTGCTTGTCCCCCCATGAGTGATCCCCCATGGCGCAGCAAGATTCGCAGGTGATCGCTGTCATGAATTTAATGGGGCTTATCCCCACATCTGCAATAAGCCACGGACTAATCGTGGGAGACAGAGTAGGATGGCTGGGTGCTAGCGATCTACTGCGGTCTCCCCGCCGCAATTGGAATCGCAGTGGAACGCAAAAGTGGGGACATGGCCTAAGGTAGCAATGCTGATGTCCAAGGGTGGCTAAAATCCTCATCTATATATCCTGTGAAGAGCGTGACCACTCTTAGGCAGGATTTGTGTTACTGTCTGTATCTGTAGATAGAAAGAAAAAAGAAAAAGCCCTTAAAAAAGGAAACCAAAGGCAGGCACCACATATAATGGCTGGCAGGCTACAATATAAGAACTATTTCTTGTTGGGTTTAATAACGATTTATGTGCCAACGAAATTGTTATAGCGAGAGTATTTGTTCTAAGATTGAACCATAATTGCTGATATATTTAGCCTTTGTTTTACAACTTTAAACACTGTTTGAAGCTGATGACGTATTTCTGATTTCACAGTAATTTATAGCCTGCTATATCAGATCTCTCTGAAAGGTAAACTCCTGATATTGAAGTCAAGGACTTTTCATAACACAGAAGCATGTGCTACCAGTCGTTCAGAATGGTCATATTACAAGCAAACATTACAGGGAACTCATACTGCATGGTATTATGAAGGCTGCCATTGCTGACCTCCTAATCAGCTAGTTGCTTGGCTCCCACTTCAATATACTGTATTCTATGCGACTCACCCAATATTAATCAGGAAATTCATGTCTAGCATTCAACAATTATCAACAATAAGCAGAGGTTTCCATAAGGTTGTACATTTGTAATGTATGTGGGAATGTATATTATGAAAACACTTGGCTCTCTGCCCAGCATGTTCTGTACCATAGTTCCAAGAAAGGGAAAGCTGATGCACAATTACAGTAGCTGCAGCCAGACCTGCATTGCAAAATCCTAAAGCTGTCATTGGGGTAGGTAAATTTGTATTTTTTATCACATCTATGACATCAGCACTGACAAATCATGGGATTGGGAGCAGGGAATAATAGGTTGATATTTGATGGGCATATCTACAGTGCCACACACATGGAGGGTACCCATGGGGGTGTATGGCTACCTTTACTATACAATTTCTGCACAATCCACTTTTGTTCTAGCAAAACCATGTAATATGAGTACCTATCTAAACCTTCCAATCAATATACATTTTCTATCAGGGAGGACCCGGTACTACATAGTTGTTGGTAGATCAATTATATGGAGTGATCTAAAAAGGTGTATGGGGGGGGGGGGCTTAAGAACACAAAAAGCAGTAATTCTAGCACGATGTGATACAGACAACCAAAAACAATATTAAATCAATATTTCTTTTAACTGGCTGTAAGTAGGACTTTCCGGTTTGCCAGCACCTGGTCATTGCTACAGATGAGTTGAATAATATTATTATTATCTTGTACTTATATAGCGCCAACATATTATGCAGCGCTTTACAGAGTATATATAGTCATGTCACTAACTGTCTCTCAGAGGAGCTCACAATCTAATGTCCCTAACACATAGGAGAATCTTTATTTGGGGAAGCCAATAATAAATGAAGCATACATAAAATAAACTAATTTCTTATTACTCTGGTAAGAAGCCTAACATTTTGTCCAGGTTATTTATTGAAGTTTTCTGTTGAATGTCTCACTTTAGGTTCACTCTTTCTGTGCCAAAAAAGACAATACCAAAGCATTTAAACTTGCACTTGTAATAAATATAGGCAGCAAAAAACTTGTACCCTACAGGTATGGCTACCTAGCATCGCTTGTAGGGCTATGTTCCCACTTTATTGAAAATCGCAAGCGCTTGATGATTACCTGCGGAATCGCTGTCAATCACCTACACTATTTTGAAGGGGCTTATCCCCAATGATAAGATCACATGCAATTTTTATTCCTGATTGCTCCGCAGGCGATTGAAAATCATGAGCGCCAGGAGATTAATCACCTAAGTGGGAACATAGCCTAAGTGGTCTTGCCTTTACTCATTAGCTAGCATAAGGTAAAAAAAGCTAGAGTTAGACTTACTGGTAACTCAGTTTCCATTAGTCTATTCCAGGACAGCCATAACATGAGAGATGGAGCTCCACCTCCAGAGGGAGGAAACAAAAACACCCACCAAAGGTTTAAATATCCCGCTCTCTGTCCCTTTGGCAGTCTGTAAATAGAGTAAATCAGGAGTGGAACACATGAAAACACATGCAAATACCCTAACCATATTATCCCATAAATCCCCACAACATTTAGTCTACAACATAGCGTAAACCAACAATAGGGTGGGAAGTCGGCTGTCCTGGAAAAGACTAATGGAAACTGAGTTACCGGTAAGTCTAACTCTAGCTTTCCCTAAGGACGTCTTTTCCAGGACAGCCATAACATGAGAGGATAAGCGAGCACTCACTGGACTTAGGGTGGGACCATCGCTTGTAGAACCTTGCGTCCGAAAACCTGATCCTGGACGGACAACAGATCCAAACGATAGTGGCGATGAAAGGTACTGAAAGACGACCAAGTGGCGGCTCTGCAAATCTGCTCAGGAGTCGCCCCAGCCCTTTCTGCCCAGGAAGTGGCAAAAAGCCCTAGTGGAGTGTGCGGTGAGACCTGATGGACACGTCAACCCTGCAGCATCATAAGCCTCTGCGATAGTCTGCCTAATCCAGCGGCTGATGGTAGCTTTAGAAGCCGCCCTACCCTTCCTAACACCTGAATGAGTTACAAAAAGGGAGGAGGAACTGGCTCAGTGACCTCCAGGTACAGTAGTAGCAAATCCCTGACATCAAGGAGATGGAAACCTGCTTCCCTATCATTGGTCGGATTGGGACAGAAGGATGGAAGTATGATCTCTTGGGTTCTATGGAATTTTGACACAACCTTCGGCAAAAACCCCGGATCGGTTGGGAGGATCACTCTATCTGGGAAGATCTGCAGGTAAGGATGCCTAATGGAGAGTGCTTGCAACTCACTAACTCTGCATGCCGATGTAATGGCCACTAGAAAAAACGTTTTGAGGGTCACCCATTTGATGTCCCTGGATTGGCTAAAGGGCGCTTCGGTGAGACCATCCAAAATGACCAACAGGTCCCACTGGGGGAAGGGATCTACCCGGACTGGCCTAGACCTGGATACTACCCTAAGGAATCTTGAAACCAATGGAACGTCTGCTAACTTACAATCTAGGAAAGTGCTGAGTGCGGCAATCTGTACCTTCAGAGTACCTACTGCTAGACCCAAATCCACCCCCTGTTGCAGGAAATCCAAAATGGACTGTAGTGAACAGCTAGCGTTCCTTTCAGAACAGTATCCCTGGAATATCCTCCAGACTTTCTGGTAAATCTTGCGCGTAGTAACCTTCCTACAAGCTAGTAAGGTGCTCACTACTCTAGTAGAAAAACCTCTGTGCATTAGAATCTGTTCCTCAGTAGCCAAGCTGTGAGATGCCACGAGATCTGCTGGCCCGACTGAAGAGGGCCCTGCGTCAACAGATTTGGCCGGTCTGGTAATGGAAACAGGCCCCCGACTGCCCGGTCTAGAATATCTGGAAACCAAGCCCTCTTGGGCCACTATGGGGCCACTAAGATTAGATCCGTCCGTTCCCTCCTGAATTTTTGACGGACTCTGGGAAGGAGACTGAATGGGGGAAGGCATAGGCCAACTGGAAATGCCAGGGTTGAACGAGTAAGTCTAAAGCCTGGACTCTTCCCCTTGTCACTGTGAAAAACAGTGGGCACTTTGAATTCTCTGGGGTGGCAAAGAGATCTACATCTGGCTGTCCCCAGTGCTCCACCAACAATTGGAACACATCCTGGTGCAAAGCTCACTCCGCTTCTCTCACCTGATGCCTGCTTAGGAAGTCTGCCTTTTGATTTAACATCCCTTTTAGATGAATGGCTGATAGGGACAAATCTTCCTTCTCCGCCCACCGACAGATTTCTCCCGCCAGAACCCTGAGGGAATGACACAGGGTCCCGCCCTGTTTGGCCAGATAGGCCACTGTCGTGACATTGTCGGAGTAGATCTGAACTGCTTTCCCCCTGAGGAATGAGTGAAAAGCCTTCAGTGCGCAAAACACTGCCAGGAGCTCTCGGAAGTTCGAAGAGCGCCGTGCCTCTTGTCTTGACCATCTGCCCTGGGCCAATCTGTCCCCCAAATGGGTCCCCACTCCCATGCGCTTGCATCTGTGACCAACGTCACGGGGTTTGGCCATGCCCAAAGTAAACCCTGGGAGAGAATCCTGTCCTGGCGCCACCGCCATAGGGACCTCAACACTCTGGTCGTGGGTTGAAAAACCTTGTCTAGAGGATGTGTCCCGTCCCATTGTAGCAACACCTGGGATTGTAACACCCTCATATGGGCTTTCACTCATGGCCGGGATGGCTGAGACCATCAGACCTGCTAACCCCATTGCCCTGCGGATGGACACTACTTCCCCGTCAAGGAGTTTAGTCACCGCTGACACTGGTTTTGAATGTTTCTCTGAGGGCAGGAAAATCTTTTGAGCCACCGAGTCGACCCGGTAGCCCAGAAACTGTATAGCCTGGACAGGCTGAAGGCTGGACTTGGCCCAATTGATCAGCCAGCCTAACTCCTCCAACGCAAACTTCAGGTCCTTCTGTAGAGCTGCCTCGGTTTGGCCGATAAACAAAAGGTTGTCCAGATATGGTACAACCATGATTTTCTGTAAACGAAGCGGAGCCAGGGCTTCTGCCATTACTTTCATGAATACCCTGGGTGCTGAGGCCAGACCGAATGGTAATGCCTGGAATTGAAAATGCAGGGTCTTGTTCCCCCAACGAATGGCCACTCTCAGAAATCGCTGATGATCTCCGTGGATGGGGATGTGCAGATATGCATCCCTCAAATCCACGGAGGCCATGAAGCAGTCTGGGTACAGAAGATTCCTTGTGGAAAAGATTGTTTCCATTCAAAATTTTCTGTAGTTCAGATAGAGGTTCAGCCTGCTCAGATTTAAAATCAGCCTGAACCTCCCGGAAGGTTTGGGGACAACGAAGACATGGGAATTAAATCCCTGTCCCTGTTCTTCCCCGGGTACTGGTAGAAGGACCTTCTGATCTACTAACTCCCAGACTGATGAGAGAAGACCCTGTGCTCTTTCCTGTCCCTTGGAGGGGAGGTTAGGAAAAAACGTGGGGGAGGAAGAAAGGCAAAATCCAAACGGTAACCCTCCTCTATTTCCTTGAAAATAAAGGGGTTTGGAGCAATCCTGAGCCATGCCTCCCTGAACTGCCTCAATCTTGCCCCTACCGCCATGGAGGAGTCAACTGGGTTTGCCTGGAGCGGGAGCAGTAAACGGGCCAACCCGTCCCCTCCCCTTGGACGCTTGCCATGGCTTTTTCCTGGGGGGGGCTCTCAAATCTTCCCCCACGAAAGGGCCGCTTGACCGGAAATTTAGACTTTTTGGCTGGAAAAGCCTTTTTCCTGTCTGCTGTTCTGTCTAGGATACGTTCTAGGTCTGGACCAAACAGGAGATCACCCGTAAAAGGGATGCCGCAAAGCCTTACCTTTGACGCTGCGTCCCCTGACCAGGTCTTGAGCCAGAGGGCTCGCCTAGCTCAGATAGCCAGGGCACCTGACCTAGCTGTTAATCTCACAGATTCAACTGCTGCATCTGACAAAAAATTTGCAGCATTCAATAAAGCTGGCATCCCCTCTAAGAGCTGCTCTCTAGCGGTCCCGGCCTCTAAATGAGTCTGGACCGGACTCAACCAAAAGTCCAGGTTTCGTGCCACGCAAGAAGAAGCCAACGCTGGCTTTAATGCACATAACGTGGATTCCCAATTTCTTTTTAAGACTGTTGCCAAAGAAAAAATAGGGACACGCCCCCAGCAGCTGAACTCTGCATGTGGCTACTGCGGGGAGGAAAGCAGCGCGAACGCTCCATCCTTGCCAGGCTTGCAGACCGAGGCTGGACCTTTACCAGGCATAGCACAGAGGAAGAGGCTCTCCCTGCATAGGTTCCCCACCGGCAGAGACAGGCGGAAAGCTCTTGTTCGTCCCGCGGACCGGACACCCAGGCTACCACCGTGAGTACCTGACAGCCTTCCAGTGCCCCGCTGAGTACATGGTGTTCGTTCCCCTCCGTATGGAGGAAACAAAAAGACTGCTAAAGGGACAGAGAGCGGGATATTTAAACCTTTGGTGGGTGTTTTTGTTTCCTCCCTCTGGAGGTGGAGCTCCATCTCTCATGTTATGGCTGCCCTGGAAAAGACGTCCTAAGGGAAAACGATGTGACAAATATTTTGCTCTATGGTGCTAGACAGCCACTATGATGCCTCCCACACACATTAACTTAAGCCCCCCATACACCTTTAGATCACTCCACACAATTTCCATTAGATCTACCAACAACTATGTAGTTTCGGGTCCTCCCTAATAGAATACATAATGATTGGAAGGATTAGAAAGGTCCTCATATTACACGGTTTTGGTAGCAGAAAAGTTGTACAGAAATTGTATGGTAAGATTGTACAGTGTATGGGGGCCTTTAGACGCACTAGCAAAGGTGTTGTGTCTAGCAACAGCCAACACGTTGGCGAATGCCGACAACAACTACACTCCTATTTACAAAACAGAGAAAATTTGGTTGTTTTATGATAAATTCATCCTCTGGTTTTTGTTTATGTTGATTGCAAAAACAAAAAGATTAATTAATGTCAATTACGCAGTTCTAAGTAAAATCAACTAACATGTTAATTAGAGCTGGGTAGAGCAGTTCATTAGTCATTGTTTCGTTTTCTACACTTGTGGCTCTGCGGCTATATTCCCATAGCTGTTTAGGCTGCAGCATTCTGTTTATGTTGAAAAAAATTCAAATGTCCAACAAAAAACAAGTTGACCACAAGATGGCGCCATTGAGCCATAATCTAAATCTAATTTGATTTGACAGTCAAGTTTCCTACAATTGGTATTGTTAGAAAGAACCTTCTCAACACACTTTATGGTCAAATGTATTGGGAGACACCTACCCTATGTAGCTATGAAGCTAATGCTTCTGGGATGCCTTTCCACAAAGTTTAATAATGTGTTTATGGAAATGTTTGACTATTCTTCAAGAAGTCCAATTGTGAGGTCAGGCACGGACAAAGACATGGCTGGAAGTCTTGCCTTCTATGCATCCCACAGGAGTTGTATTGGGATTAGGTCAAGGTTCTGTGCAACCCAACCGTGTACTTCATCTGAACCCACTTATCCTTGCTTTGTGTACCTGTGCCCAGTCGTGTTGGACCAGAAAGGAGCCAAACCACAAAGTTGGGAATATAACATTGTAAAAAACACCCTGTAGAATTCCCCTTAATCAGCTGTACACTTGGGACAATGCAGTCAGACTAAATCCTTGCCAGACAGAACTGGTCTCACTCTTTAAGCCACCTGCTTCCAATGCTTTTTTGGTGATGTAATGCTTGGACAGGGGAGGTCATTCTTTAAATCTCATTAGCTCATGTTCTTGAGTTTGATTTGAAGGTAGAAAGTTTGGAGATTTTAAATATTTCCTCTGTAGAGAGTCCATGACTCAGTATATGCTTTTACATATTCTGTTGGTGGATGTTGTTCCTAATTCCTTTCAATTTATTATAATTCCACTAAAGCTGGGCATAGACGTTTAGATTTCCCAGCGATTGATCTTGAATCGATTCCAATTACAGAATCGATCGCACACTGCACCATATGACGTCTTCAATCCCTGCTCAATTCCTTTCTGCCATTGATCGATCACGGATGGTGCGATCTCCAGCTGCAGCTGTTCTAATCGGAAATGATGTAATGTGGGTTGGATGCACACAAGTGGATCGAAAGAAACAATCGGATGTCTCTATTAACGTCCCATAATTCATCGGCGTATGTTTACAGACAGGTCCGATTCCCGCTCGATTGATTTTTTGTGCGATTTTGGGTCAAATTGATTGTTTGATCCCTTTGTGCATGCATAGATTTGTGATCGCTCTCACAGAAGTTTTAAGCTGGCCATACACCTTCAGATTTCTCTCTGAAATCTGA
>CM070033.1:48882980-48894448 GCA_036250615.1 Ptychadena robeensis | reverse complement strand
TCTGCTGACGATTTCCTGCCTGGCAGAGATCTCCCAGACACCACTTTGGCTGCCTAGGCGTGACGTAAGACAGTGGAGCACTCCTGACCAGCTTCTCTCCAGCTGTCAGAAGATTTGTTTACTACAATCAAGGATGTCAACATTATCGGCTTAGCTGCAGCTGATCATGCTGAGTGACCTCCCCGGTGGTAGGTCCGCTTTAAGGTGGGCATACAAGGCTTGATATTCCAGCCGTTCAAGGAAGCCTTAGCTCAGTGCGATAGGAAGCTGAGCCCAATAACAAAAGATCTGGGAGGCACAGCACTGCTTTGTCATCCCGCTCAGCTGATGCTTTGGATGGGGAGCCATGGTCCCCATCCAAAGCAATTGACACCGACCGTGATCTATGATCATGTCCGATAACTTTGTTTCCGAGCGTGATTGCTTGAAGGCATACATGGGTAGATTTCTTAATAGATTAGAGCACAATCGAGCTCAGTGAGGGTGCATGGCACTCGATTGTACTCAAATCAATTTAGAAATGTACCCGTGTGTGCCCAGCTTTAGAGCTTACCTTCTGTGAGGTACTGTGTTAGTGCCATGATGATGCCTTTCTAAAGACTGGTAAAACAGATAGCGGAGGAGCAAGATTGGTAAAGCTTACCTTCCAGTGGAACACTAAAGCAGGGTACAGATGGCTTCATGTTCCCTGCAGCAACGTGATGGCGTCATGACGCTGCTGTCAGATCTCAGCGGAGCTGGGGAGAGACTGCTCTGCTCTTCCCAGCTTAGCCGAAGCTTTGCCTGGAGACCAGCGGTCTCTATGCAAAGCATCGGACATAATTATGATCATGTCCGATATGGCTGATTAATGACAAATCAATCCCACTCGAAAACAGCGATGGGGGCAAAAGATATGGGTCAGATAAATGGCCGTGAGCATGCACGGCACTCTAAGCGGCCATTGATTTGGCCCATATCTCCACGTCTGTACCCTGCTTGAGGGTAAGCTGCACTACAGACAAGTTTTGCCCATTTTATTAGCTTCTTTGTAGAAGCAAAGAACAGGGAAGGAAGAGTGAGATCGTAGCTGGCTAAGCTGGGAGAAATAACAAACACAACATTTAGATCCTTTGGCAGTTGAAAATGTTGGCACAAATATTTCAAATGTTAACTTAAATTGCCCGAGGTTCAGCTGTAACTGAACCATGACTGTCCAAAGCGTGTGCCGCCTGCTACAAACAAACATGTATAATTAGAAAAGCTCTTCATGAATACAAAACATTACTAACACAGCATATGGCAAGTACCCTGCTGTTCATAAACCGTAGCATATATTAAAAGATGTCCCCATACTCAGGAAACATCTGGAGTACGACACTGACTAGCCATGATTTGTCTTTTCTGCAGACAGAAAATATAAAATAGTTTATGACCATTATTGAGGTGCCTCTTCTTGAGGACAATGCCACTTAAATAGACAAGGTGACACACTCTTTAACCTTTCTAGCACTACAGATTTCTGTACCAGAAGCTCACCATAGACTTTAATGGAAAAAAGTTGTTTACATTGTAGGCCTGTAATTTTCCAAAGTATGTCCATACAGGAGTCTGGTAGACATCCTGAATATAATAACATGTTCAGATGCTTTGTGAATGACTCATATTAGATAATAAATATGTCAATAATTAAATTCAGGTAAACTAGCAATGCAACCACTAGGCGCTGCAGATGTGCCAGGTTACATACTGGTAGGAGAGCATTGTAATACATTGAAGTCAATGGATCACATTCAGTCCTGTAAACTTAGTGTCCCCGCGCTCACAACAGTCTGTCACATCAGGAGAGAGAGAAGACAGCTGTAGAGCACATGGGAACGCAGCATCGTTTATTCAGGTGAGTATTTTACATTGAGAATCATATTTTATTATGTTTTCAATGCAGAAAACACTTTTCAACATGATTTTTATTTAAAACTCCCGCCCTCGCCCCGATGTGACATCACCACATCGGGGTGGGGGGGTGATCCGCTCTCATGCAGTTGAATATTCAATAGATCTGACCGACACTGATCAGTGAGTTTGCACTCCTGTGGCTCCGATCTCTGCCTGACGAACCCAGCTCGTCCAGGGGCAGTTCTAACAGGGCTGAGCTGGGACTGTCCGGAACGGCAGGGGGGGGGGGGGGGGGGGGGGGGGGGGGGTTAAGCTCCAAACTTACATGGTTACCTTCAGCTGTTGCATAAAGTAAAATTACCTCGAACACATATTACCTAGACCAGTTGCAGGCTATATCCAGCTTTTAAATCCTCCCATATTAAAAAGCTGTACAATCAGCGAACAAGCAAAGGGGTTTCAAGGTGTCCACATGGGATGGGTGACCACAGGAGACAAAAGTGGCAAACCCACCAAGCTACAAATGGCATTAAAAAAAAAAAAAAAAAGGGAAGGAGCTAGTAAGATTGTGATCCTCTGCAATACCACTGTATGAAGGTCACAGTAATGATGCACTGCTGCACACATTTTCTCCGTGAATTTCCCATACACTTGCATGGAAATTGCTGCCAAAGACCTCTGACAAATGTGGGGTGTACTGTGATGGGGCCCCTTAGCATTAACAAATGCTCCATACTTCTAGCTCTGGGCACTGTCAAAAAGTTTACCCATCCCTGACCTAGAGAATGTACAATTATACACAAACAAAGCGTGCAGGTGGACAGACACATGCAAGGAGACATGTACATGTGCAGCATTCTAGCATCTTCTGAGGGTGCAACATTCAAAAAATGGTTTGTTGTGAACCTGAAAGAAAAGCGGGCAGGATATCAGTGCTAATGAGAGAGGTTGGAGACATTTCATCCCTGCAAGAGAGGGCAATATATAGTAGGTCTGTTTTAGGTCAGTGTATTTTACAATAATTGTACGGAATCTGTGTTCAATATGCAAATTTACAAGTTCAGCACGATCTATAGGTGGTTTTACATGTAAAGAATAGCTGGGCAACTAAGGGTCCACTGTTTCAGAACAAGGCAGTAGAGCAAAACGCATATTTGACAATCTAGGTGCTAGTGCCAAATAGAATAAACAGAGCACAAAAATAAATAAATCCACACACACTGTTCACACCCACTAGAGCCTTGGATGAGTTTATATCATTGGGTTCTACTTTGGCAGACATTCATATCAGGAATGCCACAATTCAGAACTAGTTCCATGCATACTTGGTTCAGGTTAGCCATTTAAAAACACAAGTTATCAGACCACGAGAGACCATAAAATTTGTTTTTCTTTTTTTATGTAAAAAGGAGTTCAGCAATTGTACCCACTTACTTCCTCCTTTGAAGGAGGTGATTGAGCCGAATCATCCTGAATTGCTTTTTTAATACACACTCCCAGTCTTAAACACGACGGTAGCACATATATTAAGGCAGTGGTTCCCAAACTGGTGGGCACAGAGGTATTCCAGGGGGGGGACACAGCTAGGCGGCTGAGGGAGGAACAAGCAGGAAGACAGCCATGGAGGAACTAGCTGCAAACAAAGTTTCGATAACAAAGGCTCGATAATGTTCTTATCTAGAAAGGGGGAAAGTTTGAGAACAACTGTATATTATGGGGAGGCAAATGTTTTAAAGCATATTTTTCCCCAACTTGAAGCAATATTCCATTTATCAAAATAGAAAAGTAAATCAAAGAAAAGGGTAGTTTTCATTTTCTGAATCACATAGGACATAAAGCTACATTCACTATATTAACAAACACTTGGCAACAAGCCGATGCATTTTAAATAAAATGTCACTCTTCCCTTTGAAACATTTAAAACCAATGTAGTGGTGACATTTACAGCACAGGACCAAAGTAAAAGTCATTATTCTAGTCTTGTTCTTTTAAAGAGAATCTGCAAATATGTACAAGACAAAAATATTACATTAGAATTGTGTGTCATACTTTGTATTTATTCACATTTGCCTTTTCTTAACCCTTTATTTATAAAAGGTAAATCAGAGTGTTACCATTTTAAATCAAACATAATTTGACCGTAGAGCCCAGGTGCCCAACCTGCGGCCCTTAGAAGGTTTTTCAGCGACCCCTTAGTCCTCCACTTGCAGCCCCCAAAACCTAACCGTTCATGCATAGGAGCTCACCTGTACACTGATCCCCCGCCTGACGTGTCTTCGCCGAACTTGTGGCCCTCCATATCAGTTCCCCACCACTGCCATAGAGGGATTGCCACTTCAGTATAAGCCACATTAAGTTATAGACAAGTAAATATATGAGATTCTAGACTTTAACTGAGGTTTGTCTTTCAACCATGGGAAACTACAGAAAATATTAAAATAATTGACTAACCAATATGACAAAAGTATATCCAGTCCTAAATGAAATCTAAAACTTATTTGTTTTTGTATTAGCACTAGAGATTTGAGTGAGTTGATTGCAACTTCCCTTAGGTATGCTTCCCCTAACCCCAAAAGTCCTGTTCATTCCCCTCTTTAAGGCATATGGAATCATCTGTGAGAAAATTCCACAACACTGCTCATCTTAATGCAGTATCCTGATATTAGTGATAATCTGCACGGTGAAGCAGCCATAGACAAGCACTGCATGGTGTAAACCCCTGACTGTACCACTTTGGTGGGGTTGGTTCAAGCCAAAGCCCTAGAACGGTCAACACTTACCTTGCAACTGTGGATCTTGAGTGAGATGGGAGCCCTTTTGCTGCAAGAAGCAAGCTTCTAAGCTGTGTACACAAAAAAACACCAGCACTCGTTGGGAAGTTTGGTGTCACCTGTCCTCTAATAGTAAAATTGTGTCACCTCAGTGCAGATTTGCCTCTGCATTTTATTGAACTTTATGTCGGAGGACCAGTGGAAATTTTAATGCAGGCCGTATTTGTCCCCTGGGCTGGACTTGGGACATGCCTGCAATACACTCCCAGTGTAAGGGTAGCAGATATAGGGAGATTACACATTTACACTCTGAAATATATTTTAGGGTATCATAGCTGGCTGTCAGCGCAAGTTTCTTTTGTAATCGCCTTACCTTCATCTTGCACCGGAGCTCTGAGCTGGAAAAAATACATTTCAAACCATGGCAATAAAAGACAGGTATCCAAAAGTAAACTAAACTTTTTTTAATAATGAAAACCAGTTCATTATATGGAACAATAATATGGTCTGCCAATTATTACACACCTTGGCAGTGAAAAGGGACAGCATGCAAAAGATGCTGGTTATATTCTATACTCCACTTTGGAGAATTACACAATAAAGCACACAGACCTAAAAGTTATTACTATTGTATAGTTTCAGTACTGTGTGCTTTTTAGACATTTAGCATCTAAAAACTAAAACGCTGGTTTGACTTGAATAAAGTGAACATTAACCCTCCTACATATTTATGGAGTTAGGCTAGCTAAGGCCAATATCTGTTCAGCAACAAGCACCATATATTCCAAGGATATAAAAATACAAAATGCTGTACATTGTCCTGGCAGTAAAGGCCCTCCAACAAATTTTTATATTGTCTAGTGAAAACAGGGTACTATAGTAATCCGCATATATCTGATCCTTCTCTTTAAATCCAAAACAAAAAAGTTTCTCTTCAGCTTTCCTACACCTCCTCTTTCCACATTACTGACATTCTAGAAATATTAAAAGCAGTGAGGTGAAGAGATAGACAAAAACAAAACAATAAAACTCAATGAACCAAGGACTTGCATCTGTAAGCATTAGATAGGAGAAGAATCATTCAACTGATGTTTTGTTGTCCCCATTTTCTATTTAAACAGATCCTGAAAGGCTGTCTGCCCTCAAATTTGCACCTTCTTGTTTCTAAGCCGCTGTAACCCTACTGAAACCCCAACATTGAATGCCACTTCATTTCTGGACAAATAACTTCACACTGCAAGCACATCTGAAAGCCAATAATGGGGTGTTTGACCTCCTTTGCATGGAGCTTAATAATGTTCAATCATGGGCACAGGGGCATTAATTCCCTGCTTTCAAGTGGGCCAATAACACTGAGGAAAAAAAAAACACAACACAAAATGTTTGTACAAATAAATTCTATCCATTACACACCAAATGTCTCAATACAGCTAATATTTGTCTCCCAGATTTCATCATCTAAAGGTTCCAAATGTCTCGTAAATGGGCCTCGACTAGGCTTCTTATCCATATCTTGTCCATTTCTTTTCTCCACTTTAGTCTCTGTGATGCTTACGTTTTCTGTGGTTCCTGAGGAATGGTCCTTTATTACCAGTTTAGTGTCATCCAGAGGTTGCTCAAAAAAGTTATTTTGGCAAATGTACCTCACACATTGTAAAATCACATTCCTTTCATGGCGTATGTCCCGTGCCAGAAGCTGCAAAGACAACAATGGTTTGTCTCAATTCAAAAACAAATAAATCAGAGTACCTAGTAGCCATAAGAAAAATGTATAATAGTTTACCACAAAAAGTAGATTGGAACATAAAATAAAAGTCATGCCAAGGTGTGGAATGGGCCATTTATTTTAGGGCCTACCTGTGGCCAGTCCTGTGCCCATTTTGTTTTGGTGTTAACTTTACACGCTGGGCATGCCTTTTATATTTGTAAAGGAGGCTATACTTTCTCCTGGAACTCTAGACCTGCATAGATGCTCACCTCTTTTCTCAGGCCATTGAGCCTCTGGAAGCCCTGATCCATCAGGACACTAAGGTTTAAGGCTTTACATATGGTCAGATCCAGAAGACTATGCTGTACATGGACCAAAGTATCTGCCAGGAGCAAAAGGGTGGGTTGAGGGTTGGGGCATGAGGGTTCACAATTTTTTTACTAATGCAAATATGGATGCAGCAAGTTCTTCCCACTTGCAGCATCCACATTTGCATTGGTAGAAAAGTTATAAAAAACAAAAGCACACACGTCAGAAACCCAAAATAAGTAATGCAGAACTGTAGTTACCATTTCCAGAAGCGTGGGTCTCTTTTTGGCTCTGGTAGAGTTCTCTACTACATTTTGTCTAGAATTGGCCTGATTATTACGTGTCGCCTGGTTTTGAATGTTCGTGCGTGGTCCGTTGTGCGGGTTGTTTTGTGAGGTCTTCAAAACCTGTTCAGCTTTCATTCCTGGTCCTTTAGAATACACATTTTGTGTGTCTACTGAAAGGATTTTTTTGTTTTCTTCTAAAGCTTTAGCAGCAATCTTAAGAGGAATTTCTAAAACAGAATAAAAAAAGGACAGTTCAATAACAATTTAATAAACATCAGGTCAGACATCAGAGGGACCGTGATTTATACTGTAATTTTCAAACCTAAAATCGTACTCTGTAGGCAGATATAAGATACAACAGGAACCATTTACTGGATGAATTTTATACACATGATCTAGAATAAAAACTGCCTTTACTGTATGTATGTATGTATGTATGTATGTATTACACTACAAAACATCTAGTCATTTTAAATTTCCAAAAAGAGGGAGTCCGTTCACATTGTGTAATGACCACACCATCTTTTTCATTAATATTCCATACAAACTCCACCAGAAGATTATAGTACAACTCAGACATGCAGGACTCCTTAACCTTCTGGGTGTTTGGCCCGAGTTAACTAGTAGGAGACTCACATGTCCGCCCGATTCCCCCGGCGGTCAGGAGCATCGGCATGTATGTATGCTTCCGAGTCTTCCCCCGATCGCGTCACTGGTGACGCGGAGGTAGGCGGCGCAATAGATCTTCATGTAAACTTTTTTCAGCACAACTCCAGCGTCTCCAGTGGCAGGAAATTACGGCGGAGCATGTTGTGCACTGCCGCAATTGCCCGTGGCGCGGATATTTAAAAAAAAAAAAAAAAAACATGTGCGCAACGTCCAGAAGGTTAAGAACATATTTGCCTAGGAATCATCCATTCTATTTCTATCTCAGTTATTTACCATATATATTAGAGAATTAGCCAACCCAAAGGACTCGGGTATCATAGCGGTCAATTTCACCAGCTGGGAATACAGGACGTGGAGTCACTTGGGACTCATAATGTTCTGCGTTCCAGATACCAGAAGTGACATGACTTCCGGTATTGGGAGAATAAAGTCCCCTCCCTCATATTTAGTTCCTGCCTAACTTAGGAGGGAGAGGGCGTTACACTCCCTGGTAATGTTCCACCCCACACATCATCTACACAAGCGGGGTGGGAAGTTAGGTGGGCTAGAGACGCCCCCTCCCTCCACCCGATTTAAAAATCCCAGGAATTAAGCCAGGAAAACCACATAAAAAACATGACTTTCCCAGTCAAAACGGGAGGGTTGACAGGTATGCATTTAAGCAAGAATAAATTACTAAGCACTAACAGATTTATAAGCCTTTATTGCATTAAACCTCTCTAGTATCTCAAACCAAAAATAAGCTTAGTTAGGCAATTTTATTATTATCCTCACAGGTGGAAACTGAATAAACCTACCATCTGGCTCACTGTCGCTGTCTGACGCACTCCCATAACTAGAAATAAGATTACTCAGTCCGGAGGTCACCTGTCTTGGAATGACAGTTATACCGATGTTTGCCTTTTGCTCTTCGCCACTGTCAGATCCTGAGGAAATAATATGAAAAATATTTTATCATAACTAGATATGATGGTGGTTACAAGAACAGAAAATCTGCAAGGAATTCCTTTATTAAAATAAATTTTCCCAGGCATCCATGTTAACCAAGTGGCACATTATCCCATAAAAGGAGTATGTTATTAGGTGTATGGCCTCACACATGCCAAAAGAAACCACTATAGATCGGTTTACAAATATTAAGCAAGTATCTCAGAACCTATGTTTTTTTAAACAGAACAAACTAAAAGGATTGTAATCCAATGAAACCCAGCACAACAGGAATATATAGAGCACAATACTTCCCAATACCATATTTTGATAATAAAAGGGAAATCTTACCTGGGTCACTGCCCACCAACATATCCAGAGGATTCACAGGGTTCTCACTACTAGGAGTGATTACATTCTTCTCAGTGACCTCTTCATTCTTAGTTTCGTCACACTTCTTGTCCCCTTTGTGCATCTTTCTAAAGTTTCTCTGCTTTTTGTGTTTCCAGGGTTGTTTATTGTTAGAGCAGCCTGCTTGGTTGGACCTCATCCCCTTCATCTTTCTGAAAGGTAAAAATTCTGGGTCATTGTTTTATAAAGACACTTTATAAAAACACCTGCCCAGAGTAACACATGGACAGATCGCAGCAGAAGATTTACTGGGAGCTGCCTGTCTGAAGCATTCATCATGGCGATTCAGGTGTGGTGAGTGGACCCCCCTCAGCTGACTCGAGTATAAGCAGAGGGGAGCACTTTCTGCCCATTTTTTGGGCTGAAAAACTCAGCTTATACTTGAGTATATACGGTAGTTGCTTAGCAGTATCCAGGGTTTCTGGGTAGAAAGTTCTTAAAACTATTTTGGGCTAACAGCATCCTACAGATACATGTCTGGACTACTGTTCAGCTAAAACATGTTGGACCGCTCTGCTCTCTCCCCAGCTCAGCTGAATTTAACGGTCGTGTCCGATATGTCACGTTTTCAGGCGGGATTGATTGGTCCCGATCGAAAACAGCGATGGCTGCATTTTATATGGGCCAGATAGATGGCCGTGAGCACGCACAGTGGCCATCGATCTGGCCCATATCTTCACGTCTGTACCCTGCTAAAACATTTCCTGTCAGTATCAGCAATAGATATGTTATCGTTATGGGAGAAAAGAATTTACAATGTGTGTTTTTTCTTATCACACTGCTTCAAGCCCTTACTTCCATCAGATTAGAGCAATCGCAGCAGATGGTATGGAAAGTCATACAAACCCGAACTGAGCTGTTTTAAGCACCTCTCCTCGCTCTTCTTTTTGTTTCTGAAGCTGAAGTTTTCGTGCAATGTTCTGTAATGTTGGGTAGTTTCTGCAATCAGAAATAACAGTGTTATAAACAAGCAAAGTCCTACAGTTCTGTTTACATACATCAGATGCAATAAAAATAATGTTGAATCAAATTCTGTTACATTTCACTGTATGTTGTAGCCCTAAAAGAAACAGTTCAAACTGATGTACAATTTTAATGACAACCATTTAACTTCTTTAACCTCCCTAGCGCACTGCCAAGGTCCAGATTACCATACCAAAAGCGCAGAGAAGAAGCTGGCTGCATGTCACATCGGGGATACCAGGACAGCGCAAAACTGAGTATGCGCTCCCGGAGCCCCGATGTTTACTGGACGGCACCATCTCATCCAGTGCTATACTAGCAGTAGCAGCGCTGGACGAGATGCTGCCGTCCTGACCGCTAGGGCGGTTAAACGCCTATGTGGGAACATAGCCTTAATGAGTTTTGTTTTTTTACTTTGATTTGTACTGGATACAGTTATCACTGTATCCAGTACAATTCCCCATCACATTTGTCACCCGGTCCATCACACCAGAAGAGAGGACCAAATTCAAAAGGTACTTTGAAATCTAACTGAACACAGCTTTCTAAGCAAAAAGGGAACTGCTTATATCCAGGAAGCATCAGCCAGCCGATCAGGGCCACCACAGACTCATGGAAAGGTGAGTGAGAGCTGCGGGCAGCAATTTGAGTGCACTTTGAGCAAGTCAGTGCTGGACTCGTCATGAACACTAGGGAGGTTAACCAACATTCAAACTTACTTTCTGGTGCCATTGTTGCAATTACATAGATATTTATATTTGTTAACTTACTTTCTTCTCTCTTCCCTCCACTTTGCTATCTCTTCTGGTGTGTCCAGCTTAATTCGCTTGGCTCCAGGTCCATGCATCTCGAAAAAATAACATGGATTTAAATTTACTAGCTCCAGATAGTACAAAAGTATAAATAATGACATAATATGATCTATTAAATATGTTCACCCTTCAACGCTGAACTACAGGAAAAGGCCGGATACATCAAAATAAAAAAACCAGACCCATACAATATCATGTGGGCGATCAGTTTATATGCAACAAATCCATAGTCCCTTATGCCTACTTTACAGCAATGTCTGTTAGGAAACATAATGACAATTTTCTTTAGCAAGCTAGACTTTGGCTCCTGTAGAAGGTATGCAGAAATTATCAGCATTTGTGCAGTACACTCAGTGCCGTCACTCATAACTTTCTCCTAGCAACTATACTGAACCCAAGCACTAAGCAGGCAAAAATTTAAACTTACATTTTTCCAGTGAAATTGTACCAGCTTCTCATGAGCGCTAAAATTGCAGCCTGCTTCTTGGCACTAAGAACACAAAAATACAAAGAAAACATTTAAGAAGAGATGACAGACCTGTATATTCAATTTGTATACACAGGCACAGTACCCACTGCTACCATGGGCTTCCAATAACCTGCCTGCTGCCAAAGTCTTGGCAAAAACAAATCAAAGCGCTATAATTTAGCGTTGTCAGTTATAAAAACGATGTCAAAGTTAGGGCTTGTTTCCATTACGTCGGGAGCCCTCCGCTAAGCATACACGCTTAGCGGG
>CM070033.1:48841108-48875081 GCA_036250615.1 Ptychadena robeensis | reverse complement strand
TGAGTTACAAGGTTTTTTATGGCATATTTTTTTATACCTGTATCTTTTTGTATCTAACTATACGAATTGTAAATAAAAGGTATGTACGTTATCTCCGATTGGAACTACTTGATTATACAATTCTCACCTAAAAAAAGTCCAATAGGGCTGCCATATTGAGTTCCTACCCTCCCCCCATTCAAATTGTAACAAAACAGATGTCGGTGAGGCTAAATGGCTACCGAATGATCCCCCCCATCCCCCTCATTTTTGAAATCTTTCTTTCTGTTTCCAACCACCCATGTACTATTCTAGAGCTTGCACTCTAACAACCACCTCTACCCTGAAGTCACCATTGTGAAATTCATAAGTTTGGGGCACAGTTCTCCTACAAGACATCTAGTGGGAAAACTGTGTCCCCAACTTATGATTTCACATGGTGACTGAGGGTAGAGGTGCTTGTTCGTGCAGGGGACCTCTAGGCGATCACTGACAAGCAGGGCTTAACCCTGTTATGTGCAGGGAATAACTGTCACATTTGTTCTAGGTGGTGCAGGAATAACGTACACGTTCTGGAGTGGAAGGCAATATCTGTCACATGTTCTGGGGTGTGCAGGGTAGAACTGTCACGTGTTCTGGGGTGTTCAGGGAATACGCGTCACATGTTTCTGGGGTGTGCAGGGAATATAACCGTCACATGTTTCTGGGGTGGGACAGGGAATAACCGTTCAATGTTTTGGGGGTTGCAGGAATACCGGCACGTGTTCTGAGGTGTGCAGGGAATAACCGTCACATGTTTTGGGGTGTGCAGGTAGAACTGTGTCAAACGTGTTCTGGGGTGCTGCGGGATATGAACCGTGACGTTTGGGTGTCGTGTGCAGGGAATAATAACCGTGTAAGGTGTTCTGAGGTGTGCAGGGAATAACGTGTTCTGGGGTGTGCAGGGAATAACCGGCACGTGTTCTGGGGTGTGCAGGGAATAACTGTCATGTGTTCTGGGGTGTGTAGCAATGCCAATGCTGGGGTGGGCAGTGATGCACATGTGCATGCAAGGAGCATTTCTTTAATATGCATGCAGTTGCCCAACAAATCTTCAAACATGTAGCTGTGAGCTTCTGGTAAAGGAGACTTGTGTGTGTCAGATATATATGAATCATGTGTGCATCACACCCATGAAGATGACACATTTTCTGTCAGTTACGCTATAGTGATGTAAGTGATGTTCTAAGTTTCTGGCTGGTCAATACTTTTTGTAACACACATGTCCACAGGGTTAGGGTTTTTCTGTATGGTGCTACTGATAAGGAACACAGTATGCCCTGGGAATGGTGTGCTATAGGATCCTGTGTTACCAAATAGTATGCCAACTGCCATGTGCTGTACATAATATAATATTTAAAATGCATGTTGATATTGATACATATGTAGACTTTATTTTAATAGTATTAATTCTGTGGTGTAATAAAATCCACAGACAGGAGAAACTTTGCATTGTTTGCCAACTCAGTCTTTCACAGATTGGCGACTCAGGTCTAAGGCTAGCCATACACGGGTCGATTATTTAGCGATTCAATAGTCGATCCAATTTAAAATAAATCGATTCCTGTGAAATCCATTCCTTTATAGGAGTCAATTCCATTTGTACAATCAACCAAAATTTAACAACATGTCCGATCACTTTTCGAACGATTTTATGTTTGATGTCGATTACTTTTAGTTGATGGCACTAGCTGGGCAGGAATTGATTTCCATTCAATCTACTTAAAAGTAATTTTTGTTGAGCATATTTTATGTCCTTGATGCAGTGGCAGTTTTAGGCATGGGCAACGTGGGTGGTTGCCCATGGCGGCATCATACCGAGGGGTGACATTTGGGCATAGAAATTTTTTCAGATGTCTCCCCCACAGCGCCTGCCCGGGGAGAGAGGAAGAGTAGAGGAGACCCCAGAGCATCCAAGCGCTTTCTCTTCCCAGGAGTGGAGATGCTTTCGGGGGGGGGGGGGGGGGGGGGGGGGGGGGGGGGGGGATCAGAGGGGGTGCAGAGGGTGCCAATCTCCCTAGGACATGTCAGATCAATCTGAAAATGTGCTGGGCCTGTGAATATTATAATGTAAAATTTCAAATTGAAGCTCATCCTGTCAACGCCCCTTCATCCTGTATGCAGTTTTATTAAGGAAGCTGTGAAACTCTGTGGTTTGGGTTTTCGGTATATTTAATTTCTTATTAAGAGAGAACTCCAAGTTTGCTAGCTTTAGTCTTCTGACAGCCAGGGCATTTCAGAATATTTCAAGCATAATCAAGGTCACATGTTCCAGCTATTTTCCTAAGGTAGATTTTTGTTTATAGTTGCAGGTCCAGTATTACCACCTGGCTACAAGTACAGCTCGGATTCATCAGAGGACAGCGATCAGGAGAGATCATCCAGCCACAAGCGTCACAGGAGACAATCTACTGAAAAGGACATAAATGATGCAACAAACAGGTCAGCTCAATAAAGCAACTAATTTAACTTCATGAAATATAGAACTTTATCCAGTTTTGTTTTCTATCCTATATATGGCACATATGTTGTATTTTCCTATGTACTTTAAAGGTTTTAACTGTAATGTTTGTTGGCCATAACTACCTGGTCTTGCTCTTTAACATCCTAGCTAAACCTGACTGGAATTGATTAGGCTTTCTTTCATTTGCTTTTATTTACACATTACTGCTCTTGGGAAGTTAAAGAGAGCTGGCTAAAATGTCTTAAGCCCACCATACAACTTTAGATCACTCCATACAATTTCTTTTAGATCTACCAACAACTATGTAGTAAAGTGGCCTCCCTGATAGAATTTCTTAGTGATTGGAACGGTTTAGAAAGGTCCTCATATTACATGGTTTTGGTACAACAAAAGTGGATTGTACAGAAATTGTATGGTAAGATTGTAAGGTGTATGTGGGCCTTTAGGTGTACTGTTTTAAGTGTGGCTGTCGCCAAGGTTTGACCATGCATGTGCTTTATTCCTGAGAAGATCAGCTTTTCAACAATCACATAATGTGAAAATGACATGTAGTAGAGCAACAAGAACTATGCATATTACTTGTATTCTGTTTGGAAGTACACCCTACAACATTGAGCTGATTTGTGTATTTCTAAACTGCTTTCTTCTCATATATGTCAGCTGCTGTTATCTACAAGCTGGATGTTTCCTCTCTGTTATCAGCCATGTGTGAACTGAAAGGATGGGAATTTAAGAAGTGGTTAGGCTGGGTCTACACTTAAAAGTTTTCCTGCTGTTTTGGGGGTTAAGGTCATGGTGTTGGCAATACCGCTCCCTATTTTATTGATCAAATTGCGCCAGAAAACGCATCAGGTGTGACGCTGATGGACCCACAATGACCCGACGGGGGTAACTGCGCACCAGTTTAGCCTGGCACGTCATTCTCTATTAAGGAATATATATATATAATATATAAACCTGGTGATGTCCGCACTGCACGGTTAAACATACTGTAGACCCAGCCCAAGGCTCTACTTCCACAGAGTCTGATACCATGCGTTTTCTGCCATTTTTTTTAAACGCACATTAAAAACATTAGTTGTCTAGAATGGATGCATTTATGATGTATTAAATTAATTATCTCTCTGTAAATTAAATGACTAAATCCCTGACCTTGACATTTCATTATCAAGACTGTCTTGATAACATTTTCCTAAATTTTGAATTGTATATATTAATAATGCTTACATTTTTTTGTGTAGAAAAACTGAAAAAGATTCAGATGATGATTTTTTTGGCCCTGCTCTCCCTCCGGGTTTTAAACAACAGTCCGACTCTCCTGACAGGTATATTATTTTCCATGAAAAAAATGATTGAATGCTGAATTATGAATATGTAGTTCTTGTATTAAAATGTTAGGTCTCCAGTAACCCTACTTTAAGTATTACTGTCTTGTTGATTTAAATCTATGATCTCAAACAGTGCATTATATCAAATGATTTGGTAATGTGTATTCTTAAACAATTGCAGCTGTATATTTAATTACTTGCGTTTAGTATCGTTTTAAAGCTAGCCATACACGGTTCAATTGACTGTTCAACCGATGTAATTCGATTGATTATTTTGGCCGGTCGATTGAAACATTGAACGATAGTTTCAATTCGATTTTAATTGTCAATTTGCTCGATCGAAATTTGATCGGACCAGTTGAAAATTTTTAATTGATTGCTACCACATCGAGTGTAAATTAAAAACTATTCCTTGTCCCAGCCAATTGTGATTAGATCCAATCAATTAGCATATTGTTCTCTCTACTGGTAGGCAGAATAGAAAGTTTGTATGTATGCTTTTTTTTTTACACTAGTCAGACCACTATGATGACTCCACATAGGTTAGGTTATCTTAAAGCTGCTGTTGCAGTAATGGAAATGTTTACCCATGAAAATAAAGTTGTCATAATAGGTAGTGTGCTTGAATGTGATCGTAGTAAAAGTATGACGCAGCGGAGACTGCATAGAGAGACTACATACTCCCGCCCAAGTAATAAACCCTGATCCGTTCAGTCGCCACTTTGACTGTAGTCAGGCCATTATGATTATTATGCATGGGTCAGGTTATTTTGAGGCTGCTGCTGCAGTAATGGAAATGTTTAAGATCGAACACTCAATGTGGTGTGTCATTCAATTCAATTACAATCGATATACGATTCAATGGTCGAATACTTTGATCGAATTGATGATCGATTTGTTGCAAATTGAACCATGTACCTTAAGTCTTAAAGCTTATCTCTAAAATTGGAAATAAGTCTGCCTGCAGTATGGTCTTTTTGTCACAAGATGTCCTCAGTCTCCCAAAGGATTTATATTGGACAGTTCCCATTTCCGCACCTGGCAGCTTATGTGCAGCTTAACAGGAGTAAGGGACCTCTGCTTCATGCACATCAAAGTTGATGTAGCATGACTGCAGTTTGGCTATCAAATGGAAGCAATAAACGTTTGTCAGACACTTTAGTAGTGAGGCAGATATACAGAGCAGGATAAATACTTCCAAGTAAGGGTAGTACAGTGCAGAGTGATGAGCTCTGCTCATGAAGGTTTTGCAGAAGTATGCAGTATGGGAAAAGGGATTGCATATCATTTAAGTCTGAAGTTCTGTTTTCATGACTAATTGTTGTTCCTGTGCTGCCTTAGTTAACCAGAAACATTTTGTTTTGTTTCATACAATATGTGTGTATTTTTGGCATGAGTAATAGAATTTGTTTTCTAGGCCTGTTATAGGGCCTGCCTTACCTCCTGGCTTCAAAAGACAAGACTCTGATAGTGAGGCTGATTATAAAGGATCTGCAGACAGCAAGAATGAGGTAAGAATACCGATTTTACAATGCACAATCTTGCGCAGTCTTATTGTGAACACTGAATACGTTACAGATCCGTTGCTCTTGAATTCAAATTCCAGAAAAAAAATAACCTTGTAATTGCTCTTCTCTTGCACTTCAAGTATTAAATACTTGATGTTATCTAGGACTGTAAAAGGGTCTTTACCTAACTGGTCATTTAGTTCCCCCACATGCTCCTATTCTGCTTCCAACCTGTAGTTGATGTTTTGGGAAGGGGGCTCATGACTTGATTAACTAGAAAAGCATTACTATATCATGTGACCTGAATTGTGGCACACCTTCATGTATTTGACCAGATGGAATTCAAACATTTTAAAGAAAATACCATACAAAGGGTGAAAACAAACAATCGAAACTTGAAGAAACAACCATTTTTAATGCAACAAAAAAGCTAGTGGTCATCCATTGCGGCTGTTCCTATATGGTTAATAGGACATAGGGAACCCCAAAAGTAAAAGATAAACAGCACTTGTCAGGGCCCTGTTCGAATGTTTCTTTCAAGGTATTAACATACAGAAAAGAAAGAACAGAGAAAAAGGAAGAACTAAGTTGAGGTAGAAAAAGGCTAGCAAGGCAGGTGACTGAAGGACTGGCAGAGATGTGGCGACCCCCAGTAATGGGTCCAAATCGTCTACAAATGGCAAAGGGAGGAACTATCCATATCAGAGTAGGGTAACTCAAGGCTCACACATTTTAAACACTGTATGAAGTTTCTCTGCCAGGATGCTGGCAAGCTTTTCGCTGGTTATAGATTGAAGACTTCATGAAAGTGTGTGAGGTGTCTCTTCCAATGGCTGGCAGTGGTTTGTTGAGCAGCAAGCAAGAGGTGGTGAGCCAGTGCGCAGTCAGTTGTCCGTGATGGGTCCTATTTGAAGCCATTATGTGATATTCTGGATCACTGCAAAGTTTGTTTGTTATACATAAATGAATGCAGACTTTCTACAGAAAGAACTTTTGAAACCTCAGCACACATGCACCTAATCTGTGTATGCACCTGTAAATGGAAACCACATTTTCAAAGACTTCATTCCCTCTCAAGTGACTCTTCTTTTTCTCCTCAGGCACTGACATTACTTTGTCCTAAAAGTATTTTTTTCAGTAGACTTTGTCTTTATCCAGTGCTAGTTTTTCTCATATTATACAGCTGGCTTCAAGCATGAAATTCCGCTTTTGGCAAAGTCCACTCCAGGGCCATGGAGTGGCTAAAGCTAAAGGTCACATGATTACGGTGTGATGCCTCTAGACATCTGCCAATGCCTGGTGTAAATCTTTACTAACATAGAGAGTATCAAAGCCTTATTCTTAACCTGGTGCTTCCTTTTTTTGCATTGGTCTTTCCTAAAGGCTGAAAAGAAGTTTCTTTTTTAAATTTTTTTTTTTTACAAAACTTTACAGCTAGACTGGAAGCATACCCTGAAACATGCTATTTGCATATTTACCCGGGCTGTTGCAGCAAGTAATAGATTCACTGCACATTCCCGTTCTATGTGGAATAAGATGCTAATTAGGTTTGCACAAATGGAACTGTGACAGCCGCAGACTACCCACCCCTTGCTACCAGTGTAAAGTAGTATCCATAAGTTAGTCCCTGGGTTATCAGTGGCTCTTCTAGTAAATATTAATATACAATATCTTCCAGCTCTGCATACCCTGCAGGAGCCTACCACCTCAGGGAGATCAGGGTAACTGCAGTCTGTATGGAGATGGAGCATGCAGCAACACCTAGTGGGATTTTTTTTTTATGCCAGGTGTTCTTTGTAGATGTGTGCATTCACACCACAGACTTCTATAATAATAATTACAAAAAAAAATGTTTACACATCAACCAAGCCGGGCACACACACTTAGATGTGCTGCCGATCCCCTGGTAGATCGAAAGCCGGTCCTGCCGAGAATCACCCGGGCACCCTTTGTGTGCTGGCCATTACTTTGGATAGGGATGCTGGTCCCCATACAAAGTGATCGATCTTAGAAATTACAGATTTCCCAGCCGACATATGGCTGAATTTTGCTTATAAGCATTAGCTTTGCGGCAGATCGACCACCATGAGCGTGCATGGCAGTCAATTGGTGGCAATATCGTCTTCAAAGTTAAACGTTCTAGCCAGTTTTACACGTTGTTTCGCATGTTTCTTCTGCAATCTCAATCACTAGGTACTATTCTACTCTCTCAGTTCTGCTCCCTTGTCTCATTTAAACTACACTAGCACAGACAGACAGGGTGAAACCATTTAATGTCAAGGGACTTGAATTGTGACAGCGGAGATAAGGACATACATTTTATTGGATATCAGTAATGTTTGTGCTGTTCAGGATGTGTAATTCCTCTGCTTGGAAGCAGCACTGGAAAAAGCTGTCTAGGTGAAAGCTTTATTATCAATTTGTTTAAAAAGAAAACCGTACTCATAAATCAATAGTTTTGCATTTTTATTGAGATGTTATTATTAAGTAAAGTTGCCTTTTTAAGGTAAATCCCTGCTGCCATAATCCTGGCAACTCTATTCCTAGTACAGGAAAGAAATATGAATTCACCTATCAAGACATTTCATGGCTCTGTTATGCTTCATTTTCTATATGTCAGGTCCAAAAAGCGACAGGAAATTGCAGCCACTGAGCCAAAGACCTTACAGAAATACTGACGCATAGATTTATATATTCTCGGTTCTATAAAAATTTTAATTTTCCCTGTGCAGGTCACTTTATTTAAATTGGACTAGACAAGAACATTGACACCACTCTGGAATCCCATATTTAGCCGATTTGCCTTTACTTTTTATATGTTATCCATTTTTAATATCTACTAAATTGGCTCTTATCTAACAAAAATAAAACACAAGTACATGTCATATTGTCATGCCTGGCATTAAAAGTAGTGACACATCGGTGTAGAAGTTACCATATATTTTGGACTATAAGACGCACCCAGGCACGTTCGATATACGTCAGTATGATGTGTCCATTGACTGTCAATGGATGCGTCATACGTCAAGCCTCCAGTGCGCCCAGGTCAATATTAACATGGTGGAGACTCAGACCTGTGTAGGCAGCCCTGTCCTAGCTCCATTGCCGTCAATGGCGGCTTGTTCACTGCGCTTGAATCCCGTTCAACACAGAGATTTTAGCGCAATGTAGCCTAAGCCTTAAGTTTTTCAGTTAGAAGCAAATTTGTGGTTAGAGTTGTTTGGTTGTATGTAGCTATAATATTTCTGAGTTGCTGACTTAAAATGTTTCCAGTATCCTTGCATCTTAGAATATCTTACTGTATGAACTAGAACACACAAAAAGCAGAGTTCCTCTCTAGCAATATACAGGCAATAATTATGAAATCCAACATAACAAAACTGTCTGGATAAGTGCTGTGTATTTGCCATCTGTTCACCTTCTATTCTGAATTTCAAGCCACATTTCACTATTGCATATAATGCATTTCTTGAGCAGGTGATAATTGGACTGAATTGTGCATTAGACTGACATTTATATCAAAGTTTTGTTTTGATTTCAGTCCTCTGATAGTGAAGAAGATGATGTTGATGAAGTTGTCGGCCCTCTTCCTGCCAAAGGCCCTATTCAGTCCACTGTGGCTGAGGATATTGAGCGCAGAGCTTGGAAGATGAAACAGAAACTCACAGGAAATGATGTAGGTTTAGTGGTTATTAATGTTTATAAATATTGTGCTTTAAAACGTAAATGTACCCTTCAGTCTCTATCATATATTATTGTTATATTTTTACATGCCTGTAATAAACACTTATTGTCATGAAAAAACGATTTCTCAGCTCCACTACTGCAACCGTTGATGGTCCACATGTGGCTCTCGGCGCACACGCGATTGTATCTGAATTCATATTGTGTGAGCATTAAGCAGCCACCATCTGCTTGACATGTTTAATCATTTTAACCAAAGCTTTTTTCTAAGCTTTTTTAATTCTTTAAATTAGAATGCCAAAAAGATTCAAGCAATGCAAGAGTTAAATGCTTACTTTTTTTCTGAAGGGGGCAACCAGAGAAGCTTTGCTTAACCTCCATCCTTTTTTAACAAGCTTGCTATAGGCAGTGATCCTGGGCACCAGAGTGAAGCTTAGATCTACCTCTGAGTTGGCAAGATGGTGGCCTAGCAATCCACAATTCTACAAAATATACATCCTTGCTGTTCCTTGGAATCAAATGAAATATTTAATATTTTATCTGCCAGGCGTTTGAGATTCCATATTGCAAGTGGCCATATAATGGTTTTCCATGGGAAAAAACATCTGTGTGTAGTTTAGTAATACAGTCTGGCTGTTCCTGGCTGTCCCTGCTCTCTGAACAATTGGGCTCCTGCCCTTGCTGTGCTGTGTCTTTACAGAGAAGAAAAAAGGATCTGTGAGGGACATTTGGGTTTTACACATTCTAGGTGCCCTATTATCAGCACTTCTAGCTATGACTTTTTCCTTGGATTGAAGATAAATTAACTGTCTAGACCAGAGGTGGGCAAACTAAGGCCCAGGGGCCGGATCAGGGCGGTAAGCCTTCTCTTCCAGCCCTTTGTCACCTTGCTGAAAAGATGCTTCCTCTCTGCCACTGAGTGCCTAGAGGTGACAGGCAGTCTGTAGGAATTATTTCTGCACATTGCAATGAATGAGCATTTTTTTTTTCTTCGGTGCAGGAAATTTAAAAAGATAACCTCCCTGCCACACGTTGGCTATTGCACATCACTGCCATCATTAGTGATGCCAGCGATGCATGCAATTAGCGCACAAATGGTGGGTCAGCCATTTCAAGCTCTTATTCTGGCCCGTTTATCAAACTTAAGAGGCCAATGTGGCCCACAAGTCAAAATGTTTGCCCACCCTTGGTTTGGCTCTTTGGAATGGTGTATGGAATTCCTTTTTTTTGTGTTTGATAATAATATGCAATATTATGATTATAATATGAATTCCATGTATTTGTTATAAAATCCCATTGCAAAAATAGTTCTGTGTCACTGCTCTAGCAGATCTTTGGATGGCATGCTCACATGGACATCCCTTTGCTATAACAAGATACTTGACTCTGGTCTTGATGGCACCTACAGTTCAGCCCTGCTGTATGTTTATTTATAGGACGACCCTAAAAACCCTACAAGAGAGTCTTGGATGACTGAGCTTCCTCCTGAGCTAACTAACTTTGGACTTGGGCCAAGAACATTCAAACGGAGAGCCAATGAGAAGTCTGGTGATCGTTCAGGGTGGACAGATACTCCTGCTGACAGAGAGAGGAAAGCACAGGTAAGTTGCATGTGACAGAACTATTTTTTTGTCCATTATACATCATTTGTTAAATAATGTAATCACCGTATCAATCTTATCAATCCCTGGCTTATGAAGTCTCTGAACCTTTGAAATTCAGTTTTAAAAAATGTGACCAAAACATTCCTAAAGGCTTTGTCAGGATACAAGAAATGTGGTTGCTACAGACAGCTGCACAAATAATGGTAACTCAAAGGAGGGCCCCCGAAAACACATTCATAAGAAAACAAAATAAAATCATGTTCAATATAGATTACCAATACGATTTTTCCTTTTTGGTTGATGAAGGGGAACCTCCTGGA
This sequence comes from Ptychadena robeensis, assembly GCA_036250615.1. Lineage (NCBI taxonomy): Eukaryota > Metazoa > Chordata > Amphibia > Anura > Ptychadenidae > Ptychadena > Ptychadena robeensis. Next base: position 48,864,155 of record CM070033.1, on the reverse strand, counting down.
TTATAGCATTGATGCTTGCATTAAGTGCTTGTTTTTTTTCTTCAATGCAGTTCAATGCAGCCACCCCCGGATTGCGTACATGGAGAATGAATGGATGCAGTTCAAAATCACATTCCCTTGCGATTTTTAAACGTGTCCATTCATGTCTCGGGCTACCAGCCTGAGTGAGGACACTGCTATTGAAATGAATAGAGGCGGCCGCCCGCGGTCACGCGGCACAGTTCAAAACCGTGGCGCTCTGCAACTGGCCACACAAGTGGGGGCAAGCCCTAACTGAGATCATCAATTGCTAGAGGTCTAGTCTGAACAAAATAATTTTATTAGATGTTTTTGGACTTTTTTATTCAAGACATATTGAGCACAATGGCATGTAGTATTGACTATAATATAGTGCTAAGATCCAGTGAGATTCAGATTTCAGTTGCACAAAATAAAACCTGTATATGTTGATGCAGTGAGGGGTGTACAATGGTTAAATAACAAAACGACTTTCTTCTTTGCCTTATGGCAAAGTGACAGTATGTAAAAAAACAGTAATATTCTTTTTTTATATATTTTTTCTCTTTTAATGGTTCCAGTATAAAGCAATTAACTGCCAGTAAAACCCCCAGCTTTCATGAAGTTAATTGTCATAACGAACATAGCGATACAATATTCAGAGAACACTAGTAGGAACCTGATATCTCGCTGTCTGCAAAATGTCAGCTGGTATATTTTAATGAAATAATTTATGTTCACATATGCTCGGTATCCAGTATTGTTTCAATATTTGTATTGGCATGACTAACAAATTCAATACAAAACATGCCTATCATAAAACATAGGCGTATCAAAGTACACAGAGTCACCTGTAACTACAGACGGTACATTATGAAAAAGGTGAGAACAACAAAATTATATCATACAAAATGTTGCGTTATATAACATAAACCTGGCTTCATGAGCATAGCTGACATCCAGTATTGTTCTTATGAAGGTTAACTGGGGGTAAGAAGGGGCCAATTTCATCTGTATTTAATGTTTCAGCAATTTCTGTAGTTGGTAAGTTTGTAGCTTGTTTCAAATATAAAGGCCAGTTATTGACTGTTTTATTGATTGATTGTAGCTTTCTGATGAATTTAACACCCTTAGGGAGGGTTTCCACTGGCGTCAGCACCCCCTCTGCTAAGCGTATTGCTTGGTGGGAGGTCCCCGACGGAGCAAATTCACTTACCTGCTTGGTGGATGCTGTGTCTTGACAGCGCCGGGCTGTTCCGCTGATGCAAGGCTGAATGTAGTCGAGTACGTTGAGCCTCTGCATCGGCTGATGTCTTAACACAGCATCCACCGAGCAGGTAAAGTCTATTCGCTCCGTCAGGACCCCTGCCAAGCATTACGCTTAGCGGAGGGGTCCTGACGGATGTGGAAACATAGCTCAACAGAGGCTTGATGATTATGAATTCTAAATGTAAACAATTGAGCAATAATGATCCGCCAGGCTGGGAGGTGATGGGTAAGGGTAATCTACCCATGTAAACGCTTTATTTCTGTGATTGTGTCCTCCCCACCCCCAGGTGTATAACTGTTATAAATCCTTTCCTGATCTATGCTATATGCACTACATATATATTTTTATGCTTCACAGCAAAAATCCTAAGCACAGGGTATAACTATTTGTCTAGGCCAATTGCACATAGACCTTTCCTAATGGTAAAATAATGTTCCCATCTCCACAGTGCTGCAATGCATGGATAGCAGCCGCACACAGAATACAAATTCCATCAATACGCTATTTTCTCTTTTCAGCAGATTAAAGTCAAGGAATCCACATGTGGGTTGTACTGTATTTTGATCTTCCTATAATTGGATGCAGTGCTAAAAACGTACTTTCAGTCGCATTTTTCAAGAAGCAGGCTGACAAATGCTCATTAAATTGGAGAACTCTGTTTGGTGCTTATAGAAACAAGTAGTATTCAGCAATTTTTTTCTGACAAAGAGGTGCTGAAAATTAATAAGGCTTGAGTTGCAAGAGTTTTCTAAAAAAATAAATGTTTTTCTAAATTGTATGGGCTTGAACATATTCAGATTGCTTCATTAAAGCAAAGAAAATATTGCAAAGTATGGAACCCATTCACATGTCCAATGGATACAGAAGTCCATGAAAAGCACATGAATTGCTAATTCTTGTGCAATTTTTATAAAACATATTGCTGTATGTTTCGGACTATAAGACTTTGGGGGTAAAAAGTGCCTGCATCTAATGGTCTGAATTTTGGCTGCCGGGGATTGCAACTTGGCTCCCTGCCAGCACTCCCGGCAGATGGGAGATCTGCACACAGCTGATCTCCCATCTAAACTGTATTGGCTATATTTGCAGAACCCCACAGATATAACCAATGCAGAGTATGTGTGGGGAAATCTGCACTCGCTGGCAGCTTTCTTACACACAGTGTACAGGGCACAGGGAGAACAGATCGCAGATTCCCCCGCTGGGCCCCCCTCCCTTCTCCGTGTATGAGGAAGAAGAGATGCCGAAGTGTGCTCTCTAGTGACACAATATTTGAGGCTGAAATGAGGTACTGCAGGCATTTTTTTCCCTAATTCATTTAAACACATTAAATATTTTTTTCTGATTTCCTGCTCCAAAAACGGTGCGTCTTGAAGTCCGAAAAATATGTTAGTTACAAAACTAATGCTAATGCCATACATAGTTTGATGGGTGCACTAATTTGTAAACATTCAATATCACTCTGATGGCGGTCCTGCGCTTGAATCCCTCAGTGCACCCATCATAAAACTTCATAATGTAAAGGGTTGCTCCATGTTGTTCTATCAGATGGGGATTAAAGTCTTTCTCAAGTTCACTATTTACTCTAACAACTATGCTCCTATATCCTATAGTGAAGTTCACACTCTTCTGGTTATTTATAAGATCCTAAGTTCATGGTAAAATACTTTCCCCTTATTTAAGTTCTGTATACTGTATGTCACCTCACCTACATTTTTTATTTTTTAAGGAGAAGCAGGAGGGCAAGGTTTCCAGTAAAAAAGGTGAAGAAAAACCACAAATATCCGAAAAAGACAAGAGACTGGCAGATCAAATATCCACCTATAATGTAAGTTCATGTGAAAACTGTGTATATGGCTCTTTATAAATTGCAGAGTTTAGGCTTTCTGAAAGATAATATGGGGTTACAGTATGTTTGTGAATGCTACTAACATGAATAAAGGAGTGACACCTTATCATTTAACAGTTCAGTCTATTTTTATTAATTATAAACTCAAATCCTATACTTCTGTCATACTGTTTTTATAACTACTGGATATGGACAACTCAAGCTGGTAAGTTGATCTATATTTTTTATATTACTATGTTACTACTAGTATCATCTACTATTCAAAGTATCAGTTTTAACATTTCAGCAAAAAACTCAGTGTCCTAATAAGTAGCAGATTCCCTGTAAGCCTCTCAGATATGTGCCTGGGGCTAAGAATCCTCTTCTGTTCTAAGAACTAGAAGAATGAACAGTGGGGTTTCACACCATAGCAAATCACTTGGTATTTATCTAGAGTAGGTCTGAAAATTAAAGCACGTACTTAGTTGCCAGTGGCAACCCCTCCAGTTAATGTGTTAACTGTGATGCTCATTTTTTATTTCTCCCATCAGGATACAAAAAGATCAGAATCTCTCTTAGATCTTCACCGGAAAAAGCTGAAGAGAAAAGCTGATGACGATAAGGATAAAACGAAGGAGAGACGAGCGTTTGACAGAGAACAAGATCTGCAAGTGAATCGCTTTGATGATGCTCAGAAGAAAGCTTTGTTAAGGAAATCCAAGGATCTGAATACAAAATTCTCACATGGCGGTGGCAGTATGTTTCTGTAGGCAAACAATATTGTACGAATGAGGAAAACGTCCTATTGTATATGCACAGAATTTTTATTGCTGTACTGTGCTTCTCAACACAGATTTCATCTATCCACAGTAACTGTCATAACTGAATCTGTGCTGCATATGTATTGATCTGCATCACATGGTCATCCATTGATTGCAGCTCATATACATAGTTAAGCCTGGCAAGTTATAATCAGACCAAACTAAATTAGTACAGAAGCTGCAGATATTAACTTTGTGTTGTAAATATTATGGTGCAACATTAAATCTTAGTCACAACTGCCATTTACTGGTGCTGTTTATAGTTAAAGGTATTGTGATTATACAGATGTCCAGTTTGTGGAATTTCAGACTGAACAAGGTTTGCAAGGATCTGCTAAATAAGGTCGTTGCAACATATTCAAACCCAAATTTTTCTTTATTACTATTATTATCATATTAAATCATATTTTTTTCTGGCCAGTCCAAGAAGAGGTTTTCAAGTGGAAGATACAGGGATGTCATGTTAATGTTAACCTGGTATTGACGTCCAGCCATTAGTCTGAACTTCTGGTACAGTAGCTTATCTGTTTGTCAAACACGGAGTAAGGGCTTATTCACACTATACACACTCTATAATGCGAATTAGTAGGGGGAGTTGTTGGCGATGCGGCAACGTGACCTGAACCTTGTGCAAGCAGTCTGCAAATTGCATCCAATCCCGGTAACAGCAGTGGGCACGTGCCCTTACCCACAATGCTCTGTATTTGCAATTTCAAGTGTCTTCTTCTCTTCAAAATCGATGCACAGATTGCCAAAAGAGAAATAACATCATTTACATGCTATCAAATATTGGAAATGTTTCACAGAAGCTGTGGTTTCAAAGCTTGCCCTCTGGGCATTAAAAAAGGTATTATTTAGTCAGACAGATTTATATATTTCTTGATTGATCTCTCCCTCTACTGTAAGAGCAGGTAATCTTGAATTTTTATCTTGTTGTTCATTTTATAGAAAAATTGCACCATAATGTTTTCAGCTAGGGATGGCAGTAATAGTCCATAGTCCGGCCTCAGTTCTACATTAAAAATATACTGCCAGATTTCTAAAGAAATCAAACCAGACTGCCACCTCATAAATGCCTTTTCAATGTAATCTTCTGGTACCATAGGCAATGCGTGCAGTGTTGTGTTGTGTTGATGCATTTAAAATTAATAAACTGTCTGTGGTGAACCACAACACAGAGTATCAATCAATGGCAGCAAACATAAAACCAAATATCCATGATGAGCCTACAGAGCTGTTTTTTGATTGAGGACAAACTTTGTTTGATGTCACTAATCTTTAACTGAATTTTATTTATCATATTGTTTGTTTTTAAACCTTATCCTATTAAAGTATTTTACATTTATGGAATGTATGTGCATTTGTTTTGGGCAGAAATGTTTCAGAAATGAGCTGAAATGTTTTATTTTTTACTTGGATTTAAAGTTGAAATAAAATAAGTGGGAAATGACTTTGGCTTTTTTAATCTTTTTTTGTTCTGTAAAAGTTGATTATGAGAAAAATACAGTTTATGAGAAAAATACAGTTTATATAGATTTATACTAGGTGCTGAGCATCAGGGGCTCATGTATGAGAGAGAGTCTGTCTGGACAACCAAGACCAGCGTTGTTTGGAAGCCAGGACTCTTTATTTTGGACATTTATGTTGCTGCTGACAACCCCTGTGAGGGCAGCTTTTGTTTGAACCATTTGTTGCTTCAATAAAGATGGGCAGGAACCCTAAAGCAAGAACTGGCTGTGTAGAGTTTGGAATTTGCAGCTGAACCCCCACAGTATAGAGAGGGTTATTATGAATTTTCCAGTAATAAAAAGGAAGCATTCACGGGCATCTGAAAACGTCCCCCAAAAGACTTTCATATCCCAGAAGACATGAGATTGGGCGTTTCCTGGTAACTTTCTTGGCGTGTGCCCAATAGGGATAACAGGAGCACCCCAGAGCACCTGCAGACCATGTACAGGGGCAGGCAGTCACTTTCTCATTCAGACTGTATGAATGATCCCTAAATGTTAAGTTATGCAACGCTGCTTTATATAATGCATATATAATGTACAGCTTATTAGTTCCATGATGCCTGGTGTGTGTTGTATTTTTAATTGGGTTAACCTCCCTAGCGGTCAGCCCATACAGAACCTAATATAGAGTACTCTGCTTGAATTTCCCGCTTTTTTCCACAACTTAGGCTCAGAAACTGATGGTGCAGCCCCATCCCCTTCAGTGTCACCGAGAGGTGGTTCCGGAGCCCCAGAAATGCTGTGGCGATATAGAGAATCACGCCTATACCCCTGCCTCCCTCTCCCTTTTAAGGTTTTATCAGTGTTGGAAAATAAACTTCTATGGGTACCGTATTTTTCGGACCATAAGACACACTTTTTCACCCCCTAATTGGGGGCAATAAGTGCCTGCTTCTTATGGTCCGAATGCGCTTCCCGCCAGCTCTCTCGGGAGGGAGATTAGACGGGGAGCTGGAGGAGCTGTCAGATGCGAGATGCCAGCCGGTGTCCGGCTCTCCCATCTACTGGGCCCCGCTGCCATAGGCAATGGAGAACTGTGGCCTATCCCTGCAATCACTCTGCAGCTCCCACAGACACAGTAACCGCAACATTGGCAGAGAGAGAACAGACACTGCAGCTGTTGGCCCCCCTCCTCCCGATCAGTGTGGAGAATGACGTTGTGCTGAGTGTACTGCTGCTAGTGACACCTACTGGCTGTAATGAATATTGCATTCATTAAATTCATTGCATTAACCCAATTGATGTGAAAACTTATTAAATCTTTTTTTCCTGCCCTAAAAACTGGGTACGTCTTATGGTCCGGTGCGTCTTATAGTCCGAAAAATACGTTTTGTTTTTTGTTTTTCGAACAATCCTTGGGCTATGTTTCCATGCAGTGTGGCAGTCTGCCAAGATCTCTCCGTTAACGCATCTATGATGCGTAGAGCATGCATTACTGATTGTGGGGGAACTAAAAATTTTTTTCTGTGTAAAGTCCATTACCAAAGGATAACCATGCGTTGGTAACAATTAATGCATTCTCTATTGGTGTGTCAGCAGACCCATATTTGCATTGGGCTGTGTTGCCTTGCTGTCAATGCAGTGCTCCGCAGTAGAGCACAATGCATCACATCAACGCATGTGAGAATCGGATAAACTAATTTAACTGAATGTTTGCCGTGTGTCAAACGCAGGGGTATTGATGCTGTGGAAACATGGCCTTACTGCTTTTTAATGTTACTTACCAAAATCAATAACTCAATTAGACCCAGTGCTTGTTAATGAGTCTGAAATTGCATTGAAATCCATGGGCTGCATTGGAAATCGCCACAAAGCCTGTTGCAACTTGCTAGAACGCAACCTTTACTGTTTTGCAATAACATAAATGTACTGGAAGATACATTTTTACTTTACAAAATAATTACAGGTACTTACACTAAGCTGGGCAGAGTACATGAAGGAAATCAGTCATATGTTATAATGGATCAGCGTGGCATAATGGTAGGTCTGGTCTCCTAAGTATACACATGCCATTTTCCTAGCAACTTGTTAAAAGCTTTGGATTGGAATATGTCAACAGGGATCAGTGAAACTTGTGTTTAACTATCAAGATGAATCTCCTTGTTCACAGAAATGACCCATATTATTTACAGCTGCAGTACAGCAAGGCTTCATTTCATTAAATAGCCATCATGTAATATTTGTTGCACTTGTATGACTGTAAGACTCAATTATGGCTAAGTGGCTTATATTGGAGTCATTGGTTGTGATGTAGTAATTCATATCGCTTTTCAATTTAAAGAGTAGAGTGGTTCCTGCATGAATTATTTGTCAAATTGAGAGGCGCGGAGATCTGATGAGAGCAGAAAGTGCATTCGCAATGGCAGTTAGAGATCTGTAATTAACTTTTCCCCTTTTCAGAGGTAATGACAGTCCTATTATTTTTCTTATTTTTTTTATTTTTATAATTGCTTCAGTTCAGATCAGACGAACCCCATGTTGGGGTAGGAATGTCTTGTAAATAGAGTTCAACAAATACATGTCAATAAATATTACTTCAATCCTTTGGATAAGTGTGATCCTCTGGATGGTTAAGCCTGAAACATTATTTTATGTTCTATATATGTGTGTATATGAATGTGTATGTATATATATATTTGTGTGTATTTATTGACTGGGCTAAGAGAAAAGTTGTAACAACTTGTCAACTGATGATGTTTTGTCAGTTATCCCCACTGTACACTGTTGAAGCATTTTGGGTAAACAGTGTTTATATAGTGGAAAAATTGAATCTTAAAAAAATTAATCTTAAATAATTAATACAAACTCCACACCTAATAGCTGATCCGATGCAATATTGAAAATGTGGGGGTTTTATAACCCATTAATCATGCTAAAAATTACTTTGAGGTCCTCACTTTCGCCAGGATATATACAAAACAAATCTCCTTTTGAAGGAGTTAATATTTTTCAAATGAATTTTGAACTAAACTCATGCAAAGATTACATGTGTCTGAACAATACTTTCTTTTATGTAACATTTCAATAACTCCTCCCTAACATCTCACAACGAATCCCTACATTGGGAAACAATACACATATACAATTACTTTTCAGCAAGAATACACAAGTGCTAATCACACCATAAATGTTTACACAAGTATCCTAAAAGATTCTGTCCTCTCTTAGGCCTCTCCTTTGGTTCTTTCTGTTTCTATGGGTCCTCTCTTGTCCTCTTCTTCTTTCTCTTCTTCCAGATCTGCCCTGCCTGGCAGTCAAGATGTCTGCTCCCTCTCCATTCTTATATCTGGAAGTTCCTGGGTTGACCATAGCATGTGCCCTTTGATTCTATGTGTTCTCTCTTGTCCTTCCCTTTCTCTTCTTCCAGGTCTGCCCTGCCTGAAAGACAAGAGGTCTTCTCCCTCGCTCGGACCTTTCCCCATACATTATATCTGAAAGTTCCAGTGTTGACTAGGGTGCCCCTTGTTTCTTTGGGTTCTCTCTCGTCCTCTCCTTTTTCTTCTCCCAGGTCTGCCCTGTCTGACAGTAAAGAGGTCTTCTGCCTTGGCTCCCTTGGACCTCTCCCCATACATTATATCTGGAAGTTCCTGGGCTTAACCGTAGGGTGTGTCCCTTAATTCTAGTTTTGTTCCCAACCCATGTAACTATAATATGTGCATAAACCCAGCCCAGTTGATGGACTATGTAATTCGCTACTGCCAAGGACTTTGGCACAAACTGTCTGAAGTTTCAGAATTCCCTTTGATCCTGATATGGGACAATTAACCCCTTACAACTACTTTATCCTCTGTAGCATACAATGTTAATTTGGTGACTTTCCTGGCTATTAATGCAATTGTTATTTTCTAAGCCATTGTTGGGGAAAGACAGCTGTTTATAGAATCTATGATGAGCATAGTACATTTTTACATACAGATACAATTAACAATATTTCTAAAAACTTAAAATCTTACAATATCATGATCAGGGGCTTTGCAATTAGGTCTCAAATAAACGAAATCAAAATGGTTCACCATCCCAACTGAGCTGAATATCCTATTTTTTTTAATATATACACATTTATAAATGCTTGTGGTCATTTGCTAGCTTTTTTTGTTTTTGTTTTGAATATATGTTTTATTGAGAAGCAAAGAAATCATACAATATATTCAGGTAGAACGACATAATGACACTTCATCAATACTGTACATATTGCATTTTTGTGTTTTCATTCTAAACCATACCATTTGCTAGCTTTTATGTAATGTAAGACACGAGCTGTTTTGATATTTTATATAGCTTTACTATTTTTTTAGTCCCTATATTTTTATTGTCTTCAGTAATAAGCAAAGAAAAGTTATCCATAATCTTTTTTCTGTTGTAGCAGATACTGTCTGGAAGGATGCTGAACAACACAAATCTTTCAGCGCCACCTCTACCAGCATACATTTGCCATGTCTGGAAAGGAACACAGAATGGCAGGCCCACAGCTTCTCAGAGGTTTGAATAGAATAATAGCAAGTTAGCAATAGATGTATACAGGCAATTTACTGCCGGCCCCATCTCCCCATGCACTTGGCAGGAAATCATTACTTTTACTTGACCTATATTACAATCTTTGTGCCTCTTACAAAAAAAAGAAGCCTTGTTGAGTTGTATGGTAGTTATATCAGCCATGGGACACAGCACTACAGACTATAAAATGTGCACTTCTACTTAAAATCTTGGATTCAGTCCAGAGCCTGAAAACATCTGTGAATGTTCAGCTTGAAAGACTAGGGTGTTTGTACATATTAATGGGTTGCTGGGAAGTTTCAGAATTCAGCCAAAACATGCTGTTTAGTCTTTCTTTGTCAAATAACATATTGACCAAATAACCATTGTTCAGCCATCTTGTATTGACAGCCATTTTTTTCTTTTCTAAGTGTTTTTGTGTATTTTATGCAGTGTTCACCTTTACTTTTTCTTACTCTGTGTAATATGTTCTTGCCGACTGTCATTGCAAGACATCCAACTTGTATCCATGTCTTTTGATCACCTAAGCAAAAGGGAAGGTCTGTGTTTTCTGTTACGTTAGGCTGACCATACATGGGTCAATACCCATTCAGTCGATGAAACCTCAAGTGCATGACATTACCACGGTGTGCTTGTTCTTCATCAATTGAACGGAGACTTGATGTGCAGCACTTCTATGCAATCGATCCCGTTCGATACTGGGTCGATAGGGACACTGGGTCTAGATGCAATCGATCACTACAAATGCACACTGTGACGATTGTGCCCAAATCGAGTCAAAAATCGACCCGTGTATGCCCAGCCTAACTTAACTGCTTAAACTGTATATCTTGTCTGGTGGGATTGGCAGAAAATGCTTAGGTTTTGGATAGGTGTATATCAGCTAGTTAACACCGTATTACCGTGTTTCCCCGATAATAAGACAGTGTCTTATATTAATTTTTGCTCCCAAAGATTATTTTCAGGCGATGTCTTATTTTCCATGAAGAAGAATACGGCACTGGGGTATCAGAGAGGGGGGATCACTTAAACTGACACAGAGGGATCAGAGGGGGGAATCAAAATGGCACAGGAGACTCAGAGGGGGAATTACCAATTTAGTAACCCATTCAGTACCGTATCTTCGAGGGTGCCTTATTTTCGTGGGGTGATGCCTTATATTTCAGCATGAGGGAACAATGTAAGGGTGCCTTATTTTTGGAGGATGACTTATTTTTGGGGAAACAGGGTAGGTAAGAGTATCCAGAAGGACTCTTTTGAGGCACTCCTAAACCTAAAATCACCTGGATGTACTTCCTGCCAGCTACGGCTTTTCTCAGCTGCCAAAATGGTCCTTGCCAAGGCCTAGGGTTCTGGAGTCAGTTTTCAGGTCAAGGCTAAGATCTTCCTTACTAACTAGAAAATCTACGCCATACTAAATGATTCCATGCTTAAGTTTGAACGTACCTGGACCCCGTGGCTGGAGCATTATTGCTCACCTGGATTGGACACTCGCCTTTTTAACTTATGATCTCCACTTTTGCTGTGTACTTAGGTAGATGGGCACATACCCTCTTAATTTTGTATTGCTTTATTTCTCTCAATTGATTGTCATAGTAGTAGATGGCTAGCCTGTTTGCGATTTGTCTGAATCTCCCCCTTTCTTTCTTCTCTCCTACCCTCGTTCTGGTGTTATATTATTATTATAATTTGACATTTTTATTTTTTTGCTATTGTTGGTTTGTACTAGTTTATAAATGGTGGAGCGTGTTGGTCCATGTTCATACTTTGGGGATTTCCCCTGTTGTGTTTTTATATTTGGAAAAAATGTTTTTATAGAAAAGAATCTGTAGCTGATGGTGAGACTTCACAGCAGATTTTACTAGTCAAAAGTGTTGAGCAGCATATGGTATATTTGAGTTTGTGTTAGTTGTCGAATATATTAAGTAAAATTTGCAATTCTCTAAATTCGATTCAACTATATTCTATTGCCTTCCATTGCGTGTACTTGTTCGCAAAGATTCGCGATTCCGCTTTACAGCTTCTCTTCTTCATTCTGTGATCTCAGCCAGTACGAGCTCTGTGTGCGTATTGCGTGTATCCATTCGCAATGTGCACAAATATGCACGATGAATGCCAGTAAACTATGTTGAAGCATATGATGAATATCCGTCATTGTGAATATTGGAACGCACATTTGTGAAATATTGCGAATTCTGGAATGCGGATATTCGTTGAATATATTCTAATTTTGAATATTCGCGCTCAACACTATAAGTCACCTGAAAACATAGATAAAGCTGTTCCTGCATGCTTCCCTGTGGTTCTCTGCATATTGAAGGAGGAAGTAGGGGGATTTGATTTTCCCTTGGTGTGGTTGGGGCCTAGAGCACCTCAAATGGCCTTAAACATATAACTCTGTGAACAGAATTATTAATCAGTTTGCAAAGCACATACTGTATATGTTATTTATACAACTGTGTAATAAGCTGTTTGAGTTAAGGTTTAACCTCCCTAGCGCACTGCTGGGGTAAAGATTTCTGTACCAAAAGTGCACTATAGTCTTTAATGAAAAAAACGTTTTTTTACATTGTAGGCCTGTAATTTCCCAAAGTATGTCCATACAATAGTCTGGTAGACATCCTGAATATAATAACATGTATATATAATAACATGTTCAGATGATTTGTGAATAACTCACAATATCAGATAATGAATATTTCAATAATTCACTTAAGAAGGTAAATTAGCACTGCAACCACTAGATGACAGTACACATGTGTCAGGTTTATTAGGAGAACATGGGGGGGGGGGGGTAGTGATCTGTTCTCCTGCAGCTGCCTCTTCATTAGATCGGATACACACGGAGCAGTGAGTTTGCACTCCTGTGGCTCTGCAGTTCTTACAGGTCAGAGCTGGACGTGCTGGGATCATCAGGAACGGCAGGGGGGTTAAAAGCAACAGATAAAGTCTAGGTACAATATTTTCCCAAACTGACATAAATCCATCTGTCTTCCCAAAATCCACTTCACAGCCCCAGTTCACTTCACTGCAATTAATGTTTCTCGCCACTGACTGCTTGCGCTAGCTTGGCACATTCTCAGATAATATGAATAATTAACATGCATTTGAACATTTATATATTTGTGAAGATTGAATATGTCAGGCATCTGCAAATTTCCTGCCATTATCAAGTTAAATGGCTAAAACTAAATAAAATCAAAGCATATTGATCATGACATATAATTGCTGATGACTAAAACTAAATAGAAAGTGCTACATAAATGGTTTAAATGTGTTTTCCTGTAGTAGGCAATTCTAAATATATATTAGCAAAATGCTGCTGGAAAATATTTTTTTCCTGATTGGGGAGAGTCCTCTAAATTTCCTTGTGAAAATCTTCTAAGAATCACAACAATGAAATCATTCTAATAGTCACAGGTAAGTGAACTGGTTATATGTTTTTGTTTTGTTATTCCAAGCAGCTTCTTCAGTTTAGATCCACTATACCCAATTATGTAAATCACAAAAGGTAGCACTGCCAACCTAATCCAAACACCATGTCATTTGTCAAGGCCAATGTAATATTAAAATAATAAGATGGGATGTGTGAAAGCACCCTGTTCTCTAATATTTAAAGTGGCTCAGCACTGAAAATAAAACCAAAATATGTTTAAAATAAACATATTACTTACCTGTAAGCTGTCTACATTCAGAAAAAGTGCTCCACATGCCTACACTAAAAAAACACTTATCTTACACTCTCCCTTGTTCATGGTACCACCATGCTTAGTACTGGCAACTGTTTTTTTCATTCTTCCTATTAACCTCTCCGCCTCCCATGGGTTAAGCCCCCTATAAACGCTTTGGTCAATCGGGTGCAAATCTAAACCTTACTTTTAATTCAGCCAGAAATCAGCCACCAAATTGATCTAAGCCAATACGGACATGTCTGTAATTTTCAGATCGATTTCATTTTTGTGGATGGGGACCAGCGTCCCATGGCGGGGGACATGTGGGGATAAGCCCCATTAAATACATGCCAGCGATCACGGACCACAGGTGATTGCTCTTGTGGGGACAAGCCCTTAGGCAGCTGCAGTCCAGTCTTCTCCAGAGTTGCGATCTTGTGACACTTGGGACTAGAGCTTTCTTAATGCTTGCCCTCTCAAATCCCCTTCCGCTATCCAGATATATATCCAAAACATCCACTGTGATGCAACATCATGGACTTGGAGGGGCGACGGGCTGGCATTTTACATCTGACATAAATTTAAAAAAAAATACTGTTTCATTTCATTTTCTGCACTTCTGGTGCCGATTATAGAAAGTAAAAAAGAAGATCATAGGCCTTCTTAAATATTACTCATTTAACGCTTACCTTCTCAAATCCCCTTCCGCTATCGTTATATATACAAAACAGCCACTGTGGCGCAACATCATGTACATGGCGGGGCGACGTGGCCGGCATCTTACATCTGACAGATACATGTTTTTTTAAAACTACTGCTCCATAAAATTTTCTGCACTTCTGGTGCCAATGGTGGAAAGTACTGTCCTTTATAAATGTGCATGTGTGAAAAAAATGTAATACATTGTTATGGTTGTGGTACAAATAAGCTTGGAAAATTGAGCTGCAGTAGGCACTTAACTTTTTCACCACGATGCCTATTCCATCCTAGAGACTGGCATTATCCAACTTCCGGGAGCAGTTGTGTTTCTTTTTTGAGAAAGACTTCTGCAGCACCATGGACAGTGGTATATCTGCTGTGCAATAAGCAATTGTCAAGAAGTAATGTCAATTGGAAATCTTAATATTTCTTCTCCTCCAGGTGTAGTATAATATGTTAGATTTATTCATAAGGATTTGATCCATAGGCATGCCATAGTGAGTATGTGCAGGACGAAGCTGACCCAGTGGTGAATTTTTATCTATGTTATAGGCAGTGCTATATATATCAAGGTTGCTGGATTGAGGACAAAGGTAAGTATTCTTTTGTTAGTGTGAGCCAAGAGTGATGGGGCATGCCCCAATAGCCAACTCATATAGAATTTATTTCATTTTACAGAATATGTTAACGATTAGTGTTAATCACGAATATTCTAATCACAAATTTTTAATGCGAATATCTGCACTATTCAAAGATCTTGAATATAGTGTTATATCTTCATAATTGCGAATATTCAAGTTTTTTACATCAGTACCCGGAACTACCATGCATTGTGTTCACAATATGCGCATGTGCAAGTGCCAAATTGGGCAATGAAGATAATCATGCCTGGAGATCACAAATTTTTGAATTTACAAATTCGAATTACAGTGGTTTTCTCTTCTTTTTTCAATATGTCTAATCGATAGTTGTTGTGCTTTATATACCACACAGAAAGAAATATAACATGACAGTTTTTATTTCTTCAAGCTAAATATCAGAGTTTGCAAGTCAAGGCTTGAATGGTATCAGACAATCCTATATTTGTTTTAAAAGTGTTAGAGTTATGTTCCGAGAAACTGCAAGCTTCATATTGTGTACAAGATGAGAAAATCAATTCACTCCTATGATATAAAACTGAAAAGGCAAGAAATATAGGATAGTTCTCCGGAGCTGTCCTCTCCTAGGAGAGAAGTGTTACCTACAGCAAGGTCTCTGCAATAAAATATAGTCAATGGATTTCTTTCCTTGACAGCTTATTTTATCCAGTGGCAGATGACACATACATGATGAGCTTTCTACCAGGTGATGGACATTGTTATCATCCAGTATTGTGAGAAGCTGCAAATCGCATAATTGGTACACATCAAGCATGACTTACAGCTTTTAATTACCCGCTCTGTTATGTTTCATTTTCAGAGCTCTAGTAATATATGTATAATAAAAACAAGTTATACTGAAAAATCAGTAGGGGGCATTAATATGACCCCCATCCAAACTGGTATAAATACAAAGCTGATATATGTTCATCTCATCTTTCTATAAAGACGCTTGTCATTTTACACAATATGCAATCAATAATGTTCTCCTGTCTAGTAAAGACCTCTTCCATAAAGAATGTATATTACTCTCTCACTTTCTGTGCATTGTACAATGAAACAAGGGGAATATTTTAGCTGTTACTTATAATCTAATTAGCCAACATATGTTTATCATGCCATTGTACCCAGAATATAATCACACCAACATTCCTTTACTTTTGGTCAGGACATCCCAAAACTGGCTTTTCTAATTAGAGTCATGAATTTTTTTCAAAATTTTAACTTACAATTACAAACATGTCATACCAAGGCATAAGGGTCTGTAATTTAAAGTGTTTATGAATGTATAATTGATAAGCAGGTACAAATATGGGCAACTCAGGGTTGTCCATGTGATTCTTTGACACATTTCCAGTTAAAAATACCAGGAGAAGCCTGATTTGGTCATGGTGAAGTGCTGGAAATGATCAAATTTGGACAAGGTATATGCAATAGGTTTAAAAAAATTTATGGGGAAAATTATTTTTAACAAATACTTATTCTAAACCCTTATAAATGAAGGGCAGTATCTGCTTACGATAAAGTTATGATATTAAATGTCATAGATGATATAGTTCAGTGGTGGCCAACTAAGTGGATATGGAGGGCCACAAGTGCGGCCCTCAGCATCACTAAAATCTTTTTTTACAATCACCCCCGTTCATTTGTGAAATAGAGGGAGCATAGGCACTCACTGATGCCCCACCAACACTAAAGGCGAGGGACTTGCTCAGGCACCATCTGGGTCGTTGATTGGCTTTTATGTTCACCTATCAAGTTTATTGCCTCTCCTCCTCTTCCCACTCTAAGAAGTTCCCGGAAGAGGACCTGTAAGCGGGGGATCGGTGGACAGGTGAGTTCCTATGGCCTATGCAATAACAAGTGGGGCTGCCAAAGAACACCCAAAGGGCCGCAGGTTGGGCAACCTGGCATATAGTTTGTCTCCAGGGCTGTTTCTAGTCTATCTAGGGTCCTATGACGGCTGGTGGGGTGTGTGGGGGCTGATGTGGTAGGGGTGCAATTTAGAACGCCAACTGGGGACCAGGGGTGTTGCTATCAGTTGAGCAGCTGTCCGGTGGGGGGGGGGTAACCAAACCTCCCCCAACCCAGTTGACAGATCATGCTAAGCAGATGTGCATAGGGAGGGACGGCGCCCGTGTCGGGGAGGCATGTCGCCTAATATGTGTGCGTGGAAGGCCCATGGCGCCAACCCACACACATATCCAGAATAGCAGTAGAAAAACGCCTGTTTGTCTCCACAATGCCTTTATTTTAATACAGTGGCGAGGGCACTCCCCCACCTCCGCTGCTTCGTTACTGATGTCTGAGGAGTGAAAACAGGAAGAAGAGCTGAAGACACCATTGCTGAAGGATGGTGTGGGCTCAACTGAAGCAGGTCATTTACTCCGAGCATAGCTTGTGGTTACTGATGTTAGTAACACCTGGGGTTACCACTTAATGAAGTCCCAAAGAATATGAAGAAAAAGTTTCAGTCAGAGTTTTAATGGTGTTTTCATGTCATGTCCATCATATTCTACAAGTTTTGTACAGCCAGATAGTGTTCACTTAGTTTTTTTATTGTAAAACCCAGCAAATGATTTCTAAAGTTCCTGCATGAATAGATTCATACAAATGCAAATCATTGTTTTGGTGTGCTGACTGTTGATAATAAGCAACAAAGAAGTTCCTTTTGAGAATTCCTTAACAGGCCATAATTACGGGAGCTTCTGATGTTCTACTAGTATTTTAAACAATGCTGAGGCTTAAGCTTTCAGACCCTCAAATGTTGACGAAGTTCCGTGTTTCAGAGCACCATTAAAATGCGTTTCAAATTGTTCTTGTCAAAAGAAACTGATTGTTGGCAGAAAAATAGGACAGTGTTGCTTTTGTTCTCTTTTCAATCGTAAATTAACTAAACCTGAACCTCCAAAAGAGGGATGAAGGCAAGGTTTTGTGCCACATTACCGCTACAGATTATTTTACATCAGTCATTACGTTATAAAGAAACTTTATGAATTACAAGGCCTTTTATGCTGAGACTTATGAATGACTGCTTGTCATAACATCAGAAGTTAAAACATTTCATACCTTTTATTTAACATTTTTTACACCACCAGAAACTCATCTTTGCATGAATGGCACTAGAAGTGCAGATAATAGGGAGGAATGTATAAAAAATTTACTTAGTATAAAAAGTAATTTAAGAAGGTCCCTTTGCAGCCCCTCCTTTCACCCTGGCTCTGATGCCCGCATCATGGCATCCCCTGAAGAGCTTGGTGTGTCTAAGAGCACTGAAAGCCAGGTAAATCCCTAATCTTGGATCTGTATTAAAATGTACACAGACAAATCCCATAGAAAACCACTATACACGCCCCCCAGTGGCCACCCCCAATATTGCAACCTGTGTTAACCCCTGGAAGCCTGAAATATAATTATGGAATCTCTCATATGACTCCAGGAAACAGCAGGTCAGTATATTTTTTTAGATTTGTGGAGTGTTAAGTTGCCATCATACCAGCCCATACATGTAATTTTACATATATATTTTTTAGATTTTGACTATAAATTTGCTTTAAAGCTTTCCCTCTTCATCATGTTCTTTATCTATTATCCTCTGATTCTGGTAAGGTTCTACTGTTTGGTCAAAGGTATCTAAAGTACACCTGTTAGGGCAGAAATAAAAGAGCTGCCATATTTGAGAATGATGTTTATGGCATTCTACAAGGATGTCACTGTATTCTAGACTTCACTATTTGGTATGTCACTCTTCCAGAACAAGTATACATATCACATGTTGCTCCAGGAGTGAACTTGTAGGATATGTCTAGTCTTTAGTAAAGGAGTTAAAGGATCATTGTTGGCTTTAACACTAAAGATCAGGGGTTCTAGAGTCAGGGGTAGTACTGAACTGGTATAAAGGGTATTAAACCCTTAAAAAAATATATTTCAAAGCAGACCTACCCACTTTTCCTCTTGTTATGATCTGCACAAGTGCTAATAATAGAGCAAAATGGAGAAACATGTACCTCCTCTCTTCTACTCTGAGCCGCATCATGGAGGAAATCTACTACAAAGACCTCGAACCACGGTGAGAACCGCGCAGTACTGTCGTGTCATGCCTGCGTTTGGGGGCGGTAGCGGATTCACGTGCACCGGAGGCACGTGCCGCGTCCATTGTTTACCAATGGGAGTGTGATGGGCCCTGGGTGCATTTTTTCCGGGTACCGTTTGCCAATAGAAATGTATAGGACTGCCCGCTGTTTGGGCGCTGTTTAGGGCATGGTATTGTCATGCCGGCAATACCGCACCCTAAACAGCACCCAAACAGTGGGTGGGTGCTATGGGCACGCACATGCCGACCAACCCATAATGCCCCCTGCAGTTGCTGGGGCGGTACAGTGTAGACCCAGCCTTATACACTTATACTACCTGCTTATTGTACATGTTTATATTTCTCACAAACAAATGTGTCTGTCTTTCAATTGAATTGTACAGGTTATATGTTACATTAAAGGTAGAACATTTTTTAAAATGACTTTTTATGGCACAATGCCTACTGTTTTAACGGCAACGTTCACTACATAAATCTGCATAGCTAATAGCAGTATTGCACTGTTGTTTTTAATTGTGGTTGACAAAAAAAACCTGAAAAAAGGAATGCTTTATGACAACAACATCTGCCATTCTGTTAGAACATTTGTTCCCAGGGTGCCAGGAGAGAGGGCATAGCAGCTGTGAAGAGAAGAGTAGAGGGGCTGTCAAGCATCAACTCATGAGCCATTGATTGCTACTTCACATCATATAAGAGTTCTTCTTTCTCCAAACTAGCACTTGCAGATTCCTGGGCCTGGCTGGATTCCAGCCTCATAATATTCCATGACCCACTTTTTCTGTGTATATATACATATTGGTGTAATGCACACTGCATACAGAGTATATCTGCAATGGTCTGCTTCTATTTTTCATGGTTGTTTTCAGGTTGTTTTCATTTTAGAGGAAAGAAAATGATGTATTTGCATAACATAAACTTGAAAAAATTTAATATTCAATGTTTCCAAATATCCTCTTTGCCTTCTCAAACTAAAGTTATTGTATAATAAAGGATAATTATGAATATTTTATGGAGTAAATATTAAATGTAGCTGCATTGTGTAGCAGCACCTCCATGTGCTCGGCAACCCAGCTTTACTGTACACACTAAAACTATCTTTTCCCTATACCAGTGGTTCCCAAACTGGGGGGTCACGGAGGTATTCCAGGGACGCCGCAGCTAGGGCGGACCATGCCGACCAAGTCAACCATGGTGGAATTAGCTGCAGACAGTAAGTAGACTGCATGTAATGTGTGTGTCCCTGTCTCTGCATGAGTGTAGTGTGGCTCTCTGTGAATGATGAATGTTTCTGTATGATTGGTGTGAAAAACAAAAAAAGTTGTATTTTAAATAAAGTTTGGGGGCCATTTCACACTAGTACCAGTGCACTAAACTGCAATGCAGACATGGCTAGTGTAAAATGGCCCTATCTAAAACTGTATAGTTTAAATGGGTGGTCTCCATCATGTTCCTATCTAGAAAAGGGGGGTAGGGAAGTATGGGAACCACTGCCTTATAAAATATATTTGTACAATCTGAACTAAAAAAATAAGCTAGACTTATCTTTATATTACATACTTGTAATAGTTATAAAGCAGATTTTACTAATGAATTGATTATTTTCATTGCTATATGTATTACTACCATTAGGTGGCGACCTTTCAACTACATTCTTTGTGGCTAAAATTGATATGTATCTTGCCTTGTTTGATGCATTTACTTTCCCCACTTCTCTCTTCTTGTATTTAAGGCTGTGTTTCCACATCCTTTGGGACCCCCTCCGCTAAGCGTATTGCTTGGTGGGGATCCCAACGGAGCACATAGACTTTACCTGCGCGTCAGGTGCTGTGTCTAGACACCTGCCGATGCAGAGGCTCAATGTACTTGACTACGTTTAGCCTTGCATCGGCGGAACGGCTCAGTGCTGTAAAAACACAGCATCAGCCGAGCAGGTAAGTGTTCCGTCGGGACCACCCACTAAGCAATAGGCTTAGCAGAGGGGGTCCCTACGGATATGGAAACCCCCCCTAATTGTTGAAAATGCTAAACTTCTGTAATGTGCTAACTTTCTTCTTAATAAAAATGTATTATTAGAAAGAAAAGCAGATTGTACAAAGCATGTGCAACCTGAGGGTATATTGTATGCCCAGCATTAGCGCCAATTCAGAATGTCATACTTAATAATTGCCATTCATGGGTCGATTATTTTGCGATCAAAAGCAGGCGGTTGATTTTAAAACCGATCGATTCCTTTACTTTAAAGCATCATAAACGCTTTCTGCCACAAGAAGACTAAGGCTTTGTTTCCATTGTACGTCGGGAGCCCTACGCTAAGCAGGGGTCCCGACGTATCCCATAGACTCAGCCTGCCGGCGGATGGTCTGTTTAGACATCCGCCGGTGTACAGGCTGAACGTACTCGACTACGTTCAGCCTGACACCGGCGGATCGGGTCGGCGCAATGAAGACAGACCCGTCCGCCGAGCAGGTAAGTCTATCTGCTACGTCGGGGACCCCCGCTAAGCGTGTACGCTTAGCGGAGGGCTCCCAACGTAATGGAAACAAGCCCAAAAATTTACCAACATGTCCAATCACTTTTCTATCGATTTTCTGTTTAGTGTCAATCCCTTGTTATCGATCGTACCAGGTGGGTAGGAATGGATTCCTGTTCGATCAACATAAACAGATTTTTTTGGTTAATCAAGTGGAAATATGAAACCATGTATGACTACCTTTAGTGTACACAAACACCAGGGCCATGAATACTATCCTCATAGACAAGCAGGTAAGTTAAGTAAGTAGTTGACTTTTTTTTTGGGCAAAAGTTCAGATTTTGCATATGCCAAAATGTCACCAAGCTTTACAGCTAGCTTTACAGCTTAACCTGATCATGAATGTGTATAGGGAGTTTGAATGTGATTTGTTCATATTAGGTTTAATATTTTATAGTAAAACAGTTGCAAACTTTGTGCCACATTTACTCCGTATTCATGGACTTTTTATGCCATAAACCTGAATATGTAGGGTATGTGTGCCATGGTCACGAAGGGCTTTAGGCTCTTATGTTGCAGTTCTAAACTTTGAATCATAGTCACAAGATCTAAAATCACTGTTTGTCTAGTTCTGTATAAATGAGAGACAACTTCTATCAACTTCCTCCACAACACTATAAGTCTCCCATAGAACCCACCTGGAAACCTCATCAGTGTTGTTTTCTTTAAATAATGTCACTGGTATAAATGAACTTCAAAATGTAATCCACTCCACGCCAGTCATCAGGAAAACAAGGATATGCAGTCTGTTGGATCAAATACAGTATCAACCCTGCATATCAACCTTGTTACCTTGTTGTGATGACTGGCGTTGAGCCACGAAACGCATTGGTTTTAAACTAGATTTTACACTTTAACTATAAAGTTCAGACAGACATCAAAACTACGGACGCCTCTCGTATGCCTTATTTTGTACTGGGAGACTTTTTCCTCTATATGACTACCTACACCGAGGCTGAAACATAGGACTTATCCGATCCACCCTGGTTACCCAGAGGCTACAGAGTGCGACCATTGGTGAAAGGAACCTATCTATAGGACACTTTGTATTCTCCACGGTTGTTGGCTCATGAGTGTATTGCCCATGCCTCAACAGACAAAATATTAAGTACCAAAATTTGGTCCAATATATCCAAACTCTTAACCGGGAAACAAAATAGCTGTTGGCTCCCACTAGCTTGTGCTTTAGGGATTTAACCCACCCCCCCCTCCTTCTCTTTTGTCATCCCCTCTCCAATACACCATCACCTTGAGAACCTGTGATTAAGGAACAAGGAACAGGAAATTGGCAGAGAACCTGAACTCTAAAGAATGTGCCTTACATTGGTGGTCAGAGGGTATGACAGTTTACCTTACATTGGTATAAGGATCTGCCTTACATTGGTGGTCAGAGTGTATACGAATGTGCCTTGCGTTGGTGGTCAGAGGGTATCAGAATGTGCCTTAAGCTAGCCATACACGTGTCGGATTCCATGTCCAATCGATTCATCATCCG
>CM070033.1:48830577-48841008 GCA_036250615.1 Ptychadena robeensis | reverse complement strand
GATCGTGCCGGAATCCGGTGCGAATCCGACACGTGTATGGGGGCCTTTAGGGCTTGTTTCTACTTCCACTGCTACCGACCTCCACTTGGGCGGCTGTGTGCGGATGCCGCGCCCGACTGCATGCCTGGACAAGGGGCATGCCCAAAGTCCGCATCCGATCTCACAGACGTGCACTTGCAAGCGCATGGGGTGTGGTCAATAGCGCCTGCAGCCGCATGGATAGCACTGCAGCCATCTGCACGGAAGAGCTAAGGGCTTGTTTCCATTTACGTCAGGACCCCTCTGCTAAGCGTATACACCAAGTGGGGGTCCCGACTTAGCAGATAGACTTAACTGCTCGGCGGAGGATCTGTGTTCACTGTGCCAAGCTGCCGATGTAAGGCTCAACTTAGTCAAGTACGTTGAGCCTCTGCATCGGTGGATGTGTAAACAGATCATTCGCCAAGCAGGTAAGTCTATCTACGCTTAGCGGAGGGGTACCAATGTAAATGGAAACAAGCCCTTACATTGATGGTCAATCCAACCCAATCGAGCATCTCTGGAGAGACCTAAAAATGGCTATCCACCAACGTTTGCCAACCTGACAGAACTGGAGAGGATCTGCAAGGAGGAACGGCAGAGGATCCCCAAATCCAGGTGTGACAAACTTGTTGCTTCTTTCCCAAAAAGACTCATGGCTGTATTAGATCAAAAGGTGCGTCTACTAAATACTGAGCAAAGGTCTGAATACTTAGGACTGTGTGATATTTCTATATGTTCTTCTACAAAGCAATTTAGCTTACACAGAACACTGTACACGTGGAATGTTCAGTTCTATGGAGAGGAGGAGAACAGTCAGATGCCATAGGAAGCAGAAGTATTTGGTAGTATGAAATGCGTACAGCAGAGCGCACTGGCGCCTTAAGGAAACTACGTCATATGCTGGAATCCCTTACATTTTATTAAAGTTACAGGAAAACTGCACCGAGCACTGTGTGAAATGCATACATATTCCTATGCTTCTTCCACTACTCTGCTCATTACAGGACATCATCACTTCGACTATAGTGATTGTGACTGAGCTCGCTGCAATATCCCCGCCATCCTGCAGGGGCAGACTGCGCGCTCCCGGAAGTGTGTCCCTTACCGCGCTCCGTACTCCCGTGTGCACCGGCTTTTGGTCTTCCCCTGTGTGTGCTGTCGGAATACGGAGGAGACAAGAGCACAGACATGTCTTCAGATAAAGGGGATTTGGATCTGAACGGTGCCAAGCAGAACACAGGCGTGTGGTTGGTGAAGGTGAGAGAAGGAGATAGAGAGTAACATTGCTGTGAGGTGATTAGTGACTGCACAGCCCCCCCCCACATCCTTAATTACAACTGCAGATCATCATCGGGGGACCCTCTCCCCTATTTCAGCGATAGCTCTGACATATAGACATGGCTATAGATGTGTGCCAGCAGCATCGGAGCCACAATGGATACCTGTCTGTTGTGAATATATGGCAGAACCATCTTCTGTGGTGCTGTACAAGACAATAGACACAACAATGAGTAGTGTGTATACATATCACTTCCGGGTGCAGAGGGTGTCCAAAGATGGAGGCTGCTGTGTGTGTGGGGGGGGGGGATACATTCATCTGTGGTGATAAATGACATGTGGTGTGAGGTGTACCAGTCCAGACTCTCTTCTCTCTCATAAATCGCTCTGGTTTTGTATAGACGTATTAATCTGTCATTTAATCACATTAATGGCACAAACACTTAGTTTAAACACAATTCCTTTTGCCATGGAATCAGTTCAGTGTTGTCACGATTGCTGAAGATTTTAAATTGTTGGATTATTTGTCCTCTCAGTAAGCTTCCGTGACCAGCTCTCCCTGCAGACCTTTAACTTGGCAGCAAAGTTACTGTAAATGCACAATTGTTGGGGATTTAGCACGAAAAAAACCAACTCAGTCCCTTCTACTCCTTTACGCGTTGTCTAATTACATGCAGGAGGAAGCCAGCTTATACATATGTAAATTACACTTTCTAAAACCGTACAGTCTGTGCAAGATTTGTTTTTAAAATAAAGTTTAATCTAGGTTTTTCTGGAGGTTATAACCCATACTGTGTGCATTAAGGTATGGAACATGGCTTTGTGTAACCTATCTTGCTATAATGGACAGAGTGATGTAACATTATAAAATCACTTTGTAAATGCTACTCAATTCCAAAGTATTAAAAGAATGCTTAACCATAGAGCACCAATTTTCTGAATCATTGGAGACCAACCTCTGAAATGGAATCTTGAAGTAGGTTGTTTATTTTCTCTTTGTATGTAATGAATGTTTGTACTGTTGATCTCTGTTTTCTATATGCCAAGGCTGCACTGCCACAAAGCATGCGCTTTCTCTCTGTGTTTTGGTGCGCTTTGGACGCAACTTTATTCAGTAGGTTTCTATGAATTTTTTTCACACCTTAAAAAGCCCTAGGGGTGCTACGGATGGGCTTTTTATATGCACACATATCATTGCATGCAGTGCAATGCACATCTAACACGGTAAGCCAAGCTTAAAAAAAACAAAGCTTCGTGTCCCATTGAAAACAATGGAGAGCGCTTCGGGCGCCTAAAAGTTGCGCTCAGGTAGAGAAACCAGAGAGAACCGTGATCATGCGCTAAGGCAATGGTTCCCAAACTGGGGGGCAGGCCCCCCTGCGGGGTCGCTGGCACTCATTCTTAACCTGTTTAAATTGATAATGTTGCAAAATAGAAAAGGGGGGCCCTGCAAGGAGAGCTTTCATTCTCTGATTGTGAAATGTGAAACATTTATTCACATTGGATGGTAGGTAGATGCATGCAGGTGAAGAGTAGCTTTGAAAATACCCACAAGTCTTGTGGAGTCTATTTTACTGACCTGCCCAGGTGGCATTGTGAAATAGTAAAATCATCTTGCATGTTTTAATCTGGACTTGGTAAGGTGGGTGGGGTTAGTTTGAACTACAGATGTTGGGATGTAAGTAGGTGTAGAGTGGACACACACATGGAAACTTACTTTGTGCTCACAAAAGTGAAATTCAGTGTATATTCGGGTCAAGAAATTTAAATGGAGATATCCAGAAGGTTTGGGGGAACATTTGAAAAAAAAAAGTATTGCTCTAGCAATAAATTAGGTTCAAAGTCAAGTCGAAGTTTTTAAGTTGACTTTATTTGAACTTATTTTGTGTAAAAACTTCATATACTAGAGCAATACTTTTTTTATTTTTTATAATGTTCCCACAGCCCTTCTCTACATCTCCAGAATTTTTGGTGATGATATCATGTTCGGGGCTTTGTAACTTAAAAATCTGCTGAATTAACTCCTAACATCTCAAAACAAAAGCACATTTGCTGTGTATTTCTGAGCCGTAGTTGCTGCATTTCCTCCCCCAGGCTTAAAATCGAGTCATTCAGTTTTTCCAGATTTTTTTCTAAAATTAGGTACCTCTGCTTATATTTGAGTTGGCTTATACTGAAGTATATACGGTAATCTAGGGAAAAAAATTATTTGCATGATCTTTAGACACACCCATGGTTATTGGGAGGGATTTAGGCAAAAAATATTTTAAAGGCCTATTCCTGGGTTTTTCTGAGCACGGAACAGAGGAGAAACACTTCCTGCTTTCTCTTCTCTTTGCCCCTCCCTCCTCCTAAGTACCGGTATGCACACTGATTGCTAGTAGTGCGGCAGCTAAAGCCAGTGTTTCTCCTCTGCTCTCATTGTCTCCACTCTGAGCACACTCTGCTTCTCCCTCCTCCTAAATGCTGATAGACACACTGATAAGAATATCAGAATATTTTGTTGCCTTTTTCTCCTCAATACCTTTGTGCATCTTATAGTGCAAAAAAGAGTATGTCTGCGCTTAGGAGGAGGGAGGGGGAGAAAGCAGAGAGTGGCCAGATTG
Organism: Ptychadena robeensis; assembly: GCA_036250615.1. Taxonomy (NCBI): domain Eukaryota; kingdom Metazoa; phylum Chordata; class Amphibia; order Anura; family Ptychadenidae; genus Ptychadena; species Ptychadena robeensis. Next base: position 48,837,103 of record CM070033.1, on the reverse strand, counting down.
GAAACACATTTTTTTAGGGAAAAAAGCATGAAAAAGGGTACTTGCTTATTCTAGGACTGTTTGCTTTGCCAGTGAAATGGTTTTTGTATTTCTGTTTAGTACAGGAGTCAGGAACCTATAGCTCATGAGCCAGATGTGGCTCTTTTGTTGGCTACATCTGGCTTGCTGCCAGTTTTGGCAGTAAAGTTGCGTTGAACCACGTTCCTGATACCAGAAGTGATGTCAGTGACGTCATTTCCGGCTCCCACAGACTTAAAATATATAATGCTTATGACTCTGAGCCAAAAAGGTTCCCAACCCCTGGTTAAGTATGTCTTGTAAGCTTTTCTTAGACTGTTATTAGCCCTCTTGAGACTGCAGAATAATAAACCACCATGTTGGGGAGATTAGAGCCTAGGTAGGACTTGGTAAATAAGAGAGAGAAAACCAGGCAATGACAACACTCTATTGTCATTCTGTAGACCAATGTAGGGAGTTTGTTCACACTAGCTGCACTGTGGTATAGTACTGCAATGAAAACCTGTGTTCCTTTTACACTAGACCTGCATTTGCGTTTCTGGTAAGGTGCAGTTACTGAAAACGCCCTGCAGCTTGTATTTTTGCCGGTGCAGCGCAAGCATCTCCTCTACACATTTTTTTGTGCCGTAATGGCCACGGTAGTGTTACTGTTATCCCTCCATCATCTGCAAGCACAACGAGGTAGTGTGAAAGGGCCTGAAGGCTAAATTCATGGATTCCAACCTTGGTAATACCGGCTGAATGGGAACCACATCCGCCTTCCTGCAGACTATTTGCAGCTGTGGCCAGGTGGTGGTTGCACAGAGATTGCTGTGGTTCAACAAGAACCACTTCCAGAGAATATAGTGCAAGTACTAGATGATTGTCCTCAAATGCTATAGATAATAACACTACTAAAAACACTAATCTTGTTGTGTAGACATACTGCTTTCCCCCAAAATAGGACAGTGTCTACAGCCCCCCATACACCTTAAGATCAATCCATACAATCTCCATTAAATCTACCATCAACTGTGTAGTATAGTGGCCTCCCTGATAGAATACACAGTGATTGGAAGGATTAAAAAGGTCCTCATATTTCATGGTTTGGTAGAACAAAATTTGATTGTACAGAAATTGTATGAAAAGATCGTAGGTGTATGGGGGCCTTTTTATTTATTTAAGTTCTGCGAAATGCACTAGGGCTTTTTTTGGGTAGGTCTTTTATTAACCTCCCTAGCGGTTGAGACGAGCCTAGCTCGTCCGAGCTTTAGGCTCGCCTCAACCGCCCGGGAAGCCGCCGATGGGGAGACTTTATGCCTCCCCGGAAAGCTGTGGCGATTGTTTACATTGCCGCAGCATTTCCGGGTTGGCGGCTCCGCCCCGATCGCGTCACGGTGACGCGGAAGGGGGCGGGGGGGGGGCGGCGCCATAGACCTTCATGTTAATGGAGGAGCGCTGGCTTTCTCTCCCGCGCAGCTGTTGTCAGTAATGACAACAGCTGCGCGTAGAGCTCCGGCGGGATGCCGGAAACGGCGGGCAGTGTACTATGTACACTGCCTTGATCGCCCATATCGTGCCGTTGTAAACGGCGCGATATGGGCGGTGCGCTAGGGAGGTTAGAGTTGAAAAAAGGAAAGTATGCATACCATACTACTCACAACTGTGAGTGCAGCTCACAAACAGGCAGACATAAGGTAGCCATACACAGGTCGATTTTCTACTCGATTTTTGACCCATCACTGCCCGCGCTCATGAGTTCAATCGGTCGACAATCAATCGGGTTTTGATCACCCTGCCCAATCGACCCCAAAAAATCGAAATCTACTAAAAGTCAGATCAGACATTGAACCAACATGTTGAGTATGTTGGTGGACCCACAGCCCTATGCAGCAGCCTTTCGGATCGATGGATTTTGTGGAATCGGCCATTTTGGTGATCGGCCCATGTCCAAATCAGCCACAAATCGGATTTCCAAGGTGCTGTTGCATCGATTCCCGATGCGATCAATTGCCGATTCCTGTTCGCCTGGAAAGATTGGATCGGCAGTCGATCGGCAATTGATCGCTGACAAATCGACCTGTGTATGGCTACCTATAGATACAAGACATGCCTGCTGGCATCTTTCATCTATATCTCTCTGCTATATTGCCTAAATCAGCAGGGCTCTGCTGATATAAACAGTACAGTACAGTACAGATGGAAAATCAGGCCGTGGTCGGATCTCCTATCTTACAGCTCCTCCACCTCCCTGGCTATTCTTCTTGCTGGGAGGGTGAGGATGCCGGCTGGGAGTGGCAGCAGATAGTCGTGTATTCGGACCATAAGACGCAGACACTTTCCCCCTGATTTTGGGGGTGAAAAGTGCATCTTATAGTCCGAAAAATACGGTAAATAAAAATAATTGCACTGCCTGGGGGAGGGAGGTAAATATATTTAGGATTGTGGAAAGTTTCTCCACCATTGTGATGGCTTATATTTTGACTTTAGAGTATTTTAATAGGATATTTATATGCATACTATATCATGTCATCATGTAATCAAAAGAAAAACAACATTTTACGTATATTAAGGGATTGTCCATTTCTCTGATGTTGTCAAGTGGTGAAATGTTCTGCTGGCGTTCAGTTTACCGCTTGCAGATCCGTGATTGAAAATTGGCACTGAGCGGATAAACCCTGAGATGCTTTGATGTGTTTTCCATTTATTCCACAAATGTTTCTTTTGAAATTAAAATCTATCAGCAGAACAAGGCAGATATGCTTGGTCTAATTATAGCAGTTTTCGTCATTTACATTTTGAAAGAACAAACACTCGGGTGATCTGCATTTCTAAACGCTGTCATCGTTTTTTGTTTATCCAGACAGAAGTATCTATCCTAGAAAAGTTTTTTTGGGCTAAGTGGCTGTCATATTGTTTTGAAGAGCTGTTTATTTAATGAAATGGATGTGTTTTTATTTCCACAGGTTCCAAAGTACTTGGCACAGCAGTGGGCGAAGGCCACAGGAAGGGGTGAAGTGGGAAAGCTCAGAATTGTGAAGTAAGCCGTTTTTCCCTCATTTGTCTTTTGCTGCTGACGTCAAACCTCAGTTCTAATTGAAGTATTGATATCGCTTTTATGTATGATTTAAATGAACATTTCTATATTTAGTTATTTGCTTATATTCTCCTTCTCTAATGTTTGAATACTGAGGTAAAAAAGGAGAAACAATTTAAAAAAAGCAGCATTCAGTTATATTTTTTTTATTCTGTCATACATTGCTTTGTTTTCGTGCAGGATGTACTATGCAGTGTAGACAAAAAATCTTTACTGACAGTCTGTGTGGGAAAGGTTGATGGGGTGGACCTAAACTTCAACTTTTATAATTTATGTAGATGCAGCTCTTCTCTACTACAGTTACTGTTATTTTTTTTAAAGCCTTGTGCTCTTTACATTTGTCCTTGTTGAATTGCAAGTTGTCGTTCAATAATGACATAAGCTGGGCAGAGACGGGACAATTTCCTGTTGATTCCCGACCCAACCTAGCGGGCGTGATGAGGCCATCATCCACGCCCGCTTGCACCGCACCCGATTCCTTGTCGACCCGATCCCAATCGGATGCGGGAATGCGTATGGTATCTGATCGGCGGGTCGGGCAGGAATTGGCCCAGCTATAGAAATAAATGAGCTGTGGCTGCACTTTCCTTGCCAACTGTCACAATTGGTACTGCTGTAGTGCTCATTCACCCAAAACAGCAGAAATCCACCTCCATGCTTTACAGTAGGGATTATGTGCAATGTAACCCCCCATATTTTCTGCCTGGTGTTTTATTTTTTTAGGTAAAAGGAACCATATAGAGAATAGATTGTAGCAGCACCAATGCACATTTCTTTGATATACCATGTGACTTTTGGCTGATAGGATGTGACTATATGTAGTATTTAACATAAGCAAATACTAAATAAACATAATAAAAAAAAATAAGTAAAACCCTACCAAAACACATATACTAGATCTACCTAAACCTATGCATGCCTACAATACTCAGACCTGTTCTTTGATAAAGAGAACCTAAAGAACCTGAAAACAACCCCCCCCCCCCAAAATGTTTACTTTTATATACTATATATACTTATCTGCTGTTCCCTCAAGCTCTGTCAGTTTCCATTTTGATCTAGGTAGGAAAAGGGCTGGGAATTGCTTGATATACATTAGCCAGGAAATGAGGCAGATGTGCTGTACTTTTTCAGTTTTTTGAAGTGCACTAAAAGACTACATTGTAGTGGAAATCTGCCAAAACAAACAATGTTTAGTTTAGTGAGCAAAAAACAAATGGGGCACAGGTCATACCATTAACTGATACGAATGTAGCAGTTGCTGTCCCCAACAATGTTCAGATGTTCAGAGTCTTTGATTTGCTCTTCTTACAGATTTGTTTGTCTGTGTCCCATTTATATCAATGACTTTTGTAGCTATTTTCTATTCCACATATATATGTGAACATGCTTCACAATGCCATTGCCCTCTGCACATTTTGTCTTGTACATGCTCATTAAAATCAGTAGGCCTTTTTTTTTTTATTCTCATGTCCACTCTTTCTTCTTTGTTATGGTGTGACATAAATACATTACCCCTGTATCAAGGCAACCTCTAGTAGCACTAACATTTAATAACTTTGCTTTGTCCCATACCATAGTGTATGGGACAAGTGCAATTTTCTCAGAGGCGGATTCAAAAAATACTTTATAAACATAGTAATTTCTCTGCTTTTCAAAAATACTCACGCTGCCGAGTTTTTATGTTCTAAGGAATCAATCAGATTGTTTTTTTTCTGTTTAGAACAGGAAATGCTACAGTAGCACTGAAAATTTTGCCTTTATATACAAACTATTTATGAAGTTGAGTAAAACAGTGCCATTTTGTTTTACTTTCAAAATCTCTAGTATTTTAGTAACCTATTCTTAGGTAAAAGTAATGTTTAAATGGCTATCTGTGCTACTCTCCATTGGGGCGGTTTCCACATCTGTCAGGCCCCCTACGCTAAGCCCAGTGCTTGACGGGGATCCCGACAGATCACATACACTTTAGCTGGCCATAGTGCAGTAGTTAACATATTCAACTATGTTAACCCCTGCATTGGCGGAACGGTTCAGAACCGTAATAACACAGCATTCGCCAAGCAGGTAAAGTGTATGTGATCCGTCGGGACCTCCGGCGGTTGTGAAAACATACCATTACTTCCTTTATCTTTATGTTCGTGTAAAAGTCACTGATATATACTATATTTACAAAAGTATTGTAACTCTCCCCCTCTTAGGAGTTTCAATAATGTTCATGGGCACAGTTGTATAAAATCTATTACTATTCAGACTGCTTTTACTAACGTTAAAGAATAGGTCACTGAATTTTTGTATGCTACAATGATAGGGGGCAAATTGTGCAATATTTGCATTGGCTAAATGTTTTACCTGTTAGTGCTGATACAACAAAGTGGAAGCCATTGGAAACAATTACTTGGCCATCAAGTTCCTTGTAATAAGTGGGGTCAGAACATACTGGAGGCACAAATCTGCGGAAGTTAACAGATATATTTCTGCTGCTTTGAAGGTCCCAAGAGCACAGTGGCCTCCATCATTTGTAGGCGGAAGAAGTTCAAACCACCAGGACCTTTCCTAAAACTGCCTGGCAATCTAAACTGAGCACATAAATTAGGGGAGAATCCAGTGGGTGATATTGCTAGATTGCATTATTCAAAGTTTAAAATAGATGCAGGATTATGGCTTGGAGGTTTTTTGGTTAGTTTTTTTCGCAAGGGTTAGACCATTCTGAACAGTTTGTGGATTGCCCCTTCTTGTTCAGCAAGGTCCATAAACACATAAATGGGTTTGGTCTGGGGGAAGTTGAAGCTGTAATAGCTGCAAAAGGCCACCTCGATATGGATCAAGAATGATCCTGTACTTTGGGCCGTGTAGTTATTATGAAATCAAGGTTATTCATAAAGTAGCTCATTAGTAATCATCTTCCAGTATCATTTATGGTCAATAAAAATGAATCAGGTTAGAATAATTGAGAAATCTATTTCAGCAGATATTATTTTTTATTATGTTGTATACTGGATTTCTATCTTTTAAGGCAAGGTCTGGTTTTTATTCCCCTCCTCTTTTTTTGTCAGACTAATTTTAATATTTAATTGTAAAATGGTCACAGTTATATATACTGTCTCCTCAGCAGATGCTTTATATCTGTCTTAGACTGTACACAATCTTGCACAACTGGGTACTTTCTTTCTATAACTTATTTCCTGAATCAATTAGCTGCCATGGCCCTGTTCAAGAGATTTATCATCCTCGGCCTGCCAAGCCGAACCTGAAAATGTACTATTTATGCCCAAGGAGTAAATGCAGCAGTGTGAAAAGTTGCTGAACAGTTTGTGCTATTATGATCTTTTCCCTTTTTATGGGTTCCGTAAGACTTGAATGGCCTGAAGAGAGCCTTAAGCAGCCCATACACGGGTCAGATTTTCAATCAATCGACTTAAAACGATACAT
>CM070033.1:48808030-48830477 GCA_036250615.1 Ptychadena robeensis | reverse complement strand
AAAAATTGATCGTTTTAAGTTGATTGATTGAAAATCTGACCCGTGTATGGCCTGCTTTAACCTAATTTCTCCAGTACCAGGATCTGACCTAACAGTGTTCTATTGTCTGGAGAGTAAAGGCTAGTATAGATAAAAAGTAGGGACAACTCCATCATAATTGCAGAATACCACTGGAAATTCTTGTCAAAATACCTCTCGTTGTGCGATCGTGATTTGCCTGGTCTCAGTCTTATAATACTAATGCACCAATATATGATTACATATTTATTTATTCATTTTATTTTCTGTTCAATGTGATTTAAAATATGCCAGACAGTGGTTAAAATTTAGATTTTTTGTCCTGTTTATCGAGATACCTACCGTAGTTTTTGGACTATAAGAAGCACTTTTTTTTAACCATTAAAATCAATGTGAAAGTGTCCCTGCATCTTATGGTCCGAAAATATTTTTTTTTGTCCCAACAATCCTGGGGGGATTGGTCTGCACCCCAGGAGGCAGAAATGTGTTCCTATGTTCCCATTCCTCCAGCGAAGCCAAAAAAGAGATCTTATGTGCATTAGCACTAGACGTACCCATTCTCTGTAAAATGTGTCTCCATAAGTTGGTCAGTGTGTTCAATTAGACAGCATGAGTTTTTTGTATTTACCTTAACATTCTGTATTGCAATAAATACCTGTTGAAACAAAGATTCCTATCTTCTCCCATATGTAAATAGCTGCTCTTTGTTAAGTTGCTCATGCCAGATTGTAAAATGTGTGTCTCTATAAGTTGGTCATTGTGTTCAGAGAATGGGTACTGCTAGTGTATAGACACATGATAACGTTTCAGCCCTGCAGCCAGGACCTCCTTCCTTACTTTGCTGGTACATTCTGTATATTCACTTGATATCTGAATGACTTTATTGTATGCGATGTTACTTATTCCCTATTATATTTTTCCTCTGTAATATTTTTTTTTGTTTTTTTACAGAAACCAAGGAAAGACTGAGGTGAGTGTAATTGCTATAAGATGCAATGATACAAATATATTATGTATGTAGTCTCTGAAGCAGTTGAAAAATGTGGCATAGTACATGTAAAATGTTCTTACGGTATTTTTCGCCTTATAAGACGCACCGGCACATAAGACGCACCCAGTTTTTAGGGCAGAAAATCCAGAGAAAAAAGATTTGATAAGTTTTCACATCAATTGGAATAATGCAATGAATTTTAATGGATGCAATATTCAATTCAGCCAGCAGGTGTCACTAGCAGCAGTACACTGTCAGCTGAACACGTCACACTTCACTGATCTGTTCAACGTTCAGCCCAGTGTTCACCAAGGAGGGGGCGCCGTCCGTCCCAAAAGTGCCGGTATCCCGGGCGCCTTTGGGACGACCGGCACCTCCTCCCCAGCGTCCGGGGAGGCCGACTCGCCGAGCCATCCACAGCCAAACCGAACACAGCCCACAGCTCTCCTTTGTGTTCTCCTTGGTGGGGATGCAGGGGATGCGGCATTTAGATGGAAGAGCCGAACATCGGCTCCGTCATCTGAAATGACAGCTCCCGCAGCTCTCGTCTCTCGGGAGAGCTGGCGGGAAGCCAATGTGCAACCAACGGCGGCCGAGTGGCCGCGCGGGTCGCACGTTCGGCGTATAAGACGCAGGCAGTTTTTTTACCCCTATTTGGGGGGTGAAAAAGTGAGTCTTGTATGCCAAAAAATTCGGTACATCCTTGATATTTTTTATTTGTTTTCTTTTCCATACATTTGGTTTTTCTTTGGCACATCTGTTTGCCAAGACATCCTATGGGGCATCCATTTGCATTATCTGTTCTCCCCAACCCTAAACTTATGTGTTAATTCACAATTTAGGTTGGATAAATATTAGACTTGTTAGGTTTTTCTGTGATATATTGTTTTAAAGTGTTAATAAACCCAAAATTTATATTGTCATTATAACCTTTCAAATAACATTGGCTGTTACTTGTGCAGTTCTTTTAATTTAAAGCTGTTTCTGTAATGAAAAATACTTGGTGACACTGACGTTGCTTAATCTCTATTATAGGCCTATTTTTCCCATACAAGTGTGTTCTCCTCCTGTGTGTCATCAAATAAGTTTGGTCAGCTTCTAAAACTTAGCCTAGACCTATATTTTCCCTATGGGTTCACATATGTAGATTTTTTTATTAGATTATTACATTGGTTGATTGAACAAAAATCTAGAATGGCCAATTTATTCGATGGATACTATAGGTCATTGAACATGTTCGAATGTATTTTTTAATTCGATATTGGCGATAAACAAACAAAAAATCTAATGTTAAATTCGATAAATTGGCAGTTGACAAAAAATCTACACGTGTAAACCCAGTATTAAGGCTGCCATACACGGCACGGATTCGTGCCGGATTCTGGCGCGATGGATTCCGGGCGCGTGCACGCGGATCCATCGTGCCGGAATCCCCTGCAGCCCACCTTGCCCGTCCGATCGCATCCGATGGATCGGGGGCACAGAATCGGATCCGAGGAAGAACCAACCTGTTGGTCTTTTCGGGTCCGATTCTGCTCTGATCAGGGGGCGTTGCGGTCAGGGAGGCGAGCCATCGGACACGGATTCCTCCCGGATCCGGCCGTACAAGGTGGGCTGCCACGATCGGATTCCCTAATTGGCTAATCGTTCTCACCTGTGGATGCCGGCGGAATCGCCGGAATCCATCGGGTGCTGAATCGATCAGCCAGGGAATCCGTGCCGTGTATGGCTAGCTTTAGATTTGTGGTCTCAGTGGTGGATTCCATCCAGGTCCTTTCATATTGGTCCAACACCCTTAAAAATATCTTTTAACTAGCTTACTGCTTTCTAACTGATAATAATATTGATGTTTTATAGTCTTAAACATTGCTTACAATTACCTCTTTGAAGCCTTTCATCTTGTCCGGACATCCTCTTGGTATATATTTGATATCTTGGTCTTTAATGCTGGACTGAGAAATAATTAATACATTTGGGTTTTACTGACACTTGTTTAATGTAAGAAAAGTCAGCATTGGGGACACATGATTGTAAGTAAATCACCTTTTGTGCCCCTGTAGCCATACATGGGCCGATTCCTGCTTGATTTTCCATGTGCGTTCCAAATTTTGGAAATCAGGTGCAGCTACCTGGACAGATGGACCAGGATCCTCCCACATGTCGGATCTCAAGGTGATCCGACATGTTGTTCAATTCCCGGCCGATCCCATTACCTTGGAGAAAAGTACTGCCCGACAAACAAAGGGTGCCCGCTGATCATCACGCTGCAGTCGGTCCCTTATCTATCAAGGGAGAATTGGCCCGTGTATGGCTACCTTTAGAGGTAGAAGGCATTTAAGCCACTGTAAGAGTTAATATTATTGTAGTTTAGCATTCAGCTTTTAGTGTTAAATGAAGCTATACTTTTGGCTTATTTGATTACCATGATGTTACAGGTGTCCTTTACTCTAAATGAAGAGCTTGCCAGCATTCAGGATATTGGAGGAAAACCAGCCCCATCGTTTGTTACCGCACCCAGGGAACATCCTTTTCAGCTGCAAAGTGTGGGAGGACAGACGCTTACAGTATTTACAGAAGGTTTATCAGGTAAACTTACAGATTTTATTAACCTTTATGTTGAATTGTTTCTTACAGAGCAGCACTGTGTTCTCTTGTTACTCTCGATTCCCATCCAAAGTATCGGCCAGGGACCAAGCACCTAGTGGATTGCATCAATTCACCAAATGAAAGTTCATAATTTTTTGGCGTCACCACGTTGTAAACGATCGTTCACACAAACCTGTCTGTGTATGGCTACTTTAGCATTAAGTATAAGGTCCCTGATCGTTTAATGGTCTTGGCATTAAGTAGTTTGCTGAGCTGCAGAGCACTCTGGTCAGGAACATACAGTGGTCACCAGTACGGGTTTCACTTAGAACAGGGCCTGGTATAGTTGTCTGAAAAATCCAGAATTTGTTTTAAAAATGAAAATAAATGTTCGATTGCTGCAGAGGTTGAAGGGATGGGGGTCAGCCTGTCCGTTCTGTCAGATTACATGCCTCATATTGAATCAAATTGTTCTACATGACTTAAGCAGGGTACAGACGGCTCGATATTGGAGCCGTCCGATGTACCCTGCAGTAGCGTGATGACGTCATCATGCTGCTTTTAGATATCGGCAGAGCCGGGGAGACAGCTCTGCTCTCCCCGGCTCAGCCGATGCTTTGCCTGGAGACCCGCGGTCTCTAGGCAAAGCATTGGACATCGGCTGTATTTACGGTCATGTCCGATATGGCTGTTTTCAAGCGGGATTGCATTGTCCAGCTCGAAAACAGCGATGGCCGCATATTATATGGAACAGATAGATAGCCGTGAGAGCGCACGGTGCTCGAAACGGCCATTGATTTGGCCCATATCTTAGCGTCTGTACCCTGCTTAAGAATGAAGCCTCTGCAGAGATGGTGCACATAAAAGCCCACAACCAGTTTTGCAGACTAAGCACTTGGATTACCTGCACAAGATACATTTATCAGAAAGTGTCAAAAGTGTGTGTCAGCATCCCGGGGTAAGGAGTAAGAACACGAGTGTGTCTTACCAACAGTCAAGCGTGGTAGTAGGAGTGTCATAGTTTGAGCGGAATGGGTGCTGCTGGCACTGGGAAGTTACAATACATTAAGGGGACCATGAATGCCATCGTCTTCTGCAACATACTGAAGCAGAGTATATGTTCCTTTGGAAACTGGGCTGAAGGGTACTATTCCAACATCAAAATGACCACAAACACACCTACAACCCTTGCCCTGCTAGCTTGTTTGTTCTTTAACCTCCCTAGCGCACCGCCTGTACCACACCGTTTTTAACAGTGTGGTACAGGCAATGGCAGCAGTGTACGAGGTACACTGCCTGCCATTTCCTCCCTCCCCCCTCCCCTCTCCACACAGCCAGTGTCATTCATGACACTGGCAGTGAGGTCTGGAGAGCAGAAGCCCCTCCATTAACATGGAGGTCTATGGCACTGCTTACCCTCGCCCCCTTCCGCGTCACCGTGACGCGATCAGTGAAGCCGCAGAACCCCGGCGCGGCTGGAAGCAGCATCGCCGTAGCTTTATGGGGATATGCGGCTTTCATGGGAGCCCAGCTCATCCAGAGTTTGTTCTTCACACAAACTCTGGACGAGATGGGCTCGTCATGAACACTAAGGAGGTTAAAATGCCCTGCTGCACACATTTTGATGCAGTCATAATATAGCTTAAAATGCAAAAAGCAAATGCCAATGGGAAATGTACAAAATGCTTGTGTTAAGGTATGCATTTAAAAAAACACAAAGTGTGAAAGATCCCTTAAGCTTTTTGACATATTATATATGTGTGTGACTTTTTCCGTCTGGATAAAAAGTCATAAACGTCATGTGATAAAGTACATGTATACCATGTTGACTTAATTCAAATGTTTTATTGAATAATTGTATTTAATATTAAATCGATATTACCTACAGACCTAGATAATACTTTTTATAGAAACATATGAAAGTTGTATTCAGTTGGTAAATTCTTAATTATTCAACAATATAAACAATGTAATTATGTATTATAGAAATAAAAATACAAACTTGTCCCCAAACTTCTTGCAATCAAGTTGCAGAGCTGCCTCCCGGTCCCTGACATCACTTTTGCACCCAGAAAGGGCCAGATTTTGATAAATTCCCTCTATTTGAATATGTACTTTTCTACTACATGAACTTCCTGTCTGTAACTTGTTTCACTTTTTCACCATTTGGTAATGGGATTGCTGGTGTTTGGACCATTAGCATGTTGGCAGATCCATTTCAGCTTAAACTATGACTTTTGGACAGATAACTTCAGGCACTAAACTCGAGCTTTGATGGTATCCAGAAGTTTTATTGATTTGACTGTAAGCTGGCCAGGCGCTGAAGCAGCTTAACAGCCCCAAGTCATAACATATCAATCAAAAGGCTTCACATTGAGAAATGCTGTTTTACACCAAGTGTGTCTGTTCTGACTTTATTCAGACAACACCTCTGCAACTTTAATGAAATAATCTAGAGCATATAGTTCCTGGTATTTGCTTATATGTGAAATGGTAAACTGTGGCCATACCCTTTTTGTTTTATTTGGAAAATACCTTTTCCTAATATTCCATGTGTTGTAATTGATGTTGTCTCTTGTTGCAAAATTAAGCAGCAGTTACCATTATAAAATGTGCAAGAAATGAGGCAACCAATCAGATAGCTAGCTTTCAGGCTGAATATCCATACCATACTTGGGTAAAGGTTGTTTTTTTATTTTTTTTTATTTAAATATGTGAAACTGTTTTTTTATTTTTTTTTTAAATAGGTGTGGGGTTAATGGAACAATTACAAGTTCTTTTTTTCCCTCAATGTACACACAGCACCCCATAATGACAGAAAAACCCAGAGTTGTAGACATTTTTGCAGATTTATTAAAAAAGAAAAATGGAAATATCACATGGTCCTAAGTATTCAGACCCTTTGTTGTGACACTCATCCAGCTGTGTTTGATTATACTGTTTGGACTTGATTAGAAAAGCCACACACCTGTCTATATAAGACCTTACAGCTCACAGTGCATGTCAGAGCAAATGAGAATCATGAGGTCAAAGGAACTGCCCGAAGAGCTCAGCGACAGAATTGTGGCAAGGCACAGATATGGCCAATGTTACAAAAAATATTGTGGCCCTTAAGGTTCTTAAGAGCACAGTGGCCTCCAAAATCCTTAAATGGAAGATGTTTGGGATGACCAGAACCCTTCCTAGAGCTGGCCGTCCAGCCAAGCTGAGCTATTTGGGCAAAAGAGCCTTGGTGAGAGAGGTAAAGAAGAACCAAAAAATCACTGTGGCTAAGCTCCAGAGATGCAGTCGGAAGATGAGAGAAAGTTGTAGAAAGTCAACCATCACTGCAGCCCTCCACCAGTCGGGGCTTTATGGCAGATGCCGAAGGAAGCTTCTCCTCAGTTCAAGATACATGAAGCCCACATGGAGTTTGCCAACAAATACCTGAAGGACTCCAAGATGGTGAGAAATAACATTCTCTGGTCTGAGAAGACCAAGATAGAACTTTTTGGTCTAAATTCTAAGCGGTATGTGTGGAGAAAACCAGGCACTGCTCATCACCTGTCCAATACAGTCCCAACAGTGAAGCATGGTGGTGGCAGCATCATGTTGTGGGTTTTTTTTTCAGCTGCAGGGACAGGACAACTGGTTGCAATCGAGGGAAAGATTAATGCAGTCATGAACAGGGATATCCTGGATGAAAACCTTCTCCAGAGTGCTCACGACCTCAGACTGGGCCAAAGGTTTACCTTCCAACAAGACACTGAGCCTAAGCACACAGCTCAAATAGCGAAAGAGTGGCTTCACAACTCTGACTGTTCTTGAATGGCCCAGCCAGAGCCCTGACTTAAACTCAATTGAGCTTCTCTGGAGAGACCTAAAAATGGCTGTCCACCAACGTTTACCATCCAACCTGACAGAACTGGAGAGGATCTGCAAGGAGGAATGGCAGAGGATCTCCAAATCCAGGTGTGACAAACTGGTTGCTTCTTTCCCAAAAAGACTCATGGCTGTATTAGATCAAAAGAAGCTTCTGCTAAATACTGAGCAAAGGGTCGGAATACTTAGGACTGTGTGATATTTCTGTTTCTCTTTTTTAATAAATCTGCAAAAATATCTACAATTGTGTGTTTCTCTGTCAATGTGGGGTGCTGTGTGTACATTCATGAGGAAAAAAATGAATGTAAAAGATTTTAGCAAAATATCTGCAATATAACAAAGAGTGAAAAATGTAAGGGGGTCTGAATACTTTGCACAATTCCCAGCAATGACTGATGCCTTGAAATAAAAGTTACCCTTTTTAATTCCAGCATTTGAAACTTGTTTACTGCAAATACATTAGAGTGTTGTTAGGAGATTTTTATTCCTTTCTTTGGATTGATCACGTTTATAATTAATGGCAGAGCACAGGAAACAAGTAAAAAGGAACTTCTAGACCTAATTTTGCAGCATAACACTCTAATACAGCAGTTGTCAACCTGTGGATATAGGGGGGCAAACAACCATTTCAGAGGGGTCGCAAGTTCACTGAAAGGATTGCTGATGCCCACAAGTAGGGTAGAAGGTTAGGAGGGAGGCGGTGCTACTCTCCCTTCTAACTTCCCACCCGCACATCATTTGCTTAAGCGGGGTGTTAAAATATAAGGGAGGGGACATTACACCTGATATGCACTGCAAATTATGTTGTAGTGCCACTTCCAGTGTTTCAAATGTGCAAGTGACACTCCGCACCGGCTCCGCATTCCAAATACAGGAAGTGACTCTTTGCGACATCACTTCCGGATTGGGCATTTAAAAAGGTGCAGTGAGCAGTGGTTCTCAAATACTATACAAGCATATGGAACTTGCAGAAAACTGGTGCTTTATTTGTCCAATTATTTTTACACAATTAAATTGTTAAAACATTTTTAAAACAATATATCTTGCAACAAAATGCACTGTGTGTTGTGTCCTTTAACCTCCCTGGTGGTTTGCCCGATGTGTAGAGTGGAGGGGGAAAATAAGGAAAGTACTCTAGTACTGCTAGGGAGGTTAAAGCCAGCATATATAACAGGAGCGTCTAACACAAACAGAACGGGCCACAATTAAAGACTTGGATAAAGTACCAGACCAACCTTTATATTTATTGAAACATTGAGGAAGTTTTTCCTTCTATAATGGTGATCCTTTTCATATGAAAACTTTGCATCTTTGAATCTGGAATAAGCAATGTGTAATATAATAGCACATGTGATCAAATGTAAAAATATAAAACGTGTAGCAT
Organism: Ptychadena robeensis; assembly: GCA_036250615.1. Taxonomy (NCBI): domain Eukaryota; kingdom Metazoa; phylum Chordata; class Amphibia; order Anura; family Ptychadenidae; genus Ptychadena; species Ptychadena robeensis. The sequence continues at coordinate 48,821,637 of CM070033.1, read as the reverse complement.
TCATTTTTTAAATAAAAAAAAATCTATATTTCTTGGGCTACATAGACGGCCATGTAAAGTACATATATAAGATCTGTTTAATGTCTTGTCATTTCTGTATATGCAGTCCTGGCATCTATGCTGTTCAGATCAGACCGCTCTGAAGTGTAGGCGAATAATGCAGAGTGATTACAGTTTTTTCCTCTAGATCCACAGGGAAACTTTTTAAAAAGTCAGGTTTTACATGTTTATTATTGTTAACTGCAATATATTAAATAAAATTATACATTGTGAAAGATAATGGATTGCCTTTAATTAAGAATAATGTACCATGTATTAGTGTTTAATAGGTGACTGGAAAAAAGAAAGCCGTGATTAGCAGGCTTTTAAAATGCAGAATATAAATTTGCCACTTAAGCTTTTTGTTAGGCTTTTCGGTTTTTGCTTTTTTAGATTAGTGGTTTTATAATGGGAATTGGCACTTTTTAAAACCACTTCCCTCTCCCCCCGCTGATTGTCTTGGAAAAGAAATGTTAAACAGTCTCCTCACGCTGTGGGGAAGGATGTCTGCAAAGCAACCAAGAATAGGAGCCTTCTAAACACAGATAAGTGGAAAGCATTGATTGCTTCAGGGCGGAATTGAATTTACTAGAATGTTGTAGTCTGAAAGAAAAAAAAAAGGGGGTTTGTTTTTAGACTCAAGTATGCAGACAAAACCATATTGTCATGCCATATTGCATGTATTGTTAAATAAAAAATATAAAGCCAGCACACCTCTCCAGCTTCTAAATAACTCACCTGGACAATCTGAATATCCCACCACCACAGGTCCATACTAAATCCATTGGGCAACAGACTCCCATGCTGGAGGCAGCTGCCATCTGGGTAGCTAAGTACATACGTTTGAAGGGAGCATATTTCTGGTACATAGATCGTTCACTGAAGGATTTGTTATTAAAACCTTCTACTGTGAAAAGGGAGAACATCTGAAATGTTTTTGTGACTCTAAAGTTTTGAAGTAAGAATTAGTGATGTAGCTAATGTGTTGGAGGTTTGGACCTGTGTTGCAGCATCTGCCTGACTTGGCTTACACTTCTGGTCCCATTTATATTGAGTAATTTTTTCATAGAGGACATTCATAGCTTTTTTTTTTTTTGTCTTTTTGTTATTTTCTAAATTTGAATCATTTTGAGTATATTGTACATGAGATTTGTTTTAAATGAAAGAGAAAAACTTCCTGTTCAGCTACGTAAACAGCAAGGTGTTTCTAGCATACCTTTTCCATAATCTTTCTTGTTGTTCTTGAGAGATAATATGGTAAACCAAATGCTGAAAAGTTTTAGTTGAATTTAGATGTTTAGGACAATGACTACTGTGGTAATAGTGAAAAAAAAATATTTGCTTCTTATTAAATATGAGAATATGTCTTACAATGTGGTGTTTCTTCTCTGCAGGTCAGTCTGAAGATAAATCTGACATTAGGACAAGTGGTAAGTGTCTTGCCTGCCTTCCCTTTTTAATTTGTAATTTAGTTTATTAAAAATGTTAAAACAATGTAGTTTCATTCAGACATGCTTACTTGTGAGTATAATCTTAAAGCTATTTGTTTCTGAAGCGGTGATCTTGGAGCAGGAGGGTGCGATTGTTACCACCAAGCAAGTGTTTTGGTTTACAGGAGTCAATTGTTTTTTTAAAGATTGGATTGACTTTTAAAACTTGAACAATTTTAAATATCTACTGTCAATCTAAAATTCATCGGTTCTACTACCATAGTGCAATGTATTTGAAACAAATTCCTTAAATTTCTTTCCACTTTTATAAAGTAAAATAAAGATATGTACATGCTTCAATATCTAATCGGATACAGAATGTTCACAACACAGGTACTCTTATAGTGGCTCTTTCAGTGTTCACTCCAACCAAGCAAAGCATAATAAACTTTTGTTTGTACATTGTCGTATACTAAGGGTGTTTTTATTTGGTGAGATGATCATATATAGAGGGGTGCCTTGGTTTGCAAGCATAATTGGTTCTGAAAGTGTATATGTTATCCAAAGCACATCCAGTCATGGTCGAAATTGTTGGCACCTCAGATATATTTCCAGAAAAACAAGTATTTTTCACAGAAAAGTATTGCAGTAACACATACAATAATTTCGCCCAGCCAGTTTTTGGAGTTTTGTATGACATTATGTCAATTTTTCTTCCTCCTTTTTTGGTTTTGTTCAAATACATACAAAGGGAATAAACATTTGTTACTGCAATACTTTTCTATGAGAAATACTTGATTTTGGGGGTAAAAAATTGGGGTGCAACAACTATGCCCATGACTGTAAATAAATGAAACGATTTGTTGCTGCCTGGTACTGGAGCTTCCCAGGATGGTACTGCCCCGCAAATGTTTATGGGATATGCAGTTTCATGATTGGACCACTGTTGTCTGTTCATAGAACTGTATATGCCATGAACATTTGCAGTCATTAGACTCTCAGCATGCTTAGTCATTTTCCTGAGTCCCATGACAGTCCAAACATAGCTAAGGGATGATCATTGAGCCAGTTCGCACACTGTGGTGTCTGGGGAGCAGAATGCGGGACAAGAAGAAGTTTCAATTGTCATTTCCATTTGTTATGTCCAGGGCTGGACAAGTAGATATTTGTTATTAAGTTTGAAGGTCCGGAAGTTTTTAGTTTTTTACAGAAAAATGTTGTGTAATCTTTCATATCCAATAATATTTCCATAACATGTGCAACATTTAAAGTCAAAACTCCTGGCCCAAATTTTTGTTTTGGATCAGTGGCAGTAAATGTATTAAAGTGTTGTATGTGGCTGACAATTCCTGCTCTTTCTTTGCTGGCATACAGGTATATGGTGTATTGCCACCTTCTCCACTTTCTTCCTCTAGCCCAGTTTCCTATCTATTGGACATTTGAGCAAGCGGTTTCTGTTCATGCACAATAAGAGTGTATTGGATTGGATTGAAAATGTATTCCCTTTTACCTGAATTGATTGAACAAAATTGATAGTACCCTAAGATAAAATGGAGCAGTGACCGGACATGTTGGTCAATTTCGGTAGATTGTTATTTTTATGTGTATGGCGGGCTTATTATTGATCGAGCAAAAGATGATGTGTGTATGGCTACCTATGGCTAAGTATTGTGCAGAAGAGACGTGGTGACTTTTTGTCCAGAAAATATTGTTGAACTTGTTAAAAAAATCTAAACAAACAAGTAACTTTTGTACTTTGATTGATGTTCTTGGCAGACAAGTTTAAACGTAAAACAATAAATTTCCAGTGCATTAGCTATATATCACTGTATTAGTTGCCTTGGTAACCATCAATTGTATTCTTCTTACATAATATGAAGGAAGGCAAAGGTATTTTTCTTTGAAGCCGGCAGATAGCAGGTACCTTGACAACTATTTTGTACATAAGTTTGTTTAGTTTAGGATTTCAATTCCCTAATGTGTTGCTGTGTGGTTTCTGTATTTTACGTTGTTTTATTGAGTTTGCCATAAATATATATACAATAATGTGCAAAAATGTATTTACAAACTAAGCTAAAGGTGGGCATACACTGGTCTATACCCGCTCAATCAATGGATAGGGACACCCGGTCCTCCCAGCCTGGGTGGAAAATGTAAACCTAAATAAGAAAAAAAGTAATAATCATATTCGTTACCAGGGAGGATGAAAAGGAAATATATATATATATATATATATATATATATATATATATATATATATATATATATATAACTGATGCTTTGGAAAGTTAATCTATGTAAACTTCATCCTCTAGCAGGAGACCTTTATGATCATCCTCTAGGCCAGTGGTTCCCAAACTGGGGGGTGGTTTTTCAGGTGGGGGGGCACTGGCCCTCATTTTTAACCTGTGTTTGAATGGGGAGGGGGAACTCGATAATGGCTCGATAAGTGGGGCTCTGCAAGGAAAGTTTGGGAACCACTTCTCTAGGCATTATCGCACTTATTGCAGGAAATTAGCAGAGGGGATCCAGTGTATCTTGACACCATGGTGACAAAGGGCAATATTAAAATACTTAAGGACCCCCGGGACTTAGTTTGCCCATTCTTGATCTAAACAGACAGGTGTACCCGGTCACTTTACTGGCTTCTGATGACTTACAGCAGCCTGATAAGCTCCTGTGTAAGGGGGGTTTCCACAGCGTTGTGTGATCCGTCGTGACCTCTACGTTAAGTTCAGTGCTTGGCGGGGGTCCCAACAGATGCTCTATTCAGACATGCAGGGGTTAATGTTCTCTACAACGTTAACCCCTGCATCGGCGGGAGGGCTCAGCACCATGAGAACTTAGCATTTGGGGAAGGGGAATGGTGTAAAACAATGCAAATGGAGCCGGGGATTCACTAGTGTACTCAATACTGAAAAATACACGCAGATACTCATTTATCTAGCAATACCAGCAGGGAGGGAGGAAGTATTGGAGCTGATGGTGTGGTGTGGCTCATACCAAGGCTTCATTGAGTGAATATACATTGGCTGTGTGATCAAAATTGTGTGTTTACAACTCTTTCTGTAGTTGATTAGTGTAATCAATTAAGTGTTTTCCTGCATTTGTTGAGATCATAATTTTAATCCTTCCTTTTATAGACATCTTCCATTATAATGTAATTCCTCCTAGACTTGAATTCTTCATTAATGCCTTTGCACAGTCTCAGAAAAATTCTCATCATCTTCAGGCCTTATTTTATGCTTCTTTAATTGATAGGAATACATTATCACATCCCAAATGCATCATTATTTAAGGCATTATTTCTGAGATAAATTCCTTTACAGTTTATCCTACCTGCACAAGAGACTTGGTTGAGAGACATGCATCATTTAATCCTGTTTCATCGTATTAATTCGTTTCATTAATAAACTGTTGCAGTTATATTTATAACGTACTAAATCCTATGTTCCTAAAAAGCCGCACTTTGCTTAAATAAATTCATCTAATATTATCTTCAACTATTGCAGTTTTATTTATAACTACCTAAAGCTATGTTCCTAAAAAGGTGCACCTTTTAAATGATAGAGTAAACTTGCCATACAACAGTTATGCTTTGTAGTCCAATAAGTGCGGTTCTTACCTGGTTTGATGCATGGAAGTTACTACCCTGTTTCCCCGAATATAAGACACTGTCTTAATTTTAGGTGCGAAAAATGCACTAGGGCTTATTTCTGGGTTTAGAAGACGTGACAAAACACCTCCTGCCATGTCTTTTCTGAATATGGAAGCTTTCTCTGGGACATGGTAGGTCTTATTTTCGAGGAAGGGCTTATATTAGAAGCACAGGGGGGATAGCAGCTAGGTCTTTCGGGGTAGGTCTTATATTCAGGTAAACAGGGTATGACACACAATCCTAAATATTCACTAGACTTGAAATTATGAATGCACATAGTAGTGAGCTGTTCATTAAGTATGCACATATGGAATTGCAAATGCAGTGAATATATTGCTAGCACAGTGGAAACAGCAGGTAATATATTCACTGCACTTTCCATATGCACAAATAAGCAGCATGTTATTATTCGCCTACATCATGGCACTGTGAGCCCAGAGTGTCTATCTTCAAATCAATTTCCACTTGAAGTCTCTCTTAAACTGTAGTGCGCCTTCTGGTCTATTGTGCCTTCTCATAGTGCAGGAAATACAGCAGCAGTGAGTTGTCTGTCTTATTATGGTTTTATCACTATACATAGAAGAATTGGGTAATTTATTGAGGCCAATTAGGTTGTGCTAGATAATTTATATGACGCAAAATTTTTAAAGCATCTGCTCCTCCTAAATGATTACAGTGTAACAACAAACTTTTAGCATCTGCTATGCCAAACATATTGTTATTGTGCTTATGTATGGAAACATATGTCCTTTTCCATACGGTTATATTTTTTGCAATACATCATGTTGCCTGGTGATCCTTTTACAGCATGTTTAGCTCACTTCTCAGACGGACCCATTTACATATTAGATTTTGTAATTCGTTTCCCACCCACATTACATAACATTGAGAACATGCATTGAGATTAAGTATTATTATTATTATTAACATTTATTTATATAGCGCCAACCTATTACCCAGCTCTGAACAATACATTATAGTGGAGATAAAACACAATATAGTACACACAGAAACAGGTTATTACACAGGAGGAGTAGAGGACCCTGACCCTACAATCTAATAGGTTGGGGGAACAGGGTATACAATAGGAAGGGGTATACATATAATGTTATAATAAAAATGTTCTTTATCTTTTATTTTAGTGCTTTCCGTTCATTGAATATTGTATTGCAGTGGTTCCCAAACTGGGGGGTGACCGCCCTAGGGGTATTCAAGGGGGGGGGGGGGGGGGGTAGGTAGCAGCTAGTGAGGTGAGGGAGGGACAAGCAGGAGGCTTGTAACAGTAAGAAGAATGCATGTACTATGTGTGTCTCTATGTGAATGATTGGTGTCTCTGCATGTGTGTAGTGTGTGTATGTGAATGATGAATGTTTTTATGATTGCTGTGTGTATATTTGATGCATGTCTCTGCATGATTGGTGTGAAAAACAAATAAAGTTGTATTCCATATACATTTTAAGGGCCATTTCACACGAGCAGTAGACACAATACTGCAATACAAACTGTAAATACAACTAGTGTGAAATGGCCCTCAATCTGAAACTGTGTCGTTTGAAAGGAGTGGGGGGGGGGTGGCTTGATAATGTTCTTAAGACTGAAGGGTAGTGGTGTACTCCTCCTGTGTCATAACCTGTATCTGTGTGTATTATATTGTGTTGTATCTCCACTCTAACCTAATGTACAGTGCTGCATAATATGTTGGCGCTATATAAATAAATTGTAATAATGTTGAAGGGGGGGGGGGGCAATGCAGGCAATGCGGGAACCACTGTTGTATTGTCTTTAAGGAAAGAGAAATGTGACTAAAAGGCAATTTCTGACCTAATCCCAGTACCTATGTCCTCACATCTGCTGCCTGATTGTTTAAAAATCCTTTCTAACGCATGCTCCCCAGCCATTTAAAACCTCCGCATAAGCATTGCTACTAAGGAACCACTTACCACATTGGTTTGCTGGAAGCGATGGATAATAACTAAAGCAAAAAAAAAAATCCAAGCTGTTGTTATAGCAACATTTATGCTTTTTAAAAATATAAATCTATTTATTGGAAGATATTACAGAAGGAGGAGCAGAGCCCTAATTATTTGTGATGGGTCACTGTCCCATATTTGCAGTGATTGAGGACAACCCATTATTTGCCCATTTATATTTGCCATCTCCTTTGAATCTGTAAAGATATTAGTGGCGTACATAGTCACGTTAACCATATTTGCTTTTAATGCCATGACAACAATTTATCCTCATTTGTCTGAGAAGACGGTATGAAATAAGATGAAGTTGTTGTGTGCTGTGCCGCAGTTGTTGTTCTCGCACCTTTGATAGGGGGGTTGGTGTGTCGGACGAGCCGTTTTGCTCTGCAGCGAGGCTTTATACTGATAGAGGTTTTAATGATTTTTCCTCCTCTTGGATGTGAGAAATCTCTCCTCACTTGAAAGCGCTGCTTTTATTGTAGAAAGCCTTGGGTGGGCATTTGCAGCAGAAGGATATCCATGTCTATCTGAGCAGCCTTTTGAAGTCACCCAGCAGCACGATTTAAATCCTGCAGGCAGATATTAACTTGTTTGTAAATGCTTCCTTTTCTTGTCTGAAATCCAGTGATTTGAGTGTGAAATCTTCTTGTGTAGAATATTGAGCAATCTTAGTCTGTTTATTTGAATTGCATTTCTTACTGAGAAGCATTGTTAGTAATCAAGGGTTCCATCTGTATTTATTAGTCCTGAACTATGATTTTTCACACTATATGCAACCCATAGAGCAGTGGTTCCCAAACTTTCCTTGCAGGGCCCCCTTTTCTATTTAGGAACATTTTCGGGCCCCCCTCCCTATTCAGACACATGTTAAGAATAGGGGCTGGCGGCCTCCTGGAATACCTTCGCTCCCCCCAGTTTGGGAACCACTGCCATAGAGAGAGAGAAGTCACAGCCGCTAACATATATAAAGTGAATATTTCCAGCAAAGTGTGCAGTGCTGGGCCATGCAGTATTCACCTTATGCAGTGCATCCGGAAAGTTTTCACAGCGCATTGTGCTCTTGAACTAAGATGAGGTGATGGCCCATCTTTTAGTGACAATGACCCTAAAGGTGGGTTTACACGTCAAGATTTTTTCGGCCGACAGATGGACGATGGACGATTTTTTGGTTCGTTGTACAGAAATCTGAAACGGCCATTTGCTCCGATGGATTTCTTTTTTTCAGATATCTGACAAAAAATCGTCCACAAGGTGATCGGACATGTTGATAAACTTTCATCTTTCGTTTATTTTTCGTGTAAAAAACGAACGTCCTTATTTCACTCGATATTTTTTTCCTATCACTTCCTAAAAAAAAAAATCTGAAAGATTTTTCATTCGTGTTTCCAACGATTATTTTCATTCGATATTTGCGTCGGTTGTACAAAAATCAAAAAAAAATTAATTACCTTCGATAAATGGACGAACGAAATCCGAAAAAAAATCGAATGTGAAGTTGAACTAAACAAAAATCTTGACGTGTAAACCCACCTTAAGCATGCAGCCAAAATATCAAAGGAATTGCTTCAGGGCAACTCTGTGAATGTCCTTGAGTGGCCCAGCCAGAGCCCAGAATTTAATCAGATTGAACATCTCCAGAGAGATCATAAAATGGCTGCTCGGGCGCTTCCCATCCAACCTGATGAACCTTGAGAGATGCTGCAAAGAGAAATGGTCGTGACTGGCTAAGGATAGGTGTTCCAAGCTTGTGGCATCATATTCAGAAAGACTTGAGGCTGTAATTGCTGCCAAAGGGGCATCCACAAAGTATTGAGCAAAGGCTGTGACTTCAATTTTTTTTACCTTTTATAAATTTGTCAAAACCTCAATCAACCTCATGTTTTTTTTTATTGCAATTCAGAATGTTAACCTCCTGGGCATTACACCCGAAGCCAGTATGGGCGCAGTTTGATTGTGAGTCAAACTGCGCCCATGCCGTGATCAGGCGCGACACCCAGCTCTCCCTGAGCCTGCAGCATTTCTCCATGGCTGCCAGGCACACACAGCCTTTCTGTCCCTATGTTCGGCGTCATCGGTGACTGCGAAGGGGGTGGGGACGCCCTCCAGTGTACTCCGCCGCAATCGGCTTTTCGTGCTATAAAAAATGGCGCGAAAAGCCCGTAACACTAGGGAGGTTAATGTAAATACACTTATGTTTCCTAAAACGCTACAATTCATCCAGCTTCTACACAACTATTTACATATAAGAGGGGTCACATTATATATTTACAACATCTGAGCTCACTACTAAAAATACATAAATTTTCTCTTTTATTACACTTGCGCTGGATCAAACAATCCAAAGATTTGGTGACACACTGAGAAAGCAGCCAGATGGGTGTACCTTATCCTTGCTCTCTTGGCTATAGGATGCTGAATATTGTGGAGTGGAGTACATTTTATGAATGAATTCAATTTTGGTTCAATCGATGCTTGATTAGATCGAGGAATTCAATCGTGTAATCGAAAATCGATCTTAATCGCATCAACATACACCCCACATTGAGTTTGCGATTGTGGTGAGATTTTGATTCCAAAATATTACTAAAATCGTCGATTTTGGTTATGAAACGTTTGAATTCCAGATTGAAGAGGTCTATGTTATGTATATCTAATCTAATCGATCCAGGAGAAACACCACAAACATCGACGATTATAAAACGATTTTGGCACAATCGACCATGATTTTCCAACATGTCTGATCAAAATTCGATTCGATTTTCTGCCTTCATAGAACAATTATCGTCGATCGTACCATGTGGGCATTTCTCGATTTTCGTTCAATCGATGAAAAAATTCATCTAATCGAGCATCGATTGAACCAAAATCAAACCGTGTGTGGCTAGCTTTAGAAAAGCAACCGATCTTCAGGCGGACCTGTCGAGAATCAGCTGGGCACCCTTTCTTTGCCGGAACTTACTTTGGATGGGAATGCTGGTCCTGCGAATGTATATCTGTGTATTAAGCACTTTGCTTCCACAGCGTTAGCGCTGTTTCTTTGATGTAGAAGAAAATTGAACACGTTGGGATAAAAATGTAAATGTCATCTCTTTATGGGCATATCTTTATCTAGTGGCTAGTAGACTCTAGAGAAGGACATTCACAGGCTAAGCTTTACACAAGGTTAATAGCGATCATGCTGGATAACTCACAAACTTCTTTTGCTGATTGTGAAGGTCAATTTTCAGGGTCTTGGAGAAAGCTGTGAGTGACGAGTGTTCAAGAAAACAAAGATACCTTTATCCCAGGGTGCAAAATGTCTATACTAGTCTGTTATTCTTTGTGCCGTGGCACCGTGCCGTGTACTGGATACATTTCAACTTAAATATACTTTCTCTTCTAATATGTTGCAGCTTATTAATTATTGGATATGATATAGCTATGAAGAGATTTATATTTTACTGTAGAATTCTCACACTGTTAGGGCTAATTTCCACTGCATGTTTATCATTATGTTTGACACACGCCAAGCCTAAGACACCATGCTTTCCATTAACCTCCCTAGCGCACTGCTGAGGTCCAGGTTTCTGTACCGAAAGTGCACCATAGACTTCAATGGTAAATTTTTCTTTATGTTTTAGGCCTGTAACTTCCCAAAATCTGTCCGTACAAGGGTCTAATAGACATCCTGAATATAATAATGTTTGAAATGTAAAATAATAATTTTTTTTTTTATAAAAATAATGAAAAAAACACAAAAATCAGGGCACAAAGCTATGCTGCTATGTACTAAATCTCGCCCAAATAAAGTCTCTGGTGCCCCAGATGTGCCAATTTGCAGTAAATCCTCTCTAACCTGGTGTGAGTGAGAATATGGAAAGTGTGATAAGATTAAGATAGGGCTCAGTATTGATCATAAGTTTTATGGATGCCATAGTGACCCTTTATGTATGACCCTTCAATTTAAATAATTTGAGTAATTGCCCTGGAAGATAATGCAGATGATATCCTCTGATGTTGTAATTTTCAGATTTATCTACTTTTCAGTGCCCTGAGGGATAACATTTGGTCCAAAATCATTATTCAGTGCACATATTTTCTTGAAATGTTTGTGCTTTGTGACAAGCTAGACTGCAGCACAAGTCCCACGTGAACAATACAGATGACAATAAATATGATGTTTGGAAGTTCATTGCTACAGTTTATTTGTATTATAATTCCAAAAATTTTTACATAGTGCATTTGTCTCAATGGCCATCCCCCAACCCACCCTCATCACCATGGAAGAATGTCCTTCTCATTCCAATTTCTTTTCACTGATTTTGTTTACATTTTCGATGGCTGACATCAAGCTTTGGTGGTCTCCTCATTGCTTGTCCAGAACAGCATCTTGTTCAAATGTCCTGTAACCAGTCCAAGTCTTCAACCAAGCCCACTGATGAGTAGAAACTTTGGAACATACTCCCTTTATCATTGAAAAACAAAGAGGAATAACATGTCCATTTTTTTTACATAAACTTCTTCGTTCTTAAGTTTGTAAACAATTAACTTTTAATGTGCACAACTTTCAGCATGGGTAATGCTTGACAAATGACTGTTGCAATGTTTGTTTAGCTTGTGCTTGTGGTATTTGAGTAATTGGGTAATACATATTTACCATAGTTACAACTAATACCGTACAGTAGTTCAGCTTTGAGAAATAACACATTTATCAACAGTAATCAACATCATCATTCTGACCCTTAGCAAAGCCCTTTGCAATCTATTTAACATGAAAGGACCATTATATAAACTGTTAGGTCTTAGGAAAGCTCTGCTTATAATGATTTGTGTCTTCTGCTTACAGTACATTATTAAAAAAAACAGCAAGTTTTGAATGGGAAAGTTAAAGTACATGGAAATGTGCTACTTGTATTTGATGGCCACATTTACAGTGGTCAATGTAATTTGCTTGATATTAGTGGTCATTAATGTGCTGCATAGCAAATAATCAGAAAGGACCATTGGGGTGGTCAGCTAGAAGAATATATCCTTCACAGATGACTGACAAGATTGGTGTTTATTCAGAACTTATAACCTCTATTATTGGCAGCGGATGTCTATACACTTGTCTGTACAGGACATTTTTAAAGAGAGAATAAAAATGTATTAGGTGTATAATTGTCCACGGCATAGTGAAAGATTTCTACCTTTGGTGACACTTGTGATAAGTAATGAGATATAGCCCTGCCAATTTTGTTCTGAATCTAGGAAGCAGTTCTATATAGATAATTGGTTGTTAAAATGTAGGACTCTATTTGGGGAACTGCATAACCTAAGCTTTGTTATAATGTGAGTTATAACCCATTTTATGGGCCAATGAGTGGCCTTGGTATCTCTTTATTACGTTTATCCCTCATATAGCCAAGTTTCCCACACACTCGCCATTTAAAAAAAAAACAACAATCGACTTCATAGAGAATAAATGTACGCGATTTTTTTATTGCGTGTGGATTCGATCGAAAAATCACGTCCATTCATTCTCTATGGAGGAATTTTTTTTATTTCTTTTTATAATGGGGGCGATCTTTTATTTTATTTTATTTATTTATTAATTTTTTACATCGAAAGCGCAAGGCAATCGCTTATGTGGGAGCATAGCCTTAATAACTGCAGATACTTCCTGCTGTGGTACTGGGTATTTGATGAGCAATCGTTAAAAGAGGGTTTTAGTAAACGTTTGAGGATAGTAATAAAAGATTAGCCATTACTAACTTGATTTTTCAAGTTTAAAGGTAGCCATACACAGGCCGATTTTTATTAGTTGCGTTTGGCCTGATCGATCGGCCACAAATCGGTTTATGCTGAATGTTATGCTTTTTTTTTTTTGGTCCTTGTTTGTCAATCAAACTACTTTGGTAGAGACACTCAATGACTTCCTGTGCGATTGACCCATAGCTCCCTATTCTACAGCCATTCTGATTGATCGATTTTAAGGAATCAAACTTTTTGTCGATCAAATCCTGTCAAAATCAATCCCAAATTGGTTTCCCAATGTGGTGTGCTCATGGAAACAATCAATCGCCGATTGCTCAACCACCGGGAATGATCGAATCGAGAATCAATCGCAGAGAAATCGAGGCGTCTATGGCTACCTTTTAGCTCTGGGGCTTAAATGGCTTCATCACCTGTCATCATCTGTGTCAGGAATCTGTATGCTTAGTCTAGGCATATTGTGGATCAATTACTAGGTGGGTAGTAAAGTTGAGGAAAGGTTAACAGACTCAGAAACAGCATATCATCTATGAAATTTCCCATATGCCTTGATGTGAAGACTGGTACTGGCTGATTTATACCCAGTGCAATTAAGTCTTTTTTCTCTAGAGAGTTTTTTTTTTAAACTCATTGATTATTTTTTTTTTTTTTTAGGCTTGAGTTTGGAGTGTAATTTTTGTGAACAATCAAGTAAACACATTTAGGTAATTTTTTTTTTTTTTTAAAGCGGACCTACCACATTGTAGGTCACTTTGCACTATCAGCATCAGGCTGCCA
>CM070033.1:48792707-48807930 GCA_036250615.1 Ptychadena robeensis | reverse complement strand
ATATGTCCGTGTAATGTATGTGGGGGATTTTTTTTTTGAGTTTACTTCCGCTTTAAGAAGCCGATCTATTGGTTTTACAAATAGAGAGTTATCTATTGAAATAAAAGAGCAATAGACTAAAGGACAGAGAAAAAAGAATTTCTTTTGCAGCATAAAATGATTCAAGGCAGGTTTATTTTCACAGACAGACCTTGTGTTTCTCTGAGATTTGTCACTTTGTAAAGCTTGCAGACAACAAAACTGAGAAAAAGGGAAATTCTGCAGGTTCTATGTGTTTTAGTCCATATGGGCTTCTTCTATGCTTCTATTGGGAGCTGTATATCAAGGAACTCTAATTACTGGAAGCCATACATTAAGATACAGACTTGAACTTTATGCCATTATAATTAATCTGAAAACAAAAAAAAACAGAACATAACTTTACTCAGGTATGTTGGAGCTTTAAATATAAAGTCTAATACCCTTTTTCCCCTATGATAAGCCATCCCCATCAAATAACCCACCCACCGATACCTGCCCGAATCTGCCATTTGGGTGCTACAATGGGGTAACTGTGTGCCTCCGGGTAACTCTGTCAGGGCTGGCTGCAGTGCAAAGTCTGTTACCCGGCCGTAGCGGTAGAACCCAAAAAGTGGGCCAGTGAAGGGGAAGGGGGCAATGATTGGCACAGAGTGATCAAAGGGGACAATGAAGGGTACAGAGTGATCAGAATGGGGACAATGAAGGGTGCAGAGTGATCAGAAGGGGACAATGATTGGCACAGAGTGATCAAAGGGTACAATGAAGGGTACAGAGTGGTCAGAATGGGGACAATGAATGGCACAGAGTGATCAGAAGGGGAGATAACATGTAACCAAGAGTGATCAGAAGGGGACAATAAATGGCACAGAGTGATCAGAATAATACATCCCCCTAAAAATAAGACCTATGGCATATTTTGGCGTTTCAAAAAAATATAAGACCGTTCCTTCGTGTAGATCGTGTAAACAGGGTAAAACGCTCTGAAGTTTCCTTCCTTTCCTAGCTTAGCAACATCTAATAAATGTCTACCCATTGTCTGAGCTGTAAACATTGGTGATTAACTACTTTATATGCTATAGACACAGAGCTGATTGTGTGTTTTACTGCTTCTTTACAATATGCAATTACTTTAATGTGTTTGATCTTGACACAGATTTTTGTGAATGATTTTATTATGCCATAAGCTTGTGAAAGTACATTACCTTTTTATGTTACCCTCTTTCATATATCGCTCTTTCATCCTGCACTCCCACCTATAATCTCCCATTGACACTAGACAAACATTTAAATCTTTCTTTGTGGGTATAAGCCCCATTGTTGTGTGAAGTGCATGCTAAATATGGAATACAGCTTTAAATATGGTTATCAAGTGTGTTTTTTTTCCAGAGTTAGGCAAAACTTATGAAACATTTTCGCAACCGCGCGGTAGATGACTGTCTACGGGCGGCTGCAGATATTCGCTAGTGCAGGTATTCACATGTAGTTTAGATTAGGACTCCATGGAGGTCCTATTGGGCTGAAGCCCAAAAAACGACCGCCGTATGCCTAATGTTGCGTCCACCGGTCAGTTGCATTCATGGGTCGTTTACCTGGTGGTTGAAAAACGCCAATGTAAATTAGACCTTGGTCAATGGTGGCCCCACCAGCAGTATATAGTCTCCTTTCTTCAGCTTCCCTGACTCTCAGATCACTAGCTAAGAGGGCAAAAAAAAATCTGCAAGCTTTAGATATTAAGCAATGATAGATGATTACTGACTTTCTGACATTTTGATATTCGCATGCAAACTGTATGCAGAATAAAACTGAGCCAATCAAACTGCCGCTCATGTGCTTGATTGGTTCAGTTGAAGTCAGTATGCAAATGTTAAAATTTCAGTATATTGTTAATCATCTCTTTTGCCTTGTATGTGCATGTAACAGGGTAAAGCAGGGTACAGACGACTCGATATTTGAGCTGTCCAATGTTCCCTGCAGCAGCGTGATGACATCATCACGCTGTTGTCAGAGATCAGTGGAGCTGGAGAGACAGCTCTGCTTTCTCCCCAGCTCAGCTGATGCTTTGCATGGAGCCCCCCGTATATAACGTCGGATTAACATGTCCAAAATAGGGCTGTTTTCGAGCAGGAACGCATGGCATAGTAGACGCTGATGCGTATTCTGGGGAAAAAATTGCATCGCGAAAACGCGCGACAACTATGCCATGCGTTCAGCCGCGCGGTTACAAAGGCGCGGAATCCTATCAATGGAAACATTGCCCCCATACACGGGTCGGATTCTGACCGGATTCCGGGACGATCGATTCCGGGCGCGTGCACGCGAAACGATCGTGCCTGAATCGCGTGCAGCCCACCTTGTCCGATCGTTCGCGTCCGATTGATTGGGGGCTCAGAATCGGATCCGACAGAGAACCAACATGTTGGTCTTTCTGATCTGATTCTGCACACATCAGGGGGAGTTGCCATTTGGGAAGTAAGCGATCGGACACGGAATCGTCCAGGAATCCGTGGGACAAGGTGGTATGCAGCGATCGGATACTCTTAATTGGCCGATTGATCGGAGCTCCGATTCCCGCTGAGATTGCCGGAATCGATCGGATCAGTGATCAATCGGCCATGGAATCCGACACGTGTATGGCTAGCTTAAAGGACCTGCCATTGTGTAACGTGTCTGTATAATACATGGTAAAGTACAATACATGCTAAATATTTACAATTATTTCTTTACAAACAAAATTGGAACATTTTACACTCACAGCTTCAATTTTAATTATTTTATCAATTTAATGCACAGTGTGTTTTCTTTATTGGAGCCATAGCTCTGTTGAATTCTCAATTTTGTCTGTTGTCATTGAGGAAACTGCAATCACACCAAAGTGTTGAAGGTGAAAAAATCTGAGCAACCGATCAAATTAATAACATTTGATTACTTTCATCTTAAAGTGCGATCTATTCTCAAAAGTTATCTACCTCAAGTTACAAAGTTTGATGAAGGAACATAAACATTGCACAAAACTTGGGCATATGGAATTCCTTTGGGGTGAATCAGAACGCCAGATGTAAGACACATCTTGTGCTACATTTAAAAATGTGTTTTGTTTGGCTGAATGAGCACACATTATAGACGCACTCTGAAATCATGGAAAATTTCTATAAAGGCCCTTTATAGTTTCATGGTCCATATAAATACCCATATTTTAGGAACAGGGTGTACAAAGAAACCTATATGTATGTGAAGGTGACAACCAATGATTGTAAATATATAGGGTCATTCAAATGGCTTGTAAAGAACCTAACTGATAATATTACAAAGTAAATACCACCTGCAGCATTGATTCTTAATGTGACTCCAAATGTGAACAGTAAGTAAAGCTGAGCATACACAGTTCCATTTCTCCATTGGATCATTTTAAAATTGATTCCTTTTTTACCACCACATAATGTGTGCATGCTTCATCATATGATCAGAGACAAATCCATCTAAATACCTAGAAACCCCGTCAGATACTTGTACAATCAACTGAAATTTACCAACATGTACGATTGATTTATGTTCAATATGGATTTCTTTAGGTCGACCTATTCAGGTAAATGTAATTGTTTTAAAACAATCAACTTAAAATTATGATTTTTGAAATCATTTGAATGGATTAATTGTGCTGTGTATTCCCACCATAAGCCCTTAAGTCCAATCTCCTTGCGTCCAATCTTAAAAACAATTGTTTTTGCTATGCATTACATTCTATTTCTCATTTTAAATTAAATCACTCCTATTACTCAAATTCGACCATTTAGCGAACAGTTACAAGATCTTCTTGACATGGTTGTGATATATAGGTCTGCTTAATTGTTTCTTTAACCATAATAAAAATGTATTTAGAAATGAATTTTCTGCATGTAGACCTAAAATGTGTTATGCTATATGCTATTTAACCCTATCCAGTATGCAGCAGTAGTGGATAAATGGATGTTAAAAGAGCCTCAGATGTGGTTCTCTGGCACTTGCAGTTCTACAATGGGGCCAAGCCTATGTAGCGTCTGTCTTGCAGTAACAGCTGTTAAAATGTTACCTGTGCCATCAATATGCATTTCATGTAATCATAATGTAATTGTCCCTCCCACTGCCAACACTTCATATGCCAAAACCTGCCATTTCTTACCTTACGTAACCCTTTTCCCAGCTACATGTAAATATACAGTAGAGTAAGCGTAGTCCAAGTCCCTGAAAAATTCATGCTCCAAATGATTACTGTAAATGAATCATCTCTAATAAACCCATGGCATATTAACACTGGCAGAAAAAAAGCCATGGAAAACAGTCATCCTTCAGATACATGTTCATTATCTGATATGTCAAACACAAGTGGCGTGAAATAACACTACTAATTGTAGCTAGGGAGGGGAGAATGGCGCTTCCACCAAAATCCTGTTTATTTTGCTGAAGCAGAAAGGCTTAATATCCAGAAAGAGACACTTGATGTGTAGCACAGCCAAGAAAAAAAGACCAATGTGTGCAGCTCTTTACCAACAAGTACACAGAACATTTCAGCAACACTGGAAGGATAACAGAAGGAAAGGACAGATAATTTAACACTTATCTGTACAGACACGATCTTTGTAACACGAGTGTGAGACTCGTACATAAGGAAGATATTTCAGTGCTGGAAGAAAAATATCTGGAAATTTTAGTTCCGGTGAAATGTACATACCCTGATCTCCTTTTGCTAGATAGGTACACTTTGTCTTGTCAGACTTCTGTTGCTGTAAAAGCTTGGCTGCATGCTCCACTCCCTTTGTTTAGCAATCAAGCAATTACTTAATAAAATGAAGAGCATCACTTTGCACAATTGACCCTTTAGAGCAGTCTAGGCTTGTCAGCAGCCTGAAACCACATTTAAGTGCCATCATAATGGCTTCAAACTTGAGAGTTTCTAAGGTGCAGACAAAGGTGTTGTCTTCTTTGAGCACGAGTCGTGTCCCGTTTTCCGACTTGATGAAATATTTAAACTGGATAACGGTGGAGGAAATGCAGAACTCCTCAGGAAATCCATCCAGTCTGCTTTTAGAAACCAGGACGATACGAGCTTTGATTTTGGATATGAAGTCGGGGGCATTGCAGAAAATTCGTAGCCCTTGTGACCGGTCGTGATTATCTGTTATTTCCAGGAAAGTTGTCTCCCTGGCCACCTGCTGTTCCTTCTCCCACCTGGATTTCACAGCTTCGTTCAGTGCTTTCAGCCTAAAGAAATCTGCCTCTTGTACCAGAAGCTGGTTCTCTTGGAAGCCCTCAGGTAACAGGAGTTCCCCGTTCCGGAGAAAGTTTAGTACATGCCTAAACAGTAACCCATCCCTGTCTATGAAAAAGTGTCCATCTGCATCAATAGGGCAGAAGATTTTCCTGTTAACAACCCCCTCAAGGTAAGAGTCCGGGTACTTGGACAAGGTCTGCTTTTGTGTGATATAAAGATATCCGCCAACATTAAGTGTGACAAGAGCCGTCTTGCAGTTTGAGCTGTAGTCTCCGTCCTCTGAATTGTGGCATTTGTCAGCACACTCCTCCCGTCTGTTGGTTCTGCGTTCCATTCTGAGCAACAGTGTATTGCAAGAGCAAGCTGGCCTTGCTCTTGTTTGGTTTCAACGAAAGATAATAAAGAGCCGTATTCAGTTCTGCCACGATGATGGAATGAAAATGCTGCCAGCATTGCATGAGCTGTCAGCTCGCTTTTGCAGTAGGTGGCGTATGAGCTATGCAAACAGCAAGACACCAACAATACAGCTTGGAAAGAGAGCATTTGCATTTAACTCTGTAAGGGAACATGCTGTGTGCGGACTCTTCTTGCCCCCTGTGCAAAGCTGATGCTTTTTTCTTTCCTCCCTCCCTAAAAAGAATTTAACTAGTTACACAGCAACTTGTAAGGCTTTCCCATAGAATTCAACCATTTTTTTTATTTGTGACATTCATTACTCATTTTTTCGTAAAGGCTTGTAAGTCTGTGTTGGAAATAACAAAAAACCACCACGTCCAGCCGGAGCTGGATATGGTAAGGGGTGGCTAGTCCCTATTCAGCTGTGGCTGGACATGGTTGTTTTTTTGTTATTAATATTGTTATAGGGATGGTGGTAAGCAACTTTACTAATGTTACCCCAGTACCTGATTGCTCTGTCACTGTTGTTTTGTTCGAACTGTGTTGGAAATAGTAGCCGCACTGCATCTGGAAAGTCTTAGGATGATTTGAAGTTAAATATGTGTCTTCCAACGGGTAGATGTGTAGGTGTAATTTTATATTTGCACGTATGTCTACATATTCAAGTCTATTTACAATGGCTGAAGAGCCATGTGTTATAGACTGTGGGTGTCTGAGAAAGCCAAGGAAGGGCTGCTACATCATCAGCGTGAATACTAAATGAGCTCATTTGATATATAATTTGACCATAAAGTTTAAAGAACTTTTTATTCCTTTCACTGTAGTTATGTCCTCCTTGAAAGGAAGTAAAACACTGGCAACATCTCTTTCTTGGCTTCAATAGTTTGTGTCAATGACCTGAAGCCTGCTCTATATCAGAAAAAGGTTCTGGGTCAGTGACTCAGCCAAGTACTAATGTTAGTAGCTGTTTCTTCAATTAAAAGTGTACTTGGAACCAGAACTACAGCAGAAGTACCCATAATAGGATAGATTGGAAGTAATTAAAAAAAAACGTACCTGGGCTAAAGCTCTCTAAATCTGGCAACGCTCTGGTGATTTCTGCCGAGTCCACTTCTACCTGGAAGCCCCCTGCTGTGATACTGGAGGTGCACAGCATAGCCTTCAGATTGGTCTAGATCCTGTAAGTATGGCAGGGAGGAAGAAGGGAAGTAAAAGAAGGGTTTTATGTTTGGTAATCAGTTTGTCTGGATGAAGACTACATAAAGTTCAGTAATGTATATATGGGTTTTCTTCCCTATGCTACAGACCCGCTTTACAAGAGTTCCAGAGTTGCAGAAGTAAATCAAAAACGTATTTGTCTAGACTCAGGAATTGCAAGTGCTGGGAGTGCCGTTATTAGGGGTCATTCACACTATAGGCGCTGCGTTGTGTACTGGCGCTCATGTACTCATTGCACAGTACACACCACATGCTTTAGTGCTTCCCATAAAGCATGGGAAATGTGTGTTAAGCATAAAAAAAAGCCAAAAACCCAAGTATTTCCTAGAGATATTCTTCTGGTAATATTGATTAAAGGGAACCTACATCTCATTCTGCCTTCTATATCAGCACCAGGGGTGCTACCTTAACTTGCGGAGTGTTAGTATAAATGATAATAAACCAACAATAAATTCATGAGGAACACATGTGAGGGTTAGGTCATTATTACCATCCATATTATACCATCATCTCCAGTGGCAATTTATGGATGAATGTATAAAAAAGCATCCTATAGATTATATGAAACAGTGTTTCACAGGTTAGCACAATCTATGAAGTTTAGTACATAAAGCAGCAATGAGATAGGAGAAGGTCCTGCCTATAGAAATGATAATAGAATAGTCTATAAGGATAAAAAGGAAGGGGAATTATAGTATATTATATAATATAGTATATTTGTCATAGTACAGTCTAAGAATGTGTAGGTAGTGTCAATTCTATAAGCATTGTTAATCTGCTCATGTTCTGTATATGTTAATTATCTTTAAAATGTTAGGAAAGTATTCACATTTAAGTGGAGCTTACTGAAGAGTTGTGAATCAACAAGGTGCTATGCTTCTACAAAAGAGCATACGTCATAAAGATAAGAATAAAACATGGCCCTGCAATCTGCATATAGTATATAAGAATTACATTTATTTGGTTATTGGCATGCCCCTCTAATTATGTGCAAAGTCTGGTCAGTACTTCGGCTTCCTTTTAAAGCATTTTGTCTATATTACAGTTTTCAACTGTTCGCAAACATTTGCAGTAGGGATTTTTTTTCTTTTTGTCAGCTTTCAATGATGCAGAGTGGACTGATTGAATAGAAATATCACTGCAAGGTTAAAGATCAGCGTACTTGGGCTTCACAAATAGCATTTTTAATTATATTAATAGTATTAAAAGTTATAAGCACACACACACATTACAATGAAGCCATTAATTTGCATTAAATGGTCTTCAAATGAACCCCAGCAACCTAAGCATGTTGTGGATTGTACGGCTGCCCCTCAATGCACTAAATATTGTAAGCTGTTTATCTCACGCAATGCATCAAATGAATTGTCCAGGTATGTTAGGGTGGCCCCAGCGCATATAAAGTGTTTTAGTGTGTATTTTACCATTGAAGATTATTCCCTTGCCATGTGGGTCTTTCTTTATTACAAACCTTATTTTTTTTTTTTTTACATTTTTTTATATAATTTTTATTCAACCAAGGCAAACAGAATACAACATACAAAATCGAGGACCAATATGACGTAAAAGAATACTGACAGAA
The DNA here is from genome assembly GCA_036250615.1 of Ptychadena robeensis. Lineage (NCBI taxonomy): Eukaryota > Metazoa > Chordata > Amphibia > Anura > Ptychadenidae > Ptychadena > Ptychadena robeensis. The sequence goes on along the minus strand of CM070033.1, from coordinate 48,799,468 downwards.
AGAACAAATGGCATGATATATTGATAATATATGGAAACATTTCTCATAAAAGTAAAGCACTTCCTCATGGAACGAAGCCAATGCTAGGTGAAACTATTTGCCCAGGATGGTTTTTATATTGTAAGGAACAAATAAAGATAAGTTGTGGCAATAGGCCACAACTTAAAAACATAGCCCTCAAACCTAAATGCATGATTACTAGGATAAAGGGGCAGGAAGGAGTAATGTTGGCTATAAAATTCACAATTTTTAAGTAGATTGAATGGTAATAGATTCCTGCACACCTGGTACGATCGACCAAAAGTGATCAAAAATGATCAGACATGTTTGAATTTTTTTTGTAGATTATACAAGTGGGAACAAGCGCAATACGCATTAGCACCATGAAAAAACACTGTGTGGTAGTACGATTGTGGTAGTTGATTGATGATTGATCAACGATCGATCAAGCAAAAGTCTAGCCGTGCATGGCTGATGTAAAAAAGAGAAGAGGGGGGGGGGGGTGTATACCCTCAAGGGGGAAGACTGAATCATACTGTGCAGCTTACGTGAGGCGTGTTACACAACAGGTACATGTGAGAGGTAAGATTTATACTTATCCAAGTCTTGATAGCTCGGCCAAATAAACTTTTTGTTTATTCGTTAACTAATAAAAATGTTGCAAGATCCAATCGGCCTTATCCTAAAAGTGATATTAAAATTAAAAATAACTTGTAAATCTTTTAGACTTGTTTTCATTTGAAGTAAAAGCCAGGTAATTTCACCTTGTTTATTTAAAAGTGAAATGACTCAAGAGGCTGTTAAATATATCTCTTCCTCTAATGTGAAACCTCTAGGTGACCTGTATGATGAGAATTACCCGACATATTTGTGTTTGATGTTTCTCATGTATTCCTTACTGGAAGATTAAAGCTTCTGATTGAAGTTAAATCATTTTCTCCTGGAAAATACAAGTCTTGTGACACCAAATAGTTTGTTAAACCAATGGAGATGGTGAATCTTCAATAATGTAATCCTTACTCAGATGCGGAATGAAATCCGTGTAACCAGTTTGAAGATAATTCTTATTAAATGTAACTAAAAAGGGAAGTTTAATGTCTTGCAGACAAGTTCTGTATCAGTTGCCATGGCAGCCAGCAGCATCTCTGCGCTCAATCACTGATGGTCCTCCTTTGAGCCCCCCCCCCCCAGTCTATTTGTCCAGGTTATTTCATTTTGGTTCCAGGCTACCGGGTGAAATGCTTGAATTACGGAGAATCTCCGCATTTTTTTTTAGCATGGAGTAATGATTGTCATTGTAACATTCTATGTGGAAAGCAATGAAACCGAAATACCTACTCAGAATTGATTTGTTTCTTGCAGGCCTTGACCATGTAGAATCGCACTAATGTATATTCACTTCACACCATTGGAAATAGAAAATGATATGCCGTCTGTGCATTGGGGTCTTGTTATTTATATAGCATTGGAACCAAATCTAGGTGGAAATAATGCTCATATAAACGTGTTGGCACATAGGAAACTTTAATGAGATATACAAGTTTGGCTGGGAAGACAACTTATTTTATTTTTTTTTAACAAAAAATCCTCTTTCTCCATTCGCAGCATCTATGCTTTTAGCAGTATTTACAAGTCAGCAGCAAGTGGAAAGCTGGCAAAGTTGTAACTCCCTTGGAAATCCCTGTCAGTAACATGATGTTACAGGGAGTTTGGGGCCACACTGGAACAGAGGAAGTAACATAAATGTAATAAAAAGGGGAGAAAATATATTTTGATGAACATAAACACCCAATTATCTTGGTCTCCCAATTTTTTTGCTTTTATTGTCAGTTTAGTTTGGCTTTGCAGATAAAATTGATGTTCACACAACATTTTTATTAAAGAAATATGCAAACTGATAGCTGTGGTCTTTATCATTGCTGTATGAAGTGGATTGTTGTAAAACTAAAAGAGGTTTGTCTATTCCTTCCCCGCCATGTTCAGTGGCATGGCACAAGTCTCATTAACTGACAGTTCTCTGCAGTGAGAATGAAGATTATTCTCTAAATATGCATGCATTTTAAATTAACTGTGGTAGTCAATCTGCATGTAATCATTCTGGTAATTTTTAAAGAACTTTGCCTAAAAGTTAAGAATGTTCCCTGTGTTATTGCTAGTAAATTATTCATGGCTAGCAGAAAAACGGCTGTAAACTTTTATGTTTTTCTTTATTGTGAGCAGTTAGCCTACATTTGCATGGGCATTTTCTTGGCTGCTGTTAGCAGCAGCCCAGAAAACCACTGGGCATTCCTGTCTGCGAGGGAGAGTATTTATACAGACCCCCCATGACCGGTCCATCGGGGCGAGGGCCCGGAAACAGTCTGGCTAACACCCTATTTCGCATTCCCTGAACGTTTGTGCTACTTGGTTTCTCAGGATTTGTCATTTGCATGAGCTAAAGTCAGATCTGAAACATTTTCTACATACACAAAAGGTCCATTACTCTTAAATATTCACAAGTCTGTATAAATCTGTGTTAAGGCCCCCATACACGTCAGGGAAATCGGTGATTGATTGTAATCTATGCCAACTGTAGTAACAGATTTTTGATCTAATTATTTTGGATCGACTGAAAGCGGAATTGAATTTTAATACAACCGAATTTTCAAGCATGTCCAATAATTTTTAGATAAAAAATAAAATTGGGAACATAGATTTTCAATCAATCAACAAAAAAAGTTGATTGAATTAAGTTGATTGAATGAAAAATCTAGCCATGTATGGGGGGACCTTTAATGAGCACTTCTTTTCCGAGATAATCCATTCCACGTCGCATATCAAGGTGCTGATTAGACAGCATGGATATTGCGTTAGACTGCCCACAGTAAAAGGCCACTCTGAAATGTGTAGTTTGATCACACAGCACAGTGCCACAGATGTTGTAATGTTTGAGGGAGCGTGCAATTGGCATGCTAAAGGTGTTTCATCTTTGATATTTCATCAGCTCATGCAAAGTGGGAGGAAAACCAAAAGTGTTTATATTTTGCTCAGTGTAGTTGCACATACCATTTGTTTATCACAAGCCATTTTCAGTAGGGAATAAAGGCCCCCATACACGTCTATGGATTTTTCATCAATTTTTTTGTTGATTGATTGAAAATCTATGCCAGCCCTTGTGGTTAGATCAACCTAAACTGATTAAAATTGGGACAAAAAATTATTGAAAAAGGATTGGATGTGTTGGTAAATTTTAATTGGTTGTATTGAAATTGATCACACTTTAAGTGGATTCCCAAAAAGTTGATCAAGTATCTTGGCAAACATATAATCAATCACCAATTTCCCTGACCCCCAAAATTTATATTTTTAAGTTGATTGAACAGAAAATCTAGACGTGTATGGGGGGCTTTACTTTTCTTGTCAGCTGTCAATGGCGAGGAATAACACAGCAAGGTTAAAGATCAGCTTCAGGATCAAACCAATTTCAACAATATTATACTGTACACCACTGACTCAGTTTCCAAAAACTAACATCTACCACAATCATTTATTTCGTTCTCTGCTATGCCATTACTATATCTGCCCTGGTATACAGGCTTTTTCTTATATTTTAAACAAAGTAAAGAAGGCCCATTGCTTAACTGCCTTAAGTACACAGGACTGTTTTTAGGATTTTGTGGTTCGTAATCCAAACCCATGACTGATCTTCACCACAGACAATCTTAGCACTTTCTTTAACTGGTTATGATTTTTTGTGTGTTTTTGTGCGCTGAAGCTGATTTGTGCCATTCTTCTTGTATGCTTATTTATTCTTAATGGACCCATTATTATCTCACAGCGCTTAACCCATGAACTACTCCATGTGCATGATAGTTAGTGAAGTGATCTAGCGAAGTGTTGAAGCTTGGATCATATAAATGCAGATTTTCATGACTCAAAAGTAATGGCTGACAGAAACCACTGTATCCAGAAACCACAGGATGCATGACATCTTGAGTGCACAATGGCAGGGTAAAGTAAGGTTGACCAGACACAGGTATGACTAGCTTGATTATGGCTCTCATTTTATAGGAGGGTTAGGGGGTCAGGGAACAGGGCTTCACTAATGGTGAATTAGAAAAGCCACACTTCTGATTTATTACTTTGCTAGGTAATATTCCAGCTGTTAAAGGGAAACTTGTCATGAGAAAAACATAGAAGCTGCCGTGAAACTGTCATGCTCTCCTGCCCAAAGGTCCATTTTCTCCCTCTTATTCTTAATGAGTAAGTCAGTAACTGAGAACAATCATGCATATAAAGTACTTCTATACTTCACACTGACTTTTCACCAAAGGTTAACCCCCCCACCGATTTTTCTTTATCTAGTTTATAAAATGTTGGTAAACCTGGCCTTCTAAACAATGTTTTGTTCCCAAATGTAATTTGGAACATTAAGGTCATTGAAGGAAGATACAATATTTGGATATTTTTTCCCTTAGGGCATGTTTCTCAGTGATCGCGGCCATGTATCTGATGGAGCTCATCCCCACATCTGCGGTCGGCCGCAGTGCAGCCTGCTAATAAAACGCGGCAATCCTAGCGTATGGTCCTGGCAATACACATGAATGGACACGATTAAAAACCACATCTCCATCCACAGATTTTTATTCATGAATGGGCGTGATCAGGCAGAAAGTGAGGGAGGGGGTGGGACAGGGCATCTTGCCACACACCTCTACTTCCTGGCTGCAGGTGCCGTGGCGCGGTTCCAATTGGAATGAATAATTAGTAAAAACTATTTGGCGTCTTTAGATGGCCATACGCAAATCAATATTTTCCGTTCCGGTCAACTCTATTTTTAAGTTTATTGTACGGAAATGATTTCCCGCACACCTGGTGCGATCAACCAACATAAAACAATGGAGGAGTGATCAGACATGTTGATAAATTTTAGTTGATCGTACTAGTATCTGACAGCTTTTGTAGGTATTTCAATCAATTTGTATGTGATTGTACTATGAAGCATAAGTTCGATCGTGGAATTGATCATGTTTATGTTGATCACACTGTGGGGTGGTACAATCAATCGATGTCAGACTGGCAAACAATTTAAATCGCACTATGTGACCGTATCTAAGATCAATCCTGCAAAAGTCTACCTGTGTATGGCTATCTTTGTGCACAATAGAGGAAAGAACAGAAAAATTACAGCGTCATCTGGCTGTTCTATAAACAATATAATGCTTCACTGAAGTTTGTACCTCTTGTCATTGTCTCTAGATGGTTGTGTTCTATTGTTTAATACATTTGAGGTGCACCTATTTTTGTTCATTGATTTGCTTAAAAAAAGCTGTTCTTCTCTTCTTCATAGTAGATGTAATTACAAGAAAGAAAACTTGATCAGAATTTAGTGTTTGCTACAGATATTTTTATTAAATGTTTGTTTTTTTGCTTTAGTTACAATGACTTTATCAACAATCAGTTATGCTAATCAAAACAAAGATAAGAGGTGGTCTTTTAGCAGATCCACCCTCCTAAAGCTAGCCATACACGTCCCGATAAAATTTACGTCGATAAAACCCGACCAATGTAAGCAGTTTATCGGCCTGAAATCTGCACATGTCCACATGGTACAACAGATACAATTCGATCCAAATTGCCGATATTTTCCAATATGTTGTCTAATAACTGGCGATTATTACATGATGTAATAGTTGGTGGTAGTTTTTTTTAATGCATTATTAAAAACAGGCAGTTTAACTTAGCCTACCTAAACTAACCTAAAAAGCTTTTAAACTATGGATGATTTCTGGTGCTGTAAATCAGGATTTATCATCAGGTGTCCAGTGGACCTGATGGGAAACAGAAGTACCTTAAGATGGGTTTACACGTGTAGATTTTTTAGTTTGATCAACGAAGAATGAAAGATTTTTTGTTTGGTTGAAAAAAACATGTTGGTAAATTGGTTCTGTCATGGTAATTTCGAATGTATTTTCATTCAATATCGGCGATGAATTAAAAAAAAATCGAATGTTACATTCGATAAATGAACAAATGATGTCCGACAACGACATCGAACAAAAAATCGAATTGGCAGTTGGTTGAAGAAAAAATCTACATGTGTAAACCCAGTTTTACTCTATCCTCTCGCTCAGGTAGATCTTTTAGTGACATAAGGCTGTACAGAGGCTAGAATTGTCTTTATGAAACCTCACATTGCCATAAATGTACCCTTTTGTAGCAGTATGAAAATAATTAATCTTTAACTAATCTGACCCAAGCAAATAGACCAATGTGACAAAAAAAAAAGCCTTTAAAAAAAAAAAAAAAATCTCCTTCTTAATTTAAACTGATGGATATTACAGAAATCTGAGTTATTTATCATAATGTCATGTTTTTTTAATAGCCTTAATAGCTCATCGGTTTCTTAGAATGTTAGTGGAAATGTATGGGAGTGTGAAGTGTATGCCAAGCCAATATGTTATTTATTTTTAATTTTTGGATGCAATATAGAAAGGTTAAATGTTCAGGGACTGTAACAGAGTTGATTTGTGTCTTCATATTGGGAAATGTATGGTTCATACAAATATGAATAATTCACATTATTATTATACATTTATCAATGAATAAATTGCATGTTAAGTAGTAATTGTCTGTACAATGGATATTCAACATCAGATGAATTTGTAATTTAAGAGCATTCCAGTAGAGGGTTCTATATACGTTATAGATTTACATACAAAATCATTACAGCAAGTTTGGAGTTCAAGTGATACCGTTTATTGGCTAACTGAAGTCATTAG
>CM070033.1:48768290-48792607 GCA_036250615.1 Ptychadena robeensis | reverse complement strand
GTGACTGTTCTTGATATCAGTTAAAGTTGTAGTGGCACATGAAGTTGTTGTCCCTATTTACACTCTACTAATACAAAATCATTACATATTCTAAATATAGTTGTCACTGTTATATTCCCTCATATATCGCAAACCCTAATTAGATCAGTTTTCATAAGCAGTGGTGATCATATCCTTTATTTCATCTGCACATAAAAGGTTTAAAGGTGGTCACTCCCTTTTTGGCTTTACAGTATTGCTTTGGGCTGCCAATTTTGGACCATGCCAGTGTTAACACATGAACATGGCTGGGAGATAGTTGTCAACCAATAACGAAACGTACAGAGCTCAAACAGCTTGATTGCTGAATCTCTAATTCAGCAAAATGTTAATTGAAACAGAAAGGACATAAATAAAATGATTCTCAGCGTTGTGGCTTAAGGTTAAGTTATCAATCCTCCCCTCTTTCTGTATCATTGACCCCGACACTTCCAGTGTTCATGATTCCTTAGGGGGCATTCACATGGGCGCCTGGAAACGCAGTGTTCGCAGCCCGGAACGTGTACATGCCTAAAGCCTCCCATACACCTTTAGATCACTCCATACAATTTCCTTTAGATCAACCAACAACTATGTAGTGCCGGGTCCTCCCTGATAGAATACATAGTGATTGGAAGGTTTAGAAAGGTCCTCATATTACATGGTTTTGGTAGAACATAAGTTGATTGTACAGAAAATGTATGGTAAGGTGTAAGAGGGCCTTAACAGTATTATTCTGGAAACCCAGCAGTACAGCTGAACCCCTACTGAAGTGTCTAAAATTTAATTCAAACGCACACCGCAAAATGTAATCAGCCCTGCCTGACAGATTGGATCCTCCTGTGTACTGGCCAGGTCTAGATATGTACGCCATGCTCCTATGGTGGTGTCATAATGATCACTTTGACCTCCCAAAGTTCCTTTGTAGTCAGATGCTTAACCATATGTTCTGATTAAATTACAGAAGAACTATGAGTACTGTTCTAGTCTTGAGATTGCAAAGTCAATTGTAGTTTATATGCTTAAATATACACACCTCAGGTCACTAAGCTATAACAATGATTATTTTCCACAATGAAAAGTTAAAATATCTCGCATGGTTGCACACAACCTGTGTATTATACAGATGTTCTTTTAAGTTTGCTTACCCTACTAAGATGTGTGACGTTCTTGCCTTTCCTTAAAAGAAAAATGATCAAGCAAAGCACATTTAATTTTACTTTTAAGTAACAAAACAACAAGATGGTTCCTTTTCACAAGTACCTTTTAGTTCTTTATGCCCGATAAATAGCCCGATCAACCAAGCCCGATCGAAGTTTGCCGATAAAAAAATCGGCGTTTTCTCGGATGATCTAACAAAAAAAATCCCCTCATAGAAAAAATGATTTTTGAACGATGTAACAGTTTTGATCGTACATCATAGTCGGAGTTTATCGTCATTTTTGTCGTCCAATTTTTCATTCAATGGGAAGTAATAGTAATATCAGGGATGATCGGTGTTCATTTAGTCGGGCGCTACTAGTAAAGTAGAACGATGTAACCGGACCGATTAAAATTTTCCAACATGTCCGATCATGTGATGGCTGATTTTCTGCTAAATTTTGATCGGGAAAGCTCTGTCAGACCATGTGGGCAAAACCAGATTTATGCCCGATTAACGAAAAACTTCGATCGGGCTTGGTTGATTGGGCTATTTATCGGGCTGTGTATGGCTAGCATTAGTTACCTCTTAGCACCATTGACGTAATGCAGACCTTTGTGATTGAAGTTAATGAAGTTCATGACCTAGTAACAAGTGGTAAAATTCACCATACTTTTTGGCAAAAGGCCTTCAGGTTCTATGAACTTGTTGGGTTTTCATTTTATGAACTGCTTATATAAAACCTCACCAAAGATATTGATGCCACACAATAATGGCCTTTATTTTTTATGTTATAGCCATTAAAGGGTCAACGTAACCTTTGGCCATTGTGATAGTGAAAGAATTAGGTTCTACCCCATGTACTTTGTCCAGACTGATGCTTGCAAATTGTACTATATTATGTATAATCTGTAGCACCTAGCACATCAGACATCTACGTCCATGCTTCACAGTTGGGATGGGATATGTATTTGGCTTTTCTGTGTTCTGCTGGAAAGGTTATTGTATGTAGATTTCCATTTCTTCTTGAATAACACACACACCTATGTCTGACCACGGCTCGATTGATTTTATATTCAATTTCAGTTAAAAAAATAAAAAAAAAGATCGATCAATTCTGGTAATTTATTTAAAAATGATCAAGTTAATTTGATAACAATAAAACCTTGGAATTACGATGAGTAAAAACTTTCAGATTGTGTTTAATGATGGGTTGAATATTTTTAGGTCAGATGTCTTCTCTGCCATGCTTCACATGTGTAGTTTCTAGAACTGTGGAGGGAAGTACGAGCCATGAGGAATGTAGAAAGTGTCAGTGAGATAATAATGTGAATTTAATAGCTGAAACAAATGGGCCTAGTAATGGGCCTGATAAACTGATGGAGAATTAAAACATATAGTTTACAGAACATGAAACACAACTTTAAAGATGTTTTTTTTTTTCAATTTATTGTAATGAAAATAACAAATAGGACAAAAAAATGAAAAAGTTAAGGGTCATAACTTTTGTAGAGACACCTTTTGCAGCAATCACAGCTCCAAGTTGCTTTGGATAAGTCTCTATGAGCTTGCCACGTCTTACCACTGGGATTTTTGCCCACCCCTCCTTACAAAACTGCTCCAGCTCCTTTAAGATAAATGGTTTGTGCTTGTGAATAGCAATCTTTAAATCTGACCACAGAACACTGTGCACAGATTGAACACAGAATGGATTAATATCTAAGTTTTGACAAGGCCATTCCAACACATTAACATGGTTCCCCTTAAACCACTCAAGTGTTACTTTAGCAGTTGGTTTGGGCCATTGTCCTGCTGGAAGGTAAACTCTGTCCTAGACTCAAATCATACACAGAGTGGTACAGATTTCCTCAAGAACATCCCTGTATTTAGCACCATCCATCTTTCCCTCAACCCTGACCAGCCTCCCAGTCCTGGCTGCTGAAAAACATTCCCACAACTTTATGCTTCCACCACCATGTTTCACTGTGGGAATGGTATTCTTTGAGTGATGTGATGGGTTTGTACCAGAAATAGCTTTTTCTTTGATAGACGAAAAGTTCAAGCTTCGTCTCATCAGACAGTCTCCCATATGCTTTTTCGAAAACTAACAATGTGCCTTTTTGTTTCTAGCTGAAAGTAATGGCTTTCTTTCTTGCCACTCTGCCATAAAGGCCAACTCTATGAAGCATATGGCTTATTGTCGGCCTATGTACAGATACTCCAGTCCCTGCTGTGGAACTCTGCAGGTCCTCCAGGGTTAACTTAGGTCTCTGTGCTTATTCATGCCATCCTTGCCCGGTCCATGAGTTTTGGTTGGTGGCCGTCTCTTGGCAGGTTTGCTCTTGTGCCTTGTTCTTTCCATTTTGTTATGATTTGACTGCTTCAAAGATTTGGATATTTTTTTTATATCCTAACCCTGAGGAAAAAGGTGTATATATATTTAATGACAGATCATATGACACTTAGACGGGTGGACATCATTTGATGTGACTTCTTAAGGTTATTGGTTGTGCCAGAGCTTTTTGTTGTCTTCCTAACAAAGGGGGTAAATACGTACATGCATGCCAATTTTCTGTTTTGTATTTTTTAACAATCGTTTTATATATTAATCTCATTACACTTCACTAACTTGGACTATTGTGTTCTGATGCATCACATGTAACATTGAACTTAAGGCTGTAATGTACCAACATTTTAAAAAGGCAATGGGGTGTGAATACTTCTGCAATTCACTGTATAGTACCAAATGTGAGAAGCAGAGGCAAAGGGAAGACCTTCCTTCTTACAGCCGCCCGGTGGATTGGGAAGGAGTGACCACCTGTGGTCAGATGCACAGTTTATCGTTCTGTTTTTAGGATATGTTGCATATTTTTTTTTTATTTAAAATAGTTTTACACAGTATTAAGTTTAATCCTTTTAGGTTGTGTTTTTGTATCTGTTTAGCTGGCTCTGCTTCCAGGAAAGCTGGATATGGTAAAGATTATCTTGCTTTTATGCAAGCTTTTTAGAGCGTGATATTTAAATACTGTTTTCCCTATTTGATATGATGATGAGATTGGAGCATTGTGTTTGTGCTGTGAGATATCAGGGCAGGAGCCGAGTTCTTTATACTATTCAACATCTTATTCTTTAAGAGCATGCAGCAGTAACATGATTTTGCATCTCTGTTCATAAAATGGTAATGGGGTTCTTTAATAGTATGCTTAAGTAGACTGAATTACATTTGTGCAGATAGCAATGATAATCTCTCAGGTGGCTGAATCTTTTCACACTGTAGTTAATAGATGGCTTTCATTACAAATGCTTCATTTATTCCTGAATGTGTTTAATGTTGTTTTAAAATCCCAAGGTGATGCATACCAATCGATCGCTTTGTTATAGTTTAGTACATTAGCACTCCTTTGCGGCGTTATGTAAAGGGTATCACTTAAAGTGGGTTTACACCTGTAGATTTTTTCGTTCAACAAAAAACTAAAAAATTTTTGGTTGATTGAAGAAAAATCTAAAATGGCCAATTTGTTCCATGGATAAATTTTGTTCGAACTAAAAATAGTTTTTAAACGTCATCGAACATGTTGGTAAAATTTTATCTATTGTTGTAACTTCGAATGTATTTTCACTCGATATCATCATGGATGGAAAAAAAAAATCTAATGCTACATTTGATAAATGAACAAATTATATTCTAAACAACATCGGACAAAAAAAAACAACTGGCAGTTGAAAAAATCTACATGTGTAAACCCACCTTTTAAACTTCAAACTCTCTCTAAGGAAAAAATGAAATAAATAGTTTTAATAGAAGACCGATACGTACCTCCCCCACTGCACTAACCTAACATTTTTGCTCTTACAAAAGCTTCGGCCATCTTCAAACCTTCACTTCCCTCGTAACTCTGGGTATTTGTTACTTTCTGGTCACTGGTGTCTCTGGCGTCACATAGATGACCACTGAATAGGCAGAGCCACTAATCTACCATTTCTGAAAGTGTAGGATGTGAAGATTCAGGTGAACCAAGCCTGTTTTTTTGGACAGCGCAACAAGAAATGGTAGATGGCTACTCCACTGCAGTCAAAGCCAAGTGTTTTATGCAAAGCAGGGATAGTACACGCCCATTGAGTCATTAAACGAGTCACAAATGCGTTGAAAACTGGACCCTTGTGTTCTCAATGCATTTTTATCTTGCTTTTCCCATGGGACTGCAATGAACCTTTTCTTTCCACTCTTATTCAAAATAAAATTCTAAAAAGTTATTTTGACAGGGCATTGTGGTTTAATGCTAGGATAAAAGATATTGCTGTAGTTAGAATGTAACTTTTATAACCATGATCAATAATGTCTAAATAATCTAGGCGAAGATTAGCTCTGTTAACTGGTCTTCTTACCTAAATCATTTTGTCTCTGTAAAATGTAGTTTTTTGGGTACTGAGAATATGTTTATGTCTATTAAATCATATGAAGCTCTATGGTTTACAACATGGTAGGCCAGCTAAATTAAGACATCTAGTGCCAGGATAATGTTATGCAATAAATAATAATACATGTATTTTTCTAGAGATGGTGGAATGAAAATTTGAGTTATTTAACCTATGTACCACTATGTACAGAAATCTGGAACTCAGTGGGCCACCTGGGTGGTTACCTTTTTCATGCCGCTTTTGGCACAGAAAACCGGACTGAATCAGATGACCAGGTTAATCCCTCTCTCTTTCAGGAGCATGCAAGCCAGTTAATGTGTTCTATTTAATGTAAAATAACAATGACACTTTCTGTTTTGGACTTCAATTTACCAGGAAATTTGAGGTATTTGCCTACTTTTGTTTCGGTTTATTGTCTTTTTATAAAAGTTTAGTGCATCATTTCAAACTTAATTTTCATATTGCTATTTTATATAAACCATTCATTGAATCCACCAAAATTGCTATATTGTGATGCATATCGGGATATAAATTGAGCGTTATCAGGATATGAAATTTTGCTAATATTGCACAAACATAATGTTTATTATCCTCCTGGGTGTTCTTGATTGATCATGAATTGATTCATTGAATCATTGATTGACATAACTGGGGGCCTGTCCAAAAGATTTCCCTGGCGAATCTGTGTATCGGCGTATGTGTGGGTTAGCCCACTATGTTAATGGAGGGCCGTGATTCCCAGCACGATTCTGGCGTCACCGGTGAATCGTGCTCGGGACCTCCCAGAGAGCAGAAAATCGTGGTGGTATTTAATATGCTTTAAAAAAAAAGTGCGCCACATGCATAACGCTCAGGAGGGTAGTTCAAACCTAAAATGTTTACAATTTGTAATCTATACGTTGTCGTCTTTGAAAAACATGAACACATTGTGTCCTAAATGATTTTTGAACACTGTCATTGAACTTCAGTGCAGTAAAGGGTTAACGCCCATTGATCTTTGTGGACCTAGAAAAGGTACGCCTTTTACAGGATAAACACTTCTACAGAACCATTTTTGCGGTTTTCTAATGTAATCTGCTTTCTGTGATTTCATTATTTCTAATCTGTTTCCTCTGTCAGTGAGGTTACAGTGCAGACTAATCCTATCATTGGGAAACTTTTCTTCCAAAGTCATTGCAGAGAGATGTACAGTAACACGTTGCTGTTCTCTAGTAAAACGTTTCTATTACCGTGTATTTTATTCAGTTATGATATCTGCTGTAACTTTTTATTCCCCCAATGTTAAAAAGTTTCCTGTGTGATTTAACACCTCTTATTTAAGTCTGTATTTATGTAGCCTCCAGCTAGTTTCTGATACATTTATTGTCCAATCTGGGTAATAACACCTTTCAAATTTCCTTGGCAATCTCTTTTACCCATCAAAGTAATCTTAACAAATGGTGCACCTTGCTGGGAACATGTTTATATTTTCAGATTATGGTGGATATAAATATTTTGATTCTGTTAATAGGCTAGTCAATTGAGTAACAGTATATCTCATTTGGCAAACCTGTTGGCTGGAAATTGGTGAATGTGCTTATATTTCGGCCCAGCAGGGTTGCCATTGATGATAGGCCAAGCATTTTATTTATAGTCATATTGACAAAGACCTAATTTTTATTGCTGTTTTAGGTAAAATATGCAGTGATTATTCCTTTATTCCATTGATGTTATGATCTGCTTTCAGATTATCATTGGGTTGTTCTTACAAAAAAGTTTTTATAATCTTTGGTACCCACATACTGTTCACTGAGCCATACACGGTTAGGGCTTGTTTCCACTGATGCGGTTTGCTGCGGTTGTATCCGCGAGGCTGCCGCCCCTCCGACTGCATCCATAGGCAAAGCATCAGCCAGGCTCCACTGGTGCAGCCGAGTGCGGATGCGGTGCGGTTCTGAACGCTCGCTACAGCGTTTTCGTGCGGAAACCGCAACTGACCGCATCCCTTAGCATGGGGGCTGCCCAGAGTCTGCATCCGACCGCACGGACGTCCGCTTTACAAACAGCTTGGCGGGAGCGGCTGAAGCCGCGCGGATACAACCGCAGCAACGATCAACTTTTTTGTTGATTGTTTTACCAACATGAACATAATCAACTGAGCAGTGACCATGTTGGTAAATTTCAGACCATCGTACAAGTATCCGGGGTTTTGATTCATGTGTGATACTATGGACCATGCACACAGGGCTTGGCAATCGATCAGTTATGCATTGATTGCACTGTGTTGTGCTGCTGACCAACATTAGCCTGACAGTGAATATTTAAATTGCACAAGCTGTTTGATCAGTGCAGCAAAGGTTGATGTATTTGTGGCCACCATTTTTTGTCTTGTCTGCTCATGGATTACATTCAACTGTGCTGGCCCCCCAAACTCATACTTACCTCTTGAATGTTTCCTATGTGTAGTCATTGAGTGATGACATTTAAGAATATCTGCATGTCCAATTGTGTAGCTCTGTATGAATTAAATAATTTTAAGATTATTATATAGATCCATAAAATGGACAGCACACCATGACCTACTGTTTACAAGAATATTTTTTCTTATGTAAAGGCATTGAGGAGCTCAGTGTTGAAGATTTCAGAATTACAGTAGGGCTCAATCACACTGTACATGCCGTGTTCTGGCATTGCACACATTATGCACTAGTGCAGGCATTGCACATTATACTCTATATCAGACGCACTTGTATTGGAAAGCCTAGTGTGTCAAAAATTCATGCAGAGGTGTTATGCGATAACGCACTTCCATGGATAAGGCAGGAAGTATGAAAATCTGTCTATCATAAGCACTGCATAACATTCGGTTTGGTTTTAGTTTAGCGTTAAAGGACCCCTTACATGTCTATTCCTTTAAAAAAAAATGTTTCTATAAATAGTAAGGAGAAGTACCCGTGAAGGTTATGGTGAGAAGGGAGGAAAGGAATCAAAAAGCCCTCAACTCAAGCAGTGCATAGCACAAATCAAGCCTTCTTAAAACAGAAGGTATTTACACGGCCCAATCCAGCACAAATCCCAAAACTTTAGGTGGAAGCCTTCGTTTTGGGACAGTGGGCGGAGCCATGCAAATTATTCCTTTTCGCCCCATCAGCCAGATTCACATCCAGAAACCGCTGGTGTACAGTGCAAATATAGCCTTTTTGGTACAGAGCCATTTATTCCAAACTGCATACAGCTGTTTCAGGCTACTCGGCCATCATCAGTGCAGTGCATGGAAACCATGGCTCTATGGTGTGGGGCTTGGAAGCCGAACAAACACTGCACTGATGATGGCCGAGTAGCCTGAAACAGCTGTATGCAGTTTGGAATAAATGGCTCTGTACCAAAAAGGCTATATTTGCACTGTACACCAGCGGTTTCTGGATGTGAATCTGGCTGATGGGGTGAAAAGGAATAATTTGCATGGCTCCGCCCACTGTCCCAAAACGAAGGCTTCCACCTAAAGTTTTGGGATTTGTGCTGGATTGGGCCGTGTAAATACCTTCTGTTTTAAGAAGGCTCGATTTGTGCTATAAATAGTAAGTAATTGTGTGTTGTAATTTTATGGATCTATACTATGCAATAAATATGATGTGTGATATTCAGTACCTTTAACCTCCCTAGCGCACTGCTGAGGTCCAGATTTCTGTACCAAAAGTGCACCATAGACTTCAATGGTAAATTTTTCTTTATGTTGTAGGCCTGTTACTTCCCAAAATATGTCCGTAGAAGGGTCTAATAGACATCCTGAATATAATAATGTTTGAAACACACAATTATGTAGAATAAAACATTTTTTTTTATACATTTTATGAGAAAACACAAAAATCAGGGCAAAAAGCTATGCTGCTATGTACTAAATCTCGCCCAAATAAAGTCTCTGGTGCTAATGGTGCTAATTTGCAGTTAACCCTTTCTAACCTGGTGTGATGGATGTGATAAAATCACACCAGGGAAGAGAGGGTTACTGCAAACGGACACATCTGGGGCACCAGTCACATTATTTGGGCGAGATTTAGTACATAGGTGTACATTAAAAGCAGTATTCTTTATAGAAAACTGCTTTCTTTCAATTAACTTTTCAAATCCCCCCCCCCCCCGATGTGACATCATCACGTCACTCAGAGGGGGGGGAAGAGACGGAAGAGCAGCATGCAAGACAGCATGTCACATCGGGGACACCAGGACAGCGCAAAACAGTAAGTATGCGCTGCCGGAGCCCCGATGTGTACTGGACGGCACAGCACTAGCATAGTAGCACTAGCAGCGCTGGACGAGATAGTGCCGTCCCGACCGCTAGGGTGGTTAAAGTCACAAATAATGGTGTGTTTTCAGGTAGTTGTTGTTCAAATTATGTGTTGTGTGGTGCTGTTGCTCTCTTGTATGCCCCCCCTTCCAGCCATACCATTATCATATTATATTTACCATATTAAATGGCTCATAAGGTGCTCTGTGGTATAGGGTGCACTCACTCTGCTGGCCGGAGCTCAGTCCAGCCCAGTCATGCAGCTTCTGTATGTAAGTTGGGCAGCTTGAGCCCAATTGACATAATGTGCAGATGGAAGAGACGCCCAGGCCACTCTCCCATGTGCCACTGTGTGCGAGTTGGGCTCCAGCAGTTCAGCAGGGGTGGACCATTCCTATGCACTGTGTAGCACGCTGCTTTACTGGCAGCTCTTTCATCTGGCATAGCTGTTCTTTGTTTATGTCAGTTGGGCTGTGCTGACATAAACAATACAGGACAGATAGAGATCCACCTGTAGCTGTGTCCCCCTATCTTATGGGATAAAATATACAGTTATTGTTACACAAATGTTGCCTTGGTTAACACACTGCAGCTCAAATGAGTGCTATGGTGTGCATTAACCCTCTGGGTGTTACAGCAGATGCAGTCTAATTTGCTTGCATCGGAGTAGTTTTGGATTATGAAACAATTTGAGTTTGGTGCATTGTTATGAATAGGTGTGGATTTCATATAAAGGAATGTGGGAAATTGTGTATTTTGAAGACGTTTTCAATTTAAGAAAGATGAAGATGAAAGAAGTTTTATGTTTCTAGGAGAGGTTGTAAAAGTGAATTGTGTTTACTTTTTGATTTAACTTGGATGTTTGCTTTGCTTTATTTGCCTTTCAATCCATGATCTTGACCTTCTGCTTTCTTCTTTTGTAGACAAACTTGCTATTGAAGGCATAGTGGTACAACGTGCTGAATGCAGGCCAGCAGCCAGTGAACACTACATGCAGATGAAGAGGTGAGCCATGGCTTATAGGTGTTTATGATTTAACCCCGTTCTTTATTAAACTTTTTATATTCTATACTGTAAAATGTTACTGTAAAAGTGCAAATTAGTGGTGTCAAACTCTTGAGCCACTAGCAAGTGTGGCCTTCATTAGTTAACCAGCGTGCATTCACCCTTCTAACATAGAAGTGTTTTTCTATGTAGTACCTTGCTTGGTTTATAGAGAGCTGAGGAAATGATCTCACTTATTTCCACTGGACTCAGGGAAAGCAAAAGCTGAACCTTCTGCATCTGATGGCAATCTTGCACTGCAGCACTGGGAGGAAGCAAGATTCCATGGAATGGGTGTGCAGATATTACATGACTATCCTCCTGCTCTATTCCTGTACCGTGTGTTTTAAAGGTTCCTGCCCCCCCCCCCCCCGCCCCTCCCGATGAGCTCACCCTCCAACCCCCCTGCTTTGGCAATGTGTTTACAAGTCACTGATTGTTAGAAATTGTTTAATAAGGGAGTGGTAGCAACACTGTCGCCAATGTGGGATTTGTTGTGGTCACAGGTAACCGTATTTAATGTTTGTACCAAATAAAATTTGAGCGTGAAGGACAGATTCTCTTCGCATCAGCACTTTCACTACCCAATATGAAGGGGGATTTTTAAGGCACCCATATACAGTAGTCATCAATTGAATGTACATTATTTATTATTGCAGTGTTACAGTTGGGTAATGAAAGTGCTGATATGAAGACCATCTGTCCTTCACTTTAAAATTTTTTTGGGGTACAAACATGAGTTATGGGATGTTGCACAAAAATACATATATAGGGAAAAGGGAGCTAGATATTTATTGAAATGTGAGTATCTTAATTGCGTTATTGCGGCGCTGACTGTAATGCTGGCGATCATTAAAGCTTGTTGCTCCTAATGCATTTCTTTTATTGCTAGTGGTTACTTTTGCTATAGGTGACCCTAATGCAGGAAGCTTTAGCTGACCATATGCTTTGAAATTTACCGTATTTTTCGTTGTATAAGACACACTTTTTCACCCCCAAAATTGGGGGCAAAAAGTGCCTGCGTCTTATGGTCTGTCAGTTGAGAGATGCTGGCCAGTGTCCAGCTCTCTTATCTGAACTGTGTATTTGCCTATGCCAGCTCAAAGTTCTGCTGCCATAAGCAATGAAGAGAAAGATAGATGATCATCAATATCTTTCTCTCCTGTCCGTGGGAACTGCGATCACTCTGCAGCTCCCATGAACACAGTAACAACTCATCACAGTAAAGGTGGCCATACACAGGTCGATTTCACACTCGATTCCTGGCCGATCGATCACCAGGCACGTGCACGCCGATCGATCGACGAGGAATCGAGTGCAGCCCACCTTGACCGATAGACCACGACCGATTGACATGGCCCCCAAATCGGATTGGCCAGGGAACCAACCTGTTGGTGTTTTCTGATCGATCGGGCACACATCAAGGGGCGTTGACACTTGTGAATCGATTGACTGGTAACAGAATCGTCGGTGGCCTAAGGTGGTAGGCACAGACTTGTATGGTCGATCGATCGACGCCTGTGACTTCACTGGAGCCGATCGGATCGTTGATCGATCACTCAGGAATCGACACGTGTATGGCTAGCTTTACAGCTGATCGGCAGAGCAGAGGCGAGTAGGGGACAGCCTGCCCCCCCCCCCCCTTCCTGCAGATCAGTGTGAAGTATGATGTGTTATTTTTTTTTTTCCTGGTTTTCCTGCCCTAAAAACTGGGGGCGTCTTATACGGGCGAAAAATATGGTATGTTTTGCAAATGGACTGGCCACATAATACCTTAGCTTGGGTAGCACATTTGTATAACTATCTAAAAGCCAACCAATTGCTTGCATTGAGGAGTTTTGGGTCATGATTTCAGGAAAAATAATAATGATTTAGAAAAATAATAATTGTTACCTCATCCCTTCTTTGGGTCGCTGACTGTAACGCTGGCGATTGTTAAAGCTTGTGAGCCTAATGCTGGTTATCACTTCTTTTATTGCTGGTGGTTACTATTGCTATAGGTGACCCTAATGCAGGAAGCTTTAGCTGACCCTATGCTCCAGAAAAATGTTGTGCAAATGGACGGTCACATAAGAACTCAAGCATTGAGGAGTTCTGGAGCATGATTTTAGCCACTGTAGAAACATCTTTGTTTCTGCAGTTCCCTTTTGGATCCTGAACATTTGTGCAATATAAAACCCACAATAGATGGACTGCACTATGGGAACACCTTTTGAATGTTATACATCCTTTTCCATTCCATTAAAAAAATCCAATTTCTTAGAATAATGCTAGCAATTAAAGCCATGCAGCCAGTATGCCTGTATGATTTCTCTATCTTGGAGCACTTGTCTAAAGTCTTTATCTAGTTAATTGCATGCGCCATCATTATGAAGTATTGCTAATTAAACCCCCAGAGATTTGATTGCTTAATAAGTTTAGCAGAAAGTGGGGAAGTTTATGTTGTATAGCACTTGGAAACACAGACTTCACTCTATGTTGTTTAATTGTCATGGGATCCCCATGCTGGAAGTAGATTTGTGATTGACAGAGTAATTTTTTTTATAGAAAGATGTTCATTGTCCCTTCAAATTTCAACCCCCCACCCCACCCTGCAAATTCCAAAACACATTAATTGACTGAAAAATTTCCTGGTGATGGCTTGCTACCAAAAGAAGTTCATGTAGAATAAACTATTTTTTGCCCATTGTGTATTTTTTATATTTATAAAGGGCATAAATCCTTTTTCATCTGAAATAGAGCAATAAAAATGTTCTTTGTATGTAGGAAAATGCCCGGATGGCCTTTTAAACCTTTCATAGACTTCATTTTCTGCTGCAGACACTGATTGAGGGGGATGCAGAAAGTTCAACAACGCACACTGCATTTTTATTCTAATGTTGAATTTCTAACCTCTCATTAGCATTACTAATGACTAGTAAACATAAACACTAAATTAAGAAAAGCTAATAAAATAGTCTGTCCGCTTTCTCAAAGCAGCAAGCTCCGTTGGTTAATCATTGTACGCACTCCATCTCAGACATGTTAAAATATAGAGGTGTCTCCCCAGGTCCTTTATTGATCCTTCATACTGGATTGCGGAATCCCCTGCAACACTTATATTCCTTCCTGGCACAAGAAGGCACAATCTAAAGTATAAATGAGGGCCATCTCCTAATTAAGGAACCATGCAGCATTGTTGCCATACCCTTGCAGAAAGCTACAATACATAGTGGGCAAGCAGAACATGTATTTGGTTAAGGGGAAACAAATTGTAGATGCACTTAAAATTAAAGGAGCATTCATACGGGTGATTTCCATAAGGTGCCCGTCTGCCCCTGTGTTCGGGTGCTTGAGAAATACCTGGGGGACACCTCATGTCTTTCTGGCTGTCGCTTTTCGGTACCAGGATGCTGGAAACGCTGTGTGCATAAAAGGCTGTAATTTTCTCTCTCATCACTGATTTTCCAGTATCTGGGAGATAGCGCATGCGAAACAAGAATTACATTTTTACAAAATCCTTCTCTTTTGTACTTTAAGCTTTCTTAATTGTTTCTATACTGCTCATACCCTGTTTCCCCTATGATAAGCCATCCTTATCAAATAAGCCACCCCCCGATTTTTGCCCAAAACTTTAAGATAAGTCACCCCCCGCAAATAAGTCACCCACCGATACCTGCCCCTGGCCGAATCTCCCGTTTGGGTGATACAATGGGTAACTGTGTGCCTCCATGTGAATCCACCAGAGCTGGCTGCAGTGCAGGAAGGACAAGCAAGCTGTTAATCCATTCCTTAAAGGAGTCTGTTACCCGGCCGTACTGGGTAAAAAAAGTAAGTCAGTAAAGGGGAAGGGGACAATGATTGTCACAGAGTGATCAAAGGGGACAATGATTGTCACAGAGTGATCAAAGGGAACAATGTTTGGCACAGAGTGATCAGAATAAGACATCCACCTGAAAATAAGACCTAGGGCATATTTTTGCATTTCAAAAAATAAAAGACAGTGCCTTATCATTGGGGAAACAGGGTAGTATCCAGCAGTCTTAACAAGTTTGTATTTTAGAAGTGGCCATTTGCCACTCAGGCCAGGCCAGGCTTTGCACTCCCATTCTTGTTACACCTATCTTCAATATCATGACAGACAGACACACGGTCTGTAACTTAACAAAAAATTCCATTAGAATTGACAGCATCAATTCATCTAAAAAAATTTTGGTTTCGGAACCCTGGAAATGCTGCAGCCGCATAGAGAATCTTAGCTTTCCAGGGATATGCAGGGTTCATACATAGTTCGTACTGGGTACCAACTGGACTCATCATGAACACTAGGGAGGTTAAAGAACATAAAATGTAATTAATCAGGGAGTCAAGTTTTCTCATAGCGGAGTTTTCAAACGCCTCCAGTACTTGGTCGAGCTGCTTATCGTTTTTCTGTACAGACACCTATGCGTTAATGCGTCCTTAAAGCTTTTGGCCATTAAACGACTTGGTTTTTTAAGGCCTGTGAAAATGAAGCCTAGTCTTTTCTCCATTAATGTTTGATCGATAGTGGTCAAACAATGGGTAAGAACTGGTGATCATGCCAGTTGTTTAGTCTCCCTCATTCCCAACAACCCTTTTATCTATATATGCTTATATCTGCAACACTGATCTCTATAGTAGCATGGTCTGTATTTCTTTTTCTGGTTTACTGACGTCGCATGACTGCAGATTCTCCAATCCTGAATACAGCAGTGACATCACAAGTCCGCTGACCTGTTAATGTTTAGGTCCCCCCTCTAAATTAGTGTAGTTATGAATGGAGGATATGAATCGCATGACCAGAATAAAATGCCTAAAAAAAGTATTTATGCTGCTCACAATATTGTGATTAAGAAATGTTTTTATTTAAAACCACCGATAGGTAAAGTTAATTTTGTTAAGATGATGCCTGTCTAGCAGTGAAATATTTTGTTATTATTATCTTTGATCTATATAGCACCAACATATAACAGCGCTGTACATTAAATTCGTGGAGATGCAACACAAGATAGCTTAGAGGTACGGGTTATGACACAGGAGTTGAGAACCCTGCCCGACTGAGCGTATGATCTTATATTGGGCTTCTTGTTGGACTCTGTGTGAGGTAGTTGAGGTGGCCTTTCTGGTTAAATGTCATAGAAGAGCAACTTTAATACAAAATGCAAATAGACTAATATGACCCATGAAGTGCGTGAACGCCCGGTGCATTGCAGCTTAGTGTTAGTCTTGGTGTAAATGGAACTTTTCATGAAAAATGAATGAGCAAGCCTTCACGGCGGACAACTTACCAACCCAATATTCTGTACATAATGATTTGCTGAGCACCACAGACCAGAACTGTACATCCACTCAATCGCTCATGTTAACTGGAAGTGGAAATAAAGCATGCATGTATATGCACTGGATTGTTTTCTCCAAACAACATCTGTACACAGGAAACATGACAGATCATTTGCCAAGGGAAATCTTTTTGGCACCAAAAACTTTCAAATTGTTAGCTAAAAGGTGTGTACACATGACTGAGGTCTACATCTTTCTAATGATCCTTATCTCTAATACTTGATATTGTCTTTTATATGCATAACCATTCAACCAGGTATCCCAACTGTGATATTTTAGCATTTTTGAATACAATTTGCCAATTAGTAAGATATGTTCTGTGACAGCTGGATCTAACGTTTGAATTGTTGCCCATGGTGAGTAATTACTAATTTAGCTTTAGACATCTGGGACAATTAGGAAGATGATGTGCGGATAGACAATAGAGAGGCACATCAAAGTGTGGTTACTGAGCTATTGATTATTGACATTGCCAGGAATTCTGGGCCAGCGCTGACATCGATGTTTGTTTTATGAACAAGTCTGCTCCACATGGGGCTTTATGCAGAAAGGTAGCATGTATCTGTGAGTCTATTGTTGCCTGAGCCTGTGGGTGTTGGGTTAAAAGACATAACTGAATAAATAAATTCTGTTTCACAAAATGCCATGGAGGGTGTTAGATCCTGTGCGCTCATGGCTTGTCTCATGCTGTGCTTTAATGCCTCCTAAATGCTCTTCCCTCTGCACTTTCTATCTGCTTGTGAATAAGGCTATTGCTGGCCTTGAAATGTGCCATCTTTGTCAGCAATACAATGAAGTGGAACATCTGTTATGAATACAGAGTATTTGGCCATGTTCCCACTTAGGTGATTAATCGCCTGCGGAATTGCTGGTGGGAGATCGCCAGACGATTTTCCCTTATGATTTAAAAAAAACAAAAAATGCTACCATTCTAAAAAAAAAATTGCCTCCATAGAGAATGAATGGAACGATTTTTGATTGCCTCCACACGCTATAGCAAATCGCCTCCATCCATCTCTGGGTATAATCGGCGAAAAATATTTGGTTGCCTCTGACTTTCCCCCTGTGAGATTGGTTCTGGGTTGGGGTTCTCCATTTCATTTGCTTTCTTCTTTCCACATCACTAACGTTTAAAGTGGGTCTGAATCACCTATTTGAAATTTAGGTTATCTTAAGGGGAATTCATGTTTCATAAGCCTAAGCAGTGCATTTGGTAATGTGACTATTGTGTTGCTCAGTGTTACAGAAAAAAACTGTAGTAAACATGGCTGCCTCCACTCAGATACTCAGCGCAGAACTAGGCAATCAAGGTGAGTAATGGGAAAGGGTTTAGCAGCAGAGAGACCACAATATGGTTTGGAGCAGTCTTTTATCTACTTTCCCATTTTGGTAGCAAGCTTTCACAATTTATTTCCTTCTTAAATTAAATATGCCCAAAAAACGTAGTCAATTATTTGACTGCATTGGGAATGGATCAAACCTAACTAATAATCTAAAATACTTGACTATGTATGTACAGAGTAAAACAATGTAACCACATTTCTTATATTTATAAATACTGTATTGAGCAAGGTCTTATTAAGTAGCATTATTATTTTGCAGCACAACCTTAAGTTTCTGTCATTCTGCCAATGGATTTGATTTGGCCTTAAAACAGCCTAAAACTTTACAATCAGGCTTAGAATAAGCTATATTCAAATACCAGGACTTGGAATGTCACTCACAATGCTGCTTTGGCTGTACTTGTATGTATGCAACAGGGTCACTATATATGAAAGGTGGTAACTAATGTGTGGCTTTGTATATCCATCAGCTACTAACAGCCTTATTAGTCCTCTACCCTCTTGGTACTCCGGATTTCTGATTCTTACCTGGCATTTAGTTTGGCGGGTATAATTTATGTGTAGCGTAGATAGATGCTATTTTATATTTTGGAGTCATGTTGTGGCTCTGTTCCCCCAGTGCAGCCACTACTTGGAGAACCTCTGGCTATAGCCTATAGCAGTGGTGGGCAACTTAGTTGATATGGAGGGCCACAAGTGTGACCCTTGGCATCACTAAAGGGCCGCACATAACATTTTCAATCCATACTGACTTGTATAAGCATTTTATAATGAAAAAAGGACAGCAGGCAGAGCTAGAAGACAATAGTTTTTTATTTTTTAAATAACAGCATTTTTTTAAATGATACTTCAAGCATTAGGGACACTGTAGTATGGTAATGCACATTTTGTGTCATGTATATCATTAAAGGTTATGTGCTTCAAAGCTATTGATTATATCGATGGGGAACATAACCTTCGATTTGGCAGACAGGTGAGTTTCTATGCCCTATGCATTAATAGTTAGGTTTCGGGGGCCCTTAAGTGGAAGACTGAGGGGGGCCGCCAAAGGGCTGCATGTGGCCCCTGGGCCACAGGTTGGGCACCTGGGGCCTATAGCTACGAATCTAGCTATCACTCCCAAGTTGTTCAAGAGAGAGGATAGAGCTTTTGACATGTTTTTATTTCTGTGTTCTTGCTGGGAAAATTTACACTTGCTGTTGGTGTTGGATTGAGATGGTACCTAAAGGGAAACACAAACCAATAAAAGTGATGGATACTCTAATAGGAACACTCATTCTGGTATGGTTCTCATTAATGTTGACTTGATCCAAATCTGTTCACTTATAATCCAATTCTGCATATCTGATAAATTGCAATTAGGGTAAAACTAAGAAACAGCTGAAAGGAAGGTGATATTTTTACTAAATGGAGGCCATACACAGTTCGATATTTTCGGCTTCGTGGGCACCCGCGTTTGTTCAGCCACGTGTGTCTGGCAGCTCCTGGGAGTGCGCCACCCCTTAGCTTAGCCAGTGGGGACAAGCCCTAAGATTGTAAATGTTGATGTCTTTGGTAACACTGACAGGAAACAGGAAGTGCCTTTCATGGATTGCTTTATTTTGTGAAGATGGAAGTTTTCAGGATTGTAGCAGTAGGAAACAATTAGCTAATTTTTATATTTTATTTCTGTGGAAGAATGAATAAACCTTGATCAGGTCTTCTAGCACCATGGTAACAAAGTACTATATTTTTATTGTAGCAACAGCTATTTTTGTATGTCTTTTTAACTCTGTATTGGTTTGTTTTTTATTTATAGCGCACCTAAACTCACCTAATGTACCTAAAGATAAAATAATCCTTAATTGTAATAAGATTATCCTAAATTTCCCCTGTCAATTATCGGGAAGTACAAGTGAGTCATGCTCTCATGTCCCCTCTATAAGCCTAGTGAGATACATTTCACTATTGAAAAATCATTATGAATATCCATCTAGCGGCTATATAATTTACTGCATTTCATCAGCTGCCACAGAGAAGAACA
Organism: Ptychadena robeensis; assembly: GCA_036250615.1. Lineage (NCBI taxonomy): Eukaryota > Metazoa > Chordata > Amphibia > Anura > Ptychadenidae > Ptychadena > Ptychadena robeensis. The sequence goes on along the minus strand of CM070033.1, from coordinate 48,773,015 downwards.
CAGCAGGCAACTATCATTTTTTTAGTAATCTACAGAGCTTCTACACCATTGTGATGGATACTTGTTGGTGTATTTTTCTCAATATAAGACGCACCCCATTGTTTTTGAGAGAAAATGTGAATGTGGGTCAAAGATGCAGCATTAACATATAAAGTGAATATACTGCATATTCCAGCCAAGAAGCCAGGTCTGGTTCATGCAGTATTCCCTCTTTATTCCTCAAGCCCAACGGCCAATGCCAGGAAGCAGGTCTAACTTTCAGCAAAGTGTGCAGAGCTGAAACTTTGTCATGTTTTATTGAAGTCTATACACTTTCAGTCTTTGAACCCACTGAACAATTAATGGAGAGACACATTTTACAATCTGGCACAAGCAACTTACCCATGAGCACCTATTTACTTATGGCTAAAGAGATGAGTCTGTGCCACATATTTTTTTATTTCATTACAATGCAGATTGCTAATGTAAATACACCTTCCCAGCTGGTCGTGTTCAGAGTGTTCAGAGAATGGGCAGGGCTTTTGCTAACACAGCTAAGATCTCACTCATGGCAGTGGCCTTTTGGCTTGGCTGGTGGGAATGAAAAATACATTCCAGTGTTAGTGACTTTCTTGCTTCCTAATTTTAACTCCGAAACTGTGGGGTGCATCTTGGTACAGAAAATGAAGAAATGATTTAACTGTAATAATGGTTATTTAGCCTTTTACATTTTAAAATGCTTTTCTATTGAAAGTCCAAGGAAAAACCAATGTATCAAATTCATTTACATTCTAAAAAGCAATCAAAGATAACATTTATGATAGAAAAATAAGTCTATGCCTCAATAGATTTGTAGTTTTCAGTGATGGTAATAGCCATGGTGTTTCCGCCTGCAGTAAAGTCGAGTTAATGGATGTTTGCTTAAATTGTTCGCCACCGTTCTGTGCTTTAAATGTATGTACATCTTGCTGTGAGATTGAAGTTTTACCTTCCCAAAATTATTCTTCAAGTGTTTGACTCTTTTTAATGGTTTTTTTTGTGTCTTACACTAAAGTAATGCTGAACAACCAGCTTAAATTATTTAGAACTATTCAGAACGCGGAAGTAACACTCCGCACTGACACTTTCTTATTCCATATTCCTTTGTACACCAGCGGCTCTGGATGTGCATTTGGCTGATGGGGCGTTAAGGAATGATTTGCATGGCAAATAGTACAACTTCATATAGAAGCAACAACAACAATCAGAAATTGCTTGCTTTAAAGTACTTTTACTGTCCTTGTAACTTTCTGAGATATTGAGTTAAACTGGAACTGGTTGGTCCCCCATCCCACTGTAAAGTTGCTCATGTAACTTCAGGTATGAAAGGTAAAATATAATTTTATATAGATTCCAGAAGGAGAAAAAAAACTCTCCTCTTACCACTAAACAGGGCTTTTATCGGCACTCAATGTCAATGTTGTAGTTAAAAAGTTAAAATGTCTTTATTTAATATGGACTCAAATCATACAGTATATTGATTTTAGAACACATTTAAAAAGTATAAAAAATAGAACAGCATGATTAGTAAATTGTCACTTAGTACATCCAACATTGGGTTATTCCAACTGAGTAATTTCTGTAGAAGTACCATACACATAGCAATGATGGTCATACCTCCATTCTAATGCCATTCTCCATCCCCCTACCTATTGGATACTCTGTTCCCTAACCTATTAGGGTCATTTCCTGTACCTGTATGAAATCTTGCGTTGCATCTCAATTTGTACTTATTACAATATGTACAATATGTACTTATTACAATATGTACAATAAGTACAATATGTACTTATGTACTTATTTGTACAACGCTGCGTAATATGTTGGCGTTATATAAATAAATGATGATGATAATATTTACCTCATTGCAGGACACTGCTCGTCTTTACTTGGATTGTTTTTTTTTACACATCTCACCCTATTGACAGGTGTCATTGCATGATGAATGTTTTTGACCTCACCTTCAGTGGTTTTATTTATACCTCTGGGGCATATGATATAACTTGTTCATTCAAGCTTATTTAAATTTTTTAAAATAAATTCTTTATTTATATTTTCAAACATTTTACAAAAAAATACAAAACCATATAAAAGATGGCAGAAATAAAGTCATAAAAAAGTCACCAAATATAAAACAATCAAGCTTATTTTTTATATATATTTTTTAATTTTAATGTATCAAGTTAAAGGCTTTGGAGTGTTTTAAATATTTACTGGCTCCCACTAAAATATAGGGATATACTATATATTTCCTTTGACATGCCTGCTGGTTTCTTGAGAATTCTGGTTGCTTGGGTTCCGAATAACAGAAATAATGCCAACAAGAACATAAGAATACATCTTGTGTATTTGAAATTAAAATGTCAACTATATTTTCGGACTCTGAATTTTATGTATTTTTTGGACTATAAGAACATAAGACGCACCCAGTTTTTAGAACAGGAAAACCAGAAAAAAAAGATTTAATAAGTTTTCACATCAATTGGGTTAATGCAATGAATTCAGTGAATGCAATATTCAATTCAGCCAGTAGGTGTCACTAGCAGCAGTACACTCACAGCAGAACTTTATACATCATACTCCACATCGGCTGTAAGAAGGGGGTGCTGGGCTGTCTTCTACTCTCTTCTCCTCTCAGTCTCTGCCGTTGTTGCGGTTTCTGTGTCCGTGGGAGCTGCGGAGTGATTGCAGTTCCCACAGACAGGAGAGCTTTATATGCCAGTTCATCTATAGCTCTCTCTTCATTGCCTATGCCAGTTCATCTCTCTCTTTCTCTTCATTGCCTATGGCAGCAGGGCTCTAAGCTGTACTGGCATAAGCAATAACACAGTTCATATAGGAGAGCCGAACATCGGCCGGCATCTCACATCTGACAGCTCCTCCAGCTCCCCGGCTAATCTCTGTGCCGGGAGAGCTGGCGGGAAGCCAAGGTGCGACCACCGGCGGCCGCGCATTCGGACCATAAGATGCAGGCACTTTTTGCCCCCAATTTTGGTGAAAATTTGGTCTTGTGGTCCGAAAAATACGGTATATGAGAGGAAAAAAAAAAAGAATGGGTTATTGGTTTTGTTGTTTAGTTTAATGGTTGCCTGTTGATTGTAGTCACGTGAGGACCACATGCTATGGATATATATTTTTTAAAACTGTATATGTAGAATGTGTATGGTTTTGTCTCATGGTATAGTAGTCTGACATCGCTAGGATCCTTTGTCTATGATGGATGAGTGTGTGTGCTGGATGTATGTGGTTAAGAAGTGAATGTGGTGTGTATGAATGTCTGGGTTTATGTAAGAATTTTGATGTGGATTCAGTTTGTTGAAATTAATGATCTTTATAGTGAAGTCATGTCTTCAGTGATGGAAATGTGAAATTTATATATAGTCTGCTTTAGCAAGTGCAAATAAGATTAAAAAAAAAAGCCAACAAAAAAAACTGTCCTTAACGTATGAAGAAGCATACTATTCTCTTTTATAACCCCATGGGGGTTCATAGAACCCTGGTTTGCACTTTAACTCCCTTATACATGTATCCAGAAGAGCTCAATATGATTGAATATTGATAATATCCATTTATATATTATATAATCTGAATTCTATTTTTCTGTGCTTTTGGATCTACATTTATCATTCTCATGTGATGGCAGTTTTATCGTTTTTAGGTTCCTAAATTTTTTTGCTGCTGACAAAGCATCTGTATTCTGCTTCAGCTTGGATATAATTATGATAAAATTGTGTTGACTGGAATGCCAAATGTGAAATCCATTATTCTAAACTCGAGTTAATCTGTCTCTATTAATTTACATATATTGTATTTTATGCTTACCTGCGTTCATATAAAGAGCTCATTGCAAATACAAGCCGCCTACCATTAGCAGCCATAAATTAGTAGATGATATCTTTGACAGCCCTTCGCTTTTATTTCTCTTCGTTATTTCCAGCTCTTCATTTATGTATGTGTTTAATCAATAAATCTTTGTGATATTTGTTGCCATAAAGCATAGTGATTGCTCTTCTTTCCCAAATTTTTCATCCTTCCTCTCCATATTTTCTATAAATTGTACAGATTCAATACCTGCCCATAATGACTACGCTCTAAAAAAAAACTTTCATGAAGCAAGAGCTAATGATAGTAGCAACCATATATATCAGCAATATGTATATACATATAGTATAAAGAGACCCAAATATAAGCCGAAGTACCTAATTTTATCTACAAAAATGGGGAAAAACTGGTCGAGGATAAACTATGGGTAGGAAAGTCAATTATGGGAGTTTTCTCGATGAGAAAAATAGAGAAAGCACCATTGCCCCAAAGGAATGACTCGAACAGGTGAATCATGGTGCCACACGCTCAATAAAGTTAAGAGAACACAGGTTTATTGTTATTACAGGATGGATTTTCTCCTTTTTTTTTTTATTACATTTTTCTATATTTACAAAACAAACATAAAATTAAACAGAATAAACTTTTGCCGAAGTAGCCAGCAAGGCTTTAAGTAGTCATGATTCCTTATAGATTTTACATTGTAAGAATTAACATGATATACACTGATATATACAAGTGTTTAAACCATTTGATATTCTCACTTGTGAAGCACTGGTACCTTTTGTGTTATTTTGAGTATAGCTACGTGCACCTTGAGGCCCACGTGTGGCTAATAAATCATCAGGGGTGTGATCAACTTATGATATTTTTTTTTATTTTTTT
>CM070033.1:48748504-48762534 GCA_036250615.1 Ptychadena robeensis | reverse complement strand
GTTCGGCTGGATGTTAGATTTCGGCCCCTTCTCTGATTGAGTTCGACACCCCTGTCTTAGAGGATGAGTATAATGAGATCAGACAGACGGTGGCCTCAATACACTGGAGTGTATTCCAGCAGCTTCAGGACTTTTCTGAAGTTAACAAATGAGCTCTGTGGCAGCATTCACTTAGTATAGAACTGCTTAATGGCTGTGTGGTTTGCCAAAGTTAAATTAGACGAAGAATTATGGGATTATTTGAAGCTGTATCTACATAGTATCTCGTCAGTTGTATATTGATGTACAATGTTACATTAGAAGGCTGTAAGGAAACAAGATATTGTGTATTCTCTAGATATTGGAATATCATTTTACTCAGACATACTGTATATGCTATTGATAGAAGTATAGGTACATACCTCTTAATCATTAAATGTAAGTGTTTTATTTACACCTATTACATATGGGTATAAAGTACCAAGTTTCAAGTACCTGGCCATGCAGTCTGCATTTACAAACATTTTTGAAGAATTCAGGAATGGTACAGCCATACTAGCTAGATATTCCCCTGTCATCTCCCAGTGGATTTATTGCAAATTAGAAGCATTTAGAAACAACAGAAACTCAGGCACAGAATGGTAGACCTTGTCAAATCTCAGAGTGGGTTGATAAGTTATGACAACTCATTTCTCTTTTGCATGCCTACTCTGGGATTTTTGTTAACTCTTATTTTAACTCTATAGTTTGTCCTTGTACAAAAGATTTTACCTTGGTAAAACAATACACATTGATATGTCAGCTACCATTTGGCCGCAGGTGATCGCAATAGGTGATGGCAGCTCCCTGCCAGCTCTCCCGGCAGATGGGAGATCTGCACACAGTTGGATCTCCCATCTGAACTGTATTGGTTATATTTGCAGAGCCCCACAGATATAACCAATGCAGAGTGTGTTTGGGGAAAACTGCACTAATGCTGGCAGTTTCCTCACACACACAGCTGCAGAGGGGAGACATGAATGCAGATTCTCCCCCTCCCTTCCCTGTGTATGAGGAAGATGAGATGCTGTTAAGTGTGCTCTCTGGTGACACCATTTTTGTGGCTGAAATTGGGCACTGCATGGGAATTTTTCCCTAATTTATTTAAACACATGAAATATTATTTTTTCTGATTTCCTGCTTTAAAAACTGGGTGCCCCTTATGGTCAGGTGCTTCTTATATTCCAGTAAAATACTGTAAATTTGATATGGTTTAAATGACTAACATGGACTGTATGCATCTTATGGATGTCCTCTCTTTGGACACTATTCGGTAGTTATTGTAACAGTGGGCATGTAGATGTGCCAGTTTTTCCACACAGTATTTTTTCTGCATGTGGGTATCAAGTTAGTATTAGGTAGTTTTGGTTGCATGTCCATCTTATCTGTACAGTACAGTTTCTTAAGATGAATACTTGGCTTAGGCTATTAAACCAAAGATTTCCTTCACTGAAGTCATTAGGAAGGTGAACGTTATTCATTCATTCCATTGCTTACATAAAAGCAGAATAGAATTGGTCTTGGGGTATAAGTGGACAGACTGCATTCCATCCTTTTTGTTTTTAAATATATTACATAGATTGTCATCACTTAGGTATAACTTATGCATTACTGGGTTACCGAATTATTTCTACCTGCTAACTGTTTTGCTAATTAAATTTCGTTCTGCCTGAGCCTAACTTAAATATCAACATAGCTGGGTTCCACATGACTGTTCAAAGTGGTACTGCAGGTAGGTATTGTGGCCATTGTCCAGCAGTGTGGAAATAGGATATGAATACAGATGAAAGAGTAGGATTTTAGGTAGAGGATTCTAGCATTGTATGTATCCACAGCTGTGACGCTCTGCTGAGCTGTAGAGGTGACATTGTGCGGCATGTTTAAAACATTTCCTTTGCTGCAGATTAGCCGTCTCGTGATTTGATCTGTGCTTTGATAGGAGATCTCACTCCAGCTGTCTAATGAGAGTTTGACAGGACTGAGAAATCTATGTTGTTGCACATTAAATGAAAAAAATTGTGAAGTAGCTATGGATTTTCTCTGTGACAAAAGTGTGTTTTGAAGGAAGGCTGTAATGAGAGAGAATGGAGGTGGACACGCTGGCTTGACTTTTAGGATTCTGTGTCATTGTCTGACCCAAAACAAACAACTATACAGATAAATTACTGTAACAGTCCTAATTTTACTAACTAAAGGTTCCATACACCTTACAATCTTTCCATACAATTTCTGTACAATCACATTTTGTTCTACCAAAACCATGTAATATGAGGACCTTTCTAATCCTTCCAATCACTATGTATTATATCAGGGAGGACACTATACTACACAGTTGTTGGTAGATCTAATGGAAATTGTATGGATCGATCTTAACAGGGCCGTGGAGTCGGAGTCGGCAAAAAATGAACCGACTCCTACTAAATTTAAATGGTGATTAAAAAAATAAAATAATGCAAGTTAAAAATGTCCCAATTCACAGACAGTCTTAATGAACTTATTCTCTGCTAAAATAATAAATGCATGCAGTGCATAACATTACTACAAAACCAACACGTCACATGACCACGAAGCATGCTGCACATTGACTCTATGCATCACTTAATGGGACATAATGCACAGTTAAGGTGCGGCAGTGCTTTCCATTGTGTTGTGTTCCGCTCTTACAGGGAACCCAGCTCCCACTGTGGTCCTAGCCTAACTCTCGCTGATAATTAAGTAAATGTTTTTTGCCGGACTGGAGACGCTTGTGTAAGTGAAGGGAATGGATCGCCTATAGTTCAAGAGTACAATCAATCAACTTGCGCACTCACAGTGATTGATTGTACTCTAATCTGTTTACAAACCTACCCGTGTGTGCCTTTCTTCAAGCGGGATCAATAGAGCCCGCTTGAAGGAAATCGATTTAATGGGGTTCGAACATGTTGGAAAACCCTGTTCAATCTCCAATACTTTGCATGGCTACATGAGTCTTCATGGAAAGTATTGGAACAGCTGGGGTTGCCTTCTGCTCAGCCGTCGGCTGTCAGTGTGAAGGGGCGGAGCCAGCACTCCTCACTCAGAAGCTGTGTGAGTGAGGCAGCTTCTCCCCAGCTTGTGGCGTGTTGTCATTCACATGTGCCCATGTGGTGCACATTGATTTCTGTTCAATTGATCCCCAATCAATGACAGCGTGGTGCCTAGCTTAAGGAAAAAGCAGCAGCATCTTCTACCTAACTCCCTTTCTCTGCTTTAATTGGCCATTACAGTCCAGTGTTGGTTTCCTAGCCAGTAGTTCTGTGGTTAGTGTATGTAGCCTTCCTTTCCTTCAATGGATGGATAAAATACATTAGCATATTAAATACAGAGGAGTCGAGGAGTCGGAGTCTGAAGTATCAGAAACTGAGGAGTCGGACAATTTATCGACCGACTCCACAGCCCTGGATCTTAAGGTGTATGGGGGGCTTTAGAAAATACAAATATGAATATTTTACGAAGTCGCTACACAGGACATGCTCATCAGAAGAAGTTGGTGTTGGTCACAATAATTATTGTTTCCCCCAAAACTAAAACTGTCTTATATTAATTTTAGGTGCAAAAAATGCAAATACTAAGTAATAACAAATTTAACCTCTTTAGACTGAATTTCTCTACTAAATCTGTACAGTGTGTTTCATGTTAGATTTGTTTATTGATTTACTATATAGAATGGCTGCAGGATATTACTGCCCTCTAAGTTTTGGCATTCATCCGGCACTACACACTGTGTGTATCTGACCATAGGGACCTATGGGTGTTTTTTTAAAACTTTATTTATACATTTTCCAAAACAAAACAGCATACGGTACACATGAGAGAGCATAAGAAACGTACTGACAAACAGGCACTTGATCAGGAATAGTGTAACATCTGCCGATAAGACCATCCCGACTGTCCATACGTCCCGGGCAAATAAAAGCAATAAACCAAATACCGGAAAGCTCTTGAGGTTAGAGAAAAAAAACAATGTCTGTGCACAAACCCGCGCAATGTAGTGCAAACCATACACAAAATCAAAATGAACTTCGAACCTCTAAAGGTAGCCATACACAAGTCAACACATGTATGGCTAGCTTAACATCCTAAAAACATTAACAGTTACCACATGGCTGAGACCGAATACACCTGCTATTCATTGTATTACATAGGATAGTAAAACCCATAGTAAAACCCATGGCTCCTCAGAGAAAGAAAGCCCAACCGTGGAACGCAAAGTATAGTGCAGGCCAACAAGGGAAACAGGGGCACCAGGGTCATATAGGAGTCTACGGACCGCCTGGCACTGCCAAAACGCCCAGAGTGCCCCTCAATTGTTCCAGGGCATACCATTCCGTATATTGAAAGACTTTCATTAAGTCCACCAGCTCCGTACCGGTGAATTCATGTACTAAAAATCTTTTCCAACCCCTAAAAAAAAGTGGGCGTCCAAACGTCTTTGTCTTGGACCGTGAAAAAATTATCAAAGTACATATAAGCTCGCAAAAGCGATTTCCGCTCAGCCACTCCTGGTGGCCTATGGGTGTTTTCCGGGCTGCTGACAAGAAAATGGGTGAAATACAGCAACTTTTTCTCTGGGGGGGGAGAAGTTATATTGGAAGCACAGGGGACAATGCAACTATGTCTTACTTTAGAGGTAGGTCTTGCTTTCAGGGAATCACAGTAGTTGTTAGTCCTTTTTCACTTGCCAGTGTTGTGCCCAACTGTGCCCCGTTTAATGAATTCACTGATTAGTGAAAACTGTTAATTTCACATGAGTTTCCCCAGGCAATGCAATTGTTTCATTGGATTAGTGATTTTAAGTGAAAGCTAGCTAGGCCTGGTTAAAAATAAGTATTTAATTAGATGTAATTAAATACTTAAAGAAAACCAGACAATACCGTTTTTTTATTTAAATATAAAAACTGTGACCTCGAACATACCCGCAATGGTCTGAGGGTTCATTTAGCATATACAGAGGTTGCCACTGCACTGTACAGAAAATAGGATCTCACATTTAGCTACACTGAGCCTCCTTCACTGTACCCTTGTGCATATCATTGTCAATTGTATTTGTGAGTTTTTGGTAATATTTATTTTCTTGCAGATGTTACAGTACGTAGTGTGAGGATTGGTCTTATAATGGCAGCCTACAAGTTTGCTGACACTTAAAGCCTCAAGTAGTTCACTTTCTTGTAAAATTGATAGTGACTCACTTGTTTTTTGCTTCGCCTCCCACGTGAAAGTTAGAGAACAGTAGCTCCTAAACAAATTAAAATGAAAGCTTTTAAGTGTTCTGCACCCCAAGAAATACATTTGTCTTATTTTTGTCGTCTTCAATATGCAATTTCAAGCATATTTAAACCCCAAAAAATTTGTTTATTACAACTTCTCCATTCTTAAATGTCGTTTTTTTTCTGTTATCAGGCTTTTTCACCTTGTGTGTTCATACAGTACTCTGTATCTACAAAGTCACTCATGGTTGTCAGACTAGATCTGTAATGGTGGACCGTTTGTGGTTAGAGCGTCCAATGTGAAACCCATAACCTTATTATTTATTACAAAGTGCCAACATGGCAATTAAACCTGAATCGCGCACGCACAAATTATACAAATTTGTTTTTACAGCTACTAAAGTGTTTGAGCTTTAATTTAATCTGCAATATCAACCTCAGCCACAAGATGTCCCTAGTGAGCACTTGTTATTAATGTACAATTTACATCACTGGCTACTTTCTTGCACAGCGGGGAGAATGGAGGGGGGCTGAGGGGGACACTAAAGGCTGCACTGGAAATCTCACCCCTTGTTTGCTAGTTTGCAAATTCGCGTAGTAAGAATAATTAAGGTACGCATAGCTAGTTTTTGGTCATTATTTGTACCAGTGTAAACTCATGTGCTGCCCTGATTACACACTCACACACACACCATCATATACACACACACCATCATATACATACACACACCATCATACACACACCATGCATCATATACACACATACCAACCATGGTGACACATATGCATCATGTCGACACATATATACACACGCCTAATATTGTTGCATTATAGTATTGTGCTTACGTATGATTGAATTAAATGCAATTTCTAGAAGAATGAGTAAAAGCTCACATTGGGCAGTAGTAGTACAAACATTTGCCTTGTAGTAAATCTACTTCAGTCTAATCATATGATCATTGCTCATTAATATGGATTCCTATTTGGTCTGAATGGGATGTATGAAGATTAATTTCTGAATCCCAGAAGATTAACTCTAATGAAGATTGACTGTAGTCATTTAAAGCCATTCTTGCCCTTTGTCTCTCTCCTTTTAATACAGTCCTTCTCATGAATCATTAAATGATTGCGTCTTTATTGCTAGCCATTTAGATTACTGAATATCATGCCTGTTTCATTCATTACAGACATTAAGACACTTCCCTTCCCATTGCTGAGATACTGTGCAATAAAATACACCATAATATCCACACGGTTGTGCATTGTAGTTCTATGCCGCCATCCTACAGAAACCTGTCTACCTTGCATAACAGCAACGCAGGGGGTAACATGTCAAGAGGCCTGGAGGCAAATTAAAATGCACGATAGGGTTGTACGGTTTGACCGAGCTGTGTATGGAAAGATTTAAAAAATGTAAACAGGTGTTTTGTTTGTTCTTCTCCATATTTACTCCATACAGAGTATGCAGTAGGCAGGGGAGATTAAGCTGTCTAGCTGCTGAAGTTAGGGATGAGAAACGGGCTAGACTGAAAAGGTGGGTTTTCAGGGCTTGTTAGAATGTGTTTAAATTGGGAAAAAGTCTAATATGAAAGTAGCCCTAGAGAAGTCTTGACGGTGCAAATGTGATAATGTTATGCAGATGTAAACTCTAAAATAAAGTACATAAAATAATAAACATGTATACACAACTTGCCTACAATCAGGTCTTCATCCAGGGACAGTGACTCCTAAAAGTAAAAAATAAATACTTGCCTTTCCAGCCTGCTTGCTGCTGTCTGGAGTGTCTGATCCTCCAGGCTGCAAGATGGAGAAGCGAGACTTATGATATGAATCTGATGACGCTCTGCCTCTCTGTGCCACCCCACATGGGATGTCATGGGGGGGGGGGGGGGGGGGGGGGGGGGGGGGGGGGGGGGGGTTGGGGAATGGGTGGAGCGTCACAGAATTTTGAAAGTTTTACTGGGTAAGTATTTTTTTCACATTTGACCTCTCTGGTGCCGATAATAGAAGGCAGATGTGGAAGAGGTAGGTCTGCTTTAAGTAGGTTAGTAAAAGAGTCGGGCTGGCAAGGGGTATATTTAGGTTGTTTAGACATAGAATGATGACAACATGTACCAGAACTTTGCTGGTTTATGGATATAGGAGAGTCATAGTGACACCAAAGCGTGGATGTGTGCAGTATAGGGGAGGTGTAATATACGGTGATGTGGGGGCACGAAAGGTGATGGGGGTAAGATAGTGAGTCTGTTTTACTCAGGTTATGTTAAATGTATCTGTCAGCCATCAATGAGGAGATGTGCTACATGAGTATCCAGGAGTAAGACTATGTCCCCACTTTAGCGATCGTGGGACGGTGTTTGCTAGCTAGCTGCTTTTTCTGGCACACGTTCGCGTTTTTGGCGCAAGTGATTATGATTATTGAATGGGAAGAGCCCATTCAAATGCATGCGCATGATCGTCACGCCACGATCAAAATCACAGGTGATCGCCGACGATTGTCAAAGTGGGGGGGGGGGGGGGGGGGGGGGGGGACAAGCCCTAAGGGAGTCAAGGCAGGGGTAGAGAGGGGAATTATTATTATTATTTTTTTTTAACGTGTCAATTCATTTCTATGGGTGCGATTGGGCACGACTGCGGTTTAAATCATGGCTGATCGCAGCTGTGGGGAAGAGCCCATTCAAATGCATTGGCGCGATTGCCGCGGACAATCGCCAAAGCGGGGACAAGCCCTAAGAGAGTTGAGGCATGGGGGGATAGGGGAATTTTGGGTTTATCAGCATATAAACGGTATTGCAGATGAGTTTACTGATGTATAAGTAGAGGGCTGGGTCGAGTACTATATTGCCATATTCAGTGAAAACCTTAAGCTGGCCATACACCTTCAGATTTCTCTGTCAGATTTCCTTCAGATCAGATCTACCAACAACCATGTAGTATAGTGTCCTCCCTGATAGAATACATAGTGATTGGAAGGTGTAGAAAGGTCCTCACATTACATGGTTTTGGTAAAACAAAATCTGATCTGAAGGAAATCTGACAGAGAAATCTGAAGGTTTACGGCCAGCTTAAGTCGGCATTGAAAGATTTAAAAGGGAGTTCTGACCTTAACCAACCATACTTTTAAGTTTTGAAAATTTATTCCAAATACATGTATATCAAAAACCCTATCTAATCCTCTGTTGCTTCAAGTAAAGCAAAGCATATGGCCATTAACTATGATCCTTCTCCCATCTTGAATGTTTTAACTTTGCTCTTTCTTTTCTTGAGGGCTTTTTTAAAAATTATTCTTCTAAAATAAAAAGACAATTAAATATAGAAATCAAGAAATCAAGAGCCGAAGAACATAATGTACAGTACAAATGTGCAAGATAACATTAAATCTTATTTTCTTTTGAAGCTGTTTGGCTGTGCCATGGGAGCATAGAAAACATTTACAAGGAGCTAATATTTAATCCGTTTATTCTCATGAGGTCATTCCATTCGCATAAATCAGCACAAATTAAATTACCATTTGTGACCAAACCGAAGCTTTAAATATTTTCATAAAAAATATATTAAGGCTTTCATTTATATTCTAAATTTGAGTAAAAAGTTGTGAATATATTATGAGTCCAAAATAAATGCTGAAAAGGACCTGAATGTCTTTGCACACAAAATAATAGAAAGTTGGAAGAATGGCTTTTCTGTCCTTTTGTTCTGTTTTACCTTATTGTGATTTATTCAGCCTCGTTACTACTGTAAATATATTTTCTGTTGAGGGATTCGGCAAATTGTCCCCCTGGTTGTTGTTTCTGCTGCTAATCTTATCTTTTGTCTCCTATACTTGTTCTCAAGTCCCATGATCAGTGCATGTTTTGAAGATTTCTTGTACATAACGAAGAATTACTGTAAAAATATTCACTGTCGGTAGGAGTTTGATACCGGTATGGAAATCGCTGGTCATGTCCGCGCTCCAGTGCTAATAAGTAAACTGCATTGATTTACGTAATAAAAGGACTTTTTTCTTAGGTCGTATAAGTGTGCTGAATTCATAATGGCCATTATGAACTTTTTTAGGTCCAGTTATTTTTTTTAAAACAATATCTTTATTGGCTTTTTCAACAGGTACAACAACAACAACAACAAAAGCCCCATATAGGCTATATACACAAAAGGATGAGCGAATTATACATCACTGGCCACAATACCCGCAGTGCCATGCATTAACACATTTGGTCAGGTGGAGTCCCAGGTTAGGTCCAGTTTAATGCAGAGATCCTGAATTTTAATCTAGTTCCATATATACCATGAATTCTGCGTTTCTCCACTGTTTTTGGAGGGGTGATGGTTTTGTGGTGCCTCTTATCAGCCGTCACACTAGGCTGTGATTAGGGCCCTTATAATGTAAAACCTTTAAACCTCCGTTGTGAAGGAGGATGCAGAAGACCCACCCATTGTTTGGTGAGGTAAAACTATTAACATACCCTTGTGGTATAAACAAACACATACACATTGCTGTGCATTTCAAAGTGAACCTGGAGTTTAGCTTTAATATATGTCATTGTGGGCCCAGTTTCTCATTTGAAAACAAACAGGAATAAAAAGCTCTTCAGTTTCCTAAAGGTCGCTTTTTATTGTTGGTATGTGATGGTTTATACTTCTCCATTTCATACTGCGTGTGTGATTCTACCTCTCCATTTCACATTTTAAAGTGTAGTGTTGTGTAGGAGATTTATTGATTACCAGGGAGGGTTAAAGAAGAAAAAATATATTTAAAAAAAATGAGGCTTTGGATAGTAAATCTAAGCAAACCACTGCCTCTAGCATGGAGACCTTTATAATCCTCTAGGTTTTATCTCCACCTTTTGCAGGTGAGCCAAATGATTGGATTAAAATACTAAATGACTGTATATGTTATGAAAATAACACAATTCTTTAAATCAGTGGTTGATATGGAGGGCCAAAATTGCGGCCCTCTGCATCACTAAAAACATTTAAAAAAATGACAGCAGGTACAGCTAGAAGACATTATTCATTATTATTGCTCAGGCCCTATTTGGATAGCTGATTGGCTTTTACGTACGCCTGTCACATAAGTTTATCGCCTCTCCTCCTCTCGACACACTAAGAGGTTGCTGGTCGAGAACCTGTCAGTGGGGGATTGACGGACAGGTGAGTTCCTATGCCCTATACAATAACAAGGGCTTTAAATGGTTGATTTAAATCACTTTTGGCCACTTGATTCCATAGGAAAAAAAAAATATTTTTCTTTTTTTTAGAAATGGCCCATGTATGGCCAGCTTTACGTATAACCTCTTTTGTTGTTTTTGCATTTTTGTAAATAATGTTTATACAGATTGCCTTGCTTACTTTTTTTTGTGTGTATCTGGTATCTTTAGTTTTACCTATATTCTGAGCTTTGGTGGGATTGTGAATCTCTATTAGTATTGCTTAGCTGAGTTTTGATTCACCTTCTGTAATAAATAGAGCTGTTTCCCTGGTATTGCTCATCTCTTTGAATCAATGGGATTGCTATTAAGCTGTACAAGTTAATTTAAATGTTTTACTTTGATTAATAGAATTGTTTCTCTCAATAGTTTGGTTTCTGCAGTATTAGCTATACAGACCGTGCAGACAAGGACATTGGGGAAAGGTGAACTTTACTGGATCATGGATGTGACAGTTGTCTGATAAGTTGCATTGGCCTGCTTTACAGGTCTGTTTATGCACAGAGCTATTTGTAACAAGCTCGGCCAATTCGTTGTGAAGCACCTTCTGTGACTGGCTGCTTCACAATGATAGATTTCATCTGCAGGCTTAGAAGTGGTAAGTAGCCATAAACGTGACCACCAATAAATAGGGTTCTCTGCATGAGCATAGGCCCAATTAAATGCCCAATACTTCATCTTTTATAATGTCATCTATTTTATTTCTTCTACGTATTGCATTATTTTTATACACACGCTCACAAGTGATGTGAATAAGTGAGATCTATTGGTAATTTGCTGCACAGATATTTTCATACTTTAAGCTTTGCTCATCTGATGTTCCCTTTGCTTCTTGCTGTCAGGCATCGGTTGCCAGTATCTACAATTAGCGGCTGTATTTGTTTTATCCGGCCATCTGCTCCGTAATGTAATAATAGTGTTGCAGAGCAATGCAAATATCCTGTAGGTTGGTATCACAAGTAAAGCTACAGTAAATTGGATGATCTGCTAAGCTTTACACCTTAGATTTCACCCAGGTTATTTCACCTTTTTCTAATAGAAATATGATGTAAACGTGTATAGAAAAGGATACCTTCTGGTGCAGTAGTACATCACAAATTCAGCATGTTGCAATCTACACCCAGTATTTACTGTATTTTTCGGAACTATAAGACACACCGGACCATAAGACGCACCCTGTTTTTAGGAAAAACAGTAAATAAATGTGGAATGTTCTAATCAGTTGTAAAATAAAATTTCCTGCAGTACCCAATTTCAGCCACAAAAATGGTGTCGCTAGAGAGCACACTTCAGGCAGAGGGGGAGCAGGGGATTCTGCACTGTTTGTCTCCCTTCTTGCCAGCTGGGAGCTGCACGCTGATTGCAGTTACAGACATACATGGAAGCTGCTAGCTGGAAGCTTCCATGTATGTCTCTCTGATGTAGTGTTTCGATAAGCAGCGCTTTGCTGGTAGAAACAGTACAGTACAGATGAGGGATGTGGCTGTGGCCACATTTCTCATCTGACAGCTCGGGACAGCTGGCGGGAAGCCAAGACGCAACCACACAAGCAGAGCGGGCCGCGGGGGTCGCGCATTTGGACCATAAGATGCAGGCACCATTTCGCCCCGATTTTGAGGGCGTCTTATGGTCAGAAAAAGACAGTACAGTATATCTTATATAGAGTGGATATAGGCTACAGCAATGCCCACCTTTAATATGAAATCTGCAATCCTTTACTCTACAATCTCTTTACTTTACTAAATATTACAGAGTATTGCATCTGTAGCGTTCTACTTTGCAAATCTTTCTTTGTTCTTTTTATGGACCAGTCCACCATTTTTATTCATAATTCATAAATTCATTTACATGGTCGTTTCCCATGCTGCTGGCAGTCCACAGCAGCCCGGGAAAAAACCCGCACAGCCACTTGCTGGTCTTTAAAGAACGTCATGTCAGGTATATTGGGCGAAAGCCTTGTCTTAACTTGCGCGTGGATGCGATTTTTAACTGCGTCCATTCATTCTCTATTGGCGCCATCCGGGTTTGCTTTGTTCCAAAATACATCTAGTATGAAGTAAACATAAACAACATGCTTGTGGTCTCTGGAAGTAATGTGTTCTTTTGGATTTATACCCTGCATAAATGTACACACACCCCAACATTCTCACAAATACCTGTCTCACTTGTCATTTATAAATGCCTTCTGTGACTAGTGCTTACTCTACAGTATCGCCTATAAGCAGGATGTAGAGCTGCAATATTGCGAGCATTCTCTTGTGAAGGTTTCAAGCTAATTGTTTTATTACACGTGGGAAACATTTTATTGTAATAATAGGCACTGTCCTTAACCCACGTCGTCTGAGGCATGTTTTATGAGTTGCATAGCTTTCAGCAAATGTTCTCAGTTCAAACAGTAGTACCAGCAGATGTAACATTATGAGCCAAAATGTCAAAACACTAATCATGTTTAATTAGAGATCTTTTCACAGTATACAAATATTTAATTTAATAAAGGGATCAGGGGAAAGCAATACATTTCACTGAACACATGTTCTACCCATTTAAATTTTTATATTTAAAGTATCCATGATTCCCCCAAAAAAGTATGCATATACCGTATTTTTCAGACCAAACTTTGTCTTATGGTCCGAATGCGCTACCGGTGGTCACGCCTTGGCTTTCACACCAGCTCTCCCGGCACAGAGATTAGCCGGGGAGCTGGAGGAGCTGTCAGTTGAGAGATGCCAGGCGTCCGGCTCTCCCATCTGTACTGTATTATTGCCTATGCCAGCAGAGCTAAGAGCCCTGCTGGCATAAGCAATAAAGAGAGGGATCGATGAACTGCCATCTATCCCTCTCTCCCTCCATGAAAACAGCAATCGCTCTGCAGCTCCCACAGACACAGGAAAAGCCAGCCGGAGAGCAGAGGAGAGTAGTAGACTGTGCAGCCCGACCCCCCCCCCTCCTCAGTGTGGAGAATGCCGTTATGCTGTACTGCTGCTAGTGACATCTACTGGCTGAATTGAATATTGCATTTATTGCATTAACCCAATTGATGTGAAAACTTATATATTAAATATTTTTTTTCTGGTTTTCCTGCCCTAAAAACTGGGTGCGTCTTATAGTCTGAAAAATATAGTAGTCTTCTCTAAACAGAAGTACAGTTCTTGCCAAAAATATTGTCTCCCCTGTATCAACGACAAGAGTTAGGTGAGCAGCGAGTCCGAAGGTGATTCGGACCAGCCGTCCATCTGGTTTTTTCCTTTGCGTAGAGGGCAAAGGCAAGGGGACTTTCAGAAAGGCCACCCTGGCTCATCAACATTACCCCGGTTGGGCATTTAGAATCAAAAAAATATATTGGAATCAAAGAAAATAAGTCAAGTATCAGAACAACAATGTCAGGATCATCAGATGCAAGAACACTGCATCAATGAATAGTCCAAAGTAGTCCATGTGTTCAGTAAAACAGTCTTTAATTCTCGTTCTAGGAGGTATGTTTGCACCCTGGTGTAATATGTTATCAATGGTTTTCTTGGTCACTGTGGTCCCTGCTAATTTGAGGTCATTAACTAACTCCTCCTGTGTAGTTCTAGGATGC
>CM070033.1:48735014-48748404 GCA_036250615.1 Ptychadena robeensis | reverse complement strand
TGGACAAACTTACAAAATCAGTGAGGGGTCAAATAATTATTTCCTCCACTGTATATCCACTGTATTTATGTCGGAAGATGAAAGACATTGGCCAAAAAAGCTGAGGGGGGAAATGTGAGGCATTCCACTGAAAAACAAGTACCGGATATTCACTTTCTGTAACTATGAGTTTTACATCTCTAAATGTGAATATTGGACTGCTATACCTGCTCCAGGTCTCTCTCATGCTGATTAGATCTTTCCATGAGTTCCCTATGGGATTGAGGGCTTGTTTCTACTGCAGACAGAACACATCCCATCGTGGCGAGCTCCGCAATGCGTTGGAAGAGAACTTCAATAGAGGTGTCAGTGGGACGTGGAAAAGCCATGGCCAAATACATTGCCTGCGTTTTTTCCTGCCTCTTTGTTATGCAAATAAATAGGGCGCGCTGCCGCCACAGTGTGGGGGAATCACCCTATCTGTGTGTTTCTCTGCATTGGACACACCTTCAGCACTGGGAACATACATTTATGTCTGTAGTCATTGCTGGCCAGAACTGTCTATGAACTCTACTCAACTATTTGTGGGTGCTATTTGAAATATGCTTGCTTTGTGTAAAACCCTTGACTTTATGTGACCCAGCATTTTCACAATGGGCCCTTCATTGCGCCTTTTTTTAGGGGTAGAATCTAGATTTTATGATACCATGCAAACAGTCAAGCACAACACACACACATAACAAGCCTCACAAGAAAAGCACTGAATTCTGATGAATTGTTGCGCTAGCCATACACAGTTCAACTTTTGTACCACTTGAACAATAGAAATTTTGACTATTAGTCTAACATTGAAGTATTGTAACCCCACACAGTGTGATTGATGTAAAACAAATTGATTCCTTTACTTGGGTTTGTGCACATGCTCTATAGTACAACTGAATACAAATCCATCAAAATACCTCAAAAACCTGTCAGATACTTGTACCTGTCCGATCACTGCTCGATTAATTTTATGTTCGTTTTCATTCTTGTTTGATCATACCAGGTGTGCGGGAATCGAGTTCCATTCGACCAACTTAAAAATCAATTGTTTTACGCAATCAAAGGAAATATCAAACCATGTATGGCTAGGTTTCTACAGCTGAAAATGTCTTGTTTTAAAGCTTGACTGCTTTTTAAAACATTTCATGTTGGTTATATGGGTAAAGCTGGCCATACACCTTTAGATTGATCTGTCAGATTTCCTTTAGATCTCCTATGAGGGACTTTCTAAACAATCAAGTCTACCTGTGTTCAATCACAGACGACCCTATACTACATAGCTATTGGTAGATCTAAAGGATATCTGACCGAGATCTAAAGGTGTATAGCTAGCTATTGATCACGCTCGTAAACGGCATACACGGGCCAATTTTTTTTTCCTGATTTCGGCACAGCTGAGTGACGGCACTGAGCTGTACAGAAATCTGGGAAAAAAATCTACCAGTGTATGCTGTTTTCGAGCGTGATTAATAGATCTTGCTTGGCCTAACAGGTTACCAACATGTTGATAAACCTTGATCGATATCCTATACTTTGAATAGGGACCTGCGGTTACCTATTCAATGTATAGGATGGGCTGACAGCTGGCTCCCGATATCGGGGAAGCCGGACAGTAGCGTGATGATATCATCACGCTACTGGCGAGATCTATCTCTCGGCTCAAATATCGAGCCATGTATTCCAGCCTTAAGAGTGCACCCTTGTTATATTGAATCCTTCTTTATATGGTGGGGAAATATGTCTATTTGTATTTGCCTGTCTACTTAAAATCTGCTTACATTACATTTTTTTTGTTCATTGTGAGCATTACTAATGAATTTTTCTATATACAGATTGAATACGAGAAGAAGAAAAAAGATGATGGCAAGCGTGCTCGTGCGGACAAGCAGCAGGTTCTGGACATGCTGTTTTCTGCTTTTGAAAAGCATCAGTATTATAATCTTAAAGATTTAGTGGACATTACAAAACAGCCTGTGGTGAGTACCTGATAATAGATGATGTCTAGTTAGTAGAGAATGAATTCTTCATTAGATGCTATCATGTATTAAACTTCCTATGGTTCTATTGTGATCACAAGCTTTTGTTGCTCTCCACCTATATAAAATGTAAAGCATGCAGTGGTATAATATAAAAGACACACACGCTTCCATACAGATCTCTCTTTATTTCACAGTCCCAGTAAAAAATTTAACCCTTTTATAACTGTAACAATAAACCAGGTCACCACCAGTAGCTACATGTAATCTCAAAGTATGTTTACATTTCCTCACTGTGGTGCCATGTTGCTTATTCACATACTGTACCTGCATGAGTAGCTAAAACTACTCCAGACCCCAAAGTTAGAGGGAACATAACCCCTCTATCATACAGTTTAGAATGAGATGTTGTTTAGTCATATACATGCATGTGTAGCGAAAACTACCCCAGATACCAAAGTTAGAGGGAACATAAACCCTCTATCATAAGGCTTAGAATGAGATTTCGCCAATTCACATAAATCTGCCTCAGTGCAGTGCATCATACATTTTACACTAGCCTGCTGCGGCTGTGGTTTTTGCCTGCAGCATCTGTGTTTGCAATACCAGCAAACGTGTCAGGTGCCAGTATTAAAGAATGCACTAATGCATTGCACTGTGCTTGCTGTCTCTAATACAAATTGTGTGTCACAAACCACTGTGACGCAAATATGCTTGCTGCAGGGCGTTTGCGTTATTGTGGTAATTCACAGCACAGGGCCCAGTGTATAAGGTACAGGTTAAGCAAGCCACGCTGCGCTGTGGCACTGCAATACACAAGCAGCTAAAAAGGGCTCTAAAACTTTCTTTTGTAGACATATAAGCGCAACGTGTTGATTTGAACTCTCCCTTTGGTGAAAACAAATGTATTAAAAATCGAATTGTTATTTAAAAAATAAAATAACTCACAAAACAGCTAATTTATCCAAATCCCTCTAACCTGAACAATAAACAATGTAAAAGGATGCACCCATACTACATATAAAGTCAACAAGCATAATAAGCAAGGCTTTGTAATACTTGGTATTTGTTTACTTGATTCATGATAATCTTTTATATTTTACAGAATAAAATAAGGATAATTTAGTTTTTTTGTATTAATAGTAATTTCACATTCTAAATATGGATTTTCTGTAACAATAAAGACATTCATAAATTCCCAGATGCTTCTCACTATTTGCCAGTTGCAATGAAAATGTGTAATTTATATCAAATTCATTAATTGGGACACATATAACAGATTGTAATATGTGTAATTATGTACAATTGGCAGTGGATCTGTTATCCTTATACATTCATAGTAACTTTCAATTTAGTTATGAGAAAAGGGGCAAATCTTGTCTACTACTTGTCTAACACCAAAAGTCGATAAATGTCTTTGTTGTGGAAGAGTGAACAAACTGTTTTCAGCATTGGCTCATTTGGTCTATATCCCTTTTTCCTGTTCCCCATAAATTGGGACCTGAGAGAGGTTTCATCCCAATTTCTTGGAAATACCTCCTGACAGTAACAGTATGTTACAGCGATTTTTTCCAAATTATTATGCACAGCAGAGTTTAAAAACATTGTATAGGTTATAAAGAATATCGAATGATATTTAAGCAAATATTTGAACAGGTCAAGTTGCTTATAAACCGAAGACCCCTTTTTTGATAGCAGCATCACAACTCTTTCATCCATTGAGTTGTTGCTTGCAAGATGTCAGAATAGTCTCGCATGCATTCTGTTTGGATGAAAAGGGCCTCCCACCCTTATAAATCTTGCTTGAGGATGCTTCAAGCGCTCTTACCAGGATTGAGGTCAGGGGAGGATGGTCGCCATGCTATGACTTTGTCTCCTTTTTATACTAATACCAGCCAATGATGCAAAGTGATGGTACATTGGCAATGCATTAAGATTTGTTTTGTTATGGATAACACTTTTGCTTTTTTGTATAATGGAAGAAATTGGTCAGTGAACTCTACATACTTGTCAGACTTAATTCTCACACCTATATGGACCCTAAAGGGTCTCTCCACGATTTTGGCCTAAAACAGGACTCCTGATTTTGCAGCCTTGTTGGGACATGGTGGCTGTCCACTAACTATCCACCACTCTATTCATTTGGACCATCCAGGGTTGCATGGCACTCATCAGTAAACAAGACTGAGCATAGAGACACAATACCATCCATGAATTTATCTGAAAAACAAAACATTTCATCTTCATGACACTTAAATACAATTTGCATAATCATTGGCGGAAAGTTGTGTAGAGTTAACCTGTAATGAGAAAACTGTGGCCACTCTTCTTACAAGTTACATTAAAAAAATGCTCCAAAGTGTAAGGTCATAAAAAAATAGTCCTTTAAAAAATCTGCATTTGCTGATTTGTCCTATAAGCCTATATTTCTGGGTATATCGGTCGCCTTCCTTGTTTGCCAGATGTTGTGAGTTTCAATTTAGGAACCATTTACTGCTTGCAAGAGATAAATTCGATGAAATAATACAGATGACTTAAATATCTTTGCTTTTCCTTTTCTTACATGCTCGTATTCCTGACAACATCCTATTTTTAAGTGGCACGTTTTTATTTCAAATGTCAGGTACAACGCGGAGGCAGTCTATAGAGAGTACACATGGCTGCTGTTGGCTTTTTGCATATCATACTCTGAATCACAGATTTTCTGCAGAATTATTCTAATGAGAGTTTTGTGTGTGTGAAGGCTGAAATGGAAGCTTTTTCTAGAGATCCATGTATTACCTTTTTGTTCTAGTATGATATTTGTTTGCCGTCTTTCAGTATATACACTTATTGTTTCTCAGATATCACAGGGGCCATATTCAGTAGCATGTGGAAGCTTTCATGAGAAATAACTGTGCACGTCTTATCTGGGGGCTAGTAATTGATTTGTGTCCGTTATGGTGTTGATGAGTAGTTTATCAAAAAACAACTGGCCAGGGCTGACTCTATTCAGGTCTATAGATAGCTTAAATTCTGTTCTAAAATATCATGTTTTTTCCAGCATATAAAATTGATTATTAGATCATGTACTAACATGATCTTTAAAGGGATAAAGCATGTTCATGTACAAATACAGGATACTAAATAGCAAATGCTTGTTAAGTGGGGTAAGTCCTTAGCCTCCCCCATTTTATACAAAATCCCGAAATGTCCAGTCGTTATGCCTATCTATGCTTCAAATCCTAAATTTAGTAGATGTCAATGTTATGCAACCAACAACAGTTTCACTGTATAAGAGTATGTACAAAATTTGCATTGTTAACTTTTTTTTTCTTTCTAGTCATGTGACTGCTTGTCTGCTTGTCCCTTGATATCAGGCTTTGACTGTTAAGGTGGCCATACCTGTAAAAATGTTTCCATTTGATCAACTTAAAAAAATGAGTTGTTGGAAAATCGATTCCTTTTTACCTAATTCGGTTGTCCAAAAGTGATGCAAAATTAACATAAAATGGATCAAGCAGTAACTGGTCATTTAAAAATTCTTTGGCTTTGATATATCATCACATGAATATAATACAGACAGGATAGAGTGGCAGATCCCTGGAGGGACCCTGTCTGTATTATATTCATGTGATGATATATCAATAAAGCAGAAGAATTTTTAAAGAATCTGTAGTGCGGACTGTTGCTACTTTATACCTTGGTCTTCGTATGTGTGGATAAGCTGATCCTCTGTAGCCCAGCACCTGGTGATTTATGCCGGCAGGACACTTAACCCGAGAGGGAGGCTGTGTACCGGGAGCATATGGACATGTAGTATGGATGTGCGGATTGAACACAATGCTTCAAGTCTTTCCAGTGTCATGTTCATGAATTTCAGTTGATTCGTTAAAGTATCTGACAGATACTTTGATTGGTATCCAACTTGCTATGGAGCATGTGCTTTGAATTGTTTTGAATCAGTCACACTGTGTAGTAGTACTATTGATGGACCAAAAGTCTATATTTCAATCATGCAAGCTGATCTATTTGAAGGTTCGATAGAGCAAAAGTTGATGTGTGTATTGTCACCTTTAGTCATTTCCTGTAATCTTCTGGTGTGGAAGTAATTTTGCCATATGTGGACAATTTGGGATGTCCTCAGTACAGGTTTTGATATTTGTAAAACAATTGGCATTGATTGAAGTAGATGGCCAACCAGGGACCCATCATGGGTGGGGTCAGTCTTGAGGAACGAGTGATAACCTCGCAGTTTTATAGTCATTATGAGATTCTAATCTAGTGGCTTCAATAACTGATATAGGACATGCAAAATTAGGGTGTATAACATATTCAGTCAGATTGGGTGATGATGTAACTTTTTACCAACAACCGCAGGATAGTCAGGATGTGTAGAGAAATAGTTTTTGGTCACCGCCCCTACTCGGTGACCTGAGTGAAAAAACGGTCCCCAGATGTTCCTGACCTAAAAAGAGCAGAGACTACTGACAACCATTTCATCCTGAGGAAATGACAGGTATGTCACTAAACACATTGATGTATATTGTATTATTTGCCTGAAATAAATAAAATTAACCAAAGTTGGCCACCTCCATTCAAGCCTTCTTTTTCCTGGGGACCCGATAGTACTTCATAGAATGTAAGGTTGTCAAGATTTGTTGTGGTGATCTTACATTTTGTGTTGGTGTTGAGTCTCCTGTAATTGTTTTCTCTTAAGGTAGCCATACACAGCCCGATTTTCAGTCGATCGACTGCCGTGCGTGCTCCCGCCAATCCCCGGAGGTCGCTTGGTCGAAAATCGGGTTGGCCCACCTGGTGGGATCGACCAGGAATCTCCCGCATGTCTGTAGTCCCCATTCAAAGTAATGGCCGCCACACAAATGGTGCCCGATGATCAGCTGAGGGGCCGGCTGCAGCGAGATGACATCATCCCGCTGAAGTAGATCTCTCAGCTATCGAGGTCGAAAATCCTTGGGTTTGGTCCCCTCGAGACTAAATTTACAATGTTGTTTCCCATGCTGCTTTCAGTCCGCAGCAGCCCGGGCACTCCCACATCAGCGGGGAAAACAACCTGTCCATGCAACTGCAAGCTTGTGCAGGAGATCAGGGGACATTTTAAAAACTACCCCATGACGGCTATAGTGGCAAGAGCCTGAAAACTGATCAGTGGACACCTGCGATTTTCTGCTCATTTCCCAGGCAGTTAACAACGAATTCGTCATTTTGGTATGTTATACCAACTATACTTTTATATATCTAATCTAGGATCATGCTAAGAAAGGCTGGTCTTGTAAATTGTTGTTCATTAGAGCAATTTGCATGCCAAATCACTTCAATCTGTATTGGAGTCCTGTTGATTTCAAGTTGAAGAAACACGTCTGGAGCCATTGAGATGTATAATAATCATATGCAGTCCAATGATAATTATTGAATAGTAGTTTAAAACCGATACAGTTCGTCACTTTTAATATAATTTTTTCTCATTTAATTTACCATCAATTCTGTTTGATCCTGGCATTTCCCTCCTGTCATATCTAAACATGTGCTTGGCATACATTACTTGCTGCCATTTGATTTGTATTCTGCGTACATATCTCCTTGTTTTCCTCTGCTGCAGATACTCGCAAATGCTGGATTTGATGGCTCTAGGGACTTGCCATCAACATTCCCCAATGTCTTTTCTCTGCCTGTTATGTAATGCAATGTGCCTGATTCTATTGGCAAAGGAATACATTTCAGTTTTCAGGGATTTTACATTTAAAACAGCCTCTGCTTAGAGAACTAGACAAAAACGATACCATCCGTTTAGCATATTTCTTTTTTACAGATTTAGAATTTATTGCTGTAGAATTAAACATATATATTGTTTGTGTAAGACCCCACATAACTTTATTTAGTTTGCATTTTGTTATCTGCTTTCTGTTTAGACTTTCCAAACATCTGTAAGGTTTTTGTATAATCCCTGATAATACTTAAACTAATGCCTGGCATACACACGCCGATTAGCGGCCAGTTTTTCCACTGACCGACGGGCGTGTGCGCTCGCGCCGTCGGTGGCAAAATCGCCGTCAATCGGCGTGTGCCCACATGGGGCGACAGATCCCTGTCGCCCCACAGCTCGGCCGGCTAGAGAACGGACATGTCGGATGTTCTCTGGCCGATGCCGTCTGATGCTATTAACGTCAATGAAGACCGGCGTCTTCATTGAAGGTAATGGCCGGCACACAAAGGGTGCCCGGCCAATTAAAGCAGCCCCAGAATGCAACGTGATGACGTCATCGCGTTGCATTCTGGGGCTCATCGGAGCTCGTCTGTCTGCACCCGTCTGTGGGTGTATGGCTGGCATAAGATTACTGTTTAGGAGCTATTCTTGTGTTTGTTTGTCAGGATAATTAAAGTTAACTTATTGATCTCAAGTCTTCCATTATCAGCTTAATTTATCTTTGTTTGACTCATACTATCAGAGCGAAGTTTCCAAAAACAGTATAGTACCATCATCAATAAAAAATTCAATAAAAGTTTTTTTAGTCCAGATATAGGCAGAAAGCCATACAGAAAAGTTTACTGTGCATGCCATGACCTCCATATAATATACTGTTGGTCCTGTATTTAATTCTCTAATTATCTCAGTAGTAAGCAGACTGACCATAGTTGTTGTTCATGACTTCAGAATTAGACATTGAGCCAAAAGGCCTTCGAGGCAGAGAATGCAGTGAACCTGTGACAACCTTCTAAGTGACCAAAGTCACATTGATGTGCTGGGAAAGAATAAGCCTGTCTAGTGTGATACAATGGAAGGGTTGCTGCCTAAAACCCTGATACTGGCTATTTGGAAAAAAGGTGTTAGAACACAGCACGATGCAAATGAAATGACTATATTTTCTCCCTTACTAGGAAATGTGCTTATAATGATTGCCTATGACCTTGCTGGAAGCATTTTTCCTTACTTTCTATTTTGACAAAGAATAAAGAGAAATGTTATAAACATGCTGTAATACAAAGCTGATTCCACCCCTTCTAGTATCAAACGTAAACAGCAGAACATGTGTCTGCAAATCCAAGGTTAGTGATATGGTGGGGTAAGCGCTGAAGCATTTTGTATAAAGATGTCACCATGATATTTAGGAATCTCAGGTCGGAATATTGTAGTCATTGGGATATCTTTTTATTTTGATGATGATTTTTTAATAAAAAGATTTGAGAACATGTGTCTTCATAGCAGACAGCCTTTGAAAATGGAAGGATGCTACATATGTTTGACACCATATATATTTCTTTTTATAAAAACACCACCAAACAAATCCATTATTATATTGCCAGATAAAATCCTGCTTAAGTAGAGGAAATCGTATAAGTGCTTGAAATATTTAAAGGGTAATATCTGTAAACATTCTTTTTAAATACTGTCATTGAAACCCATATATATTTTTTATTTGAATATCAACCCTATTTGTGCTTACAGTGGACCTATACTTACCTTTTGTACTTGTCCCTCACAGCATAAATCCACAAAATAACCACATTACACATAACAATGATCAGTTCCTCCCCTTTGCTACGTCCCCATCACAAGAATAAAGCCAGAAAGCTGGTGTGCCAGTTGGGTGAGTACCCTTTCACACTGGCCTTGTTGCAGTTCCAGTATTGTAAAGCAGAGCGCAAGCATTACCACATGGTATCCCAGCACAAGCATCTTTCCATACACTAGTAAGGGAGGTGTAACAGTGCATTGTGGTTTATTTTACCAGCAACATGTGCGTTAGCGGTGGAGCACGTAAAGCTGATTTAAAAGGGCCCTCACCCTCTGTATACAAAACTACAGGGAACTATTTTCCCTATTACCATTATCTGGTGCCATCAATTGGCTATGTGCGATATTGCAGATAAATAATTGTAGAAAGACTTGACAGCTGAGTATAGAATCTCACGTATGGGTCTGGTGAACAGCAGATAAGTATTTATTCTTCTAGGAATTGTGGTGCAATTCTTAACCATAGTGTCAGCTTAAAGGTAAGTAAAAATGAAAACATTTTATAAAAATTAATTTATCATTTTATTTTTCGGTTTACTTCCTCTTTTAATATTTTTAGATAAGAGTGGTGGTTGGTGGTACACTTAAGGTGAAAGAAATCAAATAGAAGGAAAATACCACCCCCCCCCCCATCTCACATGGGTGAGGTTTTGAACAACATAGAAAGGGGTAGGGAAGACATATAGATATATGTAGGTATCTATATGTAATGCGGGGTTCAGAGGTGTTTCTTCTATCGATTTATTGCATACTCAGAACTACATAAATTTTGTTTAAAAACGGAATAATTTTATTTTATACATAAAATGACACACCCATAAATAGCATAAAAGACTGTAGCATAAAACGTATCTGCCTGTGGTCTGCTACTTCCACAAATTTTCATTCAGATCTCCTCTCTTCACTGATAGAGCTTTCCAGCCATACAAATACAGGAGCCCTAACTTCTACGATATAAACACAGGAGTCTATGTTCAAAAATTGTTGTTCTCTATATTTTTATTAGCCTATTTCATTAAGCCAGTTTTCCTATTAATTTTAATATATCTACTCACAATATATCAGCCCAGAATTTCCACTCACTTAAAAGCACCCTAAAAGCAACACTAATAAAAATATATTCTTATGAAAATTTGTGGAAGTAGCAGACCACAGGCAGACAGGTAACATCTACCCCACAACCGAATTGAAATAATTAATGTTTTGAATATATTGTACAGTTGAATTATATGTATGTTTTTCAATGTTTATAGGGTGTGTAAGTCCGGAGGAAGTCCCAGGTTGGACGAAACGCGTTGACAATCACCCCAGTAACACACTATATATGTGGTCTGAAGTATACTAGAGGTGGAACGGGGACCACAGTCTGGGTGGCCCTCTTTCCCCCTTCTTCTTTTTTCGTCTGTATGTACTAATTGTCTGTTAAATCACAATGGTATAAGTTTTATGCTACAGTCTTTTATGCTATTTATGGGTGTGTCATTTTATGTATAAAATACAATTATTCAGTTTTTAAACAAAATTTATGTAGTTGTGAGTATGCAATTAATCGATAGAAGGAACACCTCTGAAACCCCCATTACATATAGATACCTACATATATCTATATGTCTTCCCTACCCCTTTCCTCTTTTAATAGTTGAGAGACAAATGTATTTGAATGATATAACCACATGTAAGATGAAAAGACTTTATTTGGCTCGCTTTGTGTACAGTTCACACAGACCTGAAGTGCTGATTAGTGGAAGCCGGGATTGAGATTACCTGTGTTTTGAGGAAGGGCATTAACGATTTCAGATTTTTTAACCCTCTGAGCGTTTGCCACGTGGCACGTTTTTTTTATAACCGTGCCACGGGCAATCGCGATTGCTAGCTCAGCTCAGGGTAGTAAACATAAGCCCGGCATCACTGGAGACGCCGGACTTATGCTGACGAAAGGCGACGCCCCTCCATTTACATGGAGGTCTATTGCGCCGCCTACCCCCGCCCCCTTCGCGTCACCGGTGACGCGATCGGGGGCGGACCCGGAAGCATCGGCATACATGCTGATGCTCCCGACCGCCGTCAGAAGACAGCGAGACCTCGGGCGCTCCTCCGGCTAACTGGGGCTGAGTTTAATGATGCATGAAACTCAGCCCGAGTTAATTCGGGGAGAACGCTCAGAAGGTTAAAGTCGAGTCACCAATCTCAAGTCATAGTAGAGTTGGCAATAAACAAATTTTATAAGTTCTCTGTAACATTAAATGTGCCCATACATGCATAGATATGGTCTAGATCGATGGCCGATTTGAGCGCTAGCACGCTCACGGGCATCTATCTGGCCCATATCTAAAGTGGCCACCCCGAGACAGGTTTATTGGACAAGACCTTTGATCATGACCACAATGGTCGACGTCCACTCCTTTGAAAGGAGACTGCGGGTCCCTATCCAAAGCAGAAGTTCTGCAGCTGGCCTCCACCCGCAGAGGACACAGCCTAAAAAAAAGTGTCAAATTCTCATTATAAAATAAATATAACAAGTTAAGTGGCTTGTATGCTTCTCAAAAACAAAGAGATTAACTCCCCTATGGCTGTCTAATACAGTCTAGTTTCTTGTGCCAAAAGCGGTTTGAAAAATTCAACCACCCTGACAGTCCACTGAGATCCAGATTTCTGAACTTAAAAAAGGGACATAGGTTAATTAATTTATAAAGTCAGATAGTTGAATATTCAAAATGAAATACCTAAGTTTGTATATATTTCACCAGCCGAGTCCGGCTCGGGAATATGATGTCAGTAAGTAAGTTTTATGTCTGTTCTCTGACTACACAGGGGATTATGCCTGGTTGCAGCGCAAGTCAGCGATTCTCTCTGCGTGTGTACCGAGAGATGACCAGTCGACATGATTGTGAATGTCCTAGTTTGAGGCACATTTGAGATGCACATCATGTCCATGGACGCCATTTTAGTTGCTAGTATGTTCACAAACAATGATTCCCAGAGGGCACACTGCTTCCTACCCCAAAGGAAACATTGAGCTTTAGCTGCATTACTGAACGACTGACCCTGACATCTATGCAGACACCAGATATTTTCCTGGGATTTATCATTTATCTTGTGACTGTACAAGGTTTATCTTTTCTCACATGGACCAATACATGGATGGGTTTTGCATGAATAAAGATAACATTTTCAGGGATTTCCATAATAAAGGGTAACTAGTGCCCCTGACATCATGATGCATTGATTAGCAATCATTATCTTTTCATTCTTACTGCTATGTCTTCAATAAAAGTGTGTTGCTGTCTACCCAGTTACCACCAGTGATATCGGCACATCCTTCTTTAGTATACTGAGCCCAGATTCAGTACATGCTTAAGATCAAGATAAGTTTCTCTTTGTTGTATATCTCCTTTGTTTTGTATAAATGATATTTTAGTGGATGTGCTTAGAAGAAAAATATGGGTTGGTTTATTTTGTGATTCTCTGTAAACAGATCCTGGAGAATGTGTTCTGGCATAAGATAACAGCCCTCATCCTTGAAATATTTTTAGCCTTGAAACATTTTCTGTTCGTATAATTACGGTTAGAGAGGTGCATGAAATCCTTTTTTTTGCTGTCTGTGAAGTAGAGTTTACAGCTTTTCCAAATGTCAATGTTAACCATTTGGTTGTTTCGTCTTTTATATGATGCTTAAAGTTCATCCGACACTGGTGTTCTATGAGCATAGTAAAGTAACCTTTTATTGCTTTCACTTCAACAATCATTACCCTTTTTCCTCAAAACAAATAAAACTGGGTAACAATCTTTAGTACCCTTTGACCTGTGTCTTGTTGATATAGTTATATATAAGGCTACTCAAGCTTCTGACAGTATAGTCTGATATGCTCTGCAAATGGGG
>CM070033.1:48699251-48712239 GCA_036250615.1 Ptychadena robeensis | reverse complement strand
AATAATAAAATTATTCCTCAAAAATACCACTTGCCTAATAATTCTGCGCTCCCTGTAGTAATTCAATAAGATGTGATTTGTCTGACTATAAAGGTTGTGTTTTGGTTATTCAGAAAATAAATTTCAATTGTCCTGTAGCGGTATAAGAAAGAGCACGTCCTGGCTTTCCTGTAGATGTGCACCATCTTGTCTGTAATCAAAAAACTCGGATAAATAGATTTCTAAAAAACCTGCATCACTTGGTGACAATCAGAGACGAGCATCCTGATCAGTTGCTTGATTACACAGAAATTGGCTTTTTAGGAAAAGGATGTCACATAGTTTTACCTGGCAATACGGGTAGTTGGCCTAA
Organism: Ptychadena robeensis; assembly: GCA_036250615.1. Classification (NCBI taxonomy): domain Eukaryota; kingdom Metazoa; phylum Chordata; class Amphibia; order Anura; family Ptychadenidae; genus Ptychadena; species Ptychadena robeensis. The sequence continues at coordinate 48,711,887 of CM070033.1, read as the reverse complement.
CATAATAGTTGTTACAAAAGAAAGTAATAATGTAAATGAATGTGTTTTGTTAATGGCAGCTCTTGTATTTGTTGTGACAGGCTCGGTTTATGATTTTTCTTTGCTCCAATAGTCTCTTCATAATGCCCTTTCTGTTGCAGACAAAATAGAGACTCCGGAGGGTAACATGGCTGCACTAAACTGGAAGCCGTTTATATATGGAGGATTAGCATCAATCACAGCGGAATGTGGTAAGTTGTAGGTGATTTAATAGTAAGCAGAACTTTGCCCTATTGGTTTAGCACAGGGGTGGGCTACAAGTGACAGAGGGGACAGACAATAAACCTGTAAGGGCTGCCTGATCACAAGTCATCTCCACCTGGGGGTGGAAATGTAAACATTGATTTGAAAATGGTAATATTTAAACTTGTTACCATGGAGGTTAAAAAAATTAATAAATCTATGTGTATATATATATCTTTGCATAGTGAATCTAACAAATTGCAGCCTCCTAGCAGGAAACCTTTATTATCCTCCTAGACATTATCTCCACTTATTGCAGGGAGCCAAAGTGACACGAAGGGCCGGATTTAAATACCAAAGGGCAGGATATAGCCCCCAGGGCCTAAGTTTGCCCATGCCTGGTTTAGTCCCTCTGGATTCCATAAAGTCTGAGGGGAGTATTGGTTAAACTTGAGAAAAGGATTATGTAGTTCCACCTGTTGGCTGAAAATGTAAAATTGAAATAATAACCTTGGTTAGCGGTTAAGACAAACCCAGTTCGTCTGCTGTTTGGGTTGTCCCAACCGCTACAGGATAGTGAATCGGAAAAACCCGATATACCTCAGTAAAGCTGTGGCAATTCTCCATATCACCGCAGCATCTCCTGGGTTCCAGAACTGCCCCTTCAGTGTCATCCTGATGGTGAAGTGGCAGGTGCGTTATAGACCATCATGTTAATGTGGGGGTGTAGGTTTCCCAGCCCACGCCTGTGGACAGGGGCGAGGGGAGTGTGGGAAATTAGGCAGAGTACTCTGCATTCATCGTTTGCTTTTACTAAAACAAAAGTTCTGTGAAAAGTTGGAAACTATAATTATACCTGTTTTACACATAAATACGCACTTAACATCTTTGAATCCACTGGCAAAATACTGCATAGGCCCCCTTTGTGCCAACCGTAGGACTAGGTGTTCTGAGGTATTGGCAGTGGACGATTTAACATCTGCACATTGTGAGTTGTGGGATCCATGGGTTAGATCTGGCCACCAGTCAAGATCTAAAAGCAAAAAGCTATTCTTCCAGAGTGCAATACCTGCCTAAGGCGGGCTCTACACTATACCACCCCAGCAACCACGGGGGGCGTTAAGAGCATGTCGGTGTGTGCGTGTTCATAGCACCCACCCGCTGTTTGGGCGCTGTTTAGGGTGCCGTGTCGTCAATACTGCATCCTATACATTTCATTTAGCAAACAGTTTGCTGGCATCACACACTTCACCCATTGATTACCAATGTACGCAGTATGTATTCTGGTGAGTCCGTGGGACACCTCCAGATTCCCAACGCCGCCACGAACCGCGGGCATGACACGCCAGTAGAGACAGGCACGTTATTCCCCATATGGGATAACAGGGAGGCAGCTGCACTGCACGGTTTTCCCTTCCTTAGTGTAGATGCGGGCTTAGCCTGTGAATATAGGCCTTAGTCATTCCAGTACTTCCCTTTTTTGTTTACATGCTTCATAAGGTATACATTGTAGTTATCTTGCCTATGATTTGGTTATTTGGGAATATTTTAGATAGTGTGGCTTGGCCTGGGTCAGCAGGACAGTACATGGATGAATGGCACTGATTTATGCGATTACATGAACTGGCTAAATGACCATACACAACTTGCATTTTATGTCCTTTTCTAGCAAATATTTAACAAGCGTAATGCTTTACTTGTACATACATTATGCTGGAGCCAGATGTAAAGGTTAATTTATATATATTTTTTCACTCTGAATTCATTCATTTTGTTCCTAAAATTTAAATATGTAAATTCAGTAGTGAAGTTAAGGAAGTCTTGTGTATAGACCCCCTAGCCTTCACAGCCACTTTACTACTTCTTTTTAGGGGTCCTTTCACACTACCCGCTCTGCAAGTGCATCTCCCCTCCCCTGATAAGTCTGACATTGGTAGTCTGCAAACTTGATGACCTATTGGCACAGTCTTGTACTGGAAGCTACTTTTGCCCAATTCTTTACCCACAGCAAGATGTAATGTTGTGCCAATCCTACTAACAGCAGTGATATGAGCCTCAGGATACCTAGAACAACCATTCCAGGTTCTTCTTCTTTTTTTTTTTTTTTTTTTTTTTTTTTTTCTTTCAATGTTTAAAGCGTTTTCTTACTGACTTATTTTGGTTTTCCTATAGGCACTTTTCCCATAGACTTGACTAAGACAAGACTACAGGTACAGGGACAAGCAAACGATGCGAAATACAGAGAGATCCGCTACAGAGGAATGCTCCATGCAATTGTCAGAATAGGTCAAGAGGAGGGATTTCGGGCACTGTACTCTGGGTAATACTTTCACATTTTCTGTTTCTTTTTGCTGAGCTATTCCTTTCTGAATCTGTCTGCCTGGCTGGAATGTTGTGCTTCCAATTTTTCATAAAGAGATCTTCAGATTGGTAGTTTTCATGGTTGTTGTATTGTCTCTTTTCTTTAACTACTGCATACAGTATATTTGAGTATATACAAAAAATATCTTAACACCCAAAAATGTACTGAAGAAATTTTATTCAGTTTGCCTAGAGCTGAAAAATGTGAAATTGCCATGATCGGACTTTGTAAGTTAAAAGCAAAACCCATGAACAAGGTATCATTAGCAAAATTGCTGAAGATGTAAAGAATGGTTCTTGGAACAACTATTTTTTGCATGAAATGAGTTTAAAGTCAAGTAATTTTTCAGACTTTGCAGTTAACTTAGAAATCAGCAGTGTGTACCTATGCCTTAGTTGCTGCATTTCTTACCCTCACGTCTTTCAGTAAAATAGGGTAGGGTAATTTAGAACACTTCATTAGCATAGTTGGTAAGTACTGTGGGTTATTTCGGCAGCCTATTACCACAGTACTGTTTTGTGTTGGGGTTTCTGTTGTATAAACACTGTAGAATTGTATTATGTTCATAACACGTGTGTTTGTAGTGAGAATCCCTTTATGCCTGATTAGACGTCATCTTTATCTAATTCCAAAACAGTCTGCAATGTACAAACACCAGGTTGAACCTTCACCTACATCCACGTGTCTGTTCAGAATCTGTATTTATTTTTTTTTCAAAGAACTGAATTCTTCTAAGCCAGCAGTATGTTAAAGCTGAGATTTGGACTTCCATTGCGATAACCCTTAAATTGGGTCTTCCACTCCATTGCAAGGAGTCATTTCTTATTAATATATCATTCATCTTTAAAAAGGTGCTTTTAGTGATGTCAGTCCACACAATCAGCCTCTCATTAGGGCTCCTGCCCGTATAACAAAAGGTCCAAAGTAAATACCCTTGCAGGGTTATAGCCGGAATAAAATAAAGTCCACATAAATACCAAGCACCCTGGCTTGCAGGCATCATCCCAAATGGTTTCCTTTGCCCCAGGAAAGTCTGTATGCATGGGCTGACTCTCAGTAGTCACAGGCCTGGGCCCACCATTCCTTGTGTGACCCCTGTTATCTGCTGCACAGTGTCTCCCACCTCATCAAGGGCTCTGACTGGTTCCAGCTCGCCTTGCTTCGATCCCACAGGTGTAGTGGAATGGGTAGGCCCACTTAGTTCCTTTGCTTCCATTCCAGAATCCATGTCCCTGTAACCAACAATTTAACAAAACTGCACAGCAACCTACCGTTGTTGTCCAATGCTTTCGAGGACTCCTTCCAGCATACATCATCTGACCCTTTCACTGCTGGATATGGTCCATTTACACAGTGACAGACAACCGGCCTGTTACAGGGGTCGCTATGAATTACTTAAAGCCGTTTTAAACTAAAAATGAAAAAAACACACATACATTAAGCAGACACATTACTTACCTGTTAGCAGTTCAGATGCTGGAGAACTGCTACACAAAAAAGAAAACATACTTACTTTCTTTCTTGGTGGCAGGAATCTTAACTACTGGAAATCTGAAGCAACTTCCGTATACACAGCTGACACCAACTCCGCCCCTCCTGCTGTCAGAATTTTTTTTATTCTTTTCCATTGCGCATCTCTGCAGTATCGGCTGTGCTTCAGCCAATACTGCAGAGTGACCTACAAGGTGGTAGGCCCGCTTTAATCCTTTAAGCTAGCCATACACGTGTCGGATTCCATGTCCAATCGATTCATCATCCGTTAGATTCTGGCGGGAATCGCAGGTGTGATCAATCGGCCAATTAAGAGTATCCATCGCAGCATACCACCTTGTCCAACGGATTCCGGGACGGATCCGTGTCCGATTGTCCACCTCACAAATGGCAACTCCCCCTGATCCGGACAGAATCACATGAGAAAGACCAACATGTTGGTTCTCCGTCGGATCCGATTCTGAGCCCCTGATCAATCGGACGTGAACGATCGGACCAGGTGGGCTGCATGCGATTCCGGCACGATCGTTTCGCGTGCACGCGCCCGGAATCGATCGTGCCGGAATCCGGTGTGAATCCGACACGTGTATGGGGGCCTTTACTCCCAGTGTTGCCCCCTTTTCTGGTTCCTTCCTCAATACAGAGCCATAAGGTCCTTATTGTGGTGGTATGTACAAATATCTTACACAGTATTGCAGCTTACAGTAGATGAAAATGCTTTTTCACTCTAACCCTGTGCTTGCGTTTCTGAAAACCCCTTGCAGCACACATTTTTGCTGGAATCTTGTCAACCCCCTAGATATAAATGGGGTAGTTAACTCTTGTAATGAGAATTCACTTAAATAACTAATAGTACATCTTCAAGCAAGGCCCTGATGTATTTTGTGTAAGGCTGTGTTCCCACTTGGGCGATTAATCGCCTCGTGGTCGCGATTTTCATTTGCCTGCGGTATCGCCAGCAGACGATCCTCTGTTCATGTTAAAAAGGGGGGACTGATGGATCTAGGACCTAGGTCCCTATTCTCACAACCGCTCCTCACTCACAACCACCTCACGGATTTCTCTTTCTTTACCTGGGGACTTTTAAGGCCAGAAGTGTAAAATAGTCATTAAAGTCGGTCAAATATTATACATAGAGTACTTATCAACAAAGCATGAACCCATCACATTATATAAACAGTAGAGCGGAAATAAGCAAAAAAATAATAATGTTCATGCAGCATCATTGACTTAAAAAGTATTGGTCCGGTTGGATTTAATGTCCTTTAGAAACAGGGCAAAGATGGGTCCCATGGATGGATAAAGGCATGAGTACCCCTCTTACTCATCTCTTTATCCATCCATGGGACCCATCTTTGCCCTGTTTTTCCGCTCTTCGCCAAACAGGACCTAAGCGACAACTCTGCATGCACTGTCGAGTTTTTTGTTTCTAAAGGACATTAAACTCAACTGTACCAATATTTTTTATTGATAAGTACTCTATGTATAATATTTGACCGACTTTAATGACTATTTTATACTTCTGGCCTTAAAAGTCCCCAGGTCCCTGCTGTTCAGAGAGAAATCCGTGAGGTGGTTGTGTGTGAGGAGCTGAGGATAAGGACCTAGGTCCTAGATCCATCAGTCCCCCCGGCCCCCTCCCCCCTTTCAACATATTCTCTTTGGAATGTCGGGCTTTTTTTATACTTTTACGTATATCTAAGTATTGAAGCTGCATGGCCTAGGATCGCTCTCTGTTTCGATCCTCCATTCATGTCTATGGGGAGTGATCAGGGGGGAAAAAACGCATGCGATCTTGTCAATGGGGATAAGCCCATTCAAAATAGTGTAGGCGATCGCGTGCGCCTAAATGGGAACATAGCCTCAGGGTGTTTTATGGAGGGCTTCTACTGCTGTGTGTTCTTGCTGGGTAGACGTGTTGCTTCTGTCCCTGTGATCAGGGAGGTAGAACAGAAAGCAAATGGTGGAATGAAGTGTGATCAAATGGGGTCTCATAAACAGGAGACAAACACTAATGTCACATTTTGTTTTTCTGCCTAGGATTGCACCAGCAATGCTCCGCCAGGCATCTTATGGCACCATAAAAATTGGCACTTATCAGAGCCTGAAGAGATTATTCGTAGATCGCCCGGAAGGTGTGTATGGTGTTTAGTCTGTAAACGAACAGCCATGATTGAAGCTATAATGGCGCTGGAGAACTTTGTGTTTGTGACAGTAAATATTGTCTTTTCTGTTCTGTTCTTTTTGCTGAAAGCCTTTTAGAAAATGTTTTTGCCCAAAACATTTGAGTCTTTTGTGAAAATCTACCATAGGTACAAATTTTATGATTACCTCTTTCTTATAGATAATGGTCTTGTCTCTCCATAGAACACACCTTCACAGTTTTGATCTATTGTCCAAACGTTCCTAAAATTTGTGTTTTTTGCAAAAGGAATTGACAATCCGTACAAAGTTTGATAGGTGATCATATATAAGAAACTATTTAAATGTTTCTGTATAGTAGATATCTACTTTTTAATCAGACCTGTCTTGGGAGCCCCTCAAAAACCTGATGGTTGTGAATGTTCGTATGTACATTGCCCTATGACAGTATGTGAACGTGTTGCCTGTGTGAAATGATCATGTGTTGTAGTGGTTTCTAGCCTAGGTGGGATCACCATGAAAAATATAAGAACAGCCATCATTAGGTGCTGCTATTCATATTCTCCTTTACACAGGTTTAGTGTTGGCTTCTTTTAAGATGGACATAATCTGCATTCTACACAATTCTCAGTAGACCACCCTGTGAATTGTGAAGCCCAGAAGGCCTCTGTTTTCATTGTCCTAAGTTCTTTTCCTTCTTTATTTCCTTCTTTATTTTTATGCATGTTTTGTAATTGATGTGGGGTTTTTGTTTCTGACAGCATGTTCTATAACAGGAACACCTGATACATTTAATGTGCTTAGAAATAAAAATTAAACTGCTGGGAAACTTGCTAGCATTTTCACATTGCAGATTACAGCGTCTTAATCACTATTTAAATTTTGAAAAATTTTACTCTATAAGATTCAGGTATATTGAAACCCTGCTTCCATATGAAATTTTTACAGTATACTTCTTGCTTTTTCTGATTGTCTAATATTAATACAAAAAAGTACCTGGGGTGTAGAGAAGAAAACTCTACCTCCAGGCGGAAATGTCCTCTGACTTCGCAGAGGCTAAGGGACTTTAAGGGTTTCAATCTATAACAACGTCAAAGAGTAATACGACTCATAAATTATGAATAAAAAGAGTAATCATTTAATGTCCATAAAAACAGTGATGATGTTCCAATCTTAGTACAGTGATGGATATTAATACAATGCCTAATGTATCTGCAGATCATATCCTCATCCGCCCGTCCAGGAAGATGGTGGGAAAGTTGGTATAAATAGAGTTTGCTTTTGCCTGTGTCTTACTCCAGCGGTATAGGCTCAAAGCCCTACCAATTAAGCATATAGGTGATGTGCATCTCTGTAATGAGAGGGGTGTGGTTATGACATCACCCCTAATTAGGTGTGCATATTATTAGGCAACTTCCTTTCTTTGGCAAGGGTCAAAAGAGGACGGGACAGCTAGAAAAGTAAAAATAGTGAGTATCTGCAGAGGGAGCAGCACTCTTAAAATGAAAGTCTGGAGTGATCACGAACAATCAAGCGTTTCATTCAAATAGTCACAGGGTCGCAAGAAGCGTGTGGAAAAGGTGAAATAACTGCCCTGAACGGGGAGAAAAGTCAAGCGTGGAGGCTGCCCAGATGCCACTTGCCACAGTTTGGCCAATTTCAGAGCGACATCACTGGAGTGCCCAAAAGCACAAGGTGGCTGTACCCAGAGACAGAAAGGCTGAAAGACGACCACCACTGACAAGGACACACAGCTGAAACGTCGAGACTGGGCCAGAAATATCTCAAGACTGATTTTTCTAAGGTTGGGACTGATGAAATGAGAGTGAGTCTTGAGGGCCAGATGGATGGCACGTGGCGGATTGGTAAAGGGCAGAGAGCTCCAGTCCGACTCAGACGCCAGCAAGGTGGATGGGGGGAGTAGGTTGGGCTGGTATCATCAAAATGAGCTTGTGGGGCTTTGGGTTGGATGGAGTCAAGCCAACTCCCAGTCCTACTGCCAGTTTGGAAGGGACACCTCTTCAAGCAGTGGTGACAGGAAGAAGTCTGCACCTTCAAGGAAAAACAGGATTTTAGGCAGGACAATGCCCATCACACGTTGTCCAAGTACTCCCAGCGGGACTGGCCCAGAAAGGGTATAAAGAAAACTATGACATGGCCTCCTGTTCAATGATCTGAACCCCATGAGAACCTGGGTCCATCACAATGTGTGATTTACAAGGAGGGAAAACGTACACCTCTTGACAGTGTCTGGGAGGCTGTGGGTGCTGCTGCACGCAATGTTCATGGGGAACAGATCAAAACACGACAGAATCCTGGATGGCAGGTTTTTTGAGTGTTTCTTGCAAAGGAAAGGTGGCTATATTGGTAACTGGACTGATTTGGTTTGTTTTGTTTTGAATGTCAGAAATGTATATTTTGTGAATGTATAAGATGTTATATTGGTTTCACTGGTAAAAATAAATAATTGAAATAGTATAAATTTGTTTTGTGTTAAGTTGCCTAATATATGCACAGTATATGTAACCTGCACACACAGATATCCCCCTAAATAGCTAAAACTAAAAACAAACTTAAAAACTACTTCCAAAAATATTCAGCTTGATATTAATGCGTTTTTTGGGTTCATGAGACATGGTTGTGGTTCAGTATAAATTATCCTCAAAAATACCACTGCCTAATAATTCTGCGCTCCCTGTAGTAGTAATTGCAATAAGTGTGATTTGTCTGACTATAAAGGTGTGTTTTGTTATCAGAAAATAAAGTGCAATTGTCCTTTTAGCGGTATAAGAAAGAGCAGTCCTGGTTTCCGTAGATGTGCACCATCTTGTCTGTAACAAAAAACTCGGTATAAATGATTTCTAAAAAAAACTGCAGCACTTGGTGACAATCAGAGACGAGCATCTGATCAGTTGGAGTGATTACACAGGAAAATTGGCTTTTTAGGACAAGGATGTCACATAGTTTTACCTGGCAATTACGGGTAGTTGGCCTAACATAATAGTTGTCACAAAAGAAAAGAATAATGTAAATGAATGGTTTTGTTAATGGCAGCTCGTGTATTTGTTGTGACAGGCTTCGGTTTATGATTTTTCTTTGCTCCCAATAGTCTCTTCTAATGCCCTTTCTGTTGCAGACATAAATAGAGACTCCGGAGGGGTTAACATGGCTGCACTAAACTGGAAGCCGTTTATATTGGAGGATTAGCATTCAATCACAGCGGAATGTGGGTAAAGTTGTAGGGGGTGATTTAATAGTAAAGCAGAACTTGCACTATTTGTTGTTAGCTACTAGGGGTGTGGGTACACATACCGTGACCAGATGGGGGACCTCAGCTACTAATACCACACCTTCGACAGGACCTCGCCCCTGATCACAAGTCATGTATCCTACCTGTGTGGTGGAACATGAAAAATTGAATTTGAAAATTGGTAATATTTAAACATTGTTACCATGGCACTGGTTAAAAATACATAAATCTATGTGTTTTATGACTGATATTATCTTTGCATGACGTGACATCTAAATTCAAAATCTGCCCAGCTCCTAGCAAGGCCACGGAAACCCTTTCCTATTCTCATCTAGACATATCTCAACGTATTGCAGTGAGCCAAAAGTGACACGATTAGGGCCGGATTTAAATACCAAAGGGCAGCGACTCATGGATATAGCCCCAGGGCCCTAAGTCTTGCACATGCATGGTCCCCTGGTTTAGTCCCTCTGGATTTACCCATAAAGTCTGAGCGGGAGTATGGTCTAAACTGAGAAACAGGATTATGTAGTTCCCCCACGGTGGCTGAAAAATGCTAAAATTAGAAATAATACACCTTGGTTTAGCCGGTTAAGAAAATAAACCCAGTTCGATGCTGTTGGGTTGTCCCAACCGCTACAGGAGAGTGAATCGGAAAAACCCGATATACCTCAGTAAAGCTTGGCAATTCTCCATATCCACCGCAGCATCTCCTGGGTTCCAGAACTGCCCTTCAGTTGTCATCCTGATGGTGAAGTGGAAGGTGCCGTTTATTAGACTCAGTTAATGTGGCCGGGCTGTAGGTTCCCAGCCCACAAGCTGTGGACACCGGGCCGAGGGCGACCCCCTTATCCCCCCCCCTTTTGAGTGTCGGAAATTTAGGCAGAGTACCTCTGACATCATCGTTTTTTGCTTTTACTAACACAAAAGTTCTCGTGAAACAAGTTGCGACCAAACCATTAACCTCCCCCCCTATACCTGTTTTATTTCACATATAAGGCACCCCCTTCTTAACACCATCTCGTGAATCCACTGGCAAAAAACCTGATCACGGCCCCCACTCCAGTGTGCCCCACACCGTTAGACTGGTGCTTATGAGGCGTATTGAGTGGTACCGATTCCCCCCTTCCTAACATCGGCACATCGTGTAGTTGTGGGATGGGATCCGGCCTTCGCACTCTGGCCACCACCACAGTCAAGATTCTCTAAAAGTACATACCAACATAAGCTATTATTCCAGTAGTGCAATATTTCCCTTGACTACAGGTACCGGGCGTCCCTCTACACCTCTTTTTATACCACCCCACCAGCCAACCCACGGCGGTGCCGCGTTTCTCATAGCAGCATGTACGCGTGCGTGCTTGCCCTTGTTCATCAGGTAAACCATCCCCGCGGTTTGGGCCCCGCTGTTAGGTGCAGCCTCCCGTCCGTCAACTACGTGCCCATCCACATATTCATTTCACCCTGTAGACTACCGCCACCCCACCCCCCAGCTGTGCCTCCGGACTCACCCACACATTCACCACAATTGATTACCCATTGTACGCCAGTATGTATTCTGGTGAGTCTAGTGCGTTGACCCACCTTCCCAGATTCCCAAACGCCGCACGACGACACTTCCCCCGCCGGGCCTTGCGGGCATGACACGCCCCCCAGTGAGAGACAGGCACGTTATTCCCCCAATGGCTTCGCATTACCACCAGGATTGCGCAGCTGCACTGCTACTGGTTTTCCCTCCTTTCCTAGTGGAGATGCGGGCTTAACCCGGCATGTGAACATATGGCCTTAGTCATTCCAGTACGTTCCCCTTTCTTTTTTGTTTTACATGCTCTCCATTTGAAGGTCATACATTGTAGTTACTTACTTGCTATGATTGTTATGTGGGAAGATTTTAGTTTCGATGGGTGGCTTGGCTTCGGCGCCCCCCTCACAGGCAGTGACCCCCCCAGTTCAGGCTCCCCTCCCCCATGAAGGACACTGATGTTTTTATCCGCGCCCATTACTGAAATGGCTAATATGACCCATACACAACTTGCCCCTGTTATGCCTTTTCTAGACAAACCTAGGAACAAGCGTACTGCTTTACTTGTACTATACATTATGCCTGTTTGAGCAAGATGTAAATAGTTAATTTATATCATATTTGTTCTACACTTGATTCATTCATTTTGTTCCCTAAAGTTTAAATATGTAAATTCAGTATGAAGTTAAGTAAGTCATTGGTATAACCACCCTAGCCTTCACAAGCCACCCCCCATTTACTAATTATTTTTAGGGGGTCCCGTCACACCCTACTCCCGCCTCTGACATTATGTGCATCTCCCCCTCCCGATTTACCCAGCTCTGATTTCCCATTGTAGTTCCTGCAACCTTTTTGCCCATGACTCCCACCTATTGGCACACGCTCTTGTATTGGTAAGTACTTTTGACACACATTCTACCCACAGCACACGATGTTAATGTCGTGCAATCCTACCTAACAGCAAGTGATACTGAGCCTCAGGCATACCTCAGAAAACAACCGATCCAGGTTCTTCTTCTTTTTTTTTTTTTTTTTTTTTTTTTTTTTCCTTTCAATCTCGTTTAAAACGCGTTTTTCTTACTGACTTATTTGGTTTTCTACCTGGACTTTTCAATAGACTTGACCTAAGCCACAAGACTAACGGTACTAGGGACAGCAAACGATGCGAAACTAAAGGAGATCCGCTACAGAGGGGAATGCTCCATGCAATTGTCAGATAGGTAATAGGAGAGGGGATTCGGCGCACTGTCCTCTGGGTAATACTTTCCACATTTTCGGTTTCTTTTTGCTGGAGTCTCCATCCCATTTTGAATCTGTACGGCAGCGGCCTGGATTTGTGCTTCCACATTTTTCAGAAAGAGATATTCAGATTTGGTAGTTTCATGGTTGTTCCGTATTGTTCTTTCTCTTAAACCCTACTGCATACAGTATATGGGAGTATATACAAAAATAGTCTTTAAAACCCACAAAACGTCATGAGAAAGATAGCAAAAGAAATTGCTATCAGGTTCGCTAGAGCTGAAATAATGGAATTGCACCATGATCGGACTTTTAAGTTAAAAGCAAACCCCCCTACCTGAACACGGTATCATTAGCAAAAATTGCCATGTATAGATGTCAAAGACGGTCTTGAAACTCATTCTCCTC
>CM070033.1:48654824-48687585 GCA_036250615.1 Ptychadena robeensis | reverse complement strand
TATATATATATATATATATATAATTGTAAATTAATATTTTTTACAACATCCAGTTGTGAAGCAAATAAGCAAACAAAAATTAAAACGCAAACCAAATAGAAGTAAAAGATAATTGAGTTACTGACCAAAAAAGTATGATGCAGAACTCCTCTGATTAAGGCTATGTTTCCATTACGTTGGGACCCCCCCCCCCCAAAGTAAGGTCCTTACTTTCTTCCTACAGTACATCTTTAACATTTGCCGACCTTTTGGTATCTTTGGGTGGTCCTTGCTTAATTTTTTGGTTTTTTTAGGACTTGTCTTTGAAAGATGAGTACCCTTTTTGGTAAAAGCCAGTGCTATGTTAAAGTATTAGCCATTGTGTTTAGTATTGCACACCAAATGCTGTCACAAGACTGTGTGTTCAGTGTGCCGGGTAAATCAGAACAGACGTTACTGTGTTTACTTTGTACTTTGCATGTGACAAATGTGTGGAGTGGAAGTGATGAGGACATTTCCCAATACAGGCGCCGAGCACGAGCTGTGTGACGTATAATGTACCTTGCCGTTCATGTTTGTATACTGGTTGAAGCAGGGCAGAGTTCACAGAGACCCATGTGGCAGCACAGAGGACACAATGTGTACATTTTCATACAAAACATATGTTGCTTCATCTTGCCTGTCTGTATTCCTTTAATAGAACTTGGCAGTATGCCTGAAATAGGAGAACGAGGGTTTCTGTATTCCTAAAATACTTGCTGACGTATTGACAGTTCACTGAACCTATACACGATGTACTGTCCCTGGCTAGTGAAGTCTAAAATGCAAAAGTTACTTTTTGAGACTTTATTGGATAGCTGGTTACATTTAAATATAGCGATGATTTTGTACAGCACTCAGTGTGTCAAGGGTATTAATAAATCTCTGCTAGAGCTGCTGCTATAAATAGAGGAGCACAAACCATGGACCGCTCAGACTGTGATCCAGCACTGGATGAAACCTGGATGGTAGCTTGGATCTGACTAGTTGCTATTTGGGCCAGTCCCCACTGACTTAAATATTAAAATACGACTATAAAGTGTTACCTGCACACAGTTTTCATTCTACAGTTTCAAATGTGACCAGTGCAAAATAGAAAATGTTATAAATCTGGTTAAGGCCATTGCTGACTTCTCCCTGATTACTATTTATAAATCCTGACTATTCTGAGTTTTCACATTTTTCATTACTTGGGGCAGTAGCATTTTGGGAAAATAACTTTTTTATCAAACAGTAGTTATTCTACATCAATTCATGCTTTTATTTTTGTCGCATTAAAATGTGCTTGGGTTATTTAAATAAATGTAATCAGAGTTTAGCTTCAAGCTGCATCAATATACAGAACTGAGAAATTGTATTTAAATGTACATTTTTCTATAGTAACCCTAGCAGTGGGTTCCTTTAGTCACCACAAGTGGCAGAAAAGCAGCTCTACTTGCCCATTTCTTCACTGTATCCTCCACGTCTCAAAGTGCCGAAAGACAAGTATTCGGTGCATTTTCTGCTTTTCAGTCCTTATTTAACCCTTGCAGTGCAGTCCTTCAGTCCTTATTTAACCCTCGCAGTGCAGATTTTTCTGCTTGTGAACCAATTTGTGAATATATAGAATGTTCCAGCAAAGTAGGCAGGGCTGGACCATGCAGTATTCACTCTATATTCCTCCAGCCAAAAGGCCAGTGCCAGGAGGGAGGTCTTTGCTGTAGCAGAATGTCAGGGCTGAAACTTTAGCATGTGTCTATTTAATAGCTTCAGCCATTCTAGGAACACACTGACCGACTTATGAAGAAATACATTGGCCATCTGGCACTGAACAACTTACATGAGCAGCTATTTACATATGGGAGGAGATATTTATTGCAATGCAGAATGTAAATACACAACTCACAACTCATGCTATCTAATTGTAAAATGTGGCTCTCCATAAGTTGGTCAGTGTGTTCAGAGAATTGGTACTGCTAGTGCTAATGCAGATAAGATCTCTTCTTAGCAGTGCCTTTTTTTGCTTGGCTGGAGGTAATGGAACACTCCCAGGATGGTTTGGACACATATTCTGACTACAAGACGCAAGAACACTTTCCCATTGATTTTAATGGTAAAAAGGTGTGTCCCGAAAAATACGGTTAGTTATTAGTTAAAGTGTTAATCCATATATGGATGATCAGCTCACAGGTTATAACTGAAATGCATTGTGTGTTTCTATGTACAGCATAGTGCACAGATGGTTTGTATTTTATCAGCACATTTTGTTTAATGTGTCCTGCTTTAGAAAACGCAGGTAACAATGCATTGCTGTGAATTTGGCTTTATTGTACATTAGTGTAATCGTTTACTCTCCTGACACAGATCAGAATGCAGGCCCACGGCAGCACAATTCAAGGCGGGATGATGGGGAACTTTATCCGCATTTACCAGCAGGAGGGGACCAGAGGACTGTGGAAGGTGAGATATGTGTCTCTAATTAGTGGCCCCTGCCCCTTGTACTAAGAGGAGGGAGTAATCTGTACAATCGTCACTTTCTTTTCCCAGGGAGTGTCACTCACCGCACAGAGAGCAGCTATTGTAGTAGGAGTGGAGTTACCGGTATACGATATCACCAAGAAACACCTCATCCTGTCTGGACTGATGGGTGACACAGTCTACACACACTTTCTGTAAGTTCACAGAGCTGGTTAGTTATTGTAAATGTGTGATTGTGCCGTCCTCTGTCTTTTTTTTTTTTTTTTATTATTTACTCTTTAAAAACCTAACTTTTTCTATATGTATTCCTAATAATTAGGAACAAATAGATGGAGATATCTAATGCAGTTTTGTTGTATGACAGGGAAAATGCAATGACGTTCCTGCGGCATTTATAACATGTTTTATATTGAAATGTTCTGATGCCTATTTCATGTAGGTCCAGTTTTACTTGCGGATTAGCAGGAGCTTTAGCATCTAATCCAGTGGATGTTGTACGAACTCGTATGATGAACCAAAGATCCATATGTGATGCGGCAGGCTACAAGGGCACCCTGGATTGTTTACTGCAGGTATTGTTCTCTTTTCTTATCTTTTCAACCCATTATGCAATATCTTCAACTGTATCTACAATAAGGGCTCATTCACACTAGCTGCATTGTGGTATAGTATAACTAGCTAGGGTCAACGCGAGGCACACTGGCAGTACACAAGGCATTACTAAAAAAACACCCTTCAGCCCAAATGTTTGGGCATGGTGTGTGGAAGGGTCCTTAAGCTTTAGAAACTGACACCATGCAAGAGCAGCACTCTTTCAGTGTAATGTGTGGGTAAAACTTCAGGCTTCTCTTCATATCATAGAGGCAGCCCTAGAGAAGTTTTGGAGGGCTGCATGGCAAGTCATTGTTTTCGGAAATCAAATTAGTGTAGCTGCATTGGCTGGGGAGCAGGCAGCTAGAGTTGTATTTATGGGCGAGTCAAAAAAATATAAGGGGCAAGAAGAGTGGAGTAATTTTTTAGGTGAAAAGTACAGGAGCTTGAATTAGATTTTAAGCTGAAATAGGGCTGAATGATGTGGCAAGAATTCATATCATGATATATTTATTAGTTTTGGTCGATTAGATATAATATCGATATAGACATTATTAAAAAGCCTCAGCAGTGACACAGAGGAAGCTGATCTTGACAGGTCCCCTGCTCCCCGCCCCCCTGGAGTGATCACTCTTAGGGAAGGGGAGCAGGGGACCTGTCAAGATCGGCCTTCTCTGTGACACTCCTGCTTTCCTCCCAGCACATGGAGATCTGTCTGCCAGTGCCAGCAACTTATTATTGAGATATTCCACAAGGTGTGTCGGCACACCTAATTTTGGGAGGGGGGTCAACACAATTTTGGGAAATTATTATTGAGATAAATTGTTTGTTTGTTTTTATTTTATTTTCCATGAACAGATCTGTGTTTATTATTAGCAATTATATGGGTAATTAGTAGAAATCCATTGTTTTCTTAACTGCGTGAAATAGCATAGATTGTACTTCCTATTTTTTATTCTTCTCAATATAGATTTACTTTTGTGCTGATATGATGATTTTGTTTTTCAGACTTGGAAGAATGAAGGTTTCTTTGCTTTGTACAAAGGGTTTTGGCCAAACTGGTTACGACTTGGACCATGGAACATTATTGTATCCTTTTTGCTATTCATTCTTATTTTAATGTGTTTTTGGTAATTTATTGTGTGTGTTGGGTGGAGGGGGGTTTTTTGTATTAGGGGTCCTTTTCTGTCTTCTGTCCCAGTGACAATGTTGTCACCAGCACAGAGAGGGGTGACCTCTTGAGGAAGAGAAAAGAGCTGTTTGTTTTC
Organism: Ptychadena robeensis; assembly: GCA_036250615.1. Taxonomy (NCBI): domain Eukaryota; kingdom Metazoa; phylum Chordata; class Amphibia; order Anura; family Ptychadenidae; genus Ptychadena; species Ptychadena robeensis. Next base: position 48,683,251 of record CM070033.1, on the reverse strand, counting down.
TACAAACTCCACCAACTTCCTAGTAGTCTAATGAGAGGACCCATTCATCTCATGTCTAACAAAGCTTAAAGTGAATGTTTTTTCTGATTGATTAATTTATAGTGATCAAATGTCAGACCAAATGAAACTGTCAAAAATGGAGGTTCACTTCAGTGAGCAGCACTAACCTCACCACAGTTGTATCTTAATAACCGTATCTATCCTTAACTCTCCTTTAGTTCTTTATTACATATGAACAGCTCAAGAAACTAAACCTGTGATGTGACAGCTATGAAACTGGCCAAGAACCATCTTGAATTTCAGAACTTTGTGCTTCATATTCTCTGGAGGTCATCAGTGGAATGTGTAAATGTATCCGGGTCTGTTGACATTAAGAGGCCAAATGCCAGACGTCAGTGGGGCTGCGTCTTGGCATGAAAGGCATCTGTTGATAAATTGGGCTCTGAATGGATGTTCTTTAGTTCTATTGCCACAAATAAGTATTCAAGTAACAGACATTATAATTTTTTTTAAACTCCATTTTAAGAGTTCAAAAAAGTATTGTCCCAACAAAGCAACTTTTTTTTTTCTTTGTAATTTTTTCTTTTTGTCTATTTTAATTTTTCACTGGGGTCAGATTTTAGTTTGCCACAAATCGCCATACAAGCCTCACCACAAAAAAAGTAAAAAGTTTAGTTTGTTTCTTTCTGAAATGACAAACTCATGTACACTTTGTGTCTGATTCAATGTTCCTCGTAGGCAGGTCTTCTGAGCCCTTAGAGGCTGCTATTGCTGATCACCCCATGAAAGGTTTAGTTGCCAGGCTGCAGTAAGAATATTTAGGCTTCAGTATTTTTTTTTTTTTTATCTTTGACCAAAACAAGTAAATAGACAATTAATTTTGACCTTGTTCTGACACTCCTGAACCTCCATTCACTGAAGCTACTAAAGTCTAGATAACACTTTAGGAGATTAAGATGTGGTGGGTTCTTTATGTTCTATGGTGGGTTACCTCTGAAAAATACAGTAGTCTGTTATTTCTGGGTGCCAGTACTACCAGCCTCCTTCTTGGTTGATACATACGCTGTTCACAATCTGGAGCTAGAAAGAATTTCTGAATTTGTTACCAATGATATTTCATTTTCAGCCTGTTACACAATTAGCTTTGTCTTTCAGTATCCCGGTCTGTACAATTCTACAGATTGGTTTGTTATACATCTACTTCAGGTATACACAATGCATATTTGGATGTATCTGGACACATAATCCTTAATTCTTTGTGTCATCTGCCAGACTGTGTACTTTTGTTTGAGCATGCAGGGATGTATGTCATGAATGCATATTTGTCTGTGTTACAAAACTGTTTCTCAGGTCTTTTGGTCCCAAGATAAAAGTAGTTTTTTGTGTTGTCAGTCATATAGTCTCTACAGTAGATAGTTGCTGCAGTTTTCATTAAAGTCTAGACCACCCCCCCCCCCCCCCCCCCCCAAAACATCTTCCATGTGTTATTGACATCTCCCATTTAAGAGGAGAAATATCCCTATTTATTTTGCAGGTTGCAACCTCTTTGTATCGAGAGTTAATGGAGGGTATCATTAAAGCAGACCTACCCTTTTGGTCCGATAATAGTGCCGATAATAGAGCAGATCCGAGGTTAAAGGGGGAAAAAATACTTACCTGGAAAAATCTGTGAAAATGCGGGGACGGCCGACTCTGGAAGCAAATGGATTTAGGGACAGTAGATGTCACTTCTGATGTCTTCCTCCCATAACCCCTGTGTGCCCAGCAGCCAGCCAGATTTGAATACAATGATGATGGAGGGGCGAGGCATCACCAGATTCAGATCTGGATTGGTGGAGAGAGCCAGACTGGTAGAGTATTTCTCCTCCATCTTGCCTGCAGTGTCCTGTCCTCCAGCATGTATGTCAGCTCTGCAGCGAGAAGGAGGGCAAAGGTAAGTATAAGATTTTTATCTACAGGGATTGCTTTGCTTGGATCAAGACCCATGTAGGTTTTTATTTTTATTTTAAATGTAGAGTTTAAAACCGCTTTTAGACCGTAAGCAGAGGGTACATCAATATGTGCCAGACATTACTTTAGATGGGGACGCCAGTCGAAAAATCAGCTGGGAATCGGCCCATGTATGGCTACCTTTTTTAAAAAGTTTGATTGCTCCTTTAATGTGGATAACTTTCCCATTCTCTATTTCTTGGCAGAAGTCACTAAGTCCTTTTTCTTTTGATATCCTGTATTTTGTTTTAAAAAAAACCATGTTCCATAAATTGCATTAAAGTTGTAGTGATGAGCTCTGTCCTCATCTGCCCTCAAAAGACGCATTGATTGTAGCTCATCTGCAGAGTAATGCAGTGGATGTCCGTGTCAGAAATGGTTTGATGAGGTATGTTCAGTAATGTAGAAGTTTGAGGCATGTAATGTAATATCATTGAGGTGATCTATTGGTACCAAAACTGATCTGCAGAAGCCGTTTTGGAGCAGTACATTCCACAGTTATTTTGTTATTTATTGGAAGGTGACATTTCAGTATGAGATCACAAATGTATATTTTTGTATTTGTGCACTTGACACTTTGCACTCTCCTGCCAATGTAGATAAATAATATTATGATGCTATTGTTGCACTGCTATGTTGGCTACTAGGACCCGCGTGTAAATCTGCTTGTTTTTAGCTGCCACTCGAGCATGACTTTTTACGGTGCTATGAGCAAAACATGTATGTTTTTAGTTCTAGATGTTGCTTCTAAATGTGTGTAAATATGTACAGACCACTTTTTTTTTTTTATGTTACAGTTCTTACAGTTTATGTTAAAGCTGCCTACCACTGGCCTCCAAATGAGAAATGTACACAAAGCTGACACTCTACATTTTATAAACATACACTTATATAGTTACAGTTCACTGGAACCCGCTGTTTTTAGTGTTGTACACAACTGCAGCCTGCTCTGAAGTGTGTCCTATTTGTGGCACACTGCTGAAATCAATCACACCAATCAGGGAGCCATTTCTGCTGCACTTGCTACTTATAATAAGCAGTGTATGTATTGCTGTAATACAGAGGGTAGATCTAGAAAAGGAGGTCTGGTGGCAACATAATTGCCTGAACAAAAAGCCTTTAAGGCCGATTGCCAGAAGTGGTGCTGGTTCATGGGCACATCAGCTCTGATCACCATCACATTATAGGATTTGCCTGCACCAGGCCAACATTTATTTCAAGAGCTGGGAAATTGCAACCTAGATGGGGGGGAACTCTGTTCTGTTTAGTGGCCACTTTGACTTCACCTTCTTTAAAGGCTCTTCTATAGGAGGAAAAAAACATGTAATATGTACTCCAACTGATTCTTATTGAAGTCAACCAACTTGCTACCAGCCCATTTACCAGTCCTTAAAAGCAGTAAAAGTTATTGAGATTAATTTACTAAAGCCCCCCCCCCCCCATACACCTTTAGATCATTCCATACAATTTCCTTTAGATCTACCAACAACTATGTAGTATATGGTCATCCCAGATAGAATACATAGTGATTGGAAGGTTTAGAAAGGTCCCATATTACATGGTTTTGGTAGAAGAAAAGTTGATTGTACAGAAATTGTATGGTAAGATTGTAAGGTGACCATTCACTGAGATTTGTTAAAAAAACATAAATTAATCCAAATAAAGCTATGAGCAGTTCATTTTTTAAGGATTTACTATAATGTGATCAGAACACAGCATATTTACTAAACTTTGTGAACATTCACTTTGCTTAGTTAAAATGTTAATTCACATTAAACCAATCTTGGTCTGTTTCATCTATTGTACATTTTAACTGTGAAATTGTTTGTTTGTTTTTATAGAATTGCTTTGCCATATATGTATGTTTTCTGCTCTGTGAAGATAGTTTGCTATTAAAATATGTTAAATATTTCCAGTAATCCTTTCCTTTTTTTTAGTCTATGTTTATCTTCTAAATTGTAAGCAACGGAAGAGTTGATTTTCTTTATTAAAAAGATTATATTGGTTGGACCAAACTTGTTAATATCTTTGATGGCTGTCGAACAGCTTGCTGGGTTGAAAAAAAATGTGTATATTCAAAGACTGTGTACCCTGAGCCCCATATCCATGATGATCCATGAGATTACTTGGCCACCTCCAAGATGGTGAATTTCCAAAAATGACAATGGTTTATACCAGGGGTGGGCAAACTAAGGCCGGGGGGTCAATGAGTTCACATAATGCCTAGAGGTGTCCAAATGTTGCCTTGGGGACGATGCAGTGGTGTGATCATGTGATAACACTGTGGGCAATGCATCCTCGTGGCAACAACAGGCAGTCTCTAAATTATGTCTGCTTATTGCAAAGAAAGGGCATTTTTTTTAAGTTGAGGAAACGTACAAAGATAACACTTTGCCTGTTACACATCACTGTCCTCATTAGTGATGTCAGCGATGCATTGAATTGGCACACCTACACACCTTCTTGGTCTGGCCCCTTTATCAAATTTATGAAGCAAATGTGGCCCATGAGTTAATGTTTGCCCACCACTGGTTTAAACAGACAGTTTAAAAATGTTTCCAGTTGAATATGCAAGGAGAGTATACAGACCAGCCATAACGCTGAGTTTCCACTTATGCGGAAGCCTGCGGTGCGGCTGCCGCCGCTAAGGACCGCCGCCGCTAAGAACTGCATCTCATGCGGTTCTTAGCGGCGGCCATTCATCCCTATGGCCGCGGTCAGTGCTGGGCGGCCGCGAAATCGGGCGGACGGCCGCCTAAAAACTCGGTCGACCGAGTTTTTAGGCGGACGGCCGCGCGATTCCGCGGACAGGGGACCAGCGCCATTGAGATGAATGGGGGCGGCTGCAGCCACGCCGCGGGCTTCCGCTTCTAGTGGAAACAAGCCCTCAAACAGCCAAACTATCTGATCAGAAAAAAACCAACCAAACATGTCTACTAATAAAAGTCATGTCAGGGAACAGGGCATATCCTGGCCAACACATAGAAGGCAAAAAAAAAATTGTGTTTAACTCAGAATAAGATAAACACATAATGTAAGTACAATTTCTTAATTTCATGCCCTCAATTGTCAGGCATTTCTATAGGTTCAATAGCTTAATTGATAATGCCTTTTGCAACAGAATGACACTTCCTCAGGACTAAGTGCATGAATAAGATACTGCTGCAATAAAACAAGAAACAGGTTCAGGAAGTGGTGTCAGTATATAGGTTAGAAACCCAAGGTTGCATATAGATTAAATATGGCTACCTTGAGGGTACACATGGGGATCTCCCACCAGGGTAGGGGAGGGCCCAATACCCACAGGAACAGAGAATTGCAATGGAGGGGGGGGGGGGCTAGTGACCTGCAGAAAGCTGAGAAAAAATTAACAAAGGCTACCATCAGTAACACTATGCCACAGGGACTCAAATCCTAGTGTCAGATGTGTCCCCCTGCGTAAGCCAGTTCATGTCCAGGCCTGTCTGAAGTTTGCTATAGAGCATTTGGATGATTCAGAAGAAGATTGGGAGAATGTCATGGTCAGATGAAACCAAAGTAGAAAACTCAACTCGTGTTTGGAGGAGAAAGAATGTGGAGTGCATCCAAAGAACACCATACCTACTGTGAAGCATGGGTGTAGAAACCTCATGCTTTTGGGCTGTTTTTCTGCAAAGGGACCAAGGCGTCTGATCCGTGTAAAGAAAAGAATGAATGGAGCCATGTATTGTGAATTTTGAGTGCAAGCCTCCTTCCATCAGCAAGAGCATTGAAGATGAAACATGGCTGAGTCTTTTAGCATGACAATAATCCCAAACACACGGCCAAGGTCAAGCTCCTGGAGTGGCCTAGCCAGTCTCCAGATCTCAACCCTATAGAAAACCTTTGGAGGGAGTTGAAAGTCCGTGTTGCCCAGCAACAGCCCCAAAACATCGCTGCTCTAGAGGAGAACTGCATGGAGGAATGGGTCAAAGTACCAGCAACAGTGTGAGACAATCTTGTGAAGACTTAAGCTAGCCATACACAGTCGGATTCCATGGCCGATTGATCACCTATCCGATCGATTCCGGCGATCTCAGCGGGAATCGGAGGTCCGATCGATCGGCCAATTAAGTCCGTCCGATTGCTACATACCACCTTGTCCCACGGATTCCTGGACGATTCCGTGTCCGATCGCTTACTCCACAAATGGCAACTCCCCCTGATGTGTGCAGAATCGGATCAGAAAGACCAACATGTTGGTTCTCTGTCCGATCCGATTCTGGGCCCCCGAACGATCGGATGGACAAGGTGGGCTTCACGCGATTCCGGGACGATCGTTTCGCGTGCACACGCCTGGAATCGATCGTCCCGGAATCCGATGGGAAATGGACCCGTGTATGGGGACCTTTACAGATAACATTTGACCTCTGTCATTGCCAACAAAGGGGATATAGCAATGTATTGACATGAACTTTTCATAAAGACCAAATACTTATTTTACACCATCATTTGCACATATTCAAGTTCTTTAAAAATAAGACAATGTGATCTCCTAGATTCTTTCCTCCAATTTTGTCTGTCATAGTTGAGGTGACCTATGATGAAAATTACACATCTCTGTCTTTTTAAATGGGAGAACTTGCACAATTGGTGGGTGACTAATCTTACGGGTGTCAATGTTTGGCGGAGTGATGTTTACCTGTACCTTGACACCCGAAACTCGTAAGATTAACCCTGTAAGTCCAAAAACTCAGGGCTGTCTGCACCTGCACTTGCACAGTTGTAAGGGTAGGAAAATATCTCCGAGCACCAGGTTCCTGTGTATTCCTACTCAGATTATACAGGCTAGCTGGAGATGGAGGTCAGATAAGATAAGCGAAGTAGTAATGAGTTATCAGGTTCTCAGATGTATGTGCTAAGAAACACCTAAGCCAAAGTCAAGTTCCCCAGAACACAACACTCCCAAAACTGCCTCCTCACGACTGAGCACTATATTATTATTAGTGATGGCCCGAACTGTTCGCTGGAGAACATCGCATGTTCGTGTTCGCCCATGTTCGCGGACATATGGCGAGTTCGGTTCGCCCCTATCTTTTAACATTGCAGAAACTTTGACCCCTGTGAGTCACAGTCAGCAGACATAATCCAGCCAATGAGCACCCCCCACCTCACAGACCCTCATACCCCCTATAACATATCAAGTACAGGACGCCATTTCACATTCTGGAATGTTAGGAAAGAGAGCTGCTGCTGCTGCTATAGGGAAAACCATTAGCTAGGGCAGTGTTCTGTGTATTCTACAGTCTTCGCTGAATATCCCATCCATCCATCCGTGGGGAATATCCATCTCCCCCAGTGTCCTCCACCTGACCAATCACCACCAGTGTCTCCACACTGACCATCACCACCAGGGTCCTCAGTCCTCCCACTGACCATCACCACCAGTGGTCCGCCATACTGACCATCTCCACCAGTGTCCTCCACACTGTCCATCTCCACCAGTGTCCCCACACTGTCCATCTCCACCATGTCCTCCAACTTTCCATCTCCACACGTGTCCACCATACTGACCATCACCACCCAGTGTCGGCCATACTGGACAACTCCCCCAGTGCCCGCCACACTGACCATCTCCACCAGTGTCCTCCTCCACACTGTCCATCTCCACCAGTGCCCTCCATAAAATGAAAATTCACCTTTAACTGTAGGCAACATGGAAAGCAGATCTTCACAGGTTGTTTTCAGGTGGAATTCACACAGGCATTTACCAACCATGTTGTTTAGTGCTCTCCAGCTCCCCTCTAATGTTCAAATCAATTGACTATCATTGTGAAATCCTTTGTGCGGATTTATTGCGTGAAAAAAAAAAATTCTTGGGAGTTTTGCCATGGATCCCCCTGTCAGTGTCATTGTCCTGGTGTGTTAGTCCCCCCCTTGAATCACTTTTTCCAACCTATTGTGGCCAGAATGGGTCCTTTGTTTTTTATGTTCACCTGCCCATTGAAGTCTATGGGGTTCGCGGACATTTGCGGAGGTTCACATTCGCGAACATCAAATTCCGGGTTCGCGCCATCACCAATTTTTATACAGACGGAGTCCTAAATAATCCAAATAACACAAATGCAATGAATGAAAATAGCCACCCGTTCAGCCACCGTGCACGTTCCTGACAATCCCTTGCCCGCAAATTGGGTGCACAGATCGACCAGGATCGAATAGTGATCCTACATGTCATGAAATGAATAGTGGATCGAATAGTGATCCTCTGAGCAACCAGCCGGGAATCGTACCGTCTATGGCTACCTTTATCAATCCTGTGATCCTTATTCGGGCTTGTTTCCACATAGCAGCCGCTATCGTCCGCACCCCATGCGGTTTAGCGATGCAGACTTTGGGCATGCCCCTTGTCCAGGGATGCGGTTGGGCATGACATCCGCATAAAAACACGGTAGGGTGGCTTTAAGAACCGTGACCGACTGCATCTGCACACGGCCACACAAGTGGAGACTGGCCAATAGATGGCTTTGGTTGCAGCCATCCACACGGGACAGCTCTAGTGGAAACAAGCCCTTACTCTGAATTGAGATATCAAAGAAGATGTGTGTTATTCACTGTGAGATCCACCGAGGGCCCCCCCCCCCTACTAAACGCACAGACCTCTTCACACTGACACTGGGCTCATGCCCATCCCTGGTCACGTGCCTTCCATTGACCACTTTGATTTCATGCTCTGCCATTGACATCAGTGGGGCTTGTCATGACAATGCATGAAACACACGTGACAATGTGCATTATTGGAAAGAATGTAGTCCGGCGGGTGTAAAACTGGTGTGAATGAGGTATACTGTATGTGACCCGCGGATCAGTATGACAGCCAGTCACAGGTACGATCAGACGCTTCCTATGGGCAATATTATTCCTCCTCAGCAGACCACGCCCACTGCTACACATATACTCCCAGCGCCTCCGCTGACAGCGTGGAACTAATGACGTCATCTGGCAGCGACAGCCGGCGTTTCAATCATTGGCTAGCGACCTAAATGGCTATGGGGAATCTGCGAGGATAGGCGTGACCAAAGTAGCCCAATGTGTTCCGGGTCGTGTGGCTCCTCCCCTTTGCTGCGTTGCCAGGTTTCGGGATCCCGGAAGCGGATCTGAGCTGCTGTTGTGGCTTGTCCAGTCTATGGTGGTGGCGAAAATGATGGCGACCGGGGCAGAGGAGCAAGAGGTCCGGGAGAGGCTCGCCCTGTGGGACCGGAGGAGTGACCCTTTGGCACCGCTCACTGACCGGCAGACAGACTCAATACTTGAGCTGAAAGCAGCTACAGAGGAACTGCCTATCCCAGCCGAGGTGAGAGCCGGTGACAGGTGTCTGTGTTATGGCCCCTCACTGCCTCCAGTCTGCTTGTTATCCATTGGGGAATCATAGGTGAAGTGACTATGCTGGGCACCTTTTGCAATGCTAGGTGCCTGGCTGTCATGATGATCCAGTGACTTCATTACTTTCTGGCTTCATCCAGTCATATCAGAGTCTGCCAGTCTGCCCACTGGTCCCGTAGCAGTAAATTATTGAGGTAATTTAATCCACGTGACCGCTAACTACCAAGCAATTTCAGAAGGAAGTAGTGCCAGCTCTCATAGGTCTGTGTATAAAAGTGTTGGGGTACTTTTCAGGGTGGTATAGGGATGGAAGACCTTCCTACCAGTATTTTCTGGCCCCATGCACTGACCTCAATGGATCTCTCGCAGGTCTGTGCCTGGCTCCCTCTGTGTAGTACTACAACACACACCCATCACATATCCTTACCTCCATACATGACGTCTGCAGAGTGTACATCTCTTGTAGTGTAAGACCCCTGTGTAATACTACAACACACACCCATTATAGATCCCTCCATGCATGACTCTTGTAGTTTAGGACCACTGTGTAATACAATACACACCCATCACATATCCTTACCTCCATACATGACTTCTGCAGAGTGTACATCCCTTGGAGTGTAAGGCACTTGTGTAATACTACAACACTGACCCATCATAGATCCCTCCATACATGGTTCCTGCAGATTATACATATCTTGTAGTGAAAGACCCCTGTGTAATACTACAACACACACCCATTATAGATCCCTCCATACATGGTTCCTGCAGATCATACATATCTTGTAGTGTAAGGTCCCCTGTGTAATACTAAAACACACACCATATATAGATCACTCCATACATGACTCCTGCAGATTATATGTGTCGTAGTTAAGGACCCCTGGGTTATACTACAACACACACCCATCACATATCCTTACCCCCCATACATGGCTCCTGCGGATTATACATCTCCTGTAGTTTAGGAACCTTATAATACATATAGCTCCCCTTGGGCAAAAGAGAAACGTATTCCTCCAGACGGGTCAAAGGGCCAGGAGAGAGGGATTGGTTCCAGCATAGTATACAGGGCTGGAATAATACTGTATGTCATTATACACTAGAGGTAGAGATGCACACAAACTGGCACTGGCATCTTATCCATTTTTACACCCACTCTGCAGTAGGGAAAAGTCTGGGTCACATTTTTTATTCTTTACACTTGTAATTCAGTATGAGTATAATGGGACTTCTTGAGCGGCTCATTCCACATAGGGTATTGCAAATAGAGTGGATTATTATGCAAGTCTCACCCATACTTCTGTGTAAATATGGATCAGATGCCAGTGCCAACTTGTAAAATGTGACTCTCTACAATTGTGTTTGAGTTCTGAGAGTCTCTGCTTCTAGTGTATACCAACATACAATTCAGTTCTAGCAATACTCTTCTGAAACTAGGCTCTGCCTTTTGGGATACTGGCCTTTTGACCTCACTGGAGGAATATACGGTAAAGATGGTCTAGCTCAATTTTCTTTTCAAAATCATGGGTGCGTCTTATGGTCTTAGGTAGTCTTATAGAGCGAAAATACGGTATGCCTCTTGTAGTTTAGGACTCCTGTGTAATACTACAACACTCACACATCACATATCCTTATCTCTGTACATGGCTCCTTTTAGATTTTATGTCTTGTGTAGTATTATACAGGGTTCCTAAACGACAGCACACCACACCATCGTGGATCTCTACCTCCATACATGGCACCTGCTAGTAAGCCCCTGTGTTGAAACATGGGCAGTGTGTTGGTTTTTCTTGTTTCTAATAAGTATACTTGGATCTAGTGTGAATTGACCCTGATACAATGTAAAGTAGTCAGTGTGATTTTTCCAGAACTGCTTTAAAGCAGTTTTAAACTCTACATAAAAAAAACAAAAAACAAACATAAACTTGCCTACATGGATTCTTGATCCAGGCAATGCCATCCCTGGAGAGGAAAAACTCCTACTTGCCTTTCCCTCTTCCTCCCTCCAGCCCCAACATGTCTGGAGTGTCCTGCCCTCCAGCATGTGAGATGGAGGAGCGAGACTCTAACGGTCTTGCTCTCTCCACCAATCCAGATCTGAATCCGGGGATGCTCCGCCCCTCCAACTTCACTGGATTCAGATCTGGCTGGCTGCAGGGATTATGGGAGGCAGGCCTCAGAAGTGACTATCTGTAAATTTCAGTAGACCATTCAAGTATCTGAATGGTCTACTGAAGGTATTTCAAACAATATGTATCCAATGGTACTATGGAGCATGTGCACAGAACTCAGGAAAGGAATCGATCAGTTGTGAATTGATCACATTGTGTGTGTTCGACTGATATTTATATCGCACAAGAAGGTCGAACGATCGTGCAAAAGTCGACCTGTGTATGGCTACGTTTAATCTAGCTGTTGGAAACCTACCTTGATCTAATTAAACAATGAAATGTAAAGAGCTAAAACATAAACCACCACATCAGAATAATTCATATTTTGTTAAGTGAGTTAGGCTTAGTCTCCACTATACGTCAAGGATGCACTGCGTTATCGGATCCAATAAACGCAACCCATCCATTAAGGGATGCGTTTGTGATGTATCCGTTTTTTTTTTTTTTGTGTGTTTTTCCCCCCACAAACGGATTGATAAACGCATCGAACAATGCATACCATTGCGTAGGGCTTGAAAATAATTCAATATCAATATATATCACAATATATATTTTTATCGAAATATCATAAAAGGATATCGACATATCGAAATGTGTTTACAAATTGTATCATTTGTCACTGAATGACGTTCAGTCAGGGGAGGTCCTAGGGAGATTGTCTCCCTGGGCGAGCCCTCCCTCTGCCCCCCCCCCTTTCCCCGAGAGAGATCACTCTGCCATCCTATGCCTCCCCATTAAGATGTGCGGGCGCAGTGATCTAGTAATTCCTCCTTTATGCTTTGCTGCAGCTATGCACAGGGAGGCTCATCTCCATAGAACAGGGGACCCATCAAGATCAGCCTCCCAGTGTCACTGCTCATACCCCTCTCAGCACATCGAGATCAGCCTCCCAGTGTCACTGCTCATACTCCTCCCAGCACATTGAGATCAGCCTCCCAGTATCACTGCTCATACCCCTCCCAGCACATCCAGATCCTGACATGTCTCCTGTCCATAGATTAACTCCCAGTGACACGGGGGGCTCCCACATACAGGGATATCAGTTGAGGGGAGGTGGGTGTACTGATCCCCCTGGTGTTATAGCACTGCCTATACCGTAGCGCTGCTGGCACTGAGCTGTGCTGGGGGTTGCTGGCAGCTGACACAGAAATAGGGGGTGAGGCTGCAATGCACTAAAAAAAATCAGACATAAATCAGAATCCTCCCAGCACATGGAGATCCGCCTCACATTAATTTTAATAGGAGCAGCCTGGAGGTATTATAGACTTACAATATAGACTGCAAATTCAGTTCGCAGACATCCATTGTGTGTGTCCTCTGCAGTTTTTCCCTGAGGCTTTTTAATATTGTCCATATTGAGATTATATCGTATCGACCAAAATTAGGAAATATATCGTGATATAAATTCTTGCCATATCGTCCAGCCCTACCATTGCGTTTCAACTGACTCAATTCATGTTCTATGGGTGCATCAACGCACCCATACTTTGTCAACACAGTGCTCTGTGTTGATTTCAAGGCTATGTTTCCACATTTGTTGAGACCCCCTCTGCTAAGGGTATTGCTCCCGACGGAGCACATAGACTTTACCTGCTCGTACTCCACTACGTTCAGCCTCGGAATGGCTCGGCGCACTGAAGACAGCATCCCCCGAGCAGGTTAGTGAATGTCCTCCGTCGGGACTTCCTGCCAAGCATTACGCCTAGCGGAGAGGGTCCCGACGCATGTGGAAACCTCCCCTTACACAACACAAGCTGATGGATCACACCAAACGGATGTGTAGACACATCCATCTACTTTCAAATGTTGGGTCAAACGTGTCAAACACTGGGATTTAAAGCGGGTTTAAACTAAAAAAACACACATACATGAAATAGGCACATTACTTACCTGTCAGTAGTTCAGATCCTGGAAAACTGCTACACAAAAACAAATAAAACTTGCTTACCTTCTTCGTGTTGATTAAGGGCAAGAGAAGCCACTTCCAGATCGATTCTTCTCCGGGCAGTCAGGCATCTCTGCAGTATCGACTGAGCTGCAGCCGATACTACAAAGTGACTTAACAGGTGGTAGGTCTGCTTCAGGCATAGTGGAGTCAAGGCCTTACTTCAAACTTCCTTTAATGCCTGCTGTTTGTATGTACACTTTAATGTATGAGTATTTTGCTTGCTTTTGTTATATATTTGGAGGTGTGCTTCAGAGCAATACATGTCACAGGTAACCCCTGCTGCTATTTATATTATAGCCAGGGGTGTTATGATTTATTATCTTGTGTAGCTCATTCACCCGAGAGCTATAAGATGGATCAGCAGTGAGGGAGTATGCAGTGGATCCTGCGGTGAGCAGCTTACATATAATCATTCATCAGTCATTGTCAGGACATAACTCCTGTCACTGAGAGCATAATACGGCCATAAATCAAACAGGGTTTGTACTTTTATTTTCAATAAGGTGAGCAGGATTCGATGTCAAATAGTATATCATTTATAACAAATGTGAGTACTTTGCTCTAAAAATAAATAATTAGCACAAGGGCTTATTTTTGGGGTTAGAAGAGGTGAAAAAATGCTGTAATGTCTTCCCTAAATATGGAAGCTGCTTCTGGGAGGTGCTAGGTCTTATTTTCGGGGAAGGGCTTTGGGTATGTCTTACTTTTGGGGAATGTACTTTTGGGGTATGTTGAGTACATTAGTGATATGAGCTGTGTAATGATTGTTGGTTTGGTTTTAACTTGAACAAAATGTTACAAAATAGTTGGAAAAAAAAGAAATAATTGTAGATACTTAGTTGCTTCTGAAATGTATAAAGTGGACAGCAAACCTTGTAAAGGTTATGGAAGAGCTTGTGTGTGCTATCTGAACATGCAAAATGCCACCAAGAAGTACAATGTTAGTTGTTGGGCGTCTTCTAGGGTCAGGTTCTCATGGATTGCTACAGAATGTTTTATACACTGAACTGGTTTGGTTTCGTGACTGTAGAATGTTCTACTAGGGTGGCATGACTTCATATTGGTTTACTGCATACATGGAAATAATTTTGAATAACCCTATCCTATATTTGCCTCTCTAAGGACAAATGCTAGATGGCATGGTCAGCTCAGTTTTGCAATATTATGGTATTATAGAGGCTTTTTGCCTTAAAGTGGATGTAAAAAAGAAACATGTATAGACAACTCGGGTCTTCACCCAGCAACATCGACCCCTAAAAGTAAAAAACAAATAATTACCTTTACTGTCTTCTTGCTCCCGTGCCATGCCTTGAGTGTCCAATACTCCAGGCTGCCTCTACTGACCTGAATCCGCCCTCCACGTCACCCAGTTCTGATCTGGTTGGTTGCTGGTGCATGGGAACATGGGAGGGTAGTGATTTCCGCTGCGGTGGTATGTCACTGGGGGGTGAAGAGTTTTTTTTTTTTGTTTTTTTTATATTTGAAAGCAGATGCGGAGGTGGAAGGCCCACTTTAACCTCCTGGGCATTGCACCTGAAGGCAGTACTGGTGGATCAAACTGCGCCTGCGCGAGATCGGGCACACTCACCGGTTCTCCGTGAGCCTGCAATGTTTCTGCTTCGCTGCAGGCTCACGGAGTTCTTCTGGCCCCCAGTCTTTGACGTCAAAGGGGGCAGGGGGACGGAGCCATAGACCTCCATGTTAATGGAGGGGGCATGTCGCTTTTCCCCCCACAATCGAAACCAGTGGTGTGTAGAGAGCCAGAGTGGGAGCGGGGAATCACAGCGGAGTACAGTGCACTCCTCCACGATTGCCTGGGCAGCGGCTTTAGGTGGCTTAGAAAAAAGCGCAGAGAGCCCGTAAAGTCCAGGAGGTTAAGAAGCTGAATAATAGCAACGTTTAGTGCTGTATGACCTATAACAATGTACATACCCAGTTCTATAGTCTATACAGCTTTCTTGCATATTCATATGTAGCTCCTTCCTATGGTTATGGCTATATGGTAAAATATGTGAAAAGAGGCATGAGAAGGTTAGTTTGAAGAATTTAATGAGTAGTGATTAGACAGATAATTTGTTATATTTTAGCTTGGGCGATATATTTAATTAACTTCTCATCTTGCAGCTTCCATTTGAAGATTTATGCAGTCTGACTTCCTCATCAATAACTGTAGGACTTTCAGCAGCCGTTCCAGAATCTACAGAAGGCATTCTACAGCAAGGGTTTTCTGCATTGGGCATGGAGGATGATAGGATTGAAACTGCACAACAGGTATGTGGAGAGGTTGTCCGGCTCTGCTTTTAGTTTGTAGAAGTGTGTGTCTTAAATATATACATCAAGGCCCCCATAAACCTTACAATCTTACCATACAATTTCTGTACAATAAAATTTTGTTCTACCAAAACCATGTAATATGAGGACCTTTCCAATCCTTCGAATCACTATGTATTCTATCAGAGGGGCCACTATACTACACAGTTGTTAGTAGATCTAATGGAGAATGTATGGATCGATCTCAAGGTGTATGGGGGGGCTTTAGGCATACTTTAAGTGAAGGTTAAGGCTTAATTTACAATAAAGTTATATATATTTGCTCAAAACAAAAGGGAACACAAAAACAAGACATCCTAGATATGAATGAAATGTTCATATTAAATACTTTGTTCTTTACATAGTTGAATGTGCTGACAACAAAATCACACAAACATTATAAATGGAAATCAAATTTGTCAACTCATGGAGGTTTGGATTTGGAGTCTCATTCAAAATTAAAGTGAAAAAAAAACACTACAGGCTGATCCAACTTTGATGCAATGTCCTTAGAACAAATCAAAATGAGGCTCAGTAGTGTATGTGGCCTCCACCTGCCTGTATGACCTCCCTACAACACCTGGGCATGCTCCTGTTGAGGTGGTGGATGGTCTCCTTCGGGATCTCCTCCCACACCTGGACTAAAGCATCCCCCAACTCTTGGACAGTCTGTGGTGTATGTGGCGTTGGTGGATGGAGCAAGACATGATGTTCCAGATGTGCTCAGCTGATTAAGGTCTGGGGAATGGGTGGGCCAGTCCATAGCATCAATGCCTTTGTCTTTCAGGAACTGGTGACACACTCCAGCCACATGAGGTTTAGCATTGTCTTGCATTAGAAGGAACCCAGGGCCAACCGAACCAGCATATGATCCTACAAGGGGTCTGAGGATCTAACCTCTGTACCTAATGGCAGTCGTGCTATCTCTGGCGAGAACATGGAGGGCTGTGCAGCCCCCCCAAAGAAATGCCACCCCACACCATTACTGACCCACTGCCAAACCAGTCATGCTGGAGGATGTTACAGGCAGAAGAACACAGCATCTCCACAGCGTCTCCAGACACGTCTGAAACATGTGCTCAGTGTGAACCTGCTTTCATCTGTGAAAAACACAGGGCACCCGTGGCGAATTTGCCAATCTTGGCGTTCTCTGGCAAATGCCAAACGTCCTGCATGTGTTGGGCTGTAAGCAGACACATGCACATTTATGGCCTACTGGAGATTAATAAGCAGGGCTCTGGCAGTTCTCCTGTTTCTCCTTGCACAAAGGTGCAGGTAGCGGTCCTGATACTGGGTTGTTGCCCTCATACGGCCTCCTCTACATCTCCTGATGTACTGGCCTGTCTCCTGGTAGCGCCTCCATGCTCTGGACACTACACTGACAGATACAGCAAACCTTCTTGCCATAGCTTGCATTGATGTGTCATCCTGGATGAGCTGCACTACCTGAGCCACTTGTGTGGGTTGTAGACTCCGTCTCATGATTTCACTAGAGTAAACTAAAAAGTGACCAAAACATAGGAACTGAGAAGTGGTCTGTGGTCACCACCCGCAGGACCACTCCTTTATTAGGAATGTCTTGCTAATTGCCTATTATTTCTACCTGTTGTCTTTTCCATTTGCACAACAGTTTGTCAGTGTTGCTACATAAGTGGACAGTTTGAGTTCAGAGAAATTTAATTGACTTGGAGTTACATTGTGTTGTTTAAGTGTTACCTTTATTTTTTTTGAGCAGTGTATTTATATCTCATAGTTTTGTCATCCTCAGATGCAGTAGTGGGGGCTAAAAAAGCTCATCATGGTTTTGAAATCTTCCATTAAAGAGAAAAAAAATTCTTACATTTGTTACTCTGTTTCAGTTCTTCTCCTGGTTCGCTCAGCTGCAGACCCACATGGATCAGGATGAAGGCGCAAAGTACAGGTACAGATACTAGTAAGGGCCCAATCAAACTATATGCGTTTTTTTATAGGCATGCGTTTCTGCATATATACAAAAACACATGCGGTTTTCACATTAAATCTGCATTTGCGTTTTGCATTTGCGTTTGTGGTTTTTGAACAAATCAATGAAAAATGCAGGAAAAATTTATCAAAAATACATACAGCAGGGAGTTTTCAAAAACACAACGCATGCAGTGTGAATGGTAACATTGGTTGTCTAAGTACAAATGCGTTCAGTTAAAAAACGTGCACATTTTTAAAACGCAATGCAACGCATATAGTGTGAAATGGCCCTCAATATTTCAACTATTCTTGATAAAGTATGATATTATAGGTTTCTTTTATACAAGGTCAAACGTTCTCTTTCCTTTCTTTACTTATTGATTCATTATTTATAGTTGCAATATTTTTTTTTTGCATAAGTCTTTGATGCAGATTTATGCTTTATATTCGTATCGTTATGTATAACAAATTACTACTTTTGTCAGGTGTAAGTATCTTATGAACACTAATGCGTAACAGGTTTGACATTTCATAGGTGACCATTTTTTTTAAAATTGTTTTTCTGTAGAGAAATGAGGGATTACTTGTCTGGATTTCAAGACCAATGTGATTCCATATTGAATGACGTAAATCTTGCTCTGCAGCACCTGGAGTCCCTTCAGAAACAGTACTTGTTTGTCTCTACAAAAACAGGAACGTTGCATGAAGCCTGTGAACAACTCCTCAAAGAGCAGGTAAAGTTTGCAGACCAAAACACATAATTCATCATTATGCCTATTGTTACCTATGTAGTTACCAATTAACTTCTGCTGGAGAAGTTCTATGATGTGTGCCAAAGGAAATGCCAGTGAAGCACCTTTTGGGTGAATATGGTGTACACCTTTTTTCTTTTCCTCCACCGCTGGATCTGGAGGAATATCAAAATACCTTATTTAGGTGGCCATGCACTCTTCAATATTTCTTTTCAGTTGACTTAAAGCAATTGAACGGTTAGATCCCAGGTGCCCTACCTGCGGCCCGGGGGCCACATGCTGCCCTTTGGGTGTTCTTTGGCGGCCCCTGAAACCTAATTGAAAATGTGTAGGACATAGGAACCTTTGACGATGTATATGACAAAATGTGCACAACGACAGTGCTCCCTAATGCTTGCAGTATCATTTAAACAGGTTTTGTTATTTAAAAATGAAAAAGAATGTCTTCTTGCTATGCCTGCTGTCATTTATTCATTAAAAATGCTTATAAAAGTCAGTATAGATTGAAATTGTTATGTGCGTACCTTTAATGATGCAGAGGGCTGCATTTGTGGCCCTTCATATCAACTCAGTTGGCCACCACTAGGTTAGATCGACCACGTGACGCGATCGGGGCCGCCAACCTGGAAATGCTGCAGCGATGTAGACAATCGCAGCTTTCCGGGGAGGCATAGGGTCTCCCCGCCGCCGGCTTCCCGTGCGGTTGAGAGGACCCTGTTCACCGAACGAACAGGGTTCATCTCAACCGCTAGGGAGGTTAATACTCTACTAGTAAAGGATGCTACCAGATTTTCAAGTTAGCCATTAAGGTTAGCTTTTGTATTCTAAATGTTTCTGCTTTCCACCACCCACTTATTAACCTCCTGGGTGTTTAGTCCGGGTTAACTCTGGGTGCGTTTCTTTGCTCTTTAAGCTCACCCCAAACTAACTGTGGGCAAACTCACCTGGCAATTCTCAGTATCTGCGCACACTTCAGGGTTCGCCCTGATGACATATATGATGCTGAAG
Source organism: Ptychadena robeensis (assembly GCA_036250615.1). NCBI lineage: Eukaryota > Metazoa > Chordata > Amphibia > Anura > Ptychadenidae > Ptychadena > Ptychadena robeensis. The sequence continues at coordinate 48,663,785 of CM070033.1, read as the reverse complement.
GGGATGAGGTAAGCGGCGCTATTGACTTCAATGTGGCTTTTTTGAAGCACACCTCCGATGTCAACAGGTCTAGAAGGAAATCGGGGGCAGTATTGGAACCATGGGCATATTAGTGCATCTAAAATGCATACATTGTGTATGAACGATGCTTAACGTGGTCAGCATGCATGTTTGAAAAAAAGATGGACTTTTTATGAACTTGTGGGTTCTGATGTTATAATGAAAGTCGGTGAGGCTGTCAATTTGGCTCTAAAGGCCCCCATACACGTCTAGATTTTACTTTCAATCAATTAAAAAAGATACATTTTTGGGGGTGGGGGAAATCGTGATTGATTATTATGTATGCAGACTGTAGTAACAGATATTTGATCTAATTTTTTTGGATTGACTGAAAGCGTAATTGAATTAAGGTTCAACTTCATTACATCCGATAAAATCTTTCTAGCGTGTCCGATAATTTTTCGATCAAACTTTTTCCCAATTTTAGGTTGCTCTAACCATGTGGGCTGCCATCGTTTTTCAATCAATCAACAAAAAAAATGATTGAATTAAGTTGTATGGGGGCCTTTAAAGTGTTGACTTGGCATTCAGTGGGCTATTTGAGAGCATTTCTGTAGAAACCCAGATAACTGGAAAATGTAAGAATTATCCCAACCATTGACACAAAATACAGACACCAACATAGTATTTTTCATTTAATTTTACTTGGTTTAGATATGTTCAATGATTTTGATTTATTTTCTCTTTTCCCAGTCTGAACTTGTTAATCTTGCTGAAAGCATTCAACAGAAACTTTCCTATTTCAATGAATTAGAAAATATAAATTCAGTAAGTATGCTTTGTTTGATACATGTTTTTTTTGACTAGCTCCAGACTAGACCTGGTTTCTGTATGATTTTTTGAAAGATAGGGTCCCTATACATACAGATTTCCTTTAGGGTCCCCATACACCTTTAGATTTCTCTGTCAGATTTCCTTTAGATCTACTTTTGTTTTACCAAAACTATGTAATATTAGGGACCTACTAAACAATCAAGTCTACCTGTATTCAATCGCAGTGGACCCGGCACTACATAGTTGTTGATAGATCCAAAGGATATCGGACAGAGAGATCTAAAGGTGTATTGCCAGCTATAGACTGAAGTTTTGAAAAAGTAAGACTATATAATGGAGTGGCACTTCAAGATATAACCCCTCCCTTTGTCTTAGTAGTTGGATGTCTGTTAATCCAGTTCAAGTGAGTTAAAGACAGGTTGCCAAAAAGCCTGCAGACATGTTCAGATATTATTTGAAAACCAATTACGCACATAATGCACTTTTAACCTCCCTAGTGCACTGCCCATTTCCTGCCATTTATAACGGCGCGATACGGGCAATCGAGGCAGTGTACAAAGTACACTGCCTGCCGTCTCTTTCCCCCCTCCGGGGCTCTTCACGCAGCCGGTGTCATTATTGACACCAACTCCGTGAGTGGGAAAACCGGCGCTCCTCCTGAAACCCTGGAAATGCTTCACGATGAACACAATGGCTGCAGCTTTCCAGGGAGGCATCGGGTCGAGACGAGCCTGAACAGCGGACGAGCTGGGCTCGTCTCAAACGCTAGGGAGGTTAAGTAAAGATTTTATCATTATAGACTTACAAAGAAGTGCTAAGCTAAGCACAAATGTTTTATAAGCGTAGCTCATTTAATTATTTTGGAGATGCGAAAGGATTTTTGCAATCACAGGACCTAGTTCAAAGTGTTAATTTAGATCTGCGTAAGGCAAGGGAACTGCTGTAAGTGAAATCAACTGCTGAGGGTTTAAATCGCTTGGCCTTGGAATCCCACCTATACTTTAGTTTTTTTTTCTGTTTCACCCTCATTAGTATCACCTCTTCCTCTAATTTTGTAGCTGTTCATGCACCTCCTATTGCACGCTAATACTAGTGTTTACTACTCGTTCGTTACGTAACTGATTTTCTTCGTTTTTTTTCCCCCCTGTTTATTTTAGAAATTAAATTCCCCAACTTTATCTGTGAATAGTGAAGGGTTTATACCCATGTTATCGAAACTGGATGACTGCATATCCTACATTTCCGCTCACGTGAGTTAGTTTAAATGTTTCCGTCATTCTATTTTTAAACTGTACCTGCCTTTAAGTAACAAGTGCATACATTGCTGCTGTTTGTTTGTTTTTTTTTCTGTCTTGCTGGATATCTTGGTAAATATGTAAATTAGGAACTAAGTTATGGAAACTTTGCCCAAAAAAACCTGGAGAGGAAATGACTGTCTTTGTTTATTTGATTTTAAATGTCATAACTTTTAATGAGTAGAATAGTGAGAACGAATGAGCATTGTCTTAATGGCATGCTGCAAGTATACAGCTAACCAAGTTGTGGATATACCTACACACCAGGAAGTGCACTGCTGTTTTTCTGAAATTCCATACTAAGAATACTTTTTTAGTTCTGCATATTGCATAGAGCCAGTTACCATTTGTAAATTATTTACAGAGTATAAGATTTATTGTTAAAGTGATACATGCCTTGTTAGTGACTGAAGAAAAGATTTAATGCATATTAGTGAGCAATTACCCACTTAAAGCATAGACCTCAACTGACTGAAATGCTGTGGCAGGACCGACATTTCTTCTTTCTGCTGAAAGTGGTTCTATGTGATACTGAATCATGAGGTGTTCTCAATTTTGGCTTCATGACAAATAACAAATAGCATGCTTTGTTTCACACTCGAGGTTAGATTGAAATAATAGAAGAACTTCCTGAAGGCAAGCAAATTAATCATATACTGATACATAAATGCTTAGAATTGAAAGTGGGTGCACTTTTATTTCTAATTCCTGCATATATAGGTATATGCAAAGATCCACACATCACAGATATAATTTTCATCGATGCATATTTTATTTTTATATTTTCTGGTCATCTGTTTTCTTTCTCTGCAGCCTAATTATAAAGATTATCCGGTTTTCTTAGCTAAGTTTAAGCAGTGTCTTTCCAAAGCTATGCATCTTATGAAGACCTACACTGTGAATACACTACAGAACCTTACAAATCTGCTAATCAAACGGGTATGTAGCAGAATGTGGTCACCTTTTAGGTTTTGGGTTGTTCATGTAAAGACATGTTACTTTATAATCGGCTGTCATCAGGTTTTTACAGACTTGCAGGTTCTCTATCATTGCAGAAACAAATTTTAGGGCTGGAAATTATTGTACAGTCAGTACAGGCACCGATACCTTGGGGTCTACAGCGGATCTAAACATGCCTGATTTTTGTTTATGTCCGCCATTCTTCATAAATACTAGATGGTAATTGGTTCTTCTAGCTGCTGTCTACAGAAGCAGCAGGATCTATCATTAAAATTAAGGGCCATTTCACACGGTTAGTTGGAAATACGTTGTTTTCAACAACATATTGCCTGGGGAATGCAAAATTATGCATTATGCAGTGTGTTTTTGCCCTTTAGTAAACATGGAGAATGGTTGTCAATATCTAACAACTGCATTCCTAGCCTCCCACACACTGCACACAGCAGCAGGGTTGCTGTAAGCTGCCATGAAATAGATCACATGAATTATTTCTTGAGTAAAAAAAATGCTAAACAGCATGTATTTTTTTTATATTGGATCTCTTCTAATATATTGGCACAGTTCCCTCTGCAACCATAATTTGGCGGTTTGCCCATGGTGCGCTTTTTTAAAAATGTTCTGCCCTCCTTTGGCCCCTGAGGGGGGCATGGAAGTCAGTGGTGCTTCCTGCCCCTCTGGTGTTGAATATGACATCATCGGGATGGACTCCGATACAGAGGAACGCTGTGGGCTTTTTAGCAGACATGCAGGTTTTGTTAGCAAACAAACTCAGTCGGTCGGTGATCGTGGTTTAAAAACATGTACCTATTTTTCTTTAATAGTATGTTATAGCACTTGTGAGTAAATATTGAGTTGGTTTCTTTTGTTTAGGTATAGAAATATATAGAAATCTCAAACTTGTAGAATGTTTGAATGTTGTAGAAGCTTGTGATAACAAAGAATACAAGTCATTGGTGACATCTTAAATTCTGTAAAATTGTCTGGCTATCAAGGCTTACTCGCTGGTGTTCTCACGCAATCACTTACCTGAACCAGTTATGCAGGTTGTGAGCTCAGAATTTGCTGGGTTATTAGCTAAAAAACGGACAACCAGGCAGCTAACATTGATGGGCTATGTCAGCTGTGTGATCTGCATCTGCCGGCAGAGCTGTGGGGAGCTGAACTGAATGCAGAGTGTGTGGACAAAGCAGAGAAGTGACAGGCAGACTGTCACGGAGTGCAGATTCCTCCCCCTCCCTTCCCTCTCTGAGCTCTGTGTGAGAGACGCTGAAGTTTGCTCTCTAGTGACACCATTTTGGTGGTGTGGCTGAATAGGGGTACTGCATGAGATTTTTTCACATTCATTTAAACAAATGAAATATTTTTTTTCTGATTTCCTGCTCTAAAAACTGGCTGCGTCTTATAGTCCGAAAAATACGGTATATGATTTAGAATAAGCTTCCTTTTTCTGTATCCAACTGACCAAAAGTGTCATGTAGATTTAAAAGGTGCTTAATCTGTCAGTAGGAACACTAATAAATAAACAATAAAAGGTGATTGCTATTGCATTTCAGTCATGTAAAAGATCCAGAATCGGGTGCAAAAACAAAACTGTAATTTAAAAAAAGATATTTCCAAGTATGGTTCATACAAAAACACTACCAAACAAAATACTTTTGTCTTTTCTTTTTTTAGCAGGATTCCTCAAACACTCCAAGTTCTGACAATGCTTTCACCTTATTTTATGTGAAGTTTAGAGCAGCAGCTCCTAAAGTCAGGGTGAGTTTTATGTTTCATTACTATGGTTCTTTCATTGCTTATTCTATCTATTGCAAATAATGGACAGGCGTTGCTGGTCTGCTGTAACAAAGATTATAAAAGCTCTTTCACTGTTTAACCTTTTTCAGTGTTATCCTTATAAAAGGATGTTCTTTCAATTGATGCTAGAGATAATTATCAACAAGGACTAAAGCAAAAAAGCTAATTGTGTGTACATGATTTTATATTTTTATGAGTGTTTCATAACCCAAAACTCCAAAAATTTGGCTTGAAATATTGTATATATGAATATACTTGCAATGGAATGCCACTCCCCTACCTGTTTGGGCTGTATTGACATGCTTTCATGAAAACTTGCATGACCACTATATGTGTAAAAAGTGACATTTTTTGAGAGACATTATGAATGTATTCACCCTCTATCAACCTTATTCTCTGTCCCCAGTTCTTAGTGCCCAAACTCTACCCTCATTTTTTGCATGCAACTTGAAGTGTGATTGGTTGGCTGACATCATGGGTGATGTATTACTTGGGGGCTTACACACACCACCATCTTGTTAGCCTACTGAAAGCTCAGGGGTTTCTTTTTTCCCCTCTATGTACAGCCTGTACAGTAGCAGTAAATACATTACATTTAGCAAGTGATGAACGTTTGCGAGGAGAAACCAGCAAAAATCGTTTTACTCAATCTCTTTACTGGAGATTTGTTGTCTGTGTGTTGAAATTATAGTTTCAAACTGCACAGTATGTGTCAATAATGATTAAGCCTGTCTGTTATTAGCACGGCCCACAGGCTATTGCATTTGTGCTGGAGAGTAACCCTATCAATGGACCCCCCCCGATGTGCTGCAGTGTGCATGTATTTTGGATATACTTGTACATGATCACCACACATTTATTTCACAAAATACACATTAAGCATTGACAATTAATAAAGTTGTACCACAGAGCAAAATACCAAACTACCTTGAATGTCTGTAACTCTTGTACTGCCTATGTAGATGTTACACTGAAAAAAGAATTTTAGCAATTTAAGTAGTTCAACAACTAATTTTACCTTCAATGAGTGTTGCTGGTCTGCTGTCAATAGAATTACATAAAATCAATAGATCATTCCTGCCAACAGGGATAAGTTAGTGCCATGAGGGACGATTGAAATGTGTTTGTATTGAAATGAAGCCACTGTATTTGTTGAGCCAATCTTTACATTACAAAACAAAGACATTATCATGTGCTGTGTTCCCTGCATTGCATGGTGTCTTCATACCAATAAACCAGAAATCAATCCTTATTTCCTTTACATGCTTCAGGCCATTAATTTAGTTATGCCATAGCTCAAATCTTATTATATGTAATAATCTATGTTTCTGCAGACGTTGATTGAACAGATGGAGCAGAGATCTGAGAAGATACCAGAGTGAGTGTTTTGGTTCACAAGATATGTTATCCAAAGATATGTTATCCAAACATTTTGCTCTCTTGTTAATCGGCTTTCTTTTTCAATCACTTGTAGAACACACAAAGTCTGCATAGCAAGGCCAATTATATGTACCTACCCATTTACATACACTTACATTTTAATGAATGCAAATAAAAGCTTCAAAGTACACTTCAAACCTGCATTAACCTCCCAAAGAAATACAAAAAATGTAAATGTTAATTGGTAATGTCCAAATTTTGCAGCCCCTGCTCTTCCATGGTGTCATCAATGATGCCGGCGATGTGAGGATGCCTATGAGTTTGACCTGGGTTACTGCTTTTTGCAAGTTAAGACTGAGCTGCTGTGAATGCTAGTTTACAGTCTGTAAACTAATAATTTGTAGATTGTGGTCAGAATTAGAAATCTGAACTATATATATGTATGACAAGTCAGCTCATTAATAAAATAGATCAGGGTTTGCAAACTGACTCTTCAGTCTTCTTGGTGTGGCTCCCTGGCTGCCAGCAAGCTTCCTCCCTTCCACTAGAGCATACACCCTAGGTGCCCAACCTGAGGCCCGGGGGCCGCATGCGGCCCTTTGGACGTTGTTCGGCGGCCCCCCTTGGTCCTCCCTATGCGGCCTCCAAAACCTAACCTGTGAAGTGGTCACACACTGACCCGGCTTTCCTAATCAACTCTGGTGGTCCTACATCAGTAAAATTGTCCACGTTGACTGCAGAAACCAGGTCTACATACAGTATGAGCGCTGCTCCCAGGGGCAGGAGGGTGGTGGTTTTGACTGCCTGTCGGGATCTGGTCCACCGCCTGCTGAGATATGTTGATGAGGGTCTGGATCGATGTCATGTACGGCCCTTTAGTGATGCCGAGGGCCGCACTTGTGGCCCTCCATATCAACTCGGTTGCCCACCACTGGCATACACGCTGGATGAAGATAAAGTGTGCCAGAAGCCAAGCCTTGCTATCCTCCCTCCAGGGGTGCTGTGTGTGAGGGAGCAGGAAACGCAAATAACTTAAGAAGAGGGTCACATATTATATGCCGTCTTAGGACTCTTTCACACCATATGCGCTGCATTGTGCATTGGCTAGTATTAACCCCCGTATTGCATACACTGCATTAGTGCTTCCCATAAAATGTATGGGAAATGCTTTCATTATGTGAGTAAAATGTGTGCAGCAGTGTGCTATGCAGTAATAGTAAAGGTTATCCACCCCTAAACTAGGCCTTCAGGATTAACATATTCATCAGGCAATGCCAGTGATGCCCAATGCCGGGCAGGCTCCTTGAGCCTTCAGCGTCTCTGCAAAGCTGCAGGCTCACCAAGCTTTTCCGTCCCTGAGTCTTCGGTGACGGTGAAGGGAGCGGCACCATAGACCTTCATGTTAATGGAGGGGGCGTCTAATTGACACTGGTGTGTAGTGAGCCAGGAGGACAGCGGGGAATCACGGCGGGATACAGTGTATTTCATCACGATTTCCCAGGAAGCAGGTTTTCACGCCATGAAAAATGCAGCGAAAAGCCCTTAACACCCAGGAGGTTAATTAGTCTACTTAAAATTACATTTACATTAATGTCCACATGATGACACTGTATTGGTGTTTTAACTTCAGCTTCATTAATGGAGGTAGAAAAATAATCACTTGGTATTGAGGATTAATAAGTAATATAATTATTCAGAGTAGGTCTTGCAAAAGAAAAACTGTTGTGTGTTAACCGTTGCCTTCTGAATTTGCCAATTGGCATGTTTAATCTTCACTACAAATTTCTAAATTACAATGTGATACTTCAGGCTGTGGTGGCATCTGTACATTCTCACTAAATGTTTGCTTTTGTATTATCTTCTACAGATTTCTTATAAATGTATAATGTTTTTGTTTATGGATGTTAATCAACCTACATGCTATTACATTTTCAATAAGTAACAATTAACTTTCCTTGGATGATTTTCTTTATATCTGGCAGATACCAGTTGCTTCTTGCTGAAATACATCATTGCTACCTAGACCAACGAGACAACTTGCTGAGCCCAAGTATCACCAGTACAATCACAGATCTCACAAGCCAGAACAACAGGGATCATTGTGCTTTGGTGAGTGTAAGATATTATTGGCTGCTCTGTGAGACACATTTCACACTATATGTGCTTTAATGCCAACACCCGTTGGCCCACATTTTTGTGCCACACCGCACGCGTTTCCCACGCATTCAGCGGCATGCACTAATGCAGTGTATACACAAAAATACCACCAACATCCCAAATCATGTAAATATCTATAGCCTGAGCAAACAGAATACAGTTTGTTGCCCCGGAAATTTTCCTTACTGGGCAGTAAGGACAGGGGGACTTTTTAGGTTAAGGGTAACCTTAACGCAAAGTAGGCGGCTATAATTAAAATAGGTGTATTTAATATCCATGAAAAGGTCCATAAACCACAAAGGTTTCAGCAGTTTTTAAAGACAGGTATGAAATTATCTGTAGATTTTGGGGCACCTGGCCCACTCACCCGAGTTCACTGGGTATGTAGATACGTAGCCGTGCCAGTGCACCTCAGAATCACAAAGGGAGAATGGAGAGCCACTGCAGGAAGTCACAACCGGAGTCAGAAGATAGATCAATCCAACCGATCAAGGTGCAAACCAAAAGTGAACTTAAAGATTTATCATACTTGTGCTAA
>CM070033.1:48618518-48631151 GCA_036250615.1 Ptychadena robeensis | reverse complement strand
ATATGTCCGTGTAATGTATGTGGGGGATTTTTTTTTTGAGTTTACTTCCGCTTTAAGTGTCAAAAGAGGTTTGTGGTTAGAGATGATTTTCGCCTGACTGTGGAGCTCCAATGGGCATGGTCTGGTCTGATCTGATTTGAAATCATTAAGGTAGCCATACACAGGTCCATTTTCAACTAGATTTTTGACAGATCGATCACTGCCATGTGTTCACAAGTTCGATCGGCAATTAATCGGCAGTCGATCGGGTTTTGATCACCCTGAACGATCGACCCAAAAAAATCAGAATCTACAAAAAATTGGATCGGACAATGAACCGACATGTTTTTTTGGTCAATCGTTTGGCAATCGGAGTACATTGATGGACCCAAATAGCCGAATGCAGCAGCCTTTCTGATCGATGGGTTTTGTGGAATCGGCCATTTTGGAAATCTGCTCATGTCCGAATCGTCCACAAATCGGATTCCCAAGGGGGTGCTGCATCTATTCCCGATCCGATCAATTGCTGATTCCTGATCGCCTGGAAAGATTGGATCAGCAATCGATCGGCATTTGATCGCTGACAAATCGACCTGTGTATGGCTACCTACTAGACCTCTAACTGGTTGGCAAACCAGTGATCAAGTTGCGTTTAGCCATATTGTACTATCATGGATACATTAAAATTGTAATCCCTTTTTTTTCCACCTAGTTTGTCTTTCTTTTCTATGGGTGATATTTCAGTTCAGGGTCACGCTAACTCCCCGCACTTTGGGGGCAGGGCTACCCCAATGAATGGGGACAGTGACCATTCACCCTTATACTTTAGATCTCCACTTCTCATCTATATTTCCTTATTTGTTTATTACTGACCTTCACACATTATTGGATATGTCACGCTCAACCTTGTAGCATTGCACCCTCCACCCCTTTTACATTGCATCAATACAATAATCCACTCTTTTGGAAAGGCTGGTGGGAATTGGTGGCCATTCATTTAAAAAAATGTTTTTACTGATGTTAAATAAAGTGGCCTAGTGTGTGTCTCTCATCCCTATATACTTTAAATCTGTTCAGTTAACAGATTTATAGTATATCTGTTCAGTTGTGTTAAGTTTGACGCTTTGTGCTGAAAAAATTGCTTTCATCAAACTGTTCCCATGTGAAAGTGAAGGACCCAAAATTTGCTGGGGAAAAAACCTTGTTTGGTTCATGCACGAGTCCAGATTGGGCTAGAGAAGCATAACCCAATCCCTGAGACTGGAGAAATAGCAGGGGAAGCTGTATGACGGAGCCGGCGCACCGAGGAGCACATCGGCAAAACAGCCGCCAATCGGCGTGTGCCCACATGGGGCGACAGATCCCTGTCGCCCCACAGCTCGGCCGGCCAGAGAACAGACATGTCTGATGTTCTCTAGCCAATGCCATTAACTTCAATGAAGACCGGCGTCTTCATTGAAGATAATGGCTGGCACACAAAGGGTGCCCGGCCGATTAAAGCAGCCCCAGAATGCATCACGCTGAATTCCAGAGCTCAACGGAGCTAGTCTGTCTGCACCCGTCTGTGGGTGTATGGCAGGCTTAAGAGTTGTAGTGGTTCTAAGACACTTCAAGTTTTATTGTTTAAAATTGGTAATATAAAGTGCAATTGTTTTCCTTAACTACCTTACTTCTGAGTTTCTATATTCTAAGATCTCATCAGATAGGGACAGAACGCATGAGCCTTATACTCAACTGTATACTGTCCTTTCAGGCATCTGTAATACTAGGCTAATGTACTTAGTTAATTTTAGTGTAGATGTATAGTTTTGGGGGGTTGTTTATATTCGGTTTAGGTTCCTAATGGTTGCGGGTCTCTTCAACTCACATTGGGGGACAGCAGACTGACATGTTTTTTGATGGCCGTGAGCAAAATTATAAACCTGGGAAGAATTGTTTATCTTTAAATCGTAAATTAAATGTTGTTTATGCGGTTCAGTGAAATTTTACATTAAACGTTGTAATATTTTCTAATATTTTGTGCCCCAAATTCCTAACTGTGGTTAAATGTCTGTCTGTATGTCCTATGAGATGATTCCAACGTCTGTCCTCTTTTAGGTAACTGCACTGAGAACCATGGCTAGCCAGGGCGGTCCAAAGTATAGTCTTTCACAACAACCGTGGGCTCAACCAGGTGTGTGATATTTACCTCAACTGATTTGCACTTTATGTTATTTAAAATGATGATGAGCCTGCAGCATAAAATCCACCAGGAATTCAAAACCCTCTTTAAATCCACCAATGACAGAAAATCATATAGAAAATCAAACTGTAAAGTGTATCTGATCTAATGGCAAAATGCAAGTTTCCACTTTTCTATACCGCCTTTAATTTACAATGCCTTACAAGGGCCTCACTGCTTCCCTCTTGTTCTAATGGTAAAGTAACGTTTAATTAACACATATGGTTTCAATGTTGTAACCCTTTTCCCTCCCAAAAGTTGTTCTATGCTTGTTTCTTACTTTTCCGGAGCCCAACTAGCACATAGTGCATATGGGAGATCTTTCATCTGCAATGCACATGAGTTGGGTGGAATCTGCCCAGCTCACATACAGCTCTGCTGTCAGAGACAGCTTCTCCTCCTCCTTAGCCCCTGCTCTGCCGGTTGGAGCACAGATCTCTGGCCAGCAGAGTAGAAGAAAGCCCAAAAAAGTTTCTGCCATCGGACGCTTCAAAGTATAGGGTTCCCTCCTCTACATCGAAGTGTCTTATAGCCCGAAAAATATGGTAAATATATAAAGCTTCACATTGCCAGGAAGGTTTACAAATGTGTAAACCTTTACACTTTAAAAAGAATTCTATAACTTTAAAGCAACTAGTTGTACTCATTTATCTTTTGAGTTCTTTACTCCTTTACCTCTTTTTTTTTTATTTTTTTTTTTTTTAAATAGAAATAAAATGTGTGCACCATTTTAGACTTTGTTTCAGAATCTTTGGAAGAACTTCTTTATCTTGTTTTGATGTTCCTTTTTATTGTTTTGTTACTTATTGTTTAATGTATGTTTTTGTTTCACAGTAAAGATAAATGACTTGGTGTCTTCAACCTACAAAACCATAAAAACGAAACTTCCAGTGACACTGAGGAGCATGTCCTTGTACCTAGCAAACAAAGACACGGAGTTCATTCTTTTCAAGCCTGTTCGGGTTAGTATGTGCTAAAGCATACTGTACTGTGCTGGGTCATTAACCTATTCCTGTTTATTTACTAGACAGCTTTTATGTTCTGCCTAAATAACAAGCAAATTATTTGGTCTTTTACCATGTTAAATAATGACAAGGCTTTTATAATCATTTTAAACATGAATTAGACCAAAATGTTGAAGCAATTTATGCAAACATCCCACAATTCATTATCTTGTAGACCCTCTGTACTTTTCAACAACATTTTAGAGTGGTTCAGCTTGTTATTGATAATATTAATTAGTAAGAATATTTACCGGTCATGTTTGGGTTTTTAACAGTAGTAAGTTCATTACAATTTATTATTCGTTATACAGTTTTTTTAATTTTAGTTTAAGTTTCTTTTAATACACTTGTAGGAATGACCAGAGCATTAGGCAACAGACCCATAACATAACCCATACTAATAGTGAAGTGTCTCTCATAGCACTCAGATTTTGGTTGTCACCATATTGTACGTTGGGAAGCACTTGGATTGGACCACATTTCCATTGCAACTCATATGATAAAAGTAGAAAGTACCTCAAAGAAGACGCACAGATGTCTTGTTTGTATACTTTCTTCTAGACTTGTTTGAGCTGTTATTGTTACAACTATTTCCATGTGTTTTTTTTGTCCTTTAATGAATTAAGGAAGCTGTCTGGTTGGTGATGAAACAAATAAAGTGCCATAGTTTCTCAACCTAGTACTAGCCTAACTGATATCTGACTAAATTACCTTATATAGTTAATATAAAATATTGGCTTTGGCTAATCAAATTTTTTGGGACATCCTGTTGAAATGTGACTTCTCCATGTGTTGCAGAGTAACATTCAGCAAGTCTTCCAGAAGATCCACATGTTGTTAACAGAAGAATTTAGTAGTGAGGATTTACAGATCATTGCTTGTCCTTCAATGGAGCAGGTACAGTGAATGATGATTATTCATGAAGGACCATGTGGTCCTCCAGGTGGTTCGGTTAGCAGGACAATTTCTTATATATACAACATCCGTTTGTTAGATTTATATATTATGTATTTATTTATGATTGACCTAATTAGAAAATGTGCTTCCCATTGTATGAATGATAAAAGAGAAGTCTAAAATTTTTTTTTTATATTTGAGATGCCAAGTCTACTGTAAAATCTAGTAGAGCGGTTGCAGGAATAAAACCAAATCTTGCACTTGTATCCCCTGTGATGACCCATTGGTGTTTCGGTCTTATGTTACAAATCCCTAATACAATTTATTGTTGTATTTTGGATCTGAATATCATTCATCATAAAGCTGGATAGCCTTGATTCTGAACTTTCTGCAAAAGTGCACTTAGACAGTAGAAACAGAGATTTGATTGACGGCTGCCTTAGGGACATTTGTTTTGTCTTTCATCCTTGAACATAATCTTTATAATTGGAAGTTGTAGGAGTCAATGGACCAATTATTATACAAACTCGCTTCAAACTTCTCCTTTCTGCATCATTACATCTTGAATAATGTATTTCTTCACACAAACGTCACTGTCGTCTTCTGCCTCCTATCCACTGCGCACATCTGAGGAGGAATGGTACGGCGTTACCATGGCAACCTACAGTCTTGTATCCACACACACAGAAACTACCACAACAGCATCTTCTTATGAATGCCGGCTGGATTTATAAGAGAGATGTGTGCACTCATGCATGCAATGCATTAGCCCATATAAAATGTACACTATGTATGGGTGCATAAATAAAATGAATGTGCAAACACAACACTTTTGAAAGTGTGAGCACATTTTGGTTTACTGAAATAATTTTGGGTTTGAACTCAACTTGCATAATTGATTTGCTGATCCAGCTGTGCCTCCTTTTCTTTTTAGGTAAATCTGTTGCTGTCAATGTCAAAATAGAAGAAGATTGCTATACTTTTCCCTTCATCTGGGAGTTCCAGGGAGGAATGAAGCAAGCATACAGAACTGATGCCCTGCAGCATACCGCAGGCCATTGCGGAGATGTGTTAGGAGAGATGAGCCTGCATTCCACCAAAGAAGTTTTCCATTCTCTGGAAAGTTTTTAGTCAATCCTTTTGGAATTCTTTAAAGTCAGTCTGATGTGAGAAAATATAGCTGACTTTCCAAATGTACAATCTGCACACTTTTTGGGACACCCTCCTGTTGCATCTTTAGTATGATCCCTAGCCCCTTGTGATAATTTAGATTGGGAGGCCACTATCCACGAAAAGCAATAGGCTGCACATTCACTTAAGGGAACTTCTGGTTCAGAATGAAAATACCTGGTCTGCATAGACTAAGTAAATAAGAGCAAAGTGCACCACATACACACTGGACCCTGTGCAGAAAATGCATGTAGTTCTGTTAGTTGGGGATGGGGGTTAGGTATTTGGAAATGAAATGGAGTCACTGTGCAATATTTCTGTGATGAGCTTATCAACTTAATTGGCACATATCCAGCAGTATGTAGCATCTGTTTTCCTCTTAGGGCTTGCCCGCGGGTGACCACTCGTGCCCTTTGTTCAGCTCGCAATGGGGACAAGCCCTTAGGCTGCACTGCTTTGAGAAACCTAAAGAGACATCACTACTCTGACAATTTAGGAGGAAGTGCAGTGGCTTTTAAAACCCAAGACCATGAATAAGGAAAGTCACAATGTTTCTTTATAATACATAGAACACCAACATGGCTCATTTATTGTACCTGTACTATTGTTTGCCTTATAGGTCTTTGGTAATTAGCTATTAGAGACAGTATAGGTTCGCTTCAGTCGTCTATTCTCTCTTCTCTCTATTCTCTTTCTACTTACCACCAGTTGAGAAAAGATCTCCATGTCACATGAAGTACATTGTTGGTGCCCAGTAGCTTGATGATGGATATTTTAAATAAGTGCAATTGTTGACTAGCAAAGCATGCACATGTTGAGCTCTGCGCTGTGCATTGCCTTCAGTACATTGAGCCATGCATTGTACACATGATGAGCAGATTAGGTCTAACTAAACACAATTTAAATTAGTACTGACACAGATCAATCCAATACATGTAAATCACAAATATCAATTACAGTGGTTTGTATGTAGAACATGTGTATATCTATTCAGTGTGAGTTTTCCATGTTGATCTTAGATTGTGTACAATTCTTCAGTTAAGGTTTGATTGTGGTAAAGCGGGACTTAGCACATCTTATCCTACAGTGTAACAGTAAAGGTGACCATACAGGGGTCGATACCCGTACAATCAATGAACACTCGAGTGCAGCGTGATGTCGATCCCATTCAATACTTTGGATGGGGACATCGGGTAATGACAACCAAACAGGGTTTACCAACATGTTGGTTCCCTGTTCGTCTGAGCTTTCGTTGAGCAGGATTGATTGATCCCGCTGTAAGAAAGGCTGGACGCAATCGATTCAAATCTATTTAAAAA
Organism: Ptychadena robeensis; assembly: GCA_036250615.1. Taxonomy (NCBI): domain Eukaryota; kingdom Metazoa; phylum Chordata; class Amphibia; order Anura; family Ptychadenidae; genus Ptychadena; species Ptychadena robeensis. Next base: position 48,624,561 of record CM070033.1, on the reverse strand, counting down.
AATGACCCATGTATGGCCAGCCTTACTGTACAGGCAAGGTAATTTTTCTCCTGTTTGCACCTTTTGACAATCTTGTCTTCACCTTTTTACAGACTTGTAAGCATATAAAAATTATATATGAGGCATGATGCAAAGGCATCTAGGTTGGAATTTTAAAGATTTGCTGCTTCATGGAAATAGTAAGTATGCTATATGTCATGCAGGGTACACAGTTGGTAGCCCGCTTGATACTTGGAATAATGCTTGGCTGTTTAGCATAGCTCCATGCATTATAGGGAAAACTTGTCTGAGGAGCATGGAGGGAAGTATAATGCATTTGCAGTGAGTGTAGAAAACCAATATATAACACAAGGGATCCCTGGAGATTTTGCCTCTCCTATTAGTGAAGTACATTTTAATTAAGACTCCACAGAATGAGTGTGACTTTTCCTTTTAGTGCAATAACAAATAATGTCACTGAGAAAATGGCATAAACATTACCATAAAACAGCAGTTTGGCAAATGACCTTTAGCTAGAAATTCCTTACCAGATGAACATATTAACCATCCTACAATTAAATGTTTGATTTAATTCTAGCTGGAAGTCATGCTGCCTTGTGTTTCTGAATAAAACATGTTGTTTGCAGCTTCTTTAAAAGATCACTGTAAAGTTTATACCTTTTCATTTAACAATATAAATATGTATTCTGCAGCAGTTGTAGTCACATGCTGGATTATGGTGATCTCACACATGATCACCTTTTACTGTGGGGGGTCTGATTCAATCTACAACTTATTTTCTTTATTTTGTTTATACAGCCACCCACTGGAGATCAGTGTTGGCAGATATTTTTTACTATGCCAGCTTTTGCTTGGTTTGTCAAAGACCATGTAGTTTACTCGGAAACTGATACAGCCGATAACAGCCGAGAAATAATTGGTCAGTTTATTCACTAATAGGGCTATATGGTTGTGGCACATTATAGAGTGAACTCTGCTGAATAAGTGACTGGTAGAGAAACAAGAGCATATCACAAACAGGCAATCCTGTCACCTATAGATATAATGGGCTACATGTCACATGGTTTAATTATTAATTCATTCTCCCCATTTATTGCCATTGTAAAGCTCACCACACTCCTTTCATTCTGTCTGTTTTCTTTTACATCTACCAGCAACTATTTAGTACAGTACCTCCATGATTGAAAACAGAATGATTGAATAGCTTAGATAGGTCCTTACATACAGTACAGTTCTTCTATCTACAAACAGTGTGCAGTCACTTGTATGGTGTCCTATACTTGAGCCACTCAAGTTCTGGCTAAAGGGCCATTCTCTGTGTTGGACTTATTTGTCAATATTTAGGCGAAGGCTCCACTAGGTCTGCTGCATACCCAGCAAAATGTAGTGGAGCCGCAGCCTTGCATTCAGATATCTTGGCAGCCTTTTGCTTCCTCTGTACGATTAAACATGTATCTTTTATATAGTAGGAGCGCACATGTGTATAATGCGAAGCATACACAGCTCGATGACTGTATGATCGAGGGGCATTTCGAGCTGGCCGGGCGAAGAAAGGCTGGGCAGCTCTATTTTTTATAGATTCCGGCATAATCGAGCACCATAAATGCACACTGCGTCTATATAAGAGTGATTGAATCTATAACAAAAAATCTGTGTATGTCTTGCTTTAAATGTGCTCATGCTCAGTTTATTCATACACATTTATCCAATCTCTGCCTTATATAACCAGCGGTAGGTTTCTTGATTTAGATCTGCAAATTTTTACAATGGCCATGGTAGGAGGCTCCCTTTTTATGTATTGGGCTGGATAGTATGCATTCCGGCAGAGACCTAGGATAAGATAAATAGGAAATATGTATATAATTGTCCCCTCCCAGTAGTACCTGGACATGTTCACTTGCCTAACTCAATGCAAACATTTGAGTTAAAGGGACAACATTGAATATAAGCAGATACCCTGGCAAGTTTTTCTATTAGTTCCTCTTTATAATTACAGCTGATTTAGATTGTCTGAAATAAGCCTGAAGCCAGGAGATATTTCCATCACAGGAGACAGAATATTCTCAACAGGTGTTATTTACCTTTTCCGTCAGAATCAGAAGTTCTCGCCATTGACCGCAGATGTAGCAGAGAAGGGGTGTCACCTTGGTACAGAGATCCTCCAGTGTGTGTGCTGCAGTAAAAATGACTTCCTCCAATTGTAATATTGTACCCAGTGCCTTGTATTATATGTATATTTACCTACTTTTATAAAGTGTTTTCCTTTCATAAATTAAAAATAACTGTATAAATATCAATTGTTTTAATGACATGTACAGGAAGAATGTAGTTATAATGGGATATATGTAAAATTGGGGAACAGGATTTCATGATGTCCTTTGTAAAGCACATTGAGAAATAATAAAACCAGTAATGGTCTAATATGTATCAGATTGTTCATCTGTGTACAGTTTATTAGGCATTAGATACAAATGTAAATATAAAAACATATTTAAATTGCTTACATTGGCTGAAAAACTTTGTTTTAGCGACTTTTTAAATAAAGGTTTTGGTTCTTATGTTAAGTCTGTGTCTTTTTGTTAATGACCAATATTATCCTATTAATTATTATTAATGATTATTATGATTATTAACTAATTATTGTTGGCTTAAACTGTTTGCACCTGAACACAAACTAGAGCAGTTGATTTTTTCATATGAACTCATAATGCTCATCTGTAATAAGAACATTTAAAACAAAATTGTCAAACTGCACTAAATGTAAGCTCCTGAAAGGAGAAGGGCTACAGCATGTTTCAGCAGGATGTGCAGACCTAGAGCCCGCAATGTATTAATGTTTATTAGGAGTAGACCCACTTTTCAGAGCTCAGAGACAAACTTAGAGAGACTTGCTTTAATGTGGCAACTCATTTTGGAACATGCTATGTAAATTTTCACTCAGGAGGACGGATGTGGAATGAGCCAAAACGCCACCCCTAAGTGAATATGTAAGTATTCTGGCATGTTCCAGGGTGAGATACCTGTGTGAAGTAAGTCTATATAAGTACGCCATACATGCCCACACCATGACACTACCACCACCATGCTTCACTGATGAGGTGGTATGCTTAGGATCATGAGCAGTTCCTTTCCTTCTCCATACTCTTCTCTTCCTTTCACTCTGGTACAAGTTGATCTTGGTCTCATCTGTCCGTAGGATGTTGTTCCAGAATGGTGAAGGCTTTTTTTTTTATGTTTGGCAAACTCTCATCTGGCCTTCCTGTTTTTTAGGCTCACCAATAGTTTCACTCTGGTGAAATCTTTTGCTATCTCTCTGATGGATTTTTTTTGTCCAGCCTAATGATGGCTTGTTTCACTGATCGTGGATCTCATCTTGAGAGTCGACAGCAACAGATTGCACTCTTGAAAAGAACCCTGGACCTTTTATATAATTGGGATTATGAGGGAATATCACACACATGGTCATGGAACAGCTGAGAAGCAAATTGTCCCATTACTTTTGGTCCCTTAACAAGTGGAAAGGAACATATGCAAACTGATGTAATTCCTACACTGTTCACCTGATTTGGATGTAAATACCCTCAAATAAAGCTGACCTGTGTCAGTTGTTTCATTCCAAATCTATTGTAGTGGTGTATAGAGACAAAAATGTTAGAATGTGTTGATGTTCCAATATTTACGGACCTGACTGTAGATGTAACTCGGTCTTTCTGTGAGTGTGTTATGAGTTTTATTGTTTGCGAAATGGGACATGATTAATAAAATGCATTTCCTTTTTTTTAACAGCCTTTTACGCCCTACTTTTGTGATGTTATTATTTATTTATATAGCGCCAACATATTATGTAGTGCTGTACAATACATTAGAATTGGAGATACAACACAAGGTAACACACACACAGGTACAGGTTATGACACAGGAGGAGTAGAGGACCCTGCCCGATCGGACTTACAGTCTCATAGGTTGGGGAACATAGTATAAAAAATGTGGGGGATGGAACTGGCGTGGTGGTGATAGGAGTGAGAAGATGGGTAGGCCAGACTAAAGAGGTCGGTTTTCAGGGATTTTTTAAAAGTAAAAGTAGGAGTAAGTTTAATCGGGCGAGGGAGAGCGTTCCAGAGAGTAGAGAAGTCATAAAGCCCTGCAGGTGGTGATCTGTTCCTTCCTCTGCCAGTTCTTGCTCAAACTTCCCATATGGGTGAGCACACCCTCCTGTCCATACAAGGGCTCCTCTCCAGGGACTACATGTACCAGGAAGACGTGTATAAATTACTTGCTGCACATGTACAGATTAAACCGTCATGTGGGAAGGATATGCACACAGTGGTGGCTACATACCAGACTCTATAAAACCTAATGGCAAAGGTAGTCACAGACAATACATGGTACACATGTTAAGGATGCTTTATTAAACAAATGCATTAACAACAAAGAAAAAAATTTAAGCAATACAAGTGTAAATGTTTTTACATGGTTTTATGTCTTTACAGGCAAGGCACAGAGCAACCCTCTAAATACATAACATGTACAGCTAGAGAAAAATATAGCCCACCATTCCTCCCTGTTGAAGATCATGCTCAGAATTTAATTTCAATACTTTTAATCCTGGATTTCTGCCTCTGTATATGTAAACCCATAATCAGGGGTGCACATAAGTGGTACTCTGGTACTCAAAAAGGGGCCAAAAACTAGCTACGTGTACCTGCATTACTGTTACAAAACTCATATGAGTACAACTAGGAGACACTCCATGTCTGGGTGGCTGTGCTGTCAGCCATAGAGGGGAGAGATCAGCGGCACAATCGACATCCCTCCCACATTAAATAGCTGTACAAACAACTTTACTTCATCATGTATACACTACTGTAAAAGTTCCATTTGTAAGATTGCCATTTTTTCAGCTCTTATTGTTAAATGTATACAATTTATGTCACTTGGATAACCTCAGGGAAACATTTATACCTATTAATGGTTGCAGTAAGGCTTGTGAAATTGGGAATAATATTACTAATCCAAAATAAAAGAGTGGTCTTCTAAGGGTGTTGGAGATCTCGGGGTTGACTGTCACAGTAGGCATATGTATGGATAAATTCTGACGAGAAAAGCACTGTTGGAATATGACTATGAAAGGTTGACATATGGACTGCAGGTAGTCCTGTGGATGGAGACAGCTAATCGGAAGAACAATCAGGAACAGGGAGGTCCATCTGCAGCAGAATCTACCATGCAGGAGGCTGACACAGAGGACAGTGAGGAAGACCACCCTACCCTATCTCCTGGTTCTCATCTGAGTACTTAGGAGTGCTCATACTTTTTTCTGCCATTTGGTTCCTCCCGTTTAGACCTTAGGTATTCAGGGGAAGCCATTCCACCCTAGGGCGTGTGAAGTAAACACAGCCGGGGGACTATCTCCACCTAAAGTGGGAGTTTGCCCATAGGGCTGTACTCTCTGAATTGGCAGACGGACCCGAGGACACACGCACTGAGACGGCTTTGGGTGTTTTTATTGACATATGAAAGTAAGGACCTTTTTTATCTTATCCACATAACGATGTGTATGCTCATATATGGATCTGTCTATGGCCATATTGAATGTGACATATTTGTGGGGATTGTAACAATATATGTATGTATGCATTTATAATGACTTGATGGGCTAAGGGATGGACTGACACGATGGTAATATACTGCACTTTATTTGACTATATCTGTTTACACTCCATTTGGCTATACTAAAGACACTAATAAGATACTTAACTGGGACATAGGCCATTCTTATTGTACCTGTTATCAATCTCTTAAATTATGAAATGTCTAACTGATGGAATATATATATATATTTAGATACGTATATCCTGTACATGTCCCTGAAGAAGCCCAGCAGGGCGAAACGCGTCGGAGATTGGAGAAAACATTTATGTCACAATTTTATCTGCCATCAGTTGTCTGTATGATATTACGGTCAAACTTTGGTTTTTTATGACATTTGTATTTATTGTAAAAATATTTCCACTGGAACCATCCAATGGTGGGGGTTCCCTAT
>CM070033.1:48593096-48605506 GCA_036250615.1 Ptychadena robeensis | reverse complement strand
TTCCAACCCTTTACACGTAGAACGTGCTATTTAAGTTTCTACTAGAACATTCTTCTGGCCCAATCAGGGATAGAGATGAAGTTCACTAATGGGGGCATAGACATAAAGCTAAATACATAACTGACAGGAGTGTCAACTTTTACTTAAACAAAAAGAAATGTTTGGTTGGAGGTGTACAGTGGAGGTACAGTGTTATGACTGCACAATTAAAGTCATATGTTTTGTCATTTGAGGCTGTCATACATATGAAATGCACATATACACAACTGAATGCAGCTGATGATACAAATCAACACATATTTCTTTCTGAACAAGCAGTTGTTTCTTGCTGGGATCTGCGACCTTTCAAATACATTTAAATCAACACAGTAATCCTGTGTCAGTTAAAAATGCATAGGAATGAAAAATAGAATCTAAGGGACTATAGAGGAAATGTTAACAATATCTGCTACATTCTATTTTTATATACGTATTTCTTTTGACAGGTACATATGAAATCTTATTTATATTTTATTCATGTTGCCAGCCAGCAGATGGACCCCCAGGCTTATTTTCACCTTCTTACCAGATAAACCTGAACTGATCTCCTGAAAGAAGCCTGTTTTCAGAGGCCAATAGCTCAAGCTAAGAATCCATGTAACAAAATTAGCAAATATATGACACAACCCTCTTCCTTGTCCCTCTCTCTGCAATGTGAAGCTTTAGAGTTTCAATCAGTAATAGAAAAAGCAGCTTATTTTTTCTGTGTACAACTTAAAATTGTTGTACAGTATTTTCTCAAGTTATGTAATCAAACACCCCCAAAAATGTATTACACTTTAAATCCATACCAAACATAATGAAGGGTCCCCATAGATTTCTCTGTCAGATTTCCTTTAGATCTCCTTTTGTTTTACCAAAACCATGTAATATGAGGGACTTTCTAAACCATCAAGTCTACCTGTGTTCAATCCCAGAGGACCCGGCACTACATAGTTGTTGGTAGATCTAAAGGATATCTGACAGAGATCTAAAGGTGTATGGCCAGCTTATCCCATGGTCCACCATAAAGACTCAATATTATCAAAAACTGACTGCTGGATCCATCTGCAATATTGAAAAGTCCATTGGTTGCTTCATATATATATATCCGCACATGTTCAGACCTCATAGTCTGAGGACAGATGAAGAAACTGGTAGAGGGATTGTTCTGATCAGGGGAAGAGCACATTAATAAAACCTTGTATGGTATTACTCTTTAAATATGAACAAAATGATAATTGTTTGTTTTTCTTGTTTGGGGAGGTTCTAGATAATGAAGGGCATTACTGCAAGGAGGGTCAATCAAAAATCTTATATTTCACATTTAAAGATGTCATTAGAACCTGTCATGACCCAAAATATAGATGGTACCATTGTTAATCTAATTGTGATGGTTGATTTACTCTGCCTTCTATCCTCAAGGTCAAAAAACAAAAACAAAAGAAATGTTATATATTGCAGCTTACCACCCGTTAGGTAAGGGAGCTGCAGTAGTTTTCTTTGTTTTTATCTTACATCTGGACATTTATTAATAAAAGTCTCGTTCAGGTCTTTGACCCACAGACAGTGAGGAAAAAACAACTCCTATGGACAGTGGGAGTTCCAATAATTCACTCAGGTTCCTTTTAAGCAAACCACAGTGTGAATTTAGACCAAATGGTATCATAAAAGAATTGCTATCAACTAGGGAATGGCCCAGTTATCTCTGCAAGGGTTTAAAAGACAACATACATCTAAAATTCTAAATTATTATTAGGTTAATGCTCTGTGAGTCACTTCATGATGACATAATTATACACAAGAGAACAGAAAACTACTATACTGCATTGCTGTGCGGATTCCATTAGTATCTTACAATATATCTTGGTAAGTGTAAGTATGTGTGAGTGGGTGTGCACTAAATGAAATGGGCAGTCATGTAGTATTTCACCTGAAAACAAACACACTCAGGTCTCTAAGTGCCTTTATATCATTTTACAACAGTAACGTTGGAGTGTACATTATAGCCCATAAGGAATATCCTGCAACAGAATGCGGAGGTTCGTATCATATATATCTTAAATGTTTCTTTGCTTTATTAGCTGTTTTCTTCTTTCCAGTACAATACAAAACTAAACCCAAGTCATCAAGATGATGGCCTTAGTTGTGCTAATGCCAAGTATTAGGTCCTACGATGTTCCTAACATTTACATAATGCTCTTATGTTACTTTATGTACCTGTTTTTGTCTCTATTTAATTATGAGGTAAAGAAGAATCTAAGAGTGTCAGCTAAAGACTTACAGAAATCTCTGGAACATGCTAACATTTTTGTTTTGACACATCTACAATAAGGAAAGCATTAAACAAGAATGGAGTACATGGGAGGACACCACAGAGGAAGCCATTGCTGTCCAAAATAATATTGCAGCACTTTTGAAGTTTGCAAAAGAGCACCTCGATGCTCCACAGCACTACTGGCAAACTATTCGGTGGACAGATGAAACTAAAACTAAGTTGTTTGGAAAAAATGTGTGAAGTTGTGTGGAGAAAAAAAAGACAGCACACCAACATCAAAACCTCACTCCCACTGTAAAACATGGCAGAGGGAGCATCATGGTTTGGGGTGCTTTGCTGCATCAGGGCCTGGACGGATTGTTGTCATTGATGGAAAAATAAATTCCAGAGTTTATCAAGACATTTTTCAGGAAAAAGTAAGACCATCTGTCCGCCAACTGACGCTCTGAAGAGGCTGGGTGATGCAACAGGACAATGACCCAAACTATACAAGTCATTCAACAAAAGAATAGCTTCAACAGAACAAAAAAATTCCAAACCTCAATTTTTCACCTCAGTGTGACCGTGTCTCCCACCACCTAGGCAATGTATTCTATTGCCTTACATTGCGCACACCCATTCGCCATGATTCGCAAAGCAGCTTTACAGCTTCTCATCTTCATTCTGTGGTTTCAGCCAGCACAAGCGAAGTGTGTATTGCGCATATCCATTTGCAATGCGCACACACATGCGCATTGTATGCCGGTAAAAAATGTTAAAGCATAATATGACGAATATCTGCCATTGCGAATATCTGCGCGCACATTCACGAAATATTGCGACTTCTCGAATGACGGATATTTGTTGAATATATTCGAATTTTGAATATTCTCGCTCAACACTACTCTAATATACATACACCAAACACACATATCACAATTCCTATTAAACATTTTACAGATTACAGCAATTAGCAACCTGTAATTACTCAGAACCGCCTGGTTTAAGAACAGGTTCACATATGTTAAAAAGTATTATTGCAATGCGGTATAATTGTTGGATACAGAATTTGCCCAGTTCCATCTGTAAAGATAGTGAGGAAGCTTGACCCAGCGTTGTAACATTCATTGACAGTCATTTCAGGCATCTGTTCAAAAGAAACCAAAATTTGTATCATCATTAACCATGGCCATCATTATTTATACTGTTCAAACCAATTCCATATACTGATCTAATAGAAATAAATAGCGATACAAAGGATTCTTTCATGTCAATCCCAAGGGGGAGGGGTTACCCATATACTGCAATGTAAATGGTAATAAAGGTTGTCTGCACTCTGCTGCCAAGAATGGATGTGCCATACATCTTAACTTGTTGCCTCATTACACAATCATACTTGCACAATTTGTTCTCCCCTATTTTCCTCACAAGGAATATCAGTAATAATGGCACTGCCCTAATACAAATAACTGCCAGACATTGTAAAATTCCATTTTACAAACAAACATATAATATGGTAAATGTTGTTTCTTATTAGATAAAATACAGGCACAAAGAATATTCTGCACAGGGATATTTGTGTGGAATTCAATATAAATCCATTCTGTACTGTGCCACCTTTCCTAAGAAATTTAGCTCAAGTGTTGTTATAAGCTCAGTTCTGCTGAAACATGTTTCATAGATTCACACCTCCAATGTTTAGCTAAATCAGATAAAAATTTACTCAAGCCACTGACTTTTATTTTCACAGCTGCTAAGTTAAGCCACCATACACCTTTAGATCACTCCATACAATTTCCATTAGATCTACCAACAACTATGTAGTGCCGGGTCCTCCCTGATAGAATGCATAGTGATTGGGAAGTTTAGAAAGATCCTCATATTACATGGTTTTGGTAGAACAAACGTTGATTGTACAGAAATTGTATGGTAAGATTGTAAGGTGTATGGGTGTCCTTTAGTCCTCGCTAAAGCGTGGTGGTCAGGCAAGTGAAGGCCAAAGTTGCCTAGTTCTTTTCTAACGAAAAAATTAATGCACAACTTATTGACACCATGGCTTAATTTGAATGGGTCTGGACACCGTGGTTGGAGTTCTACCATGACCAGGGCCTAAATGCCCACTTTTCACCATCTAGGTAACCTACCTGTACCCAACGAGGACCTCCCCAATTGTTTAAAAGATCCACATGGGTAGCCTACCCCTGTCTCCCTCCACACCCATCACATTCCTTCCTTTTCTTTCCCTTTTTCCCTATCTCTCTCCTGGTTCTAGTTTCCTGGCCTGTTTGCCAGGCGCTCGTAGTTTAAATGTTTTTTTTACCAATAGATTGTGTTTACTTTTGCGAAGTTTAATTCACCTTCTGTTTAGTTATGTATTATGTTCTGATTGGTTGTTTTTTTTCCTTATCTTTGCACTAAAAATAACTTCTCAGACCAGCCATTTATCCAATGTGTATTTTTCTTTTATTATAATTTCTTTAATTTACATGTTTTCATTCTTGTACCCGTCCCATGACTTCAAATAAACATTCCCAATTGGACACCTATGCATTTCCATGCAGATTCACACCAGCAATGTTTTACTGAGTTCCCAATGCTCACAAAAGCATATTGTGATTTGAAAAGACATACCTGTAGAAATGAGTGTACAAATTCTGGCCAATGAAAACTTAACTTAATAATATTCTATTTCAATGGCAAACAAAATAGGTTGAAATTACAGGTACAGTTTGACTTTGTCACTCTGGTATTTGCAAGAGGGGGGGCACACTTGCCGTCCTGCCTGGCCAAAAAGGGGTCTGATATTTAAAATACGGGTGCATAGTTTATTTTTATTTCTATGATTATACATACAGATCTAAGATGTAAAGCTAAAAGTTATGAATAAAAGCTTACATATGTGAAAGTGACAGTGTGTATCAGTGAAATCTAGAGAACATGTTTTGTGTTTGGAATGAAATTTTCATACATACAAAATCTATATGTTTTCTTACAGTTATTTTGCACTTGGCAAATGTTCTCACAGGCCCCCCCCCCCTGACCCCCAGTGATTTTGATAAAAAAAAGCAATTATGAAAACAATTTTAAGAGTTTTGCAATAAATTTGAAAAATGAGTATATATCATCTTATACCTGACAAGCTTCACTCTGAACATAATTTATGTAAATACTACTTGCACTAAAGCTGCACATTTTTCATTTGTGACACCTCAAAACCTCTCCAGCAACAGTTCTTCATTTCAATTACCCCATTGTTGACCCTAAACACAAGCTAAGAGATCGATACTTACCTATGGTTATGTTGGACTATTAACAAATGTTTTTGCTGTACCTAAGGACTGGTTTTACCATTGACAGCGTTACTGAATGTATTCAATGTTGACGGTCTCCTCACGGTCTAAATCTCCCCCGTAGTGATCTTCTGATGTATTGGCCATTGACCTTTTTTTTACCTGGTCTAATGACCTTTTAGATCTATTACCTGTTATGGATTAATAAAATGTTTATACTTTTTTGACTAAAAAGATTTGGTTTGTCTTTCCTCTGGTGGTCAAGTTGTTGCTAGTCACGTGAAATCCCCGAAAATTAGGGGTTCGAGGCAGCCCCACACTCCCACACGCTTAGGGAGTACCCTATCTGTTATGTAAATACTACTTGCACTAAAGCTGCACATTTTTCATTTGTGACACCTCAAAACCTCTCCAGCAACAGTTCTACATTTCAATTATCCCGAAAAGCAATTTTATTCTCCTGATTTTTGCTTCTTGTGTCTGTATACAGAATTTGCTGTTGAAGTCTTCTTTGGACTCCCAAAGCTGGCACTGAATAGAGCACATTACACAATTGTGCTTTATAAATGTGCAGCATTTTTTTTTATTTTTGTTTAAAGCAGCATGGCTGTACTGCACCTCTGTGCAGTCTTTCCATGGAAACTTTCACAGTTTGATGTTTACCAGTCAACAGTATGTGTGTGTATTGTGAGATTATAGTATGATTGATAATGAACTGATGTTACAAAATAATCTTCTATATGTAGAGTGACATAACCTCTATATTAAGGTACAATATATGTAACAATTTTAAATCAAGGATTTATATGTTTCAGTTGTGTTCTTCCACCTTGCAATTTAGTGAATGGAGGAGAATATGCCAACAGCATGAAGATAGTCATCAGTGGGAAGGATGCAATTGTGAGACCAGTTGATCTTATTTTTTATTTCTCTGAGACGTGACCCTCATGTCAACTCCAATCATAAAACAAGATTGCTATCTTTTATCCAATTTCGCAGATCTTTTGTTCAAATGGAAAATGTGTGAATCTAATAAGAAGCGAAAAGACCTAGGAAGGAAGGGCAAAGAATGAAGCAATTGAAAGAGATAATCTACACCATCTTCACACTGGGGATTATGGAATAGTGACACCTTAGAGCAGGCAGCCCAGAAGACATGGACCTACGTGTGACTTATTTAATGCAGAGGGTGAAAGCGTTACAGGATCTGCAAGAACAATGTATTAGAGAAATGAATGGGGAATAGCTTTGTAATCATATGAGTGTTGGAAATGTGTTGCAATTTTTCATCTTGTTTGCAAAAAGGAAATTAATTCCTTTGTTCCCATTATGAAACTGATACATCAATTGGTTAATGTAACAATTTCCCCAAAAATTTAAAGGTAAATACATTGCCACCAAAACTTTTTTGGGAAGGACTGAAACCTTTTTCAGGCTTTCTTAACTTTTGGCGAGTTTTCCTGTCTGTTAACCTACATTTCTATCACTAACACAAAGTAAACCAGTGGTTCCCAAACTGGGGGGTGCGGAGGTACAAGCAGGAATCTGTGTGAATGATTTATGTCTCTGCATGACTGTAGTGTGTCTGTCACTATGTAAATGAATATCTCTGAATGATTGGTGGGAAAACAATCACAGCTAGTGCAATGGCCCTCAGTCTGAAACTGTGTAGTTTCAAATGGGAGGAAAAATCATAAAAAAAATAGAAAGAACATTTAAAGTAGAGCTATATGAATGGCATGGGGGTCCATAATTTTAGGGACATATTTTGTATATGAGTAAATAGAAAATAAATAGGATACTAAACACATTGCAGAGATTTTTGGGACAATGCCAATGGGTTTATTCAGTTTACTACACCAGGGCTCAGTAAATCTGTGCCTGTTGAATTGCAGTCTTAGATAAGACCCATCCTGGCTAAATGACACAGACCTGAGTCTGACATCTCTTTATTATAGTGTCAGGCTAGCCATCCAAGTCATTACTCAGTTCATTCATACGGGGAATCAGTCGTCATTTTACTCTCTGGAGGGATATATTAGCTGGAGCTCACGGTTAGGTTCAATGCCAACACTGTCAATTAACTGTATGGAATGTTTGGAGTATTATTACCATGTGACATGAGTTGACTGAAGGAAGCCATGGAGATTTGAAATGCATTGTTAGAACAAGCAATAACATTGCCTTCCCATAGAAATGGAAATTAATTAGCCTAAAAATCATCCTTGTTGCTAATTTGCTCATGAATACATTTGTCCATCTAATTTATTTAGCATTACGATTATATTAGTAAAAAAAGCTTAAAAGGTTACAGCATACCTATGTAGCAAATATTACAATGAAACATATAATATGAAGTCAGGAACTTCATAAATTAACAGAAGTTAATCAAAATTCAAAGATCAAAAAATTTACAGAACCGGTGGTGTCTTTATTAGAGACACAGACAATTGCCAGCATTGCAGTATCATTATAAACTTATCAACCTAGGAAACTGTTTTGAATGACTTACCCTGAAACAGTTCTATACACAAATGTTCTATATTTGAATTGCTAACAGCATCCTGAACTGCTATACCTAATACTATGTATAATACTTATCTGCCTTTTGACCTTGGCCACTCTCTTCCTCCTTTAATCAACCCTACCTACCTCAAGCATGGGTGCCACAGTGTATATTTAATATATCAAATATTGATCTGGAATGGTAATTCTTTTAAACAGTGACCACCATTTTCTGTAAAAACATGGCTCTATATTGTTTATTTAAACAGTAAAGAGCGCCATGTTTTAATCACTAGTGCTGGTCAATGGGTGCATAACGGAATCCAGGTAGGGCTAAATCCAGACAGGCGTCTGAGAACCGAAATAACAGAGAAAGGAGGAAGGAAAGTAAGGAATGATGAAATGGTGGGTAAGAAGAGCCATACTGTATGAAGGTCAGGTCCCAACAGGAACTCAACTGTTGAGGAAACTAACACATTGCAACTGACCATCATGAAATAAAGCCCAGGGAGATTACCCAAGGTATGCAACAAAGAGTACCACAGAACATGTCCCAGAATCAAAATTTCATAGCAGATGAGAATAAACACTGGTCTCAGAGTATACTGTAATCATGTCCTGACAGCAGATTAGTTAGGCAAAGGATAAACTACCCAAGAAAACTATGTATAGAGAAAATGCACCTTTGGTGTGTGTGTGGGGGAGGGTCTCAAGATAAATAAAAAAGGGTGAGGTGACGGGGATAGGACAAGTACACAGGTCTTAGTTAGTAAGAGTCTTTAAAGTAAATATTTAATGTTCTATGATTTAAGATTTTAAGGGAGAAAAATAACATAGCACAATGGCACAAGCCATATGCATATATAGCTGCACACTGCAAGATCATAGTCCTAATCATGAGGTTTTATCAAATACAGCACCAAAATTGTCAATGTCAGGTTCAGGAATTAATTGGATGCTACATAATAAGATCTGTGGTTGCTCAGAAACGTAAACATGTCAAACTGATGGTATAGGAAGTAGCAAAGTTGGTGCGATATCTTGTGTGTTGAGCACTAACCAATTGAGATTGAGATTGGTGATATGCCCAGAAAATCAAACAAAGGGGGTACTTTGGGAATGGAGAAGGAAAGAGCTCTAGTGTTCCAAATGAAAGGGAAACCCCAATTTATAGGTCATCAACCAAGCAGATGCGGTGCAGAAGGGGCTTCAGAGCTGTCTCATTTGCAAAACTTCAAGATATACAGTTATTGCCAAAAATATTGGCACTCCTCCAATTCAGTCACAGTCAGAGATCAAACCACAAATCCCAGAAATCTGTTAACCTGCTACGCTTCGGTATTTTGGTATTGGAAGCACACAAAAAAAGCAGAGGAAATAAAGAAAAATAATCTTGGCCTTTCCACACAAAATGTGAACAACTTGTGCCAACCTCAACCTAAAATTTTTAACATACCCTTTGGAAGAAATGCCTCTGAGAGTGGTACACCACCATTGCAAAACCATGCACTAGATATTGGGGTCATGGGAAGATATGCGCCATTTACATGAATGTTCATGTCAGGTAGAAAATATAAGATTAGATATAGAAATATAGCTATAAAAAGGTGAGAAACTAAATCCATACGAAGTTTGGGGTCAATCAATTAGTAACTCTGAAATATTAATGAGAAAAAAAGTTAATTTTTAATACAAAATTTTTATTACTTAATCTATGGCCAAAGATATATATAAAAAAAAATAAAAACCCAAACCCAATATGCATTATTTAGAGAAAAAATAGAGTCCATATTTACCATTCCAATGTGCCAGAGGCTGCTGACTCCAAGTTTTCTGCAATGATTTATTGCTACTATATGCTATGAATAGCCTGGATTTCCCATGTAATTTTATCTCCTGCTGTTCAGGTCTAATTGTAACAAACACTTAGCTGAATAAGTTAGAAGAGGAATACTTGATAATCCTTAGCTTGCTGACTTCATTCACTTTTTGCCTCTTATTGTTCTTTGAAGTGAACCAAAGTCAAAGCAAAAATTATAAATTTCATTCGAGTGGATTATATATATATATATATATTATTTTAATTACTGTGCATTCAGTGTTCCCAGTAATTTTCAACTGTTTTAGAATTGGGCAGCTTTCAAAAACAGAAATGTAAAATCTAGGGCTCTATTTTAAGTTACTGTATATCCAAATCCCCTCGATGTAGAATTGTCTCCAAAATGTATATAGTTAAAATATATATACTTAAAGCCTATGTATTTCTGACACAACTAAGATGAATACAGCTGCCACTCGCAGCTATCCAATAACCACAGCTACATTACTCAATAAAGCAGTTAATAATGTTTGGGTGGTTAGAGGACAGCTATCAATCCTGACTTATATGTTCTATGCAACCTTGAGCGAGACCTGACAAGGCACACACTCCTTGCGGATGCAGTTGTTTTAGAGCAGCAAACAGGTTGTTTCCAATCAACTGTTACAACCAAACCTTAAAAAATGCCATACTTTGATCATGTTATTTCTGAAGGACATGATTGCACAGGCCCTCCAGACCCTGTCAACTAATTTTGGTAACACTTCAATGTTCAGGGGCTTTGAAAAGCAATGGCTATAAACTTTATTGCAACACAGTTTTTCAAAAAAGTTTTAAATTACTTTCAAGTTGATTGAAAATGCTGAGCAGATGATGTAATTTATTCCTATTTGAAAAGTATGGATGCAGTTAAAAAGTGGGCCCATCTGAGATGCCTGGTGTGTCTGGCGGCAAACCCGAAATAAAACACAAAGCCTGCTGAACGTCTATGACAAGAGCGGTTTCAATCACTACCATATGTTCACTTCCTTGTGACCTTCTTTAAATGCCATCATCTGAATGGTCACCTGGCTGTTATGATTTACTGGCATCGGCCTAACACAAGCAGGCAGATAAGAGAGGATAGGCAAAGTGGCAGCATCTTTGTAAAGCTCACTTCTTCTTTTAGTTTGTTGTAGACTAGGGTCGGCCACCATGGAGAGTAGTGAAATGATTAGTGTGACAGTACCCAAGCCCCTCATTTGGCTACAAAATTCAAGCACCACAATTGTTATAACTGGGTAAGAGCGGACCCTTTACAAAGACACCATTACTTTGCCCTGAGTTGGCAATGCAATAACATCTCCTAAACTTATTTTGAACTTAGTTTGAACTTATTAACCAAGTCACACTGAGACTTTAAAAGCTTAAGATGAACAGCAGTAAATGCAAAATGTGTTTTGAGATTTATTGTCATAATCCAGGGGCATGAACAAAATCAAATCTCTGCAAGGTCAAGTAGACATTTAATCTTCTTCTGTGATATATCTTTACAATTATGCAATTAAAATTACATGAATATATTAATTGTGGAATCTTAGAGTCTTGGTTATTAATATTGCCTTCACATATAATTTTTAAAAAAATGCAGTATATTTTTGAAATTCAAAGTAAACTCAAGGTTAAAAATGCCCATTTCATTACATTGTTAACTAAATATAAGAAGATAATTTCAAACTGAATACATTAACAGGTCAAATCTATAAAGGGAGCAGTAACACTAATGACATTACTAATAATCATGCTGCATGTTCACAGTTCTTTGTGATAGAATACTTCAAAGCCATTGAAAAAATACAATTAAAAATTATTCAAACTATATGTTCCATATTATGCTGAACAAAACTGAAAGGCATAGGCAGGATACGACAAATATGCAAATGTGTTTTGTGTGGGTGTATATATATAGTGATTTTTATCAAAATGACAAAGATTTTAGTGTTACATTCCAGGCACACATCAAGAAAAGTACAGACAGGCAAGTCCACAAGCAATCTAAGAGTTTTCTTTCTTTCTTCAAAACAGCAAAAAAGACGACCCTCATGGAACACATCCAAAGACAAACATAAAAGTTCCAGCATCTGTGACATCCAAAGGTATGTTGCCTCCAGCACAGTCTACTTTTGTGTGGACTTCCGAGGTGGCTACAGCAACCTTTCTAAGATCTAAGACAGGCTGTTCGAAAGGGCATCCTTGTGTCACATTTGCATTTTGCAATATATTTTGATTTAAAACCTGTCACTCAATCAATATAGTTTAACTGACAGATGGGCATCTCTAAAGTTTTATGTATTATGCATATATTTTTCCTGTGGTTCCTTGTTTTCCTCATCATGACAATTCTAATAATATGTTTCAACGAAACCTTTACATCCTTTTAACATACAGTCGAGCCCATAATTATCCATATCCCTGGCAAATTTTGACTTAAAGCGGACCTACCACCAGGAATCTATGTTTTCATTAATGGCACTAGAAGTGC
>CM070033.1:48572873-48590259 GCA_036250615.1 Ptychadena robeensis | reverse complement strand
GTGGTGATGGTCAGTGTGGAGGACACTGGTGGTGATGGTCAGTGTGGAGGACACTGGTATTGATGGTCAGTGTGGAGGACACTGGTGTTGATGGTCAGTATGGCTGACACTGGGGGAGATGGACAGTGTGGTGGACCCTGGTGGTGATGATCAGTGTGGAGGACACTGGGGGAGATGGATATTCCCTATGGAGATGGATATTCCCCAAAGTTTCTGCAATGTTAAAAGATAGGGGGCGAACCGAACTCGCCATATGTTCGCGAACATGGGCGAATGCAAACAGTTCGGGCCATCACTAGTTATAAGATGCTTGTTATGACGAGTAAAATTAAGGAAACATTGACAGAACTTACATCCATATGAGACCAAGTGATTTGATAGAGATGTGATGTAATCCTTTGTGTTTACCTTCTCTAGCCTTCAACAAGAAAAACATGAAAATGGTGAATAAAAAGGATATTGTAGAGAGGACTGAAGACAATAATATCGATTCTATTTATTTAATATCTATTATTTAATTTAGTAACAAAGAGCAGAAGGTATTACATTGTTTGGCCAAACGTTTTGGGGTACCTGCTTTGCATATAACTTTTAATGATATCCCATTCTTAATCCATAGGCTTTATTATGGAGCGAAGTACTCTTTGCAGATTTAACAACCTCAACTCTTCTGGGAAGGGTTTTTTATATCATTTGTGAGAAGTGCATTTGAGGTCAGGGCTCTGTACAAGCTGGTCAAGTTCTTTTACATGAAACACACTAATTAGTGTGTTTACGACCTAGCTATGTGTATGGGAATTTAGCTGTTGCCTATGCAGAATATTGGCAACTTTTGCACAATGTGTACCTTAGAATACGCTGACTGATCTGTTATATTATGTTGTCTACCACTGTGTGACAGAGTTGAAGTTATTGCAAATTGCTTCCACTTTGTTATAAGAATCACTTGTAATTGACAGTTGTATGTTTTACAAGTGGGCTGCAGCAAGGAAATGTGAGTGGACTTTTTGCATTGCAGTTCCTATTATAGATATGGTCGATTTTATTCCAACAATTTGACCATTTTGGCGATTTCAAGTTAATTGCAAAGCCCCTGAACATGGTATCATCGCCAAACTTGCTGGAGGTGTAGAGAAGGGTTGGCAGTAGCACAAATAGTTTCTGCATAAATTAAGTTCAAAGTGTAAATCTCCAGCAATTTTGGTGATGATACCATTTTTAGATGCTTTGCAATCAGCTCACAAAGTCAGCTAGTCAAAAAATTCAACCATCTCATTCTCACAAATGTTTGTAGGACCAGTCTGTATGTCAATGTTCTTATACAACTGTGGCAATGCAGTTATTGGGGTCTCCCTATTATTTCACAAAATGTCTGTAGAAGCAATGTGCATATATTTGTGCTTAATTTTAGACACCGGTGACAATGGAAGAGATTGAAAAACCACAATTCAGTGATTTGGAGGGGTTTCCCTGTGCTCTTGGCAATATATAGTAGATAATTATAGAGCATCCCTGCTCTCCGGATCTACATACTCTTCTCTTAGAGCATCCAGTGCTTTCATCTGGTCAGAGCTATGAGGTTCTGCTGGTGTAAAGTCTTCACTGTGTCTTTCCTTATATTCATTTTCTTTAACTTGATTTGGCTCTTGTGTTTCCTTTGTTAAAATGTCATTTTTTCCATCGGTTTCCTCTAGTGTATAGGTCTTGATAGTATCCAAGATCATAAACTGGAATAATTCCTGGCTTTTCACACAACAAAATAGCTAGAGGCAATAAAAAAGAAACATTTATAACAACAAATTAAAATTTACACCACAGCACCAAAGTATAATGTGTTTCTCTACAGAAATTGCAACTATGAGAACTTCAAGGAAGTAATCACATCAACATGATCCTGAATTATCGTTTCTAGCTTTTCACTCGATAAATTAGCTGGGGGCAAAAACACGCACAAAAAAGCAAAACAATACTGCTTATGTTTATGACAAGAAATTAAAATGTAAATCATGGCAAAAAGATGGTTGAATGGGTCCCTCTCTAAAAACAGCATGTTGAGAACCTCAAGCAAACAGTCACATCAACAGAAGCTCTCCTGTAAAATAACTGATTCGTTTAAAGGTAGTCATACACAGGTCGATTTGTCAGTGGTCAATTGCCGATCAATTGCCGATCCAATCTTTCCAGGCGATCAGCAATCAGCAATTGATCGGATCGGGAATAGATGCAACACCACCTTGGGAATGCGATTTGTGGCTGATTTGGACATGAGCCGATCTCCAAAATGGCCGATTCCACAAAATCCATTGATCGGAAAGGCTGCTGCATAGGGCTATTTGGGTCCATCAATGTACTCGGATTGCCAAATGATCGACCAAAAAACCAACATGTCGGTTCATTGTCCGATCTGATTTTTAGTCGATTACGATTTTTTTGGGGTTGCTTGGGCATGGTGAGCAAAACCCATTTGATTGCTGATTGATTGCCGATCGAACTCGTAAACGCGTGCAGTGATCGATCAGTCAAAATTCAAGTGTAAAATCGACCTGTGTATGGCTACCTTATGAGAATCTCTCATTTCACTAAGTCAGTAGAAGAATAAAAAGAAACGGCTTTGACACAGGGAAGAATTATTCTTTTATCTCTGTGATTCACCTTGTATTCACCTCCTGCACTAGTTTGTCAAACACTACAGTAGGTGGGTCAGTTTGGTCTGTTCCACTGCTATTCTTCCTGAAGAGGCTATGAATAGCATAATGGTAACAGCTAAACTACATTTTCAAAATATGGTAATATCTGGGATTGCAAAGGCATTTGGTGCAAACATTTTGGAACTAAATCTTCTATGACTGTAGAAAATACATTATATTAAGAGACTTTAAAAACATTAGACTTACAATGCCAGCAGATTCAGAAATAACTTGTTCAACTGATGGAAAAGGCTTCTTGGGCTTGAGACAAAAGTCACAAGTCACAAGTTCTTTTCTGGCATCTTCTAAGTGTAAGTCTTCAACATTGAAAGGCACCTAAAGGGAAATATGAAAATAATGCTAAAGGTATAAAATCATGATGACCTGTGACAAGCACTGGTTCTAACGCCAAATATAATGATAACTGTTCATTAGCACTCTTCAGCTTTAGCATATCTAATGTCTGTGGTAAGCTCTTGGCAGACCAGTTTTTAACACAATTCTGGTAGTTGAATAGCATAATACTGACAAATTAGGAGTATCTATTATAATTTATTAATGCGAGCTTACTTAATTAATGTGAAATTACAATAAGTAGACTATTTTCAGCATGAGTATCTGAAGAGGACTGACGTAAGTACTTGACAAGTTTTTAAGGTGGGGTAATGGCTCATATGATTCAGTGAACACTAAGTGCCACTGGTGGGGATGGGGTCTTTACGATCTAAGCCAGCTTGACAGAGACATACATGGGGTGCACTGGAAGAAAACCTGTAGTATAGGTATTTTGCTGCTTTACAGGGGCTCTGCACTGCCATCCCTAGCAGCACTAAAATATATTTTTTATGTGTGATTCACAGCAGAATTGTATTTAAAGATAGTTACTGTTTACTGTTTCACAGATCATTTTCCCCCATCATGGTATAATATATGTTGGACTCTATTAACCTTTAAATGTAAATTCTCTCTTCCAGTTGTTTTCAGAAGAACATTTGACAGTATTTGGGAAATGTAGGACAGGACTCATTTAAAATTGTCTAAATATACTTTAGAGAATATGTTAAAATTACCAACACATACAAGGAACAAAGCAGTATCCACAACAACCAACTACATCTGTGCTTAGGGATTTTGGCTTACTTCTGTAGCTTATTGCACTTTGCACTTAGGGGCCTATTTGTAGAGTAAAGCTAGCTATATATGCATCAGAGTTTGGTTGATATAGTTCTATGGTGCTACCAGACAGTGTAATTGATACAAAACGGACACCTCAATTTGGATTTCTATCTAGTGATTACAAAAAGTTGTCAGATACATTTATGATCACATTTTATGTTTGATTTTGATCATTTTTGTTCCATAGAATCCAGAAAAAAAGACCCCATGTTTTCAATGATCTAAATAAATTATCCAGTGGTCAATCAAACAAAAAAAATTTACATGTATCACCAGCTTACAGCAGATACCGCTAAATGCTATAGACAACATTCTTGTGGCTTGCATGTTGAATGCTGGTAATAACCTGCATGTATCCTCTATGGCTTCACAGATTTCTCATGGCTTAACACTGGTGTGAATAATAAATATTTAGTGGAGGGGCAGGTCACATGACGTTAGTGTACCATGCTCTATTCCTACACACTTTTTTTATGTTTGAATTTGTATTAACTTGTTAATGGAATTGGTTTACAGAGTTCATTGTTTTACCTCTGCTGATCCTGTATCGTCCTGATCTGTGGTCCTGTAATCTTCTAAATCTACGGACTTGCTTCCTTGTGTGGTTTTACTAGCCACGCAATCTACAGGAAATAAATGTTGGAAACAATTTGTGGGCATTTTTAATGCTTTATGAAGGTCTTCACTATAAAAATGTTAATGGTGTAAAGACATACATTTGAACAAGAAATGGTGTGATTTATATAATGATCATATAGTGGTCTGCAATGACACTTACCTACTGTTAACTAGTGATGAGCGGCATTGGCAAAATTAAATTTTGCATTATAATCGCCTTGTAATTACCTTTAAAATGAATGGTCACATGTGCATTGCGAATTAAGTGCGAATATGGATTCGCAATCCATTCCCATAAGCAACCCAATGCGAATATTCAGAATTGCTAATATCCGCCATTGTATTAGCTGATATTCGCCGAATATACTCGAAACCCTTCTGTTATTTTCCCATGAAGTAAAACAAAAATGTAACCTGGCTGGTTTATGTTCCAGTTTCCCTTTCTTCTGGCATATCAAAACAATTCATAAAAGTATTTCTTTCACCTTTATGCTGTGGTCTAGATATACTTTTTTAGCTTGTTGTTAGAGAATTCCTAATTCTTTAAATCTTTTATGTTCTGTATCAACAGACAAAATCGCATTCTAAGAAAGAAACACATAAGCCAACATACACCTTACAATTTAGGCATACAATTTCTGTACATTCAACTTTTCTTCTACCAAAACCATGTAATATGAGGACATTTCTAAAGCTTTGTATTCTCAGGGAGGACCCGGCACTACATAGTTGTTGGTAGATCTAAAGGAAATTGTATGGAGTGATCTAAAGATATATGGGGGGCTTAAGCAATAAGTCAATTCTAAGGCTTTGTTTCCATTGTACGCCGGGACCCGTACGCTAAGCATATACGCTAGCAGGGGTCCCGACGTATCTCCGACGTATCTCACAGACCTTTGCCTGCCGGTGGACAGTCTGTCTTCATTGCGCTGAGCTCATCCGCCGGTGTCAGGCTGAACGTAGTCGAGTACGTTCAGCCTTTACACCGGCGGATGTGTAAACAGACCATCCGCCTAGCAGGCAAAGGTCTGTGAGATACGTCGGAGATACGTCGGGCCCCCATGCTAGCGTATACGCTTAGCGTACGGGTCCCGGCGTACAATGGAAACAAGCCCTTAGTATTATTATTTTTAAAAGCACTTTTATTGGGATTGTAATACTTGTATCATTTCTGTACACTACATTAATAAGAATATGCAAAATCCAGTTCAATTAGTTATCTTGTTACAATGTCTAACTGTGCTGAGTAAAGCTGGTCATACACGTACAAAATTATCCAGCGATCGTTTTTTTATCAGAGCGCCCATCCGAATCCGGAATCTATTTTAATTTGTGAAAACGATCGCAAACTGCAACATACCATGCATTCAGTTTCTGGGCGATTCTATCCTGAAAGTCTCAAATGCACACATTTATGGGTTTGGAGTGGTGTTAGCTGAAGAACTGGCCAGTGACCAACAGCACACAAACAAAGGTCATTTCCACAAGAATCATAGATGGATCGCTTAAAACGATCGCATGAGACAACTAACAGCACTCGATTCATGTGCTTTTTATTAAAATTATCAGAACGGATCCGTGAACGATCGTTTTTCTGTCGGATTTTTGACAAAATCGATCGCTCGATTGCTTTTGGCATGCTTAAATTTTTATTCAATCCGATCGCGCGATCGATTTGGATAAACGATCGCACTAAAATTGAACTAAAAATCATGACGTGTATGCCCAGCTTAAAGCTGTGTTTATGCAGTTTGATAAATATATATTTTTGTATAATCAACTGAAATTTACCAACATGTCGGATCACTGCTAGATAGGAAACAGCATGTAAGCGCACAGCACATTTTATGCTTTCTGATCTCATAGACTCCTATATCTTAAGAGCAATGGCATTTTCAGTACTTAAAAGTGCAGAAAACAACCAGAAATGTGACCATGTGAATCCAGCCAAACCTCCGTACCTAAATTGATAACTTTGCTAACTTATGCCATACACATATTTATTCTGTGGTCGATTCCCAAACGATCGATTGGCATGCACGTTCAGAATAAAATGGAAAATCAAATGTGTTCACCTTGACAGATCAACCCAAAAAGGTTAAAATTTAGCAAAAAACTGATCGAACAGGGATACCACAAGTCTGTATTTACCTGTTTGATCCCCATTACTTTGCATTGAGACCCACAATCCTCATCCAAAGTATCAGCCAGGGATCGATTCCCCGAGGTGGTGTGGATCGATTTTTCCGACTGATCAGCGAACGATCGTTTGGCATGGTGACGTGACTACTTTACGATTGATCATTCAATAATTGAAGGGGAATCTATACGTGTATGGCTAGCTTTAGCCTCTTATAATTAGCTTTCTCTCTACTACTTTCCTTAGGTTATGTCTCAGGAAATGTTGTCTCAGCCTCTCTCTCTTCCCAACCTAAATTTAGGTTTATTGACTGGAATCAGAGACAGTATTCCTAATTCAGTCTAACTTTCTTGCGATGCACTGTTGATTGATTCTGCATAAAAGCAGGTATGATCTAGAACTAAATTACAGCCTGTAGGTGTTACAAATCAATTTGTTTACAACTGGCCATCTGCAAAGTGACAAAATGCCAAGCCACTTAGTCTGTTTAAAACAAGCTAGGGAGATGTACAAAAAATATATAATTTTCCAAATAAACCATACACAGAAAAGAAAAGAAAGAAGGTGAATGGTGTGTGCTGCTTTTGTTATATATTAGAAAGTGGTATAATAGAAAATATTTTCCATTGAACAGAATTTGTTTAAAAAACAAACTTCAAAGTTTCCTTGCTGTTTCAGGTTGATTACAGATATATTTACCAATGCATTTATTCATTTATGCATTATTATAAACTTGTAAAAAAGAGACAATGGTTATGCAACAGACTCTCTCACAGCTTGTTACTGATGGGGCATATTTGGGGTATATAGAGCACATTGCAGTATATAGAGCCCAGGTGCCCAACCTGTGGCCCGGGGGCCACATGCGGCCCTTTGGGTGTTCTTTGGCGTCCCCCCTCAGTCTTCCACTTGCGGCCCTGTCTGCCTGTCTGCCAAATCGAAGGTTATGTGCCCCATCGATATAATCAATGGCTTTGAAGCACATAACCTTTGATGATGACTCAAAATCTGTATCACCATACTACAGTGTTCCCTAATACTTGAAGTATAGTTTAAAACAAATTTAAATGTTATTTCAAAAATGAAACATAATGTCTTCTAGCTATGCATGCTGTCCTTTTTCATTATAAAATCAGAGTTTGACAAGTAAGAAGCTAGATATAGTCGACTTAAAAGTCCACTTTGATATAACAATGGAAATAAAAAAGTGCATTGATTAAAGTACTTATTGTTTTTAATCCCCACATATGGCAATTTTCACCCTCTTTGCTCCCTTTAAACTCCAAACAAGGAGCTCATACAATCTCCACTCCACAACCACCTCCAAAATACGTTGAAGGGTGTTCATCGTTCTATACAGTAAACCATATCTTTATCCCAATAATGGGCACCTCTCTGCTTTTTTTATGTCCTTTACCACTACAAACCGATTTGTGTTAAGAAAGACTGATATAAATAGTCCCGACCACTGCACAACAACAATATACTGTAAACATTTTGTCCTGTCATTGTGATTTGTGACATATAATATAAAGTATTTTTTGCAGGTATCATGACTATGAGATATGTGTAATGTATATAAGAAAGTAAATATACTTCTTTACACAATTTCTATTTATATAACTTGATCTGGTTTAGTCCTTCCATGATCCATAATGCACTCCATGATAATGTTCCTCTGAAATCCTAAAATCCTAGCAATGCCGAAAAGCCGGTAGTATGCATCAAAAACAAAACTGCCATCATCCATCAACATATTCATATCTGTTACTTAGAATGAGAAGAATAAAGTACATTTAAACAACCAACTGTTTCATCACCATTTTTTTACTCATAATGTAGTAACTAAGTACCAGCTTAGCATGTTCCTATATAAACAACCTCACAATTAATTTAGTATTAATCAACAAAACAGAACTTCCTAACATACTACCAGGTGTAAACAAGTCTATAAGTGTTAATTGTGAAATTGAATTAGGGGTTATGATCCATGGCATTTGCAATAGCGGTGTTCTTTTTGGAGCCATGAGTCCAGGCAGGGGCGATCCTAAAGAGATCAGCGCCCTGGGCACCCCATCTGACGGGTGCCCCCCCCCCCCGGGTTGCTTGTGACATCTCTATTCTGTTGCAACACCGCTCCATGCCTAAAACCGCAACTGATTCCAGGGATAAATATATCTACATTCTGTATCAAAAGAAGAAACAACTTTTGTTGAAGTGCGTAAAAACACAGCTTGTGTTCCTTGACGGTTAGTAACACAATATGCAATAGCTCAAGGTGTTTTAACAGCAAGATGTATTTTCAGAGAAATACCTAACTTGGCTGTGAAAAAACATATATCAGAAGAATTCTTCAGTAGCAACATTTGTCAGTAGCAACATTTGTCCATTGACAGTAAGAAGATCCATTTTACAGGGACTAAAGGCTGTCATACACCTAACGAGGTGCGGCTGATTTGTCGACCGACCGATGCGCTTGTGGCCAGCGGTCGGCCAGAGACCGGCACACAAAGCGTGCCCACCCATACTCTGAGCGACGGAGTGCAGCGTGATGACATCACGTTGCACTCCCTCGCTTGTCTATCGGCCCGCCTCATCAGGTGTATGGGGGCATTAAGTATAGATGAAAGAATAATGATTCATAGATTCGGCACAGGCCAGCTAATCAAATGGGATTACTTAAGTCTACTTGGTCTGCAGGGTAAAAATAAAATACCATTTTTATCTGACTATAAGATGCACCGGACCATAAGGTGCACCTAGTTGTATGACCAGAAAGAACAGAAAACAAAAAAAAAGTGAAGTGTTCAAATCAGTTGTGAAAAAATGCCGTGCAGTACCCAATTTCAGCCACACAAATGGTGTCACTAATGTGCACACTTCAGGCAATCATCATTTTCCTAACACACAGGGAAGAGAAGGGGGTCCGCGTGGATTCTGCACTCTTTGCCTCCCTTCTTGCCAGCCTGTGAACTGAAGGGTGATCACAGCTAACAGGCAGACATACATGGAAGCTGCTGGCTAGCAGCTTCCATGTATGTCTCTCTGCTGTACTGCTTCTATCAGCAGGGCTCTGGTGGTAGAAACAGTACAGATGAGGGATGTAGCTGTGGCCGCATCTTTCATCAGGAGAGCTGGCAGGAAGCCAAGGCACAACCACCCACGGCTGATCGATTTTGGGGTTGAAAAAATCTTATAGTCCGATAAATACAGTACTTGACCACATGTTCAAGGAGAGTATAAAAAAAAGGCATGGTTTAATGGGAAAAACCAAACTCCATCATGATTTATGCTTTTCTCTGGCCAAAGCCCCCCCCCTTTTTCTTTTAGCCCATTTCATAACTTTCATTCTCTCTTTCTTACTCTCTGGGCACCCTCCAGTTACACCATTGCAATCCGATAGAAGTCTAATTTATCGTTCTGTATTTTAAAAGGAGCTTTATTGCATTTGGCAAGGCCTACTTTTACTGGTATCCCTTGTTTATACTCTGTACTGTACTACACAATTTTTTGTTTCTGTAATACTTAACATTTTTTTCTCATGGTTTTCATTAGGTAAGTAAAAAGTAATAAAAAGACACATGCCATTTAGCAGGTTCTATGGTACAGAGTGTTTCACAAACAAAGTACCCAGATACAATACTGCAGTTATACTGCAGCTTCTGTCAGCAGTCAAGATGTATTATGCAGTATAAGCAGATATAAAAATGGAGCCACACTGTAAAGATATTCATGATCAGTCGTTTAATGAAAGTATATAATGAATGATCAGTGATGTACTGAACAGTTCCCAACAAAGTGCTTAAAATGATTGTAGCACTGCACAAGAATTCAAATCTGGCTGTGTTAGACATTAGTCTACCAAGGACAAGGTCACTGTGAAGGGTACCAAGATAAATAGATAGAGTAGGTGGGCCAAGCTGCTTTATCTGCTGTGTTATCTTGACTCTGCACAATATCATGTCTTTCTAGGAATTTTTTTTTAGAATATCAAGACTCATCTATAACTTGCAACTGTACTTTATTTTCTTGATTGGCCTTGAGCCAGATAGAAAGTCAAAGGTTAAATATCATAGTGAAACTTACTGTTTGATCAAAGTCACAATCACTGCTTCATAAATATGTATGTACGATGCACTATTTATATACTTCACCTGTTATGCTACACCAAAACTTTATTTGAAAGGGCTGATCCTGGAAATATTGCTAGAATACAGAAAGTGCACACTGAGGAAAATTTTTGGTGGGTTTAAAATGTTTAAGTGTTGCGAAAGGATGGTCAGGGTAGTTAGGTGGGTAAGAGAATAAAAAAGGAAGTATTATGCTTCTGATTGGTTGGTTATTTCCCAAATAACTAATAACTAGTAGGTCCACTGATGAACAGTGCATGTAAGGCTGGTAACATTATTGAGGCAGTAATTGGTGACTGAGGACTAGATAAGCAATCTTTAACCTTTAAAGATCTCTGCATTTTCCTTATGAACCAGAGCAAATTTTATAGGTGCCTATACATTTGTCAATAATTTTTTTTAAGATCGACAAAAAACGATCGATTTTCTGCTCGATTGGACATTTAATCGAATATTTGTAATTAGTTAGATAGAGGTAAAAGTAATCAATATGGAACTGAATCTAGATCGGAATTGTATCGGACATGTCCGTAAATTTTAATCAATTACACTGTAATTGAGACATGAATTTGACCAACCGATCGAGGAAACATTCAAGGCCTGCCTACTGCTATAGCACTCCCGCTCAAATTCAATGATTAACAGAGATCGATTGATTATTTGTCGTGTTGTACATTTATAAAAAGGATTGAGGTTCAACAAATCGATTTTCAATATAAAAATCAAACTATTCAATCTAATCGAATATTGATTCTCTCTAAACCTTTAGGTGTATGGCCAGCTTAACATTTACACTATGGGCCAGTTTTTGTGTCTATAAAAATAAAATTGTTAATTGTATTGCAAACAATTGGCAAGTGTTTTTTTCTTGGTTTTCTTAAGGTGGCCATACACAGGCCAATTTTTCAATAGATTCCTTAACAATCGATCACCGTGCCCGTTCATGGTGATCCTTTGGGAATCGATTATGGCCAACCTTACTTGAGCACAATTCAATTCATCCCGCTTGAAGAAAGTTTGTTTGAACAGGGAACCAACATATTGGTGAATCCCTGTTCAATTGCCATTACTTTAGATGGGGACCAAGGTCGATTAATGTATCGATCCAGGGTTCATCGATGGAACAAAAATTTACCTGTGTATGCCTACCTTTAATCTTATGTCTTTAAAGGATTGGTCAATGCCTGCAATCTGTGCAAAAAACAGGACGCAACAGAAGCACAGACACACATGATCCAGAGAAAAGGGGCCCATTCACCATACAAATCTGACTCCCTTTCTTACACTGTCAATACTATTTCCATATGTCATTCAAGCTGTGTGTTTTCCCTAGCACAATGGGACCACATGACATTTAAACGCATATTGCAGTCGAGCCATTCCCCTATGGCCCCATTGTGCAATTCTGCATTTCCCCATGGTCTGTATTTGCTGGCCTTTTCATGGTAGACTAATTAAGGCCACTTCATGTTGTTGATATGTGTGATAGTAGGGGAGTTAAGTCAGCTGCCACTCTTAGAGAGACCTTCAAGATGCCTGATGGGGAAACCTTTTGCTACCAACAATTATGACACTGTTTTGACTAGGTGACGATCTGGCACTCCTTGCACAGTTTGAAGCCTTGTGTAAGAACATTGATGCTATTAATGGGTTTATTTGGATTTTATAAAACATTGTAGTGAGACATCAGTGCAAATTGCCCTATATGCAGTGCTGATAGAAGGATTTGGTAATGCAGTTTAGGTGTCTTTTAAAGAGAACTTAAAACATTTTTGTAGATCCAAATAAAGGGGACAAGATAACTTCTTCTATAGATGAGCATGTCTGCAGGATTAACACTCTAGCCTCCTGTACAGTCCTAGGCTAGGAGACCCCCACTCCCTCCTGAGCAAGGGAAAGTAGTCAACTCACATCCCACAACAGGTCTTCTTGCCCCAATGGGCAAACACAGGAACCACAGCCAACAGCAGCTACGCTACAGTCACAGCTTCTCCAGAAGATACCTCCCCTAGATACAGGGGACACTTTTATACACTTTTGCTGGGCTGGCACATTCCAACACTAAGAAAAATCTAGCAGATGCTAGAATCCTCCTGACTTCAGCACCACATTTAAATGTATCAGGCCAGGATCTTCCTGGCACTTTGCCACACCTCTTATTACTGAAGCTAATTACAAAGTGTTGAAGAGGTGGTATATGGTCCCCTCACGCATACATCCTTCATCCCGGATGCCCCTCCCAATTGGGTTAGAAAGTGTGATCAAGTTGGTGATATGAAGCATGTGTGGTGGGCCTGCCTCATGGTCAAAGCTTCTGGATACCTATAAAAAACCATCGAAGGCATGTCATAGGTGAGCTTTACAAAGTGTCCTAAAGAGGCTCTCTTGGGGAGGCATCCAGACCATCTTTTTAAGTATATGGTCAGATGTGTTTCTTCTGTATTCCTGGCTGTTGATATAGCTCTAAAAGTTCATTGCTAAAGTCAGTAATTCCAGAAGACGTGGTCAAATCCAAGCTGTCCTGGGTTATGATACCGGAACTGCAACATAAAGCATCTTACTGCAATACTGACGAACAAGCTGGCTGTGTTTTGAAAGATCTGCCACCCCTTTATCTAATACTGTTCACATAGACTATATATTCTGTTTGCACATAACTAAATGTAATAACTTCAACACATTGTATAATTGAGGACGCAGAGATATGAGGAGAAAAACCGACATTGCCTCTTCACATGGAGGTCCCCCCCCCCCTGAAAATTTTCTGCTGCATGCTTGCCATAATTATTAAGTCATTACCCCAAATCACTTACTTGCACAAAGTTTAACTTGAGCTGTGCAAAAACAAGCTCATTTTTAGCATAGCATGTAGAAGTATCCAAACCAAGTCCATTGTTTAAAAAACAAGCAATGTGTGAACATACTAATTGTTTTTATGAACATTTTTGTACAACAATGAAAAGGGGTAATAATCATATTCACATTTTAGAATGGGTTCAAATGTCAGCCTGCAATGGATCTGCATGACCACAGTTTACTTTTTCAACTGATTCACTCATTATTTTTATTTTTGACAATGAGAAATATTTCATTTCATATTGGGTCAGATACCTCTCAGTGAAGCCGAATCCATGGAGGCTATAGATTGAGTCTGCAAGCTATAAGCATCAGAGATGTGATGATAAAGAGAGAAAAGCAGCCGCAGGGAGAAGATAAAGCCTAAGAAAACTGGATGAAGAAAATGTCTTTAGGTTGTTTGGGTCAACTGAACAAGCTTTGCGATTGCAGAGAAACACAAGGGGAAGCCAAATATAGGTTAAGCCATGAAGTACTGTCAAGATCCCATGTGTTGAACTTATCAGCATTCCTGCATTTAGGAGGCTTTGGGGAACATTTCAGCCACATTTCTGCAGGCTGAGATCTATCCTCTTGCAGAAACTACTATCATTTCCTGAAAAACTGGCTGTGTTTTCCTACACTTACAGATAAGAGGGGAAAATACATTGAAGAACATCAACTTCATGGAAAAAGCAGATCTAGCACCAAAAATAGATGCACAGATGCATAATTCACTATTGCAAAATAAAATACATAACCAGCTTCTTTCAAGTGTGATTCCCAAAGGGAGTTTTCGTCTCCATTTGCTGCTAGAGAAATGCGTGCATGATTCGGTTGAGTTGTGTGTGATGCAGATACTAGATGAATAGGGTAATGTCTCTGAATGACGATACCACAAATTGAACCTGACTCAAAGGCTGAAGAGATTGGATATTTGCTTATGAGGCAAAATAATCTCTGCATCATCTTCATGATATACGAAATGGAATATATCAAATGTGAAAGCAGTAAAACAATATACAGCTTCTGAAAATCCTCTCTCGCCCTTTTCTCTATATTCTAGCCTAAATGAGACTATCGGAGAAATTCAATACAGCATAAAAGCAACATGCCGTTTGGAAAAACAAAATTTGCTATTTATTTATCTGCTATTATTATTTTGCTATTGTTACCTTGCAAATTGTAATGGATTTTGAACATATACCACATTAGGGCCCTTTTACTGCATTACAAAGCACAATAATACACATTAAATTTGTTGGAGTGCTGCTATGCCATTCAAATGAAATGCCACTAAAATGGACATCTACAATGCACAGATCTTGCAATAAGCTGCAGTACCCAACAATGCAATGTTTCTTGTAGTTTTGCTTTGTGAATAAAAATGAAGACCAGGGGCTTTGTTAGCCCTATGAGGTTTATGCACCAGGTGACACCATTTCACTCAGAGGAGGGTTCACACTAAACTTTCCAAATGGTATAGTCATAAATCCTGAGGGTTTCCCTAATGTATGTAAGGTGCACATAAGTGGTACTCTGGTACTCAAAATAACTGAACAGTTGCAGATAGGGGTGTGATATTGGGAATGTAAATGAATAATTCCATAAAAAGATTGGATTTCTAAGGGTGACATATGTAAGGGTAAAAACTGACAAGAGAAAAGCACTGTGTGACAGTTTAAATATGACTATGAAAGGTTGACATTTGGACTGCTGGTAGTCTCAGAATTTAGTTACTAAGCCAGAAACTTTCAGGGTTGTACTACTGAGGTATGAGATCTGGGGGTTTAACTGTGTTGAACTGTGAGAGTTACATTTGACACAAAAAGCCAGCTGGTGACCTGTGGATGGAGACAGCTGGTGGAGGCTAAAATAGGAACAGGGAGGTCCATCTGCAGCAGAACATACCATGCAGGAGGCTGACCCAGAGGACAGTGAGGGAGACCACATACATATGGGGTGAGTACCAAACACCATCTCCTGGTACTCATCTGAGGAGCTCACTAAAAAAGTTATGTGCACCCCTGTTTATATATATGTGATGCAACAATGAGCTCTAAAAGAATACAAGTGGACATTCATCAGTGGACTGGTGCGTGTATGATTTTTTCTAGAATTTTTAAAGCCTGTGTCCCTTTTGTTGAGTTCGAATCTCATATTTGTTAGGAGGACCATAGAAAGGACGGAGACAATAAAAAAATTAACAGGTCACATGACCATAGGAGCCGAGATGAAACTACAAACAGTAGTTTTGTGATAACTGCTAGGGGTGGGATTTCTCTGCATTTGGGGGAAATCTCTACCTTATTCCTATAGTATCCTTGGGGTTGACGTCAGGAATTTCTTGATGAGAAAATAAAACCAAGACAAAGGTTTCACACAGCGGGGGGCAGATTCCTGATATTAATTACTGACAATTACTGTAGTTTGTGAAAATCTATGAAAGCAAAGTTTACATACTCTGTGCTCTTGACTTTGTAGATGATGGGGTAGACACTCTTTCATGTGGGTCGTCTGTCTCGGTAAGTTCTGTAAAAAAATATGCTAATTAAGTGTTAGTCGTGTACATCAAACTCAAACACAAATGTGATTGTATCCTAAGGTGGCAATAGAAGGTTCGATTTGCAGCCGATTCGATCCGCCACGAAATTGAATGCTCAAACCTTAAATCTGTCCATAAGTCGGCACAGAAATCGATCTAACAAATTACAGACATATCTGTAATTTTTATTCGATCTCCTTACTTTGGATGGATATCAGTGTCCCCATCCAAAGTAAATGCAGGCCCACAAAGTGTGCATGGCCGATTCTCAGCATGACCAGCCTCGCATGATGACGCCATCACGTGCAGTAGATCTCACAAGAAATCAATCTGGCATCAAGAGGTCTGTGGCCGGCTTTAGTAATAAAACAGGCTTCTGATGTACTTGATGCTATTAAATGAAATATAATTGGGGATAAATACTGAATTGCAATACAACATGGTCATGGAGGTGGTGGACCCTCTATGGAGCTACTCTGTTTTTACTAGATAAACCAGGGTGCCATAAGGTATGGCTTAAATAGTTTTTTGATGTTTGCTCTATCCTCCCCTGGAAGTTTGTTTAATAGGTTTATGCTGGCCATACACTCTGAGATAAAAATTAGGATCGATTAAAACCAACCAATAAATGCATTTTATCGTCCTGAAATCCGTGCATGTCGACATGGTACAACCGATATATTACGATCGTAATTGCCGTTTTTTCTCGGTCGTCATTTATTGGACATATTCAAAAATTTTAATTGGTCTGGCAAGATCGGGAAACCTCACATAGTGTTTTCCTGTTTTGAGCAACCAATTACTGCCGATGCAGAACAGTAGCATATTAAAACTTACGGGAACGGCATGTTGCTGACACTCAGTTGGTGGATAAACAGCATGTTTTACTGTGTTTGTTCAGTATCTGCAACATTGTTTCCGTCTGTATTTTGTAACTAGTAACAATGTATCAACAATACATATCAACAAATTTCAACAGATACAGAGGACGTACATGGCACTGAGGTCTACAACTGAATATAGACAGAAATGTGTTAATTTTAGGATTACTACAATTGTGATGGAATCAGATCAAACACCGAGAATCAACCAATGTGTGTGTGTATATATAGATATATATAACATATAAAAGTTATATAAACTGTATATATAAAAGGTATACATTTTATATATAAAAGGTATATATAAAAGGTATAAGTCTCTCGCTTTCTCTCTCTCTCGCTTTATATATATAAATAGCACATATTTTATATAT
>CM070033.1:48557302-48572773 GCA_036250615.1 Ptychadena robeensis | reverse complement strand
ATATTGGTTGGTTTTAATCGATCCTAATTTTTATCTCAGAGTGTATGGCCAGCATTAAGGTGCTCAGACACAGGAACGTGTTAAGCAGGCTCTGTCTGGAGTGATGTGCACTGCTGTAACCCAATCCTGTTGTTTATGCATCCTAGGTGTTTGTATAATTTTATCAAGAGGATTCCAGAATCTTCTGGATCCTGCTGAATGATGTAATGTGCCAGCTTAAGTGGGAGTTGCCAGCCTGATATTTTAGTTAGTTTTGTTTTTTAAAATGTTCAAAAATATAGTCTGGTCTTCTTCGGAGAGAGCTAGGACTGCAGCAGTTCATACGGTCAGTCTGTATTATCGCCGCATGGGACAGGCTCATCAGCCTGCAGCATGAGGAACTGTGAGGGCATGTGATTATTATCTTACTCTGACCTATGAGGGAGGGGTGTCTAGCTGATTTATGCATGGCAGTGCAACTCCCACAGCAGCTGGTGCAGAAAGTGACTTGTTTGGAACCATTTTCTATTGACTTTGCCCTGCAGATCTCCCTTGGGCTGCAGAGAAAACATGCTTGTGCCTTTTACTATGGATTACAATAAATTATCACAGTTTATTGAAAAGGCACTACTGCTGTGGACATTCACATTATTGGAGAGGGTACTGTGACACAAGAATCCTGCAGGAGGTACAGTACAGTGAGTAAGGTATGCACCTGTGAGGGGAGTCCAGTTGAGATTGGCAGGAGATAGCAGTGACAAGCACCTGCTAACCCCATTCCTGTCTGCACCCTCTCAAGGGATTATGGACCTTATTCTAGGCTTTTTCTAGGTTAGTCCTCTCCATATGGCTGGACTTGTGACTGTTTCAATGATCTCATAATACTGAAAGAGTTAGCAGCAGCTAGAAATATTAACAAAAGGGAGCCTTGGATAAAACCAAGGTATTGGTGTAGGCCCTTCCAATATTTACTGAGCAGTTTAAATAGAGTAGTGGGACATAGCCTAATAAGCAGTTTTCATTTGTGATGACTACAAACCAATAAAAAGAAAAAAAAGAGTGTCTCAACACCCATATGTTGTTTCCTGGGGACAGTTACAGTTGTTGCAAAACAGCAGAACCCAGGTGCATAAACTGCAGATACAGCTTCAACAGGTTGGTGCAATCCAGAGATAACAGGCAGAATTATGAATGGGACAGTAATATATACAGTATATGCAAATGAAGATATGATGCAACTAAGATGGTCTAATTGAAAACTAATTTAAACCATAGACTCTGCATTTAATTGGTGTAATGAGCTTTCATTGAGACCAAGTAATCAGTCATTAAATTGTGTAGGTTATTTGAATGAATGGGTATGTGGACAACAAATTGTAATACAGACCAATGATATGATCAATTCTGATCTACTTTCTGATGATTAGAGAGAAGTAGACCCCTAATGTGTGTTTTGGACAATCACCAGGCATCTATGTTTGATTTTTAGTAAATTTCATAAAAATACAAAGTAATATATATTAAAAGTAGATAGTAGATACTATGGTTACTTTAGTAGTAGTAGAACCAATGTGGAGGTCCTTCATTGATAATATGGTCAATCATATGTTTATGCCCCCCCCCCATCTAATAGCAGATTGAACACACTGTATTTTCTACTACTAGAACATACTGTATTAAAACTACTAATATATTTACTTGTATTGCTTTAGAATTTAATGAAAACAAAAAGTTTACATACTCTGTTCCGCTGATTCAGTAGATGATGCTGCAGCAACAGATTCATGTGGGTCCTCTATCTGTTTGATTTCTGTAAATGAAAAATTATTCAGTGTGAACTGTGTGAAAAATAAGATCGCATGAAAAAGAAAATGATATTCAACTCTATCTCTTAGAAATGCTTCAAGTAATAAAAAATACCTGATGTGTTTGCCATATATTGGTGAAGCCATGTATCCTGATTTTAGGACCTGATTGGCAGCTGGATATTTAAAGTGAAAAACATTGACACTTAAAGCCAGGGGATCCAGCCTGTTCAGCTTTCTTTTTTGGCCCTTTGTCACCTTGTTGAAAAGATGCTCCCCTCTGCGATGAGTGTACATAATGCCTAGAGGTGTCCAAACGTTTCCTTGGGGAAGATGCAGTGACGTGATCATGTGAAGACACTGTGGGCGCATCCTCATGGTGACAACAGCCAGTCTCTAAGAATTCTCTCTGATCATTGCAATGAATCAGCCTTGAGTTCAGGAAATGTAGATAAAAACGTCCCTGTCACACGTCTCCTATTACACATCACCACCATCATAAGTGATGCCAGGGATGCGTGGAATTGCAGAAATCTCAGAAGCCAATGTGGCCCACGAGTCAATAGGTTTGCCCACCCCTGCTCTAAACTAATGTTGCAAGTTTTTTTACTCAAGAAAGGATTTCATGGCCCTTTAAGGAGCCCTTCTTTTGGGTTCTCAACTTATGAATGTGTCCATGACATATACAGCATCCATATTCGTATCACTGTAATCATGTTATATCGCAGCCTCACCACTTTACTTTCCCATTTATTGATTTTTGTGTGAGTATCTCTCTTCACAGCAAACAAAACTAAAAGGAATGGCATTTTATTCAGAGATTTGAACTCACCGTTTCTACTAATTGCTGGAGAGGGAGTCGACCAGCTCCATTCGGTTTGAGTTTGAACACTTTGATATTGACATTTTCCTGAACTAACCATCAGCTTCATCACATTGGTTAGCACCGGGACTTTACTATATGCCAAAGAGAAATACATAAAAAAACTTGAAAGAATGTATATATGTTTTCACACAAAGGTTACTGTACATAACTTTCACTCAAGCATTGTGTGAAAACATTTATAAACATTTAATAATTGGAGATAGATCAACATGGCGGGTGAAGGTTGCCGTTGCTGTTGCTAATCTCTCCTGAAGATACCAGTTGCAATGTTTACTTCAGTCCTGCTAAACGTATTTTTCATCACATTTAATGTCACTCAATGCAGAAGACCAAGGTGTCATAGCCATGGAATGGCACCCTGAACTCATAGGGTTAGCGCTCATGGAACACAAATAGAAATAAATCCTAAACCAGACATATATGCCACATGCAAGACTCCATTGATCAGCAGCTGTACTGTTCAGTATGCTTATGTCTGCAAAGTATCAGTGCAAAACTGAATCACATATGGGAACTATACGTGCTATTAATATGAGCAAATTAATAGATGGAACCATGGTATGCTAATGGAAGCACCACACAGCTTAGAGCATATGGCCAAAATGTCTCATTAACTCACACTTTCTCATCTGTGAACAATCCACCTCTGTGCTGCAAACTGGGCATAATAACAGTATAAGAATTGTAAGATGTCATTGGTCTCAGGAAATGCCCCAAAATACATGCAGACTATTATTTTTACATAGGCTATTGTAGTGTAAATCTCCCTTCAGCACCACCGGTGCAGCTTTGCCCTGCATATAGAGAAGTGAGTGTAATTATGAATTTGAATTATTTTATACACATGAACACTATAGAAGCAGCACAGCAGGCATTCATCTTACACTTCTACTGCTCCAGTTCATTTAGCTAAATAACCCAATAAAGGTTGGCGCTTTATTGTGTTTGCCTCTTATCTGTTCTGTGTTAAAGTAAAAGGAAAATTATCTTACTGTTTATTACACATATTTTAAACAAGACTGTAATTTTGAAGTATACCCAAAGGCTATCAACTCAAAATAAAACCAAATAAACCTTACACGTAAAAAGGACAGATGCAGGATTGAAACAAGTATTAGCTGCATATTAAAGAATGCATAATGTCATATAACATTTGAAGTGGTGTTTCTTTTGTGTGTAAACGTTGTATAAAATAAAGGGCCAGTAACAGATATAGGGTCTTGGTTCTGACCTGATTAAATTATACCCGATACCTGAATGCTGACAGGATGTAGTACATACCTCTTTGTTTCTGTTTCACGAGCTAATGGCATTTCTTTTTCCTTGCCTGCAAATAATACAAAAAGTTATCTATTAATAGGTTGTAGCTAAGAGTAACAGTCTATACCTACTGTATACTATAGGTAGGTTTACACGTGTAGATTTTTTCATTCGATCAACGAAGAACGAAACGGTTCTTCGTTGATTGAACGAAAATCTAGATGGATACATTTTGTTCGACCTCAAACAAAAAAACGTTCGAAAGGTCATCAAACATGTCGGTAAATTTTTATTGGTTCTTGTAATTTAGAATGTGTTTTCATTCGATATCAGCAAAGTTTACAACGGCGCGGTGTGGGCAAAAGTACAAAGTACACTGCCTCTCAGTTCCTCCCTCCCACTGCTGCTCTTCACGCAGCCGGTGTCATTATTGACACCGGCTGCGTGAGCAGGAAAGCCGGCGCTCCTCCATTAACATGGATGTCTATGGCGCTGGACCCCCCGCCCCCTTCCGCGTCATCGTGACACGATCGGGGCGGTGCCGAAACCACAGAAATGCTGCAGCAATGAAGACAATCTACCCGATGCCAGCTTTCCCTGCGGTTGAGGCGAGCCTGAACAGCGGACGAGCTGGGCTCGTCTCAACCGCTAGGGAGGTTAACAACGACATCGAACAAAAAATTTGGTTCAAGAAAAATTTTACACGTGTAAACCCACCTTTAGGTTTCCCTACCTATTAGATTGTAAGCGGACCGGGCAGGGTCCTCTACTCCTCCTGTGTCATAACCTGTACCTGTGTGTTATTTTGTGTTGCATGTCAACTCTAGTTCAATACATGCGCAATATATTGGCGCTGTATAAATAAAAGATAATAATAATACAGTTTCTTTTTCTGTTTTTCTATATATTCATGTAAATGTTTTTCACATGCGTCTATATTGGAGTTTTCAATTTTAAATGGTAAAATAAAGAGGCTTCTTAGCATTTTCCAATGAGACATACATTTAAGCTCAGGGTTGTCTGGGAAAACAAACAAGCCCATAAGACATCTATATTCATATATAAGGATTGGCCCCTTCAAAAAGGCTTGAGTTCTCCATGTCCTCTACAGCTGTCTTCTTCCTGCTTCTCTCTCGGTGCGAACGCCAAATGTACAGAACTGAATTTAATACATTGACTTCAATGTATTACAATACTCTCCTATGTAACCTGGCACACCTGCACCGCTATCTAGTGGTCGCAGTGCTAATTTACCTGATACAGTTTCTTTTGAAATATTCATTTACTGATTGTGTGAGTTATTCACAAAGCATCTGAACATGTTATTATATTCAGGATGTCTACCAGACTCCTTTATGGACATGCATTGGGGAATTAGAGGCCTACAATGAAAAAAAAACATTTCTATTAAAGTCTATGGTACGCTTTTGGTACAGAAATCTGTACCTCAGTAGTGTGATAGGGAGGGTAATGCTTTCAAACTTTTTTCCTGCCCGTGGCTACCAGAAATCCCCAGAATTTACTATACAGAAACACATTGTGATTGATGTTAATCTAAACAAATCATTTTAAGCAGATTGTTAGGACTAATGCACAAACATAACAATAGGCATTATTAAAGGAATCATTTTACAGCAACATGCCAGAGAGATCTACTACTGTGTCCGTTCTGTTCTTACCATCATCTTGCAGTGTGGGTTTAGAGGAAACTCTGGTTCTCTGCTGTTGCTCAAACTGTTGGGCTTTCCTGATGTATTCTTCTACTTTCCTCCTTTCTAAAAGATCCCCATCCACAGATTCATAGTGAAGCTCCAATTTTGTCACATTTGCCACTGTTAAAGTACTGTTACCTGGTACTGGCTCTTGGTGATGTTGATTAGATTTGTTATCCATTATAACCGAGTTATGAAGTTATATGATAAATATGTTGCTTTCTTTGTTCATTATAATATTGCATTCTGTGAAATTGTAAAAGAAAACAATGCAATGTAAATATAAACAGAATTTTTTCTATTAAACATTGTGTATACTAGTACCCAATCAAGGTCACTATTAGAAGGATGGTGGAAATGCTCATGGGAACACAGTTTTCTATTCAAAGATTAAAGGAGACCATAAAAATAAGATAGTACTGTATTAATCTTGCCCACACTGTACATATACTCGTCTACTGATCTCGTCTACATATACTAGTCTACTGATCCTAAAAAACACATTAATTACCCATGATATCCTTGATCTGTTGGTCCAATATGAGGAGACAAGTGCTTGATGAGTTTGTGTAGTGTCTACCATATTAGACTTCTCCCCAGTGGTTCCCACAGTCAGTGGGCATGAGGATACATATTTGATTGTACTGCATCATCTGACTGACGTGAGAGGTCAAAGTTTGCCTCCATGTTAATGTATGACTGAGTATCTGAAATGTTCACCTGGGGGGCAGGGCCAACTGACTCTTCAGCCATCACTACTCGGCAGTTTTGAACCCCAGTTTTGCACAAAGTACTTTTCACCTGCTTTGCCAACATTATATGTGGGTTTGAATTTACTTTGGGATATATGGCATTAAGGGTATAGAATCTGTTCTGTTTGAGTTGGCTTGATTTTATTATACATTTTTTAAATGGGTTTGCTCTATTTAACAAACGATGATATACGGTACATAGAGAGTGAAGACTAGCTAAAAAGGAGAGAATGGGAAAGTAGCTTTCCTTACAAACCCTCATCTTGAAAACCAAACCCATTAACAAGTCTAAGTGTTTTGACCCAGTCTTAAAGAAAGCTTGCCCTCTGTTCCATGTGTGTGACCTCAGATATCTGAAAATTGTCAAACAAGCTGAGGATGGGAAATTGAACTTAATTCCCTGCACTAACAGTTGTGACCCTATGACATTATCAACACATACAATATGTCATGTTCATGTCTATGAAGATGACAGTCACGCAGCCAGCATTAGAAAGAGGATTAATGGCCTCCATGTGCCTCAATGGGTACCCTAAATTCTACTTGTATTCCCTAATCTCTAGTCTGACACTAAAGCTTATATAAATAACACAATAGCTCTTGTGTATAGCCAATGTTTTTTGAGTGGGGAAATGCCACCCCAAATGTTCATACTTGCTGGCTTATATTTGCTGCAAGATATTAGATAATGGGAAGACAATAGACAACCTAAAGCTCTATAGGCTTGGAATGCCCATCCCTTCAGTCTAGCTAGATTCAACCAAAAATTTTGGTTGGCAGACTCAATCCAGAAAAACATGCACAAGTAATCAACAACAAACAAACATAATATTATTATTTTACTTAAAAGTCAAAGCGAGCTTGTATTTTCCTGTCGAAATTATAACATCAGATGCATTAATTTGTCAACATGTTTAACCCTATTCAGTGGGCTTCCTGAGGAGAATTATAGTGCATCTATATGGTGTAACCAACTGTCATAGCTCGTGCAGTGCATTATGATTTTTCTTAGTCAAGGATTTTACTGGAAAGATTACACTTTTTAGCTAACTCCAAACTGAAAAGTCCAAAAATGTAGGTAGCAGCAAAGCATCTGAAGTCATTCAGTCGTGGTATCTCTGAAGTCCTCTATATGACCCTCCAACCCTCACAGACCTTCTATTATGTTTTTTGAGTGTGGAAATGCCACCCCAAATGTTCACACTTGCTGACTAATCTTTACTGCAAGATACTAGATCCGAGAACTCAAACTACATAAACAGGGGTATGCAATAGGTGTGCCCATACATGCATAGATGGGTGCACGATTGATGACCCATTCGAGTGCAGCATGGCGACGTCACAATGATTCCCGTC
Source organism: Ptychadena robeensis (assembly GCA_036250615.1). Lineage (NCBI taxonomy): Eukaryota > Metazoa > Chordata > Amphibia > Anura > Ptychadenidae > Ptychadena > Ptychadena robeensis. The sequence goes on along the minus strand of CM070033.1, from coordinate 48,565,023 downwards.
CAGTCCAGGGTACCCATCCAAAGCAATAAGATTCGATCAGGATTTTATGGACATGTCTGTTACCTGTTCTACTGGCCTGTCTTCAAAGACAGTGGTGGCCATATTTGATGGCTGTGCGATCGATGACAGTAAGCATGCAATGGCTTGACGTCAGCTTGAGCGAACTCTCATCTATGTGTATATGGGCACCTTAACACTACTTATCTTTATCAGTAACCGTAATTAAATTTTCTATTTCAGATCACATAAAAATACGTAATTTGTACATTTGTAGCTCTGAATGTAAGATATAAGTACAATGGATTCTGTAGTCTTTTTTTCAGTTGTCATGTTAGCAGTAAGAGGGCCTCATCACTTAAACTTTCCCAAAAGATTAACTACTACATTTAGGGAGCATAAGTGATTAATTTGTTATCCAGTGACATCATAAAGGTAAGAGAAGATAATGTTTAGCTTGAACTATATGATATTGAATTCACATAATTAGAAGTTACATCTAGCCAATATTGTCATGTTTTGCAGAATGTAGTAACTGGTAAGGCATAGAGGGCACCTACATGTCTAATGCCCATAGTGTTCTACACATTGGAGTGCTACTTGCTTGTCTTCCCCCCACCCCTCAATGTAGTAGGTATTCACCGATGGGGAAACCAGGCAGGAACTTTCATCATTTTTTTTATTAGCCGATACCTACCATGTATGTAAATCCAAACCCCCTACACTTAGTTTGCTAACAAAATTATAAAGACCAAAAAAAACAATCTGTTTGATGAAATAACCAAAAAAACTGTTGCTGGAAAAAGGAGCAGGATTCTGCAGTCTTTTTTCTGTTGTCTGCATTTGGTTTAATGTACAAACCATTAGATAATGGCCAGTTGATACATCTCAAGGATGACCACTAACCACATGCATACATAAATAAACACATTTCCACAATTGCCCTGTTGCATGAGGAAAGAATACAATACATTGCTAGCACAGGAATATGTAGGTTATAATGACAATTTAGACACATACAGTACATGTTGGAGGTTCTATGAATAAATATACTGTGTAGAAATCAGTACAGGGCAATCTCTAGTTCCTCCTTCTCTGACAACATTGAAGTAATAATAAGAAGATTGGAGCAATAGGTAAGCGAGAAGTAATAACCGTCCTGCTTCATAAAATGTCAGTCTTTTCTCAATCTTACACCTTGCTGAAGAGGAACAGACAAGTTAATTTAAAGCTTGTACCCTATTCATTATCTGATCTCAATTTCTTTTTCCTCAATCCTTTCTCAGTAAGGTTTACTTCAGATGAAGAGCTGCTACAATACCGAGCAAAAACCTCAAAAACATCATCAACCTGTTTCTTTCTGCTGACAGCAACATGAGAGGACGCGGTGATATTGAAAACCTGAACCAGATGGGTTTTTTTTAGAGGCATTTTCATTTATTTGGATTGATTATGGTACTTTGGGTTATCCTCATCAATTTCTTAAAAAGTTATATTGGCAACATGTATGTTTTACCCTCTATTTAATTTCTTTTCAAGAACAGAGAAATGCTGCTGTTCCCAATTATTTGTTATAATAAAATCATCTACGGACAACTTTCAGTATATTACTGCTTGCCCAGATGGGAGAGACATGTTAAAGAGAAGTCCTATATATAATATATAAGATGCGATGACAGGATCAACATGTTTCGTGACCAGGGGTGTTTTTATCATTATGAGCAATATGTGTGCCCCTGCCCTGTCTTGTGTCTGCAGACACGAGGGGGGGGGGGGTTATTGGTGAGGAGGAGGCGGGAGGAGCAGCCACTACCATACCCCCACTGGTCAGCAGGGGGCCCTATTCAAGAAACTTGCATTGGGCCCTCAAAATCTAGAAACGGCACTGTTTGTGACAAAAGTGAAAGGTTCTCATGTAAAAAGTAAATCAAATATGGCGCCATACGGTGTAGGTGATGAACTTTTTATTCAGCCAAGTTATTTGGTTAGGTTAACTTGTTATCCACATGAAGCCGGTCTTCCAGTGAAGAACCATCATAAGAACCGAAAGTGACGACAGTGACGTCACATCCGACTATCGTAACCAGGAACTACGCATTCCAGGTACCAGATATGCCATCACATCCGGTTTTTCATATTCAAATTCCCCGCCTCTTCCGCCTTCTATAAAAGTCCGATCCGCCCATTTGCGTACGGACCTGGCTGATGTTTGGCCATCATTATTTATAATAGATTGTACAGTTTGTAAGGCTATTTTTTGAGAAAAGTGCATTCTGTATAGAATCCTTTGGATGGATTGTACATTTTTGAAAAGTATGTACATACTCATGATACAACTTATTCACATTTTGTGAGGGATTAGCAGTAAAGCGGCAAGGTACGGGACCCGCTGGATGGGTCCACAGCAGGTAAAAAAAGGCACAGCAAACAAGAGTTGAAGCACACATGCGGTTTATTGTCCAAGTCTATTTACAATATATGCAGCATGAACAGCAAGTAAGGCATCCAAAGAAAAAAAATAGTCCTCGGAAAACAGAGGTTATGTACCTTAACACAGCATTTCCTCCTTTAACACACAGGTATATGCTGCTCCCCAGACTGTCACACACAGTACTGGCTCCAGGGTGGAGCATCTCATTGAGCAGGTGGGGAGATAATATAGAGCTGCGATCACCCTGAACCAGGCCCACCAATTCCATCTTCCCCTGCTGGTCAAATAGGAAAATACTCGGCATACTTCCAGTATCTGGGACACACATACCTCCCATACTGGATACAACCAGAGGATTTAACTGGCTCTCTGTCACAATTTGTAAAACAGTTCATAGGCTAGGGAAGTTTGCAATTTTAGGCTGTATATGTGTATATGTGTAATTTAAGTTTACATTAATAATAACTCAGACCAAAGACTGTGTGGCTCAAAGTTATGTTTGTTGTATGCCTTGATTCCTTTGGCATTCTACTCAAAGAAAACAATTCAATTGTTTACTCTTAAATATTATGGTGATAATCTTTTGACAAAGAAACGTCCAGAAATCTGTTTTTGTTGAAATAGATCACTTTGTTTTGCAAAACATCAATCAGCTGATGTCATTCCAGAGCTTTTTGATTGGGTTCAAACATGAATATAGGGCTAGCTCTTGATTTGTTAAGCTGGCCACACACAGGTAGATTCCATTGATCCTGCTCGAAGGAACCATGGATGGCTCAGATAAAGAAACAAATTAGAGGAACATCGGGAGCCGTAAGCGCGCACAGCGCCTGATATTCTTCTAACCTGTTACTTCATTGAGCTGTGTGTGGTTAGCTTAAAACCTCTGTGGAGACCTTGATTCCCATAACTATGTAGCATAGAGCATTGTTCTGCTGAAGCTCTTTACAAAGACACATATGTCTAATTCCAGCCTTTCTAAAGCCCCCCAACTTATATTTTACAGTTGGGGGAAGACCCGTAGGCTTCCCCAGGTCTCCAGAAGACCAGATATTTTGCAATGCTCAAATTTGGAACTCAGATGGTCTTTAACAAATTTTAGCTTGACCCTTCTTTGTTGCTCACTGATGAATTTTTTTTTCTGGGCTTTAAATATACAAGCATACTGAATAATCCTTTTATATAGGTCCGGTTATGGGGTGACAACTCTTTGACCGCTAATTTGTAACCTGCACAAATTTAGAGACAGCCAACTTTTCACATTAAGCATAATGCACAATGTCCATCAGGAAGTTAGTACTGATCAATGGCATTCAGTCTCTGCAAGCAGGCAGGACAGAATAGCAAGGGAACTGCAGGAGTGTGGCAGAGTTCTAAAAGTAAAAACTTATGGCAGTTATAAACTAAATATAATGCAATTACGATTTACATTTACTTCAACTGTCCTTTAAGTCTGGTAATGTGGAATGTGTATATAGGCCTGGTGCACTGCATTATACTGTACTGATTTCTCTATACACAAATGGATTTAAATAATATGAGAAACGCTCCGCTATTCCATCACAGCATGAGCTTTTCTCCTGATATGAAAGAAGTGACACACTACAGTACACATAAAATATCTTCATTTCCACATGTAAATCAAGCATCAAGGCTCGAGATGCTTATAATTGCAGGGGCTCTCATGAGATTTTTTTCTCCCAAGTTTGACTGCTTTAAAAATGAAATGTGATAAATTAAACTGATTGATGAATAAATGCCAATATAAGGACGCCCTAAGAGAGAATTTTAATTGAGAGAACGGAAATATGATGGATCCCCTAAAGACAGATCGAAGAAGGTTATGGAAATTAGTTCGATAGGATACATTCTACCAAATTATCTTTTCTCATTTTAATAGTATCCTAATAAGAAATAGATGAAGCCAGTGGGTATGAGGATTATAGACGATTACGAAGACACTTAAAGGATTATTTTGCTTTGTAGGTTGCTTGATATTTTCCTCATGACTGTGCTCCTCCATGCACCAGTAACTCCTTTAATTCTCAGTGGCAATCACAGCTGACATGTTTGTTGGCATCAGCAGAACTACCCTCATTTATCAAAGTGCAGGTTACGTTTAGGGCAACCTCAGGAAGGCAAAATGTAATCTGATATTTTGTAAAGAGCATTGCCGCCATTCTAAACATTAAAAGGTGAATTTCTTGAAATGTTTATGTTGTTTACTTCATGTCTGATATTCTGTGAAAAATGGCTCATTGTCCTACAACTGCAAACAATAAAAGATAACATTTCTCAAACTGTTTATCATGTTTACAAAATTTGCAGAAACATACTCTTAGGCTTAAAAAATGATTTATAGGGAGCTGTCTAGGTTTATCAAAGAAGTCCTAACTCGGAAATGTTTTCTATATTAGGACAAATACAGAATTTCTTCTAACCCCATACTGCTGCCAAGATCTGCTCCACAGGGATGCTCTCCTTAAATTCTTTTTTTTTTTTCAACATAGTGGTACTAATGTCATAAAGCAAGGAATGTAAATCAGTATAATGGTAGCACTTACTATATTGCCCAGTGTAGTTAGTATATGTCTAAGCTAATTACATACCCCATTTCATGACACAAATTATAACATCATTAAGGTTTATGCCCCCTTTACACCTATCCATTTTTCATCTGTTTAAATGCATTTTCATGTGAAATAACCAATTTGATTTGACCCTGGTTCAGCCCCATTTATGTGCATTGGGCAAAGCATGTAAATGCATGAAAAGGGTAGACATGTTATATGGATTAGTTAATATTTGTGCATTACAGGTCCATGCATTTAATGTGTTATGGGAAAAATGTTGTTGTGCATTTTTACAATCATTTTAGCCAGTGATGGCTAAAGCAGGAAACACACGGCTCGATATTGGAGCCGTTCGAGGTTCCCTGCAGCAGGTCACCCCGCTGCTGCCCGATATCGCACTACTGTATCTCTAGATACAGTAGGGGTCTCCATGCAAAGCAATGGACATCGACCATGGTTTATGGTCATGTCTGATATCCCTGTTTTCGAGTGGGATTGATTGGTCCCGGGATGGGATGGCCGCATATGATATAGGCCAGATAGATGGCCATGAGCGTGCACGGTGTCTCCATATGTAGGTAATCTGCAATTCACCCGTATGACTGCCTGACACATGTTGTCTTCTTAGGGCCCCCATACACCTTTAAATTTCTCTGTCCGATTTACTTTTCGTTTAACCAAAACCATTTAATATGACTTTCTAAATAATCAAGTCCGTGTTCAATCGCAGAGGACCCGGCATTACATAGTTGTGGATAGATCTAAAGGATATCTGACAGAGAGATCTAAAAGGTGTATGGGCAGCTTTATGATGCTTAGATTTGTATAACAACTGAGCAGAGAAACATGGGCAAAGCAAAATGCACCATAGTATTGGTACAAAAAATTGAGCTGCTGTAAGGACATGCTTTCAATTGAATATAATTTTGTCAGTGGTTTGCAGGAAAGGGGGGCAAGATCACAGATGGCCTACATCAGGGGATCCATCTTTTTGTTTATCTCATCTGTTTGTTTAGGAAAATGTTTTATACATGGTGTTTGTGCATTTTAGTTTAGGCTTATTCTAAACATGTTGTCCAGGACCCCTGTAAGCTTTCCATTTTATCTCAGGACCCCTTCTTAATAGGCTCTTCCAGATACATAAAAACTTGTGGAAAGATAGGCATTAACAGGGCCTAGTTTTGCTAGTCAGGAGGTGAGAGGAACGATCCAAAAAGCAAAATAGAGCATAAATACAATCTGAACAAACTTATATACAAAAAAAGCTCTGTAAACAAAACTCCTACTAAATTAAAGCCAATGTATACTCAAAATCTAAAATATATATATGTAAAATTAAAGTTTGACTTACTGCTAAGCTGGTATGATGGTGGCGTGGCGCTCCACAAGCCCCAAAAATATACTAATCGGCTGTTCCCTGCAATCATATGAGAGATTGCATCTTTATTTTCCAGGCTTCTGGTGGTTAACTCAGGGTGCAATATCACGAGTGGCCACTGGGGGGGGGGGGTTTATAATGGTTTTTCATGGGGGAAAAAGTCTAATTCATTTATTGCAGAGCTGAGATCAGAGATTTGCACAAGCCAAAAAGAGAGGAGGGTCTGCGAGTGATCGTAAATTACTGCTTACAGGTACTTTTTTATGCATTCCTCCCTCTTATCAATACTACTAGAGCCATTAATGAAATTATGAATTTATGGTGGCAGGTGTAGTTGGAGTTTGTTGAAAAGCTAGACCCTCACTCTTCTCTGTCCTGCTGACAGCAGCTTTAAAAGACAGAGAGAAATGAAGACAGGCCGAAACATCTGACATGTGTTCTAGCCTTCGCGTACTCTTCTTAAACTGTTAAATCCGTTTTAGAGAAGAAAATATATACTTATCTTATGCCAAAAACCTGCCTTTTAATCTTTAGTAGGGGTAACAGAATGATCCTCCTGGCAAGATTCTGGGAACGAGGAGATCTTAAATCTTTACACTTTGCAGGAGCACCTTGTGAGATTTGGCATATTATAGTGTATGGAACAATTAAAATGGACCAGTGCATGAAACAGAAACGTGCAAATTACAGTATTGGCCACGTAGTGAAGCTACTGCAACATCTTGATTTATAAAGGAATGCCATGATTGTGGTTAGTTATGATATGCAAATTTATATAGTACAGCCTTCTTCATCTATCATGTCACTAAAGCTGGCCATACACGCATCAATTCCCATAGGATCGACAAACAATCGTTCGCAACACAGTGACACAAAAATTGATAAATGGTGAGACAAATATGAATTGGTTGCCTGTTCAACCGACATTTTCTTGGAGCAGGATAGAGCTCTCCAGGTGGGCAGTGTTGGGTTTGAGAATAGAACCAAAAATCGATCCGTGTATGACCAACTTTACAGTCTTTCAGAGAAGCTTGCAATCTAAGATCCATTCATTTTTATCTGGAGCATTTTTTTATAAATAGTTTGACGAAAAGTTTACTTAGTATATCAATATGCCTATATTATGCCCTGGAACTATGCTCAAGGGCTTTTCTCTTGCTATGCAGAGTATGTGGCATAGGGCCCCAAGACCCCTGTAGGGCCTCAGTGTCCCAGGCCACAGTGGGAGAAAAGCTGGGTTACAATCCCCAGCTCAACAACTCAGCATTAAATTGGGCCCCATGAAATCACTTCACATAGTGCCCCCTTCATGCTCTTTTGCCTCCTGCACATGTACTATACT
>CM070033.1:48535485-48547188 GCA_036250615.1 Ptychadena robeensis | reverse complement strand
CGAACATGCGAAGTTCGCCGCGAACAGTTCTCCGGCGAACAGTTCGGTCCATCCCTAGTGCTGGGTCACTAAGGTGATACATATGATTGATAGGATCCATCTAGTCTCCAGTAAGCTGCCTGGCCTACAATAAATGTGCCAGGGCTCTGTGCCACTCCAGGATTTCCCCATGGGAATGGGCCTTCCCAGCTAAGCATGAGGGACTGCAGGAACCAGCTACAATATGGATAGGGGTTTAGAGTGGAATACTTTTTACTATAGCCTAGGAACGAGACACTCATCTTCACTCCCTAAAACACCTCAACACCTTCCTCCTGGGTTAGAGCCTCAGCTCCATGTATATATATCTTGCTGTATTATGGACTGTGTATTGATTGCCTATGAATGTCTGTATAGGTTCCGCACATCCAGGTCAACCACCATTTATCCCTGGCTCACAGACTCCCTCTCAGGTTACTTGTATTGAAAGGATTTTGACCCAGGTGCTGGACTACAAGGCTCAGCCAGGCCGTAAAACATCTCCAGGAATCCACTGTCACGATTCCGCACTCTGGTCTCCCTTAAAAGCCAATACTTATATATATTCCACACAGGTACAGACATCTCCCCTCCAGGGAAACCCCTCTGTTTCACCTCAAAAGAGGTCTAAATGATATAGTCTATGTACCCTGGAGATGTACCCAGTGCAAGTCTGTCTCCTTTTAAATTTTATGCTTCCTTGGCACCAGAACTTTGAAAGGACACATATTCATTAGGTACGTGTACTAGAGCTTTGGAAGGCACCATTTTTTTTAAAACTCTCAAGGTACTTCACCAATGGTAGATGGTATACAAGTTATTATCAGCATGAGCCAACGGGCTAGGATAATGTGGTCTTCTTCACATTATGATCTTTTTAAAACTATGGATCACCACCAAGTAAAGAATACGTTACACATCTAACATAATTAACGTAATTTGAATTTATTTACGGTAAATCTTATGTTTTTTTCACATAAAAACATAGCAAAAACAAAAGCAACAACAAACATAAAAATCTAATGGAAGTAATAAAATATTTGTAATCACAAATAAATCTCATCCTTTTTTTTTTTTGGAAAGATTGCTCCCCATGCATCAGTGACTACATAGTTCATTATTTTATACATTGTGTACTTATAATATGGATTTAGTGAGGAAGAGTAAATAAAGTGCTATTCTGTCAACTACTGACCACAATATTATACACTGCATTGCAACCATTAACTACTACACCATAATCAGTTAATCACTAGGATACAACATTGCACCTGAATAATAAATACACTTTCCAAATAAAACCTGGAATGCTTAGCCCCAGGCAAGCTACACACTGCTCCAAATCAATGTTGTTCTTTAGAGCAGATCTCTGCAAGGGCACCATATGATTTATACAGAAAGTAAACAGAATCGCGCATTATTGTTCATTGTTCCATCTATACCAGGACAAAAGAGATATTTAATAGTAATCATTTATACACTGCTGCATACATTAAACAGGTTTGCATAATCACTGTTCCAGATTTACCGGTACTTTTATATAAGTCACATAGCAACTTTTAATGTTTTGATGTTGGGCCTAATAATCGATCACAATGGTATATGTGGTCAGCCCAAAAAGGTTTTTCCAGCCACTACATATTTCTTTCCCTACATTATATCAGCCACAACCCAGAAAAATTAAGGACAGGAAAACATATTTAAAAAAATATATAATTTGAAATCAGAGAAGGCAGAGGATAACTATCATCTGGCGTTGCCCATCCCCTAAGTGGAAATAGAGTGGACTGAAAGTACCCTCAGTGTGGACTTTTAGTTGGCGAACCTCGCCCTCAAATAATAAATTAAAATAGGTCAATCACATAGATAATGCATTTATTAGGTATAACACTGGATACAAAAAAACACTAGGAGTACCCCAAATGGGCAAGGTTTTCCAGGTTTGGGCTGTAATGAAGTTGCTTCAGACTATAGGTTGTCATGACTACATGTTTCGCCCTAAGTTTTGGGCTTCCTCAGGACATTAACCATCTATTGGAAACAGCAATTATGAACATAATATCAACATCGGACAAAGGATCGGACACCTGAACCGTGTTTTTTCCCCCCTTCCCTCCTCCTGCTACGGTCTGCCTTGTTGGGCTGGGGGGCTGGGGGAAGCCCAAATAATGGGGCGAAACATGTTGACAAGACAACCTACAGTCTGAAACATCTTCATTACAGCCCAAACCGGGAAAACCTTGCCCATTTGTATTTGTTTTGTATCCAGTGTTATGCCTTATAAATGCATCAATGTATTTTCTATGTGATTGACCTATTTTGATTTATTCTTTTAAGGACGAGGTTCGCCAACTAACAGTCTACACTGAGGGTACTTTCAATCCACTCTAAAAAAAAATATACTCAATATTTACTCCCTGTTATGTAATAGTAATGTTAAAACAACAAAAAAACTAACTACAGTACTTGTCACATGAGGAGAAGTAGTCTTTCTGCACAACATACAGAGAGTAGTCATAGTGATCAGTTCTCTGGAGAATTGTGAGGGTTATCACAATACTGAAGGTAAAAAAAATACTGCATTTCTGACATTTTATTGTATGTAAGTGAAGATTTGATTTTTGTTTAAATTTAAATAACATGCAATAAATATGCAAGAGAAATGGCATCTCAGTTCCTATCATTTGACTGTAATACTGATTTACCTGTAGAAATTCTAAATGTTCAATTCCAATATTAGCATTCCATGCACTGCACTGATGATGGCCAAGTAGCCTGAAACAGCTGTATGCAGTTTGGAATAAATGGCTCTGTACCAAAAAGGTTATATTTGCACTGCACACCAGCGGTTTCTGGATGTGCATTTGGCTGATGGGGCGAAAAGGAATAATTTGCATGGCTCCGCCCACTGTCCTAAAACGAAGGCTTCCACCTAAAGTTTTGGGATTTGTGCTGGATTGGGCCGTGTAAATACCTTCTGTTTTAAGAAGGCTTGATTGTGCTATGCGCTGCTCAAGTTGAGGGCTTTTTGATTCCTTTCATCCCTTCTCACCATAACCTTCACGGGTACTTCTCAATATTAGCATGCAAAATGCATGCCAAGCCATGAATAAATCACAGTGGCTAAAGAATTTGATTGGCTTAGTCTTAGTCTGTATATTATTTGCATGTTAATGTCTACGTTTAGCATCTGTAGAATCTTACCAGCAGCAGTTATTAAATAAGAAGAAAATAAAAATAATAGCAGTAAGTTTCTTGAATTCCAAACGGCTAAACCTATCGTACTCTTTTAAGCCCCCCCCCATACACCTTACAATCTTTCCATGCAATTTCTGTACAATCAAATTTTGTTCTACCAAAACCATGTAATATGATCTTTCTAACCCTTCCAATCACTATGTATTCTATCATGGAGGCCACTACACTACACAGTTGTTGGTAGATCTAATTGAGATTGTATGGATCGATCTTAAGGTGTATGGGGGGCTTTAAAGTGCTAACATCCCAAATACCATATATATAAAAAAACAGCGCATTGACTACGTCCATCCAAGAACAAAGGTCTCTAAAGGAACCTGGGACTATAGAATTTAACGGCACTGAGGTAAATCAAAAGTATTGTTGTTTTAAGAAATGTTTTTTTTTAATATTAGGTCTTTAAAATAAATAAATACAAAGTCAAATTCAAGAGGGGTGAGTCGGTTTCACAGAGCGCTATGTGACTCTAGAAACTACCCTAGCCTTTTAGAGGAGATGGTCAAATCACATGGTGATGATGGAAGGTCCTGCAAACCCCCAGGCCTTAGGGCTTGTTTCCATTACGTCGGGAGCCCTCCGCTAAGCGTACACGCTTAGCGGGGGTCCCCAACGTAGCAGATAGACTTACCTGCTCGGCGGACGGGTCTGTCTTCATTGCGCCGACCCGATCCGCCGGTGTCAGGCTGAACGTAGTCGAGTACGTTCAGCCTGTACACCGGCGGATGTCTAAACAGACCATCCGCCGGCAGGCTGAGTCTATGGGATACGTCGGGACCCCTGCTTAGCGTATACGCTTAGCGGAGGGCTCCCGACGTACAATGGAAACAAAGCCTAAGGCCTGTGCCATGTCGGGATCCTGGCAGACAGCCACTGCAGACACAGGCAGGATGATTTTCTTCCAGGGCAAGATCACTTAACCCCTCCTATATCTCAGATTAAATATTCTTTGGAGCAAGACATCTCCTATAGAATGGGCAGACACATTAAAGGTCATCACGCTGCACTCCATCGCTCAGAGTATCGGTAGGCACCATTTGTGTGCCGGCTGTTAGTTTGGATGGGGCCAGAGATTTACGGACATGTCAGACTTGTCTATTCTCTGGCTAAGAGCCTCACTCCTCTTGGAACCACAATCGTCCACAGCCCGCTAGGTGTATGGGAGCCTTTACAATACAAGCACACAAATGAACCATATCATGGCCAATTCCATTACGCTACATTTGGAATTACACAATCCTCCCAGCAAACTGTAGCAGATAAAGGCAGGATCCGGGGAGATCCACACAAGGCAGATGCCTGTTGGCAGGTAGAGGAGAGCTAACATTATCCCATTATCCTCATTGTTTTTTGTATACCTAATGCCAGGCATACACATGCCGATAAGCGGACGATTTTTCACGTGACCGACGGGCGTGCACGTTCAGCGGAAAAATCGGCCGCTTATCGGCATGTGCCCACATGGGATCCCTGTCGCCCCACAGCTCGACCGGCCAGAGAACGGACATGTCCGATAATCTCTGGCCGATGGAAGCCGATGGCATTAGCTTCAATGAAGACCGGCTACATCATTGAAGCTAATGGCTGGCACACAAAGGGTGCTGGCCGACTGAAGGGGCCCCATAATGCACCAGGGTGCAAACGTGATGACGTCATCACATTTGCATTCCGGTGCATATCGGAGCTGGTCTGTCTGCACCCGTCGGGGTGTGTATGGCAGGCATAAGTACTGTTGAAGTCTTTAGGGACAATTCTTGGACATAGTCTATCCGCTAGTTTTTGTATCTGCCATCACTTCAATGTGATGCAATATGTGAAATATGTAGAAACATATCTCTAACAAGCAACATATACCTGGATGCTTAAAAGCCTTCCTGTTTGGGCCCAATATGAATTGTCCAATGTATTTCATTTTTACAGTACTTAACTACATAATATTTTTCTCAAGTCCTCTTCTTACAGGCCGCATTCTAGCAATTTAATGCAATAAATGCTGTACAAGCCTTGCGTTCTGACATAGATGCTTAGAAAAGCCATTTAATGTTTTATTAGCTCAAGCTTTCTCTGCCTTCTGGTTGATATTTTAATTTCTTAAAAGCTTTTTTTTTCATGTCTTTTCGGCATGTATAGTCATCTCCTTTGCTGCTGAATCAATCTAACTCAATTAGCTCTGAACTCTTGAGATATCTTTACCCGCATAAATTGACAATGCCAGGCAAGAATTTTAATTCATTGGGAGAGGAGTTCAAAAGGGGTCCAAATCTAAAACTGCTGGCTTGTAATTGAATGAAATGTTTAATTCTGAAAAAAAAGTGTACAGTGATTTCTAATACTTCCAGATGAAAATGACCTTGAAATTCAGAGCATTTTATTCACCCCTTGCTTAGTGATTATGGAGAAACCCAGGAAATCAGGTTCTGGGACTGAAATGCGTTTCTTTTTATTTTCCTGAAGTATAGCGGTTTCATGTTCAAAGGTAATAAAATGCTAAAATTACAACTGCAAAGGTCTTACAATATTTCTATGACTGAAATAACCTATGTAAGAGAATATGTATGTTGTGCAGCAGAACAATAAAACATGTTTGTGAATAATTCATACAAATATCTCTAAAGAATTTCTGTGATTCCGGACACAGTAGCGTATTTTCTATCTTTCATCTCAGAGCTGTTATGTGATCCTCTCTTTTGACCTTAACAACGCTTTTGTTCACATGAAATGAATTTATACAACTGGGTACAATGACAATTTTAGTGATAAATATTAATTATTTAAAAAGCTTGGGGAAATTTATAGATTAACATGAGAAAAGTGACACTTTTGGACACAAGATGGACGTATGATTGACCTAAGAATGGTTACTTTACCAAGTATGCAGGGACATTATTATCAGTGTTTGTCTTGCAAGGCTAATGTGCGCTATAATATGTTATCATGTTTAGATAGATAATGAGGTTTCTATAGATCCAGAGTTGGCAATTGAAGGTAGAAACAATTGGAGGATTTCCCATTCTATAAAGCCTGCCATACACGCACCGATCAGCAGCCAATTTTGCCGCCGACCGACGGGCATGTGCGCTCACAGCCGTTGGTCGGCGGCAAAACTGGCCGCCAATCGGGGGTGCCCACCAGCCTCTTCATTGAAGGGAACGGCCAGCACACAAAGGGTGCCCGCCGATGCTGACAGCTTGGGACTGCTTTCCAGAGCTGATCTTAGCAGCTCTGTCGGACCCCACTGTCGGCCTTTAGTCAAAGAAGGCACAGATATGCTGCTATTGCACAACATGGCCCTGCTTATCATCGGGATTGGCCATGATGTGCAAATGAATAATGGTATTGGATAATTACTTATTTATGGTATCATTACAGAATTTTTCTTAAGGTAGTCATACATGGGCCAATTCCGCATGATTTTTCATACGATCAACAGCCATGCGCGTTTCTGCCGATTGCACAGGAGTTGCTCGGCCTCAATTCAGGTGCGCCCACCTGAACAAATCGACGGGATCCTCTCACATGTCGGATCGCATGGGGATCCGCCATGTCGGTAAATTCTTGGCGGCTCCCATTTCTTTGGGTCTCCTTTCAAAGTAAAGTCTGGCACACAAAGCATGTGCTCCAATCCTCTGGGCGACCGGCTGCAGCGTTATGACATCATCAGGCTGCAATCAGTCTCTCGAGAATTCTGCAGCAAATGCTGCGTGTATGTTACACATCGAATATATATCGAGCGTGTCATAATGTCATTGGATCATTTTTTGTTTGATCGGAAAGATGAACATTCAGTTATTAATTTAATCTGTATAATGTTCCTTCATATTTTATTTATTCTTATTATGTTCATTCATGTTATGTTCATTTGTTGCCATTATGTTCATTTTTGTAGCGAACGAGCTGAAGTGTTTTTGGCTACACACCTACACCACAGTACTTAAAATCAAGATAAAAATCGAATGATATTTCAAGTACATACGATTGAATTTAAATCAACATTGTGTTTGGTCGAATGAAAATTGAGTGTATACATTAAACAATATCGAACATCCTGATCAAATGGATGGTTGATGCAAAAATCTATACACGTATAGCTATCATTAAAAACAACCCCTCTGTTATCTTTCTTTACCTCACCCAGAGACACCAAAGGGGAAAATGTAATATTTCTATGAAATGTTCGAGAAAGCTTGTGGGCAGCTTGTGGTTCTTCTCATCCTTAGTTAAATGTTTGCCTTACCTTTTGGGTTTTGTTAGCTCCTTGCCAACCTTCAATTTCTACTCCATCACAAGACAGGGCAAAAAGCAAATCTATTCAAAGGACGAACAGCCAACATTTAAAATACTGCTAAATGTACTAACACCTCTTCAGAACAAAAGTTACATCTAGTGTAATTATGTATGTACCGTAGATACTCGAGTATAAGCCAAGGTACCTAACTTTATCTACAAAAACTGGAAAAACGTATTGACTCGATAATAAGCCGAGGGTGGGAAATGCAGTCAGATAGTGGAATTTTCTAAATGAGGAAAATATAGAGAAAGCACCACTGCCCCTAGAAATTAATCAAACAGGATTAATCTTAGTGCGACATCATCAATTAATTTAAGAGAACACAGGATTATTATTATTACAGGGTGGGTTTTGCAAGGCAATTCTTATTTTTTTTATCATAGGCTATGGAGTGTTGTATCTGTACTAGTAACCGGCCACTAGGTGGCAGTGTGGAGTTTGTTTATATCGATCAGCCTGCTGTCGGAAGCACTGAGCTCACAGGAACTCTGAGAGAAAATGCACTGAAGAGGGAAGCTGCCTGTCTGAAGCATTCAGCATGGAAATTCAGGTGAGGTGAGTGGACCCCCTCAGCTGACTCAAGTATAAGCCGAGGGGAGCACTTTCTGCCCATTTTTTTGGCCTGAAAAACTCGGCTTATACTCAAGTATGTCAGTAGGGCATTATCTAATTCACCAAGCCCAGAGAACAATTCCCTTTTAAAGTATAGGGTCCCCATAGACCTTCTACCAGGTTTCCTTTAGCTCTCCTTTTGTCTTACCAAAACCATGTAATATGAGGGACTTTCTAAACCATCAAGTCTACCTGTGTTCAATTGCACCGGCACTACATAGTTGTTGGTAGATCTAAAGGATATCTGACAGAGAGATCTAAAGGTCTGCAACCTTAAGGCCGGTAAAAGTGTAATCCAATAATTGATTGGCCTAGAACAGGGATACCCTCAATTTTTGGTCTTGTGAGCTACTTAAAATGACCAAGCCAAACTTGCCATGTAAAATGTTTACAATTTGGGCAGCCCCTTTAGTGTTTTCAATGCACAATTTAATAGTTCAATTCATGTTGTAATCTACATTTCAAGGAGAAGCACTGGGGTTAGTATAAAGGACATTTCCATGATTTAGTTAGAAGCTACGAATTTCAATTCTCTCATAGTGAGACTCTTTATGGACAACATATATCAAGTAATAAAATGGAATCTGAGAACTGACCAGTAGCCATAGTGATTTATTTGTCTAGTCTGTATTAGATCATTTCATCCTAGTATGATCTAGAGAGAAATGTCACAGGAAGCAATGAATGGGCCGTGCTTCATTAGAGAATGTAGATGTCAAAGAAGCAGTGTGTAGAATTAATGGTGACAATCACAATGGCTTGAAGTTCACAGATAAAGTACAGGATGAGTAATTAGATGTTATATTCATAACCTGAAGCTGAAAAAGGTGCTGACTGATATAAAATTCTGTTGTATATTTACACTGATTAGCCAAAACATTCAAATCATTCACAGCTTAAGTGAACATCATTGATCAACTCATTACAATAGCATTTATTATGGGGTAGGATTACAGTATTTGGCAACAAATTGATCATCATTTATTAAATGTGTCTGATGCAGAAACAAATAAGCAAACATAAGAATTTAACAAAGGCCAAATTATGATTGTAATTAAAGGTGCATCAGAACATTTACAGACAGCAGGTCTTGTGGGATGGTGGTTAGTGCCTATCAAAGCCAAACTACAGGCTTGTGTGCCAAACTTTAGAAAAACCGCAGGAGAAGGGTTGACATAGCCTAAGGAATGACATTGAAGTTACAGCTGAGGCTCATTAATGCAGGTGGGTAGTCAGGGCCGCCGTCAGGGGGGAACAGAGGGGACTCCCGTCCCAGGCCCGGGCAGCTAGGGGGGCCCGACGGTCAGCACATAGGGGCCCCGACGTGCTTCCTGATCGGAAGTTCTCTGCTCCCAGCACCCTCTGCTCACTGTCTTCCCGGACTGCCACTGTGTACAATGTGCTGCTGGGTCCAGGTCCGGTCCGGGAACAACTTCGCAGGGGGGGGGGGGATTGTGCACCCCCCGCTCAACAAGTCTTGTCATGGGGCCCGGACATTTTTGCTGTACAGGGCCCCATGATTTCTGACGGCTGCCCTGTGGGTAGTAATCTGCATTATGTGAATTCATTGAAATAGCAAATTGTTAAAAATATCAAAAAGTAACCTATATAACCTATATATAAACGAGTATAAGCCGACCCGAGTTTAAGCTGAAGTATCTTATTTTATCTACAAAAACTGGAAAACGTATTGGCTCGAGTATAAGCCGAGAGGGGTGAATACAAAGTCAGATAGTGAAGTTTTCTAAATTAGATTTTTATAGAGAAAACACTCTTCCCCCGTCAATGAATCAAACAGGTGAATCTTAGTGCCACACCATCCATAAAGTTAAAAGAACACAAGTTTATTGCTATTACAGGATGGTATTTCATGCACTGACTCAAACATGAAAATAAGTTTCCATTTAAAAAGTCTTTATGATTATTATTATTATTGAGACAGCACAGGTTCCTGACATTTTACCAGGGGTGTTTAGACTTTTATATCCACTGTATCTATATATATATATATACATCCACTTTAAGTTTAGAGATGTCCCATACATTTTCCCTTATCCCTGATCTTTTCATGTTCCTGCTGCAGTTTTTATCAAAGTATCCCAGAAAATTTACAAATTCCTCAGACCATAAGAATACCACAAAATAATAATTAATTATTAAATATAGAAATACACCAAACTACTGTGGCTGCTATTATTGTGTATATAAAGCTATTATATAAAGCTGTATATAAGCCCCCCAGTCTTATACTTGAGTGTGGGTCAGAGTCAGTGTGCCACTTACCTGTCCCGTGTGTTTGCTGGTCTCCCTGTAGGCAACAACAGCCTCTGTGAAACCCATGTTGTTCTGAGATTGGCGCATTGAAATGTAAACAAACGGCACCACACCGCCATCTAGTGGACACCTTATTAATTTTTACTGGAGGAGGTGGATTTTCAATTGAAAACTCCACTATTTAGGATTCAAACATGAAAAAAGGTTTCTATTTCCATTCCATGTATCTGTCTCAATAATAAAAATAAAGACATTTTAAATGGAAACTTATTTTAATGTTTAAATCATAAGCAGTGCCTTAAAATACTACCCTGTAATAGCAATAAACTTGTGTTCTCTTAACTTTATTTAGGGTGTGGCACTAAGATTCACCTGTTTGATTCAATGATGGGGTAGGGTGCTTTCTCTATAAAGATATCATTTAGACTTCACTATCTGACTTTGCATTCACCACCCTTGGCTTATACTCAATACGTTTTCCCAGTTTTTGTAGATAAGATTAGATACCTCAGCTTTTTTCGGGTTGGTTTATACTCGCGTATATACATACAGTGGATATAAAAAGTCTAAACACCAGGAGTCTGCACACCCCTGGTAAATTGTCAGGTTACTGTGCTGTACAAAAATCAGACAAAGATAAATAATTTCAGAAGTTTTTCCACCTTTAATGTGACCTATAAACTGTACCACTCACATGAAAAACAAACTGAAATGTTTAAGGTGGAGGGAAGAAGAAATATAAACATAAAATAATGTTTTTGCATAAGTGTGCACATCCTTACACTAAAGCTAGCCATACACGTGTCGGATTCGTGCCGGGAATCGCAGGTGTGATCAATCGGCCAATTAAGAGTATCCATCGCAGCATACCACCTTGTCCAACGGATTCCGGGACGGATCCGTGTCCGATTGTCCACCTCACAACTGGCAACTCCCCCTGATCCGGACAGAATCGCATGAGAAAGACCAACATGTTGGTTCTCCGTCGGATCCGATTCTGAGCCCCTGATCAATCGGACGCGAACGATCGGACCAGGTGGGCTGCATGCGATTCCGGCACGATCGTTTGGCGTGCACGCGCCCGGAATCGATCGTGCCGGAATCCGGTGGGAATCCGACACGTGTATGGGGGCCTTAATACTTTGTTGAAGCACCTTTTGATTTAGTTACAGCACTCAGTTTTTTTGGGTATGAGCCTATCAGCATGGCACACTTTGGGTTTGAGTCTATCAGCATGGCACATTTTGGGGATGAAT
>CM070033.1:48506490-48524601 GCA_036250615.1 Ptychadena robeensis | reverse complement strand
TGCATTAGCAACTGCAGGACGAGGTACTGCCGTCAGAAACGCTAGGAAGGTTAAAGTGTCCTTTATGGTTTAGGAACAGGATGATCACAGGGAGAGTATACCTCTGTAGTTACACATCTCTGGGCTATATTCTAATCAGTGACATCCAGTTTTTGAGATATGCCAATCAAAATGTTTATCATGTAATGTATCTTCCAATGTAGAAGATAGAGAGAATGTTTCACATAAAAGGGGTGGGATTAGATCTAGTTGGCTCCCCAGGGGGTATCAGAAAAACAGGCTGTTATATAACCAAACATAACCAAAATGCTCAAAAACTTAGATGATATGAGCAGACTAATAATTTGTCAGTCTGTGGTAGGCAGTTGCTGTAAATGTGCCAGTCATCACTACCTAGAACTAATGGGAATTGCAACTGCAACACTTGACAACATGATTAACCTGGATTTACTGGAGGTAGATAACTTGGAGGTAGATATGTAGGGGGCTCTCTATTAAAAGGGTTTCTAGAATCCTGATTTTTTTTATAGATTAGAGCACAATAAAGCAATTTGCGTCTTCACGGTGCTCAATTGTGCTTAATTCTATTAAAAAATTAACCTGTGTATGCTTTTCTTCGAGCTGGATCAATCCTGCTCTAAAAAAGGCGGTCAAACAGAAAACGGACATGTGCGTAATTCCAGGTCCGTCTGACAAGCAGTGGGGAGAGCAGGGGACGCAGAAGGATTCAGAGGAGCCTTCCCTGTTCACAGTACACAGCCCACAGCCTGTGATCGGCACCCGGCAGGAGAAAGGGGGCTGGGCCTAGTATAGCTGTGTACACAACACAGAGTGCTGGGGGAGGCTCCCTTCTTTGCAGTGATCCTCTGTCACTGCCTGTCAGCAGCTCCAAGCCAATGTTGTGACATATTTTAAATATGTCACAACACTGGACCAGGGTCCCCATCAAATGAGAATCGATATGTGATCGATTGCCCATATATGGACACCTTTAAAGTTAGGACACATTGTGAAGAAAAGACCTGCTAGCTAAACTATATGGTCTTACCCACTGTTGATGTATGGAGTCAGAAGGGAGGGCATACTATATCCTCTCTACCTGCCTATTCTCCAAGCCTACCGGGTACCTTGCTAGGGGCCTGTTATGGACAAGATGTAGAAACAAAAGCTTGCTCCCTACTAGGCTGGCTGGGCTTATTTAAAAAAATGATGTTTAAAAAAAATAGATATACAATTATATAAATGTGTTAAACCCTTTTTACTACCATGCTCATTATGACATTAGAGGTATTTGTGCGTATGCACAGTTTTTTTTTGTGTGCCAAACACGGTTCCAGAAGTCCATGTTCTCTTTAGGCAAACCTTCCAAAGAAGCCATACTTGTTCAGTTTTATTTTAAGGTCATGACTTTCTATAGTTAACTTTAGATGTGTTTTTTTGCCACATCTGTAAGCATTGCACAATCCATGGGGTAAACCTACATCTTACACTTATAATTCAATGCACTCAAATGCAATGTTTAGACTTTAGTTCCCTGTTTTGCTTTAACCACATTGTTAACTGTTTCTAGCTGATTTTATTGACCTAAAGTATAGTTTTATGTTGCCCCTTGTTCTATATTTCATGACTTTTGTAAGCTTGACACTCCTAGTAATTGACTCTAGCTCAGTAATAATTCAGACATGATCTTGATTACTCTTTTCTGTCCTGCCAGATACCCCTGCTGCTCTGTTTCCCCAGCTATGTCATATATCAGGCCACTGTTGACTGAGTATATAATAGGAAGGATAACACTTGGCTTCTCCAGGTTACTAGCTGAGCACCCTACCTTCTTTAATACACTGCACATATGAAATGATATTCAACTGCTAGCTTACTTACTTATCAAGCATACAGCCTCTGCATTGTTTCAGCATAAAGATCATCTAGTACAATCATTTTACTATGTTATGACTGTAACAAATAAACCATAGAAATTGCGAATGAAAGAAATATCCTTGTCCTTAGTTCTACAAAAAACAAAGGTTAACTACAGAGTGAACAAAGAAGGAAATGATATGTAAGCTATGTCAATATAACTTTTCATGGTGTGATGTAGTGTTGAGCAGCATATTGTATATTCTAATTTGCATAATTTCACGAATATACAAAGGAACATTGTAAATTTGTAAAATTAGATTCAACTGTATTCTATTGACTTCCATCGTGCATGCCTGTTCGTGAATATTCACAAAGATTCGTGATGCAGTTTTACAGCTTCTCCTGTTCATTCTTGTGGATTCACTGTGTGGATTGCAAGTATACATTTGCAATTCGCACAATGTGCGATGTATACCGGTAAACAATATGACGATTATCCACCATTGCGAATATCCGAGCGCACATTTGCTAAATATTGCGAATTCTCGAATGTCGGATATGTATTTACAGCTGTCAAAGGAGGCCATTTAGGCATCCGGAAAGATAATTGGTCGTCTTTCTTCTGCCCCCATTCATAAAAGAGAAAAAGTGTACATTCATTTGCTCCCTCATTCTCTACTTGCTGGGATCATTTGTGAATTAAAGCGGACCTACCACCAGGAATCTATGTTTTCATTAATGGCACTAGAAGTGCCAATAATAGGGAGGAATGCAGTGAAAAACCCCAAAAACTTACTTGTAATGAGCAATTTAGTAATATAATCAGGCATTCCTGTTCACTTCCTGGTTCATGGAGAGAGCAGGACCCGGCAGAACGTCACAGCAGCACGTGATTTTTCAGTGTAAATCCAACACATGGTGGTGCAATATCGCGGGTGGCCACTGGGGGCGTTCAGTGTTTTCCTATGGCAAAGCAGCTCACTGAAAAATCACGTGTTGTGACGTGCTGCCGGGTCCTGCTCTCTCCATAAACCAGGAAGTGAACAGGAATGCCTGATTATATTCCTAAATTGCTCATTACAGGTACGTTTTTAGGGTTTTTCACTGCATTCCTCCCTATTATTGGCACTTCAGGTGCCATTCATGAAAACATAGATTCCTGGTGGTAGGTCCGCTTTAAACGTTTGTTATTTAGTAGGGGATTTTGTTCTGATTGTTTTCTGCTTTCACTTATTTGGTCTTCGGAAATTCATTAACAGCATCAGGTGCTTGGACTATATTCTTAAAGTTCAGCTACCCATACACGGGTAAATTCCTGTTCGTTTCGCTAGCAACCATTCACAGCTACCGCACCAAAAGTACGGGAATCACGATGTATGCTAATCACACATCGTTTCCCATAAGATACTTTGGATTTGGACCCTGGTATAGCGATCAACCAGAAAAGAACCCTCAAGGCAGATCGCTGTGTGACCGACTTGTGGTGCTATTCTGGTCGATCCCTCCAGGTTGGTGCCTCCGTTTTGCAGATGATTGACCCCCTGGAAGAGGTACGGCAGTCGATCATCCTCAAAATCTCAGTGGATAGATATGTGTGAGGGGACCCTAAGAAATATCACATTATTACATGCTTTAACACAAACTCTGCCCACCCATAGATGCAAACAGGTATATGCACAGCCTACATCCTACTACAAAATACCATTAGTAATAAAGAGAAACTATGTTTCTTAAATCTGTGTGCATTGGTTATTACAACACATCTAAATATATATCTCAAGAATTAATAAACTATTTTGCCCATGAGATCAGGAGCCTCCACTTTTTTTTGACATTTGAACTGTTGCATGGAGCTGAGTTTTAATTTCCTTGTTGTCATTCATAAGTGAAACCTATCAGTCATGTCTCATAAGATGCTAATCATGCTATTAGTGGATGTATCAGGCTTTCTCATTGGAAAATCAGAGCTCATTAAATGGACGTTTTCATGCATGATCAGCCAAGGCAGAGAAATACATTGTTCACATATACAGACAGTGTTGCTGGCAGCAAGGGAGGAAATTATTTCTCTTGGTTATCTGAATACAAACTTATCAGATGAATCATTTGTGGCTGACTATAACCACATGCATACCAATGCAAAATCTCATTTCAGTATTTTGCATAATCCTTTTTTTCCTGCTCTGTACCATATTGGATTGTCTGTATTTGTCACAATATCTTTTTAAAATGTAATTATTTTATAGTATCTTAAAAAAACCTTAAGTTTAAAAAACAACCCTAACTCTCCAGCTAACTCTATTTGCATCACATCATATTTGTTATACAAAACCATGAAAGGATTTACCAGGTCTTGAGAAAATGATTTTCTCAAACCCAAGGATGGTCAGCCATATAACCAAATGGTGGGTATTAGGTCGCAAATTGTACAAACATCAGTATCAGTGTGTAGCCCAGTGGGAAATGGTAGGAGAATCCAGTGTGTAAGGCTGGGCATACACAGGTAGATTTGTAAATGGATTCAAGTACAATCAAGCTATGTGCATGGTCACGGAGCTCGATTTTGCTCGAATCTATTAAGAAATCTACCCCTGTATGCCATCTTTTGAGTGGGATCAATCAAGCCCCCCTCCGAAGTAGCGAATTATCCACATATCTAACCATACCAAAGATTGAACCTAACCCCTGAACTCATACTATTTTATTGTTTGCATTGAATTCAAAATCATAAAAAAATGTATGAGAGGAGGTAGCAAAAAAAAAACGTTTAGCCTGTTCCAGTATCGGTGCCTGCCACTGCAAATCAATGGGGCAAACCCCCTTCCCACATCAACAGGGGAACCTAGAACAATTGGTACAGGATTGCAGGGGACAGGTGAGTAACCCAGAGTGTAGCTTGGAGTGAGTTATGTGTGGAACTCACCGACAGGAAGGCTTTAACCATTTGTTACCATAATAATTGATTTAAAAATGCTTGTCTTCTACAACAAACAAACCAGCCAGCAATACAGGCCACTAATCACCAAGCTATAACAGGCCACTTATCCATGCCTGACATTCTTCTGCTGACCTACTTATAACATCCCCATCACATCTTGACCTCTCCAACTCTATGGAGCTCTCCCCCTCTAAAGGTGCCCATGCACTTATAGATGAGCGCACGATCGATGACCCGTTCGAGCATAGCGTGGTGACGTAACGATCACGTCACAGCACAGTGCCCGAGTACCCGCAGTTTGGACGGGAATCGAGGCTCACCACTTAAGGTGCTCGATTCCCATCCAATCCAAAGAAATCAGATGCGATCAGGATTTACGGACATGTCCATTACCTGTTCGACCAGCCTGTGGCCATGTTTGAGTGCTCATCTATACGTGTATGGGCACCTTTAGGCTTTACCTTCACTTTTTAATCCATTCAAACATGCATTAATAAGAATACCTATTCTCCTCTTAACAGCACCAGCTAGCCACAGTTCATCACCCCTACCTATCATATACACTGTTACCCCAAACAGGAGTTGGGGACCTGCTATGGGGAACTTGTACCAATACAGAATTAAAAAATATGGGATAGAGGGTGTGGGAGACTTTCCATGGAAATTGAGGCACACAATGTGTTTGTGTCTTTCTTTACATAGATTCCAGTATTTATTTGCTTTTGCATGTTCCACTAGGCAGTGGCGTAGCGAGGGGGGTGCCGAGGGTGCGTATCAAAAGGGGCGGCCGCGGCGGCAATCACAATGATATTGTGTCAGCACACACAATGTCATGGTGATTGCCGCCGCACCTTTTGATACACCGCCAACACAGTACTCTATGATCCAGATCTTTGGCTGAACAAATATCTTGTATCATATGTTCTTATTAGAGGAATGATAGCACTTGTTTAACAGCTGATAAAAGACTGGCATCCCTGAAAAGGCTTCATCTCCTTGCAGTGTCTTTGAGGCAGCTGTGACTGAAGCATTTTAATTGTAAGCGAAAAATACTCATCAACTCAGAACAAAGCTAATTATGCAAATTGAGCATCAAGATGCACATTCAATTTAATCTTACACCGTAAGTAAATATTTCATTAATATAGAACTGTTAACAGCCAGGTAAGACAAAATGGAGTAATTACTGTGGCAGATGTTGTTGGGATGAGCAAACCTTTTAAAAAGTACTTTTGAAGAGGACACAAAATGTGCATGAAAACCAGTTTTGAACATTTCAGTTAGTGAAATGAAGAGCTTGTTACTCTGCTTTTGCCAAGTCATACAAATCTTTTTTTGATTGCTGCCTGAAAGAGATCGATAATAATTATAGTGCACAGAACTATTTACTTGATGAGGAGGTTGCCTTGAAATCAGATGGAATTCTTCTCTTGCTATGGCGTTCCATTCATTTCATTGGCGGGCAGTGTTATCACCCATGTACGGTGGTTCTTACAATTCAAAAATAAAAAACACAGATTGCAAATTCAATAGAAGACATCATTGAAGAAGTGTCTTTATTGTGTGAAATCAGTTTTATTGACAATCATGTATTGTATTTGTACATGTGCATCTATGTGTTAAAAATATAACCCAGTCCTGCGTGGTGCTTATTTGTTGTACAGTGTTTCTGAAATGTGGTTTCACAGGGGAAAATTACAGTAAATTTGAATGTATAGCACATATATAGACACACGATATCTATTGTGTTGATAGATTCATTTTGAGATTTAGACAATTTAATATACTGACACATGGGAGACAGAAAGTATACTGTATATAGCAATGGGGAAAAAGATTCACAACAAACTTGACAGCAAGATTGGGAAGATGGGAGTTTATAAAGCCAGGAGAGACAAGCAGGAGAAACAACTGAAGTTATGGGGGAAGCATAGCCCTGCAAGTTCTGCTATATTTTGCACAACATTTTTAGGATATTTTAACAATAAGGATTCCATCAACTAATAATCCTAGAGAAAAATTACTGCACAGACTGAAATACGGGCCACTAATCACCAGGATATTTAGGCTTTTAACTTGAAATTCTTATAAAAATATAACTATTCCTACGGGCGCCTCCATTCAGCCAATTGTTTTGAAGTGGATTTATTTGCTTTTGCATTTTCCACTAGGTATGTATCAAGTCAAACATACACTGCCCTTCCTACTTGTGTGTAAACATGAATACAAAGATTGAAAAGTGTGTGTTGTGTTTCACCAAACCACCAAACCCACCTATAGCTCTAAGGGCTTGTTTGCATTATACGTTGGGACCCCTCCGCTAAGCGTATAAGCTTAGCAGGGGTCCCGATGTATCCCACAGACATGGGATATGGGATGTTTACACATGGGATGTTTACACATCCACTGGTGCAGAGGCTGAAGTACTTGACTAGGTTCAGCTTTACACCGGCGGATCGGCTCAGCGCAATGAAGACAGAGTCTCTGCCGAGCAGGTAAGTTTATCTGCTACGTTGGGACCTCCCGCTAAGCGTGTACGCTTAGCGGAGGGGTCCCAAAATAATGGAAACAAAGCCTAAGGCTTAGGCTGCACTATGAGTTAAAACCCTGCGTTTGACGTACATCGAACGCAGGGATGTAGACGCATCCATTGAAAGTCAATGGATGTGTCTATACATCCGTTGGTGTGATCCGTCAGCTTGCGTTAAAATAAACACAACGCAAGCCAACGCAAGTATGGTGCGTTAACACACCCATAGAAAGTGAATTGGGTCAGTTGAAACGCAATGGTATGCGTTGATCAATCCATTTATGGGAAAAAAACAAACAAAAAAATGGATACGTTACTTAACGCACCCCTGATGGATCACTTACGCATCCTAACACATGGGTTGCTTTTATCGGATCCGTTAAAGCAGCGCATCCTTAACGCATAGTGGAGCCTAAACCTAATCCTGAAACCATTGGATCAGGCTTCCAACCAATAGGAGATCCACAGGCATCATTGAGTGCGACCATTGCTTCACTGCTTGAATCATAATTATCTCCACTTGCTACTCTTCCTCTCATGTGGCTGATACTGACTTTGGTCAGGGAAAACCAGCAACCAAAAAAGTAAGTGTATACAGCCTTACCGTCATTCTTTTATTGCGTCACCCCACAGGAACCCACGGAAATTTGTTCTTTCCTTTTTTGTTTCTGACCTATTTCTTTTGTTTTACTTCCCTGGGACCCTTGCATTAAGGTACCCTCCCACACAGCCACCTACATGAAATACAGTAGTTGCCCTGCAATGTCAGTTTGACCCCCTTTCCCTCATCGATTTTGAGGGAAATTGGAGACCTCTTGTTGACTTGCAATTTCTTCAACTTGTATAACAATAACCGCACTGAGCTAGTGATGCCACTGCATGCACCTTTTACACACAATGTCCTCACAATGTGAAGGATTTTTGGCAATTATATTAAAGTGACCCCATAGTGCTGGGTTTTGTTGTTCCATGGAAGATGCAAACGGCCTATTTCTATTCTGTCGTCTCTCCTTTATGCTTGTCATTTAGGAGGGATATTAATCTGAGATGACTGCGCATAACAGAAATCTTTTTCCGCTATGAAATTTGTTCCATCTCACACAGGATACATGCTGTGCTTATAGAAGAAATTTATTTTAATGTTACATGAACATTTTTGCTTTCTTGCATCTCCCAGGCTAGATGCAGATGGGCTTTGGCAGGTCTTTTCATTAAAACCACACAGACCAAATGTTACAGACATGCATGAAGAAGATCAGCTGTTACTTCAGTTTCCCAAAATGGAAAATCTCTGCAGGAAGTGGTGTTTCCATTGCACTATAAACTAAAGATGGACATGTTTTCTGCTTTGTGGCCAAACAGAAGCTCCTGTACATTCATTTGTTAACTTGTAACAAAAATCATCTTTCTCATTCTCCATTTAATGCATCATTACACTGGTAAAACAGACCATAAGCCTATTCATCAATATTTGATGGATCTGTGTATATATTTAAAGCCGAACTACAGGGAACAAAAAACATTTAATTAAAACATCGGAAGGGTCCCACTGCAAGGGTTTAATCCTTATTTTGCCTAGAAAATTATAATTACCCTAAAAACATTACCCTTGCTGCCATTAGCTTCATTCTCTTCATTAGTGTTTTTCAAATTGTTATTGCGAATATCAGTACTTATTATATAATTTATAAAGATTTCAAATATATCGCTATATCTTTGTAATCTTGAATGTCCAGGTCAATTTCCCTTTGATCGCCGAACAATCGATCACACGGAGGTCAACCGTTCGTTAAGGAATCCTACAGTAAGAAAAGCGTGTGAGTGGGTGAGTTCAATGTCGCCGTGACATTGCGATCACAATATTCACATGTTAAAGTACCCAATATTCGCAAAAAGTAAAGAGGAGATCTCAAATTTATTTAGAGCATTTGAAGAATGATTTGTGAAATGCCGCAAATTTTAATATTGCCTATGCTGCTCATCGCTACTCTTCATATGACCATTATAAGCTTTAGTCCTTCAATATATGTGAGGATTCTAAGGGTCCAAGATCCAAAAGCATCTTATTGGTGAGTGAGAAATGAGCTAAGCTGGTCATCTTCTTCATTATCCCCTTGGCAAAACAAGCAGTCAAACCTTGCAGTTATTTTGCAGAACCAAAATTTAAATAATTTTTTAGCTTTAAAGTTTACCTGAACTCAGGAACACTTTTATAAACAAAACCAGTAAAGCTGGGCATAGACGGGCAGATTCCTGTTCGATTCTTCAGCCAATCGGCCACCGTGCACGTTCCCACCAAGTGGGCGGCTGAAAATCGGGTGCGCCCACCTGGTCAGATTGACCAGGAATCTGACGCATGTCAGATCGCATGGTGATCCGACATGCAGGTAAATTCCCCGCCAATCCCATTAGTTCCGATGGGGTCGGCAGTCCCTATTTGAAGTAATGGCCGACACACAAAGGGTGCCCGGCCGATTCTCAGCACTAGAGGCCGTGTGTGGTGATGTAATCAAGGGCAGTTGGTCTGCTGAGCAGTCGACGGGAAACAACCTGTCTTTGCCCAGTTTTACATAGCTATCAACATCACAAGGACAATTTCACATATACCTTTTTTCCATATCTCAATGTTTTAAAGAAATAATGACTGTTCAACTTCAGTGCTGCTGACTATTTATACTGGAATGCCACAAAAAGACAAAGCAATCATTTTAGCTTAGAGAATTTTAAAAGGTAACCCTAATTTACAGTTCACATATTGGATCAATTGTCAGCACTTTAGCCATGCATCACTGGAGTCACAGATCCAAATCTTGGCCTTGGCACCATCTGCAAGTAATTTGTATGTTCTCCCTATGTCTGCATGGGTTTCTTTCCTTATACTTTGGTTTCCTCCCATACTCCAAAGTAGTTTGGCCAGGTCCGCCCGCGAACGGGAAGATCAGACTTTTAAAGAAGTCCGCTGTCCGCCTGTTTGCGGGCCTAGAGGCGGGGAATTTGAATCTGAAAAGCCAGATGTGATGTCACTTCAGATCACAGAAGTCTGGCTTCATGCCTGATCTTCTAGTGATCCATCCTCCGGTGGGATCTTGCTGCTCCTGACCCCGCCGAAGGAAAAATAGAGAGCTCCTTCTTGTCCGCAAACAGGGCAGGTCAAACACCCATACTGCTCGCCGGCTAGAAGGAGGGCGAACATGCATGTTTGCAGCCGAACTGTCCACCTTGCGGGCAGTTCGGCCATCACTACTGCAAAGACACACTAGTAGGATTAATTGGCTTCCACCCAAAATGTGTCCTTAGTTACATGTGACTAATGCTTGGTTAATAGAAGAAAAATATATATACATTTTAAGGGAACATATTTACATATGTGGCTGAATTTATAGCTTGAATATATCTGATGGTGTATACACCACCAGTTAGACATTTAAGAACCACACTTTTATTAAAAAGTATGCATAGTCTGTTCTTTGAATAACCCAAGGGAAACATTAGCTAACCACTAAAATATAACTAATGAATATTTTCAGCTAATGTTGGAGATTTGGGGATTCAAAGTGAGAAAAGTCATGGCGAAATCTGACAAGAGGATCTGCTGTCAGAAAGCTTGGTAACCATTCACAGGTTGATACCCGCTCGACCCATTAACATTCAGCGAGCACTGGAGTGCATTGTGGTGACATCATTACACTGCACTCACGTTCCTCGATTGAACAGTGAATGAATGGCACCACTTTGTGCAATAGATTCCCCTTCGATAATGTAATGGCAATCGATCAAGGATATATAAACATGCTGGTTGCCTGTTCGATTGGGCTTTGTTGAAGAAATGGTGGGTGCAATTGATGCGCGAACAATCAATCAGCGCAAACGTGTATGGTTATCATAAGCTATAAGATGCCATGCATACTCAGACAAATGCCACTCATTCCAGGGAACTTTTAAGCTGGCCATACACCTGCAGGATTCTCTGTCAGATTTCCTTCAGATCAGATCAGATCTACCAACAACCATGTAATATGAGGACCTTTCTACACCTTCCAATCACTATGTATTGTATCAGGGAGGTCACTATACTACATGGTTGTTGGTAGATCTGATCTGATCTGAAGGAAATCTGACAGAGAATCCTGCAGGTGTATGGCCAGCTTTAGGGGGGACATTGAGGAGGCTCATTTATTTCTTTTTCACATGTTCCACATTTTGTTTTCTCTTTTATTTCATGCAAAGATAAAAATAAAACAAAGTTTGCATCTTTTAAGGCATGCAATTCCCATTTTATTTTATATTATTGTGCTATATCTGCAGTTTTTCCTACAGTTACTAATTGATTTAATTATTTAGTATAGTTGCTTACACAGCAAGCAATTAAGTAAAAAGTGATTATATAAACTGACAGCTATATTTGCTGCAAAATGTAGCTAATGTGTAGACCAAGATGATATTTAGAGGAGAGAATTTCTAATTGGAGTTTTGTTTACCTTAATAAATGAATGTAACATAACACTTTTCTTATTGCATGACAAATGACCTCTTTTTATATTCTACTTAATTTTCTGTCTTTGTACGTTCTAATTTTCTGTCTTTGTACGTCTTGCGTGCAGTTTAGGGCACTTTACTTACTAATTACCAGGAGTGGCTTTTCTGCACCACCAGTGTCCCACCACAGTGCAACAATGACAAAGTGATTTCCTGTGTTAAAAAAAACAAAGGTGCTTTTACAATTTGTGTAATGCTAACAGTGTCCCCCCCACACCTTTCAGGATAGGCCCTGGATGATTGTAGAACAAGGTTTTCCATATGAACCAAATTAAATGCATTGACCAACCTGGTTGCCATATAACATTGGAGATAATGGTTGAATGAATGTACACCAGCTGACAAAGAAAATTTGATCTGTAGTTCCTGCACAACTCCAAAACCAAAATCTTATGATAAACTAATTGCTCCTGGTGGTTCTGGTACTGGAAAAATAAGAAAAAAGTTAGTATAGGAAGACAGAAAAGACTGAAATGAATATCATAATCTGTCTTATTATGTAGAATCAGCAGCTTCCTGAATTGTGCTGAATAAGCAAATAACCTATTGCACATTTCCAGAGAAAATACCTAATTTATGTTTTGAAATATTTTTAGTGGAAAGAAAGGAAATGGGTAGCACAAATTTAAAATAGATCTATGAGCAAAATAAATAACATATGAGACACAGTCTGTCTCCAACAGTAATACAGTAGTATTACTCGTTAATCATATCCAGTCCTTTCTTTAGCAATGTAAGTGAAAGTAACAGCACTAACAGGGGTGCTTAAAATGTTAAGACATAATAATTAAAACAGTCTTATTTGGCTTTGTAAGTCCCCTTTGTCCCCTCTGTCCCCCTTGTGGGCAGCACGGTGGCTCAAGTGGTTAGCACTATGACCATGCAGCACTTGAGTCTAGGTTCAAATCCCGGCCTGGGCACTATCTGTAAGGAGTTTGTATGTTCTTCCCATGTCTGTGTGGGTTTTCACCAGGTGCTCCACCTTCCTCCCACTCTCCAAAGACATGCAGTGGGTTAATTGGCTTCCCCAATTAAAGATTCTCCTATGTTAGTGACCTGTGACTGTGTTAGGGACATTAGATTGTGAGCTCCTCTGAGAGACAGCTAGTGACTATAGGACTATATATGCTCTGTGTAATATGTTGGCGCTATAAAAATACAAGATATTATTAATATATATAGACCCTCACACATGCAGTATGCAATGGAGAGGGTGCCTTGATTGCAAGTTGATATGTTTTGGGGATTACATACAGTTTTTGGAGTTACAGAACGTAGGAATATGGCAGCGGAAATGTGGACTTAAAATATGCATAAAAATTGGCATAGGTGATAGTTAATTAACAGATTTACTGGCAGCCTGGACTTTGATAGTAGTTTAGTAAGTATCCCCATGAGCAAACCAATAGGCCAAATATAGCTAGTAAAATATCTTTACAATAAAGTTGGGACTAAAATATATTGCCGCTGAAAATAACTCAAAATATAAGCGTAATGGAGGTTTAACATATGAGCTCCTTTTAAGATTGCAATCTCAATCACCAGCCAAGCACCACGTACATCAAAATTGAATCTGTCATCCGTCATTTCCTACCAGTTAACATCAGCTGTCATCCTATCTGTCATGTGTGTCATACAAGTGACATTGACTTCCCTTACTGTTGGCATATTTACTCACTGAGAAAGGATTAGTGGGAGTATGACACATGCTATCACCCTTAACCCCTAAATTTCACAAATAAAGTTTCTGTGTGATAATGTATTCAAAGAAGGTGCAAGCAGTAGATATGTGAAACACTTAATTTGTTTTAACCCTTTTCACGCACAACAGGCATTTCAACCTACTGCTGTGTAATACAGTTACACTGCTGCTGATAATTTTATTCAACAGTATTTTAATCTCTTGCCAGGTTGAACAGCATTTTAATTAGTCTTCTCGTGAACACCAGGTGCCTCACATTTAATGGTGGTTTATTAATATGCAGATTTACTTAAATTACTAAATTGGATAAAGTACAGTGTGCTACAAGGCTGCATTTAATCCACTTGGTTCATTAAGGAAATAACAGTAGATAATGAAAGACTGCTTATGCTGTTGAGTTAATGTTATTGACGTGTTATTGTATATTTCTATGCAGAAAGCTGGCTGACGGAGTTGGATTAGCCAGAAACAGAATGTATGCATTTGTGTATTATATTCACAACCACTAATATATTTACATGCTATGGCATTTGTTTTAGTGGTTAAAGTAAACTAAAGTAACAATGTTTCGTTTTTGAGGAAAGTGGACGAGTGTTAAAACCTTATACCTTAAGTTTTTATCAATGGTATCTTCAAAAAAATACAGTCCAATAGGTTCCACTTATTACAACTGTAAGTAGCTAGCTAGGATTATACCAGCATTTTTCAGTAATGTTGTTCTGCATCCTGTGTGCAGGCTTCCCTAATCTATTATGTTTATAGGGATGCATGAATTGAGGTACATTCACATGGGCATCTGGAAATGCTGCGTTTCCAGCTGCCTGGCATCTGAAAAGCGTTGCAGCCTGATGAATGTAACATGTCTGTCCACTTGCAATACCAAATCCTATGTAAGTATTTAAAAACACCAATGGTTAAAGCCTAGAAATAAAAAGTTACATATCTTCAAACTGCAAGTATTGAACTTAACAGCTTTGCTTTACATTTTAAGAACTGTGACAATATTTTTCTTAATTTTCAGGTAAAAATATTAAGAAAATAACTAAGGAAATACATTAAAACGATGCAGTGTTTGCAGAACCTGAATAATTAAAACAAAACAAATCCCTTGTTGACTCTTAAGTAAAATGGTGGCGTTTGGACTAAAGAATATTCACTCTCTGTCAGGTTATAGTTTTGCTGTCCTCTGTAACTGTTTCCTTTATTTTGTTCTGGTGTGCTCCCATGTTTGACATTTCAAGAATAGTAGCAACATAATACTCACTGTATGCTTGCTGTACAAGTATACCAGTAAAGCCAGGAATACACTTTTCTTTTCCTCAGTCTCAAACTTTTTTTCCGCTTGTTTTTAAATAGCAATTGTTATATTTAAATTACCTTTGAAAAGCTCTAGCAGTGTATCGGCATCTTACTGGGTGTATGTTCATTACAGCAGTGGCATGTTTAATACTTTTCCTCATTAAATATGACTTGATTATATGAGGTATGCTTGTGTAGAAATTTTTACCCTCTGGGCGTTTCAACCATAGTATGCATTTTTTAAAACCACCCTCCCTTCTCATTTATGATGCCAAGGATGTGATAAAGAAAACAAACATTGCCCACATAAAATGGAGGTCAATGAAGCCTGGGTGTAGATCTGGGTTAGTATTGTTAGTAAACAAACTCACCCCGAACTAACTTGGGATGACAGCCCATTAGGTTTATAGGCCTGGGCATGGACTTGTTGTCATACTGACTTAAAAAGCAAATGGCAACCGTCTTTTATATATATATATATATATATATATATATATATATATATATATATATATATATATAACAAATTGACTTTAAATCAAATTGCAAATGGACATTTCTGAGGGCCACTTATTAAACCATATGTAAACCAATAAGGTTATACTTTTAGAAAGCCATATGTGAACCAAGGACAAAAAATCTATTCAAAAAGTAAGATCATTGTTTGCTCAGCACACATGCTGCTGTGTTAGTTGACTTCAGCACAGTGATATGAACAGGCCATATTGACTTATATGATAATTCTATATTTGCTTAGGTTCCCCTGAGATAGATGAATGCATTTTACTGCTGAGATCCATTTGAATCAGATTACAGAATGCAGAACCTAGTTCACATTTTACTTTGGCAGCAACTGTTCATTACTAATGCTCCACCACCCCAACTATATTCCTCCCTATGAGTTAATGGCAACATTTCTTAATAATTTGTGTTTATAAGCTTTGTAGATAGATTTAACAGGAAATACTTAGCACAACTTGGCAACAGCACAGACAGCTTGAGTTTAGACATTTATCGCTTCACTTCATTTTTGACTACTCGTTTCAGGTCCATTTCCTCAGCAAAATACTGACTATATAATTAATGATTTCATGTGCAGCTATGTATAAACTGCAACAAGAAAGTTATTCACAAAAATATCTAAAGGAGTGTGTGAGTTTAGGTGAGTGTTAACTTTTTTTTTTTTTTTAAGTCTGAAATTTCAAATATGCTATTGAAACAAGATAATATAAAATACTATTCGTAGAACTTGTCCCCTATTAGGTCTGGGAACCTAAAACCTCTAAAGGCCCCCATACACTTTACACTCTTACCATACAAATTTTTGTTCTACCAAAACCATGTAATATGAGCACGGTTCTAAACCTTCCAATCCCTATATATTCTATGAGGGAGGACCCGGCACTACATAGTTGTTGGTAGACCTAATGGAAATTGTGTGGGGTGATCTTAAGGTGTATGGGGGGGCTTAAGTTTTTTTCACAATGGCTCTTACTAGACCAGTGGTTCCCAAACTGGGGGTGCGAAGGTATTTGAATAGGGATAATGTTCCTAAATAGAAAAGGGGGGCCCTGCAAGGAAAGTTTGGGAACCACTGTACTAGTCTATGCTGACCACCATCCACTAACATAAACACATAACAAAAATAAGGTCTGTAGATCTGAAATGGGAAGCTTTATTTTGATTATCATTTCAGTAAAAACTATGTTTTCTTAATTCCACTTGTATGCAACAGGATATTCAAACTGAACAAAAATTTACCTTATTTACAATGATTTACTTTGCAAAGTGAACATATATTCTTCAGAGTGAACATTTACTTTTCTATGTGCAAAACCTCTACTACTTGACCCCAGTACCTTTGTGTGCTTAATGGAAAAACCAACCTTGGCTATCCATTATTTAAAAACAGCGTATGATTATATTAAACAATAATACTATACCTACCTTTCTAAAGGTACCCATACACGTTGCGATTTTTCGTGCGATTTTAGCCCTTCCGACCGATCCGGTCGGTCGGGTAGGTCGATTGTTCGGGATTCGTAACATGCAAATGTAGTCCAAACCGATGCTGTTTTTAGAAAATCGTCCGAAAAGTCGGTCGGGTCCCGAATGATGATGCCCGTAATTTTCAGTCGGTCGGCCACATTTAAAAGAGACGTTTAAAAGATTCCTGATACAACTGGCCGATCGGTCGGTTGGCCTGTGACTAATCGGGTGAAAATTCGGGTGAAAAATCGTGCATCCGACCGACTTTTAAAAATAGCAGTAAAGCAAAAATCGGGAGTCGAAATCGAATATCGAATCGGTCCACGAAAAATCGCAACGTGTATGGGTACCTTTACCCAGATAGATAGATAGATACAGATAGATAAAAGCTACACTTTCTTTGCAATTTAACCTCCTCCAGTTTAAGGAAGAGTAATAATACAAATAATTGCCAGTACACCTGTATTACCCTTACTCCATTTTTTTAACCACATGATACACATTGTTTAGCTTTGATGTGGAACATTCTGGAGTCCAAACCAGTCATTTAATTGTCTGCAGCACAGCAAGCTGAACTGGTTGCTTTCCAATGCATTACATGAAAACAAAATACTCTATACCCTATCCCCAACTTTCTGTTTAATGCTTGTTAATGTTAACATTTGTCCAACAAGTTCACATTATATCAAAGTATATAAGTGCATGTAAAATAAATAGTTATGAATATCTTAATATTTAAAGTTAGCTACATCTAAACTCGCATATATATAAAGGTCCCAATACATGGGTCCGTTTCCCAACGGATACCGGGACGATCGATTCCGGGCGCGTGCACACCAATCGATCGTCCCAGAATCGCGTGAAGCCCACCTTGTCCATCCGATCACGTCCGATCGTTCGGGGGCCCAGAATCGGATCGGACAGAGAACCAACATGTTGATCTTTCTGATCCGATTCAGCACACATCAGGGGGAGTTGCCATTTGGGAAGTAAGCGATCGGACACGGTCACATAATGCATTGCTGTGCCTCTGTGACGTCACTATCACAGCGTGTGCTGTGGGCTGTGTGCTCCCTCCCTCCCCCTCCCCTCTCTCTCGGAGTTCATGGAAGTGTCATCTGTGAAGTGATTGTGGAGGACCTGTAGAGGAGACATTGCTGGGACTGGCAGAGGAGTAATAAGATATTTTATATTACGCCCAGTAACCTCTGTCATGTCTGTCCTCATCCTCCATATACCATGATCTGGATGAATGAG
>CM070033.1:48493426-48506390 GCA_036250615.1 Ptychadena robeensis | reverse complement strand
TAGTGTTCATGACGAGCCCATCTCGTCCAGAGTTTGTGTGCAGAACAAACTCTGGATGAGGTGGGCTCCCATGAAAGCCGCATATCCCCGGAAAGCTTACCATGTTAATGGAGGGGCCTCTGCTTTCCAGCCCTCCCAGCTTGTGTCATGAATGACACTGGCTGTGTGGAGAGGGGAGGGGGGAGAGAGGAAATGGCAGGCAGTGTACCTCGTACACTGCTGCCATTGCCTGTACCACACTGTTAAAAACGGTGCGGTACAGGCGGTGCGCTAGGGAGGTTAACCAATGTAAAAAGATAGGGGGCGGGTCGAACTCGCCATATGTTCGCGAAAATGCGCGAACGCGAACATGCAATGTTCGCCGCGGATAGTTCGCCGGCGAACAGTTCGGTCCATCACTAGTTGTTGGTAGATCTAAAAGGAAATTGTATGGAGTGATCTAAAGGTATTTAAAGTGTATAGGGGCTATAGCCATATCTAGTGATGGCCGAACATCGGCCAGGTCTGTCCGCGAACGGGCGGATCGGACTTTAAAAGAAGTCCGCCGTCTGCCTGTTTGCAGACAGATTCAAATTCCCCACCTTTAGGCGGGGAATATGAATCGGAAAAACCAGATGTGACGACAGTGACGTCACATCCGGTACCTGGATCGCATAGTTCCTGGTTAAGGGAGCCGGATGTGACGTCACTGACGTCACTTCCTGTTCTGAAGCCGGGTTTTCACTAGGAGACCGGCTTCATGCCCGGTCTTTTAGTGAAAAGATTCTTCCTCTGGCACGATCGCGCATGTACTTATCCTGCCGAAGCAAGAATAGAGATCTCCTTCTCGCCGGCGAATGGGGCAGGTCGAACACCCGTACTGCTCGCCGGCGAGAAGGAGGGCGAGCATCCATGTTTGTGGCCGAACTGTCTGCCCTGCGGGCAGTTTGACCATCACTAGCCATATCACTAACTGTTGCAACTTGAGCCAATGCTTAATTATTGTCATATATCAATAAACTAGACTAAGGAAAATTTGAGGTAAGCCAATTCACAAAAACACAGGGAAAATACATAAAGTACAGATTTGTTAAACATTTTCTTGCTTCTACTCTTCACAAGACAACATCCTAACAGAAAGTCAAGCTTGGGACCCTAGAATGAGGATAAGCTACTTGCCTATGTCACCATCCCCAATGCTGTTTTTTAAGACTCTACAGACATCTGGCAGCTAGCTGTATTTTAGAAATTCTCTAAATGTCCTTTACTTGAATCTCCTCTTTTTTTCAGAGTAATATCTCCTTAGGGCAACCCATGATAGTTGAATGCATGAGAATGAAGAAATGAGAAATAGTTGCTCTTATGAAATAATTTTCTTCTATATGTTTTCTAAATGTATTACCCTTTTAGAAATATTTCCTTGAGAAACACTGAGAGTTGTTTTAGGATTTTTATTCTGCAGGTGCTGGTTGGCTGCCTGTCATACAGATTTTTACTTCAAAAGACGAGTTACTAAACTAAATCAACTAAAACTTGTAATGGACCTTAAACCACAGGCTTTCCCCCTTCAAACAATGGGTAATCCACTGGCTGGGCAATATGGGGGCATTAAACTGACACCTCCATGCTGCCCTTTTGTAAAATAGCCTTAAAGTGGGCATGTATGGTTAAATTTTACAATATTCACATTTTAAAATCAATTGCTTTGTAGCTGAATCTATTGAACAAAAGTGATCCAAATCGAACAAAAATCGATCGAGCAGTGATCGGACGTGTTGGTAAATTTCAGTCGATCGTTCAAGTATCTGATGGGTTTTCTGGGTATTTTGATGGAGCATGTGCACAGACCTAAGGAAAGGAATCAATCAAACAGCCTACAGCAATTGAAAAAAGTACTATGAAACCAAAAAAAGGCAAATGAAAAAATTTCTTTTTTTTTACTGATAGATGTTAATCTGATAATAGCGATCGACAGTAAAACAAAGTATTTGGCATCACTGCTGAACTATGGCACATTTTCATTACTTGAAAATAATATGCTACCAATATCTATCTATTTGTATCTATTTAGCATACAAGAAGATGGGCAAGTGAGCCCAATAACAGTAAATATGAAGGATAATTTTCACACTGCTTGTCTTTGTGGACACTTGATCTGATCTGCTTGTCCTACAGCGGGGTCGTGCCTCTGTGAGATAACACCCTTGCACAGAAGTCTGGATCTCTCCAGGAACCCACAAACAAATTCAATAGCTTGCTAATAAATGGACGATTCTATGCTCTCATAGACTTTGGTCTATACACATCTCACATTAAGAAACTCAAACCTCACTTCTGCTCTATGTGCTCATCAATTCCAATGAAATGTGTCTTAGATTTTAAGGTGATTTTTTAAAAGAAACAGTGAAATCTGTTAAAAAGGCTACCTGTAAACTGAAGCCGTATTCCTTCTGAGTGCCTCCCTGATTTAGTCACCTTTCAGCCCTCTGCAGCTTTGTACATTATCTTGTCACTGGCAGAAAATGGGATTTTTCACCTACAGATGGTCAATTGCCAGACAGATAGCTGTGAACATTAGGTTGAAATTGCTTGTCAAGTTTGATCATTTCAAACACAAACAAAGTCTGTTTAGCAGAAAAAGCCAGATTAGTGGCCACAAATGTATAAGAACATCCTTAAAGGATCCATTATGTTACCATTTTAGTGTGATACATGTGTAGACAAGTAGCTCTGCTGCAACTCATAACAAAACTGTTTGTTTTCGTAAACCGAAGCTCTTATGGGTCTTTATGATCCACTATTAATGGTTTATGGTGTTTATAATAGGTTGCAAAATGGTTTCCATTTCATTCTAACTGCTGTCTAGATAAACATTCTTTTTAACAGCTATATGCAGATTTGTTTTCCAGGGGGCTCCTCAATTAACCTTACCTGGCCAAGCTCTAGAGCAGAACAAAAGCTTTTCCTTAATTTGGAAAGTTTTCATGGCTTATGCAAAAACGATATTACATTCTAATACAAGAAACTCAAATATAATAACTTGGAAGGCCATGATGGGGGTCACATAAACATCTTTTTCATATAATTTGATGACAGCTTGATATCAGTTCAGCCTAGACTTTATGTTAAATGCCTTCCCAATAACACAGACATACAACAGAGCAATTTTCATTTAGTTGCTAAGGAGTAATTGGATCTCCAACATTATATTTGGCAGCTGTAAAGCTTTTAATAATGAATAAAAAACCAAAAGCCTAAATGTATGGGATAAAAGGTAGTTACAATATTAAACCGTACTGCCAAAGTTAACACAACAGCAGCAAATGCAAGTGAATTTAAGCCGAGGATGGAGATGGGTAGTGGGGTCTCAGAGACAAAGCTAGACTGAACCATTAGATCTGCAGATACATTGAGTGGGTGTTGAGCTTGAATATTCGAATTGTGAATATATTCGACAAATATCTGCAATTCAAGTGTATTGCCATGCTTTGCGAATTTATATTCGCAATGCGAAAATAAATACCACATTCATGTGACTATTTATTTTGAAGGGAATTGCAATTATAATTGTGAATATATTTTCACAATGCATGGCCATACACCCAAATTGCAAATATTT
The DNA here is from genome assembly GCA_036250615.1 of Ptychadena robeensis. Classification (NCBI taxonomy): domain Eukaryota; kingdom Metazoa; phylum Chordata; class Amphibia; order Anura; family Ptychadenidae; genus Ptychadena; species Ptychadena robeensis. Next base: position 48,502,792 of record CM070033.1, on the reverse strand, counting down.
GTGAACATCGAATCGAATATTAGTAGAATTATTAGAGAAATATCGCAAATTTGAATATTGCCTATGCCGCTCATCACTTTATTTAAAGCTAAGCTTTGCAGGAGTCCAGATATTTATAGAAAGAGGTGGTACGATCTACTAAAAGTGATTGATATCCAACAGAAAATCGAAGTGATTGGATATGTTGGTTAATTTCAGTTGATCATTCATGTACAGAAGAAATCGATTACTGTGAAAGAATCGATCACACTGTGTGGTGGTACAATCGATCAATGTTCGACTGAAAATTTAAAATCTTGCAAAACAATTGAATCAACGATTACATTTACAATCAAAGCACAAAAGAATTCACCTATATATGGCTACCTCAACAAAGAATCTCTGGAAGCAGTATTTGTAATGTTCATTTATATGTATTGCTTTTAAAACCATTCCAATGTAGTCACAATAATATTGTTTTCATACAGGTTCACTTCTGTTTTATTTATAATCAGGGGTGCACATACATTTTTTTGTGAGATCCTCAGATGAATACCAGGAGATGGTGTTGGTACTCACCCCATATGTAGGATGCCATCTTCCTCACTGACCTCTGAATCTCCTGCAAGGTAGATTCTGCTGCAGATGGACCTCTCTGTTCCTGAGCCTCTGATAGCTAAATCTGTAGTGTTTAATTCAAATCAACTGGACTTGCTGTGTTTGTTTCTTGAAGACGTTTTGCTAGTCAGCCGACTGGCTTTCTCAATTCAGAGTGACTGTACACGATCTTACTGGAAATATATACTCTCTGGTAAAGCTCCAATCCACATAATGTGTTAACCAGCATGGGGTCTGAGCCTCATCGAGGTAAGGTGATACTACATTAGCATACGCATAGCTAGTTTTTATTCCACATGTGTAGCTGCGTACCACTTATGTGCATCCCTGTCTATAAGGATTACCTGACCAGGATCTCTAGACACCAGCAGGTCCCTGATGTCTTTTTAATCCATTTGTCAGGAAGACAACCTTAGGTTACTATAGGAAAATTGTCCCTCACTATACTATAGGAAATTTGTGAACTAAGTATGAATGGGATCTCCAAACTCATTTTACAGATTACAGAAATCAAAACTGCTGTGTGTATATACTGAACTGTTTGTATGTATGTGTACTGACATATACAGGTACCTGTGCATGGGTGCAAAATCCCCTAAAACCCTTTGTTTCCTGTTGAATTAGATTTTCTTTGAGAGACTGCTAAAAGTGATTCTATACAGAATGTGTCTTTTCTTTTGCTTTTCTATTCCTATTCTCCTGTAAAATTGCTCCTAATATTTGGTCTAGGAAGAAGATCATACTTTTGGGGAAATAATCTTCATTCTTATCTTACAATATATAGAAACTTTATTAATACTTACATCTTGATGGTTTAATATTATTTTGGTGCTAAAACACTTCTGCTATATATGTACTGTCTCCCTGGAATCTTTAGTATTTGTTTTTTGTTGTTATAAATGAGAAAATTTCTTGAAAAATAGATTTTTTTTTCAATTCTGTATAGGAAATCAACTCTGCAATTTTTAGCAAAATGCTCTTCTCTAAAGCCCAATACTTTGTTGTCTACTCACATGCAAGACAAAAAGGCTTCTCTGATAAAACATGACAGTGTTGCACATGACAATCAACTGGCTTCCAGCTGTTAGAAGAAAATGAAAGTTACCCGTTGACTTGCTATGTGAAACAGTTCTATAATCTTCAGTTATTTTTAAGGCTAGCCATACACGGATCAATTATTTTGTGATTGCATTTTTTTTGATCATAGATTTGATTTTCTTTCGATGGTCAATTCGATTTAAAATCGATTGATTCAGTTAAAGGAATTGATTGCTTCTTAGGAATCAATTCCACTTATACGATCGACCAAAATTTACCAACATATCTGTTCACTTTTCAATAGATTTTAAGTTCGATTTAGATCACTTTTGGTCGATATCACCAGGTGGGGAGGAACCGATTTACATTCTATCGACTTAAACATCGATCAAACGCAAAAATTGAACCACAATCTTACCATACAATTTCTGTACAACCAACTTTTTTTCTACCAAACCCATGTAATATGAGGACCTTTCTAAACCTTCCAATCACTATGCATTCTATCAGGGAGGCCACTATACTACACAGTTGTTGGTAGATATAATGTAAATTGTATAGAGTGATCTAGAGGTGTATGGGGTTTACTGGGCTTTACTGAGAAGGAGCTGTAAAGTATGTGAAGGATGACAAGCTAAAACGTATTTGATCATGTGGTAGTTTGACTGCCTTGTTTAGACCCCAAACCCTACCCCCACCCTCCCACTGGTAGCGCTGGAACTTCACCTCTTTTTAAGGTTGGGGTCTCTTTCCTACAACATAGCCAGTATTGGGGGATCATTGAGGATACCTGCTTCCCCACCCTACAGAATGAATATAGTACAGAGGTCCCCAGGACCCCTTACCTATTCCTAAGGTGTGGAATAAAAGTTCCTAGAAAAAAACAACACTATACCATGATTCCATTATTTTTATTTTTTTACTTATTCTATGATATGAATCTGTACAGTTGATATGTCTGCCATCTTAATCAATCCTCAACTGACAATGATTTTGACAAAGATATAGGGCTGCACAAGTTCAAAGGTTATCTGAAGTAATGTTTACACACTGTTTAGCGATACAACTGACATGCACTTTGTAGTTCCCAGTTAGATTGTTTTAAAACTGGATTTCACAAGTTGTGCTGTTTAGTCCTTGTCCTTTATGTATCTCCTTCCAACCTAAGGTCACTAATTTTAGTGATCTTCCCACGTCCTAAGCTTTGTGGGGGACTGGTTTGGCCTGAAAGGTGGATGTAATCTCATCCCTTGGCCCCCCTTATCAGACCTCCCAGTCCCTGTCCCTAGGGATGCCACTGTATTCCACTATAATTTTTTTTTGAAGACTGTGGGCAACCAACCGCACACAACCCCAAAAACACACTCGGACCTCTATGGCGCGGGGGCGGCCGCCCAGGCGATGGGGGGCGGGCCGGCGCCCCCGCGCCGCGCCCCTCGTTCTGGCCACAGCAAGGCTGAGGCTATCGTGTGGACGTGTTAGCGTGATGCAGTGTTAAGGGTGGGAGACCATTTATAAGGCACCTCACGGCAAGGGCAGATCACCCATACGAACGTCCCTGGGATTTTGGAGCAGAGACCACATATAGTGAAAAGTTATACAAAATGGGAGTGAATTAGTGAATATAAATGGTTTTTAAACCCTACAGATAGGAAGGACAGGTTTTGAAGCCCCAATGGAGAGTGGGAGGAACGGCTCCACAGTCCCCTCTTACAGCACTGTACCCTGGCCCCCTTCCTCGGAATTGTGGCCCCTCCTTCCCCCCCCCCTCCAATTCCTCGTCCTCTTTTGTGAGCTTGTACCAATCAATCAATCTGAGTGGTTACTATTGATTTAGCATTTCTATCCATACTAACTTACCCAGAAGAATGGGGTTACCTCCTTCGCGGGAGTCAAGGATTTATGCACCCCACCCATCCCCCAATTGGATGCTGGTTTGGGGCGTGTGTTTGGGAGGGGTGTGTTTGTTCTATTTACCTTGTCTTTTTTCATTTTCTTCTCTCCTCATTTTGTGTGGTTTTCGGTGTATGTGCTTTGCTCCACCTCCCCCCCCTTGGGTTTTTCCCCCCTCCCCTCAGGTTTCTTTTTACCCCCTTTTTTTCCCCCTCTTTGCCTATCTTTTTCCCGCTGCTTTCTTTTTTGGCGTGTCCTTTATCCTTTTTGTTTCCCTTCTTTCAGTGTTCCAGGTGCAACTGGGGATACCATGGGCTAATATGATATCCCGTTATACAAGATGATAAGGGTAGTTTGGACTTGGGTGGCAACACACCTCTTTTCTCAGGGGACTTAAGGGTTATGTGTGTTATTTCAGGTTTCTACTTGTTTATGGGGGATTGGGTGTCTTGTACTAATATGTTGGTGTCGTGATTTATTTGTTTTTTTTTAATGTGTGTTGGGAAGGTTGTCCATTCTGCTCAAGATAAAGGATTAATCAACCATCGTATGAAAAATGTTAAAAGCAAGAAAAAAGTCACTCTAGAAGTTAGGTACCAGGTACCATTTTTTGGTCGTACCAGTTTAATGGTTGAGTATATATGCTTCTTCTCTTGATTGAATAAGAGGGCTCCCGGTGGGTTTTTTGTCTGAGAGGTGTCTTGTTTAAAGTCGGAATACTATGTAACTGTATGCATGTTTGATTTTGTGTTGTGTTTTTGTTCTTTAACTCTATGTCCCATATGAATTTGAGGATATAGACTACTAAAATGGCTGTGATTGTTTCTAGAATTAAGTCCTGATATAGTGTGATCTCCTGAGGAAGCCCCAGATAGGGGAGAAACGCGTCGAGATTTACAGGACCTGTGTAGGAGTAGGAACCGCACTTCCCCACCAAGGTGGTGTAATGGTGGTGAAGCGGCGAATCTGGCCTCTAGAATCAGGGGGATACAAATGATTTCTGTTAATAGTGTGATTATCAGTTCTATACCCCAAAGCTAGCCATACACTGCACGGATTCCCTGGCTGATCGATTCAGCACCGATGGATTCCGGCGATTCCGCCGGCATCCACAGGTGAGAACGATAAGCCAATTAGGGAATCCGATCGTGGCAGCCCACCTTGCAGGATCGCCTCCCTGACCGCAACGCCCCCTGATCAGAGCAGAATCGGACCCGAAAAGACCAACAGGTTGGTTCTTCCTCGGATCCGATTCTGTGCCCCCGATCCATCGGATGCGGTCGGACGGGCAAGGTGGGCTGCAGGGGATTCCGGCACGATGGATCCGCGTGCACGCGCCCGGAATCCATCGCGCCGGAATCCGGTACGAATCCGTGCCGTGTATGGCAGCCTCAACACTGTATGATGCTGCTTATGTGTTTTTAAACGTATTTAATGTATTTATCTAATGTTAATAATAAACAATGTTTATAAAGATTATAATTTTTAAATATCTAGTAAATCCTTGAAGACATTAATATGCCTAAAAAGCCCCATGCTTCTGCCTCCACATATGTCCGAGTTTGTTTTGGTTTTCTGTATACGATAGGGGTGTTGGCACACTAAAAAAGATCCTCTAGAATATGTTCATAGGGAGTGAGCCTGTCCGGTGCTGGTAGATGGTTCAACCACCTCACAAAAGCAGCACATCACACTGACATGCAAATGGAAATGACCATGAGAATTAAGTCTTAATTTCTTTCTTGTATGCAGATCCCTCCTGCATCTTTGTGTTCAATATAGTATATAGAGTTTCAAGAAAGGCAGTTTAAAAAGTTTGGTTCTATGTTTGTATAAAATATACTATATTTTATTCACTGACATTTTATTCACTGACTGAGACAGGGCATACTATATTAGACTTTACGGGTTCAGTCAATTAATAATACCGAGAACTGTACAGGGATAAGCCTGTCACTATTTTATTGCTGTGTGCAGCAGTTTTAATGGGATCCTACATGGCCTGAAATGTCTTTCTTTTTTCACATTTTCTTTCAGCTGTGGTAACAACTAGAAGACAAACGTCAAGCTTTAGTGTGATACAACCTACTATATTCTGCTTAATCTTTGCCTTGCACACATAAACCCTTCAACATGAGTGTAAAGCCAGGGTCACAGAGTTCTCCTGCAGGGTGTCTTGTTGCTGACAAGAAAAGCCTTTGCTGAGGTGGGGAAACTTGGGAACACCACTCTAAATGCTATAGACTATATAATGCTCTATAAGAAAAAAGCCATATAAACCTCAACATTGAAATTCAAATGTACCTGTGTATTTAATGTAAATGCTCTTTTGGGTATACCAATTATAGTCAATATCCAATTAATGTGTATGCAATCAGAGAAGTCATTGTACTATAAACGTATTGGTAGATCTAAAGGAGTTTGAAATAGGTATATTGAATTTAAGACGAAGACAAATATTTTTTGTAATATTTTAATAATAATAACACTATGTAACATTATTTTTTTATTTTGTTCCTGGATACAAAGTGTGTTTTCCTAACCTGTTATGCCTAAAAAAAAATTAGTACATTGAAATTGAAATTTAACTTTTGGAAGCCAGGAACTAAAATTGTGTTACATAGTGTAATAATATATAATTTATACTATTATTAATTAAATATATAACTTAGGTAAGAGTTATGTATAGTTAAGGGCCCTACTAAAAGTGCCTTGTTGCCATTACAGCAACGCAGTGTGTCATGGGCTATACATAGTACACAGGTTTCCATAGAAAACGTGTTACCAGTTTGTGTGCGTTGCGTTGTAAAGTGCGATGCGTTGTTACATAGGGCCCTGTTATACACATTTTGAAAATGCTAGCATCTCTAATACACTTGTATTAAAATGTCAAAACAGCATGTGGGATAATGCTGCCAATATTTTCTTTGACAACTGGCTTAAGGTGGGCATACACGGTTTGATTTTATGTTTAATCGACTTTAAGGAGGGCTGCCGATAATTGGAGAGTAGTGATGGTCGAACTTCTCTACCCGGTCTTCAGTGAAATATTCTTCCTGCGGCGGGATCTCGCTGCTTATGATCCCACTAGAGGAAGAATAGAGGGCTCCTTCTCGCCGGCGAACAGGGCAGGCCGAACACCCGTACTGTCCACTGGCGAGAAGGAGGGCGAACATGCTTGTGCCTTGCGGGCAGTTCGGCCATCACTATTGGAGAGATTGCTGACAGCAGAAGGAGCGATTTTTTGGAGATCTCCTCTCCCACTGTGTGACATTGCCCCGCTAGGGCACTTAGGACAGATGTGTCACAATGCCCAGTCCCGTGGGATTGTGAAAGAAGAAACCCTGAGGCTGCTTGTCCAGAGACAAGAAATTTACCAACATATCCTAACACTGCTCTATTTATTTTATGTTTCATTTCACTCAAATGTTTTTAAACTCTAAATGATTGTTTTTAGAATATAAAAATATGAACCCTATACCCTTTACAGTGCCAATATTTACTTTCGTTAAAGGTTGTTCCAAGTGTAAATATTGGTTACTCTATCAGGTTAAGTTGGGTTAATATCTACATAAATAATAACTAGTGTATAGTGGTATTCCTGAGCTAAGGCAGGTCATTCTGTTTCCTATGCCAGAGTAATTCCTATTATCTATGCTTTTCTGTGTAAAGCCATAAAATACTACATTAACTCAGTCCTCATTGAGGTGCAACACTGCTTCTATGATACAATGTCTTTAAACAGCAGGTTGGCTGCACAGGCTGATGGAAATCCTGCTTTTATAGAGCAGGTGGCTTTGTAATTGATAGAAATGCTTGCCATTATCGTGTTAAGTTAGGAAAAAAACCGTTTTACAAAAAAAAAAATTTTGCTTTGGGCTTTAGATTAAACTAAAGTTATTTGATTAAATCAATTTTTATGATTATATAAAAATATATTATCAATACAAACCATTAAACAAGTGTTAGAACTATGTGAATGGTATTACTTGCTATATGGGACGTATTTCTGTTTTGTACTCTTGCCACATACTAAGTTTCCGATATCTCTATCTATTTCTATTGCAGTAAAAGAACATTGCCAGTCATAAAACCATCACTGGACTATTAATACATGTTAGAATAATACAGATGCAATGAAATGAGAAAATGACTTAATCCGTCAAGTGCATATGTCCTGGAAAAAAAATGTATCCAAATAAATTTTTACTGACCTCTGACCTGGCACAATGGTCGTTTTACCCTCTACAATCCTAAAAAACTATACTTACCATTGTAGAGGAGTAGTGAAGGGGCTGACTGCTTGGCACCTGGCGGGGATCCAAGGGAATACGTGACCTAGGTCACCAGGTGCTGCGAAGTCTCTTACCCATTGGCGCGCATTTCTCCTCGTCTTCTTCAATGGGCAGCCATCTTAAGCTTACATTGGGATAGGACACTGGTGCGGCTTACTGTGGGGAGACAGGCACCCTGGTCCAGACAGGAAGTGCAGCTCAAACGCCCCTTTATCATGTATAAAAAGTTGCATTTTTAGATTGCCAAGATTCTTTCAGTTTTCATTGTTAAATGTACACAATTTATGTCACTTGGATAATTGCAGGGAAACATTAATACCAAAGAAATATTGCAGTTAGGGGTGTGAAATTGGGAATGTAAATAACTAAAATAAATTGGACTTTTAAGGTTGTTGGAGATCTGGGGGTTCAAAGTAAGAGTAGGCATATGTAAGGCCATGTGTCCACTGCTGTTTCCCTGAGCTGGGCGGAAAAAGGAAGCATCCTGGCACATTTGCTGGTGGATTTCCCATGATTTGCAGACAGTTTGCCCATCTCATAAACATTTGAATCAAAATTAGAATATTAAAATATGTTTTTTTAATTTTAATTTTGTGTGTGTTGGAAGAAGGGTAGTCTTATACGGCGAGTATATCCCAAACTTCAGTGGCCACTAGATCGTGATAGAAAACTTATCTCTGTAGTTTTATAACACAAACATGATTATGTGTTTACCCAAATGTTACTGGGCTTTTATCTATTCAGGATATTATCAGGGACAAGCAGAATTGACAAATTCCAGGTAAGGTTTTTTCTTATTTTTTCCCCAGATCATCCCTATAATGAGGAGTTGAACTGCAAGGAACATGAAGTACACAAGTTATGTCTAATGAACAGCCTTCCCAGCACACCTTACAGTGTACTTTATAAAGGTACACTGGTTCATATTGCACTGGTAAATTGTAGTGATGAGCAGCATAGGCAATATTCGTATTCACAAAATATTGCAAATTGTTTGCCTAATATTGGCAACAAATAAATTCGAGAATTTGTGATCTCCAGTCATTATTACCTTCATTGTGAAAAACATTTTTGAAATATTTTCGTGATCAACACTGATATGTTCTTATATATCTTGAATATTCGTGATTACAAAGATTTAGCACTATATTCGAGATTTTTGCGAATTCTCGAAGTGCCAATATCCACAATAAAAATTTGTGATCAACACTAGGGTTTAAAGAAGTCAGCTTATCCTAGCCCACCATGTCTTTTGACCCCGGAAAGTAGAGACTCTATAGACTATATACACAGGGAAGATTGCCCAAGCAAATCATTAGAGTTAGATCAAATATTGTACTAATGGAAGAGTAGCAAGGCCCAGCCAAAAGTGGCCCTGCCTTGAAACTAAATCAAACAACTCTGGAGAGACCTGAAAACTGATGCCCCAATAGAATGGACATGGAAAAAAATCCTCCAATTCAAATGTGCAAAACCTGTTGCATCATATCCAAAAAAGCTTAAAGCTGGGCATACACGTCCCGATTTTTAGTTACATTTTTGT
>CM070033.1:48481555-48493401 GCA_036250615.1 Ptychadena robeensis | reverse complement strand
TGCGCCGGCAGGACAGGCGATTCACAGATGTGTGTTTATGGAGGAGCAGAGCTTTTTTTTTGACCTGGGCAGAGCTCCCAGTTTGGCTCTGAACTTGGCCTGTCCTGCTTCTAGTGTCCTGTTAGAAAGGACCTTCAGTGCTGCAGGCGGCATAGTGACCGAGAGAGAAGTCGTCTATGTCAAAAAAGTGTGGATTACCTCACCTTCCTGAAATGAACGAGGCATGGATTCCGAAGGGACTGACAGTGGGAGGATAACGTTTGCGCTAGCAAAAGGCCTGATTACATGCCTTGGCCTAAAATGGTCCCCACCTGACGCTACCGGATGACTTGAATGAATCCTCCGCCACCAACTACGGGTTCAAAGCCGCAATGTTTTCTTTTGCCATTCTGGCCTGGAAACACAATTTTTCTGGCCGCTGTACAACAGCGGCTGCTACCATACCTAATTTTTCTGTCAAATTGTACATGACAAATTTTTATGGGCAAGTGTACTTGCCTAATTTTCTGGCCTTGGCTGTGTTGGCTGCATAAATGCACATACATTAAAAAAGGCACGTACATCCCCTTCGTGATCGCTACTTGTCGTGTGTGAAGGGCTTGGTATGAAATGAAGCAAGCAACAATGAAGTGTGTTGGCCATGGTTGGCACACACCCCAGATGAGAAGGCGATTGCTTCATAGTGAATCAGACCATAAGCGATCGGTTTTTGAATAATTTGTGTATGAAAAACGTTATTTTTTTGATCATATAAGTTGATCTTTAAAGTCTAGTAGGTCAAAAATGTGACAACACTGCAGAATTATGTTAATGGGTCACTCAACCGTTTCAATGTTTGCGGTGCATTAAACGGGGAGTTGGGTTGTGGTATCGAGTTGTTGTGTGTGAACTGTGAAGCCAGAGTACCTTTAACTAGATGATCGATACGACTGTGAGGTATCCGAGGGATCACCGATCCACAGGTCAGGTTGGATACCCCAATCTCCGCTGCGGTTTACTATAGCAAGCCCCCGCCTGAAGGGAGACACGATATGCTACCCGACTTGTTGCCCCCAGGACTTAAGCACAAGGTACCTCACTGAGACTGAGGACCGTGTGAAATCCCTCCAAGACCCCACTCTAGGGAGGGAGATTCAGAAACAGTGACCGATGCAAAGTCCAGGTTTGTGGCATGGGTCATACAAAGGAGACAGTCCAATCAAACACGTCTAAGGGTAATCACTCATTGCACTTTATTTTCCCATTGACTATCATGGTTGTAGGAAATCCTGTGTGTGGATTTATTGCGTTGAAAAAAAATTTTCTTGGGAATTTTGCCAGGGATTCCCCTCTGTCATGTCATTGTCCAGGTGTTAGTCCCCTTAAAAAACTTTCCCAACAATATTGTGGCAGAAAGGGTACCTCTGTTTTTTTTGTTCGTCTGCCCATTGAAGTCTTATGGCGGTTCGTCGGTCGCGGAACTTGTGGAAATATTTCAAGCCGCCGTTCGCGAACATCGAATTCCGGATTCGCGAATTACTACTTAGCCTTTACAGGAGTAAGATATTTTCTAAATGCCAGCGCAAATCTTTTCTGTTTGTATGTTTGATAATCCTGACATTTTTTTTTCGTCTTAATCAAGCTACTACATTTTTAAATTGAGGGTTAGATTCCTTTATGCATATTTATATCTGAAAAGCCATAGAACTCTGTCTGGAAATTTAGTATGAAGTACTCCCCACAGCATCACATTGCTTTGATTGGGTGATGAGCCTGTTGCATTTTATAGCAGCTCACACACATAATGGGGCTGATTTGTTAAAACTATGTTGAATGAATTGGAGTAAATGATGAGCTCTTTCTATAGACATGTATGCTTATGTCTGCCAATGTAAATAAAGAAATTCAAACAATGGCTAACAAACGTATCCACTTGTCATCCAAATTGGTCTTTGCCTATCATTATCAGCATGTGATATAAAAGTGGGGACCGAAAATAGCACTTTCAAAGCGAGAGAGAAAATAAGAATAATTGACAACCTATGGGATTAAAGCTTCAACTCAATTCTTATTTCACAAATAACAGTCCTAAAATTAAAGGATTTCAGCCTGATGGTATTTTTGACAAGTGATCTGATATAGCTTCAGAAGTATATTCCGACTCTATTAAACTGCCAATCAGGAAGTAACAATGAAATAACAGCTTCAAAGCAGCAATAGGCAGATGCCCTTCTCCCATTCTCATCCCAGTAACCAGAGAAAAAGGCCACTTTTCCCACATAGTCACCTTTCTTTTAAGAAGCAGATTTAAATGACATTGTTTACTTGAAAGAAATATTTCAATCCATGCTCTTCTGAGCGTTTTCTAGGCATGCACAACATTTTCTGCACTATACCTATGTAACCTACCAAGTAATCCTTACAAAACAATAACCCTTTAAAATACGTTTGATGATAAAATTCTCAGCCTGAGTGGCTGCTGTGACATTTATTGAGCAGACCCCGACACTTCAGAAACAAAGCAGCTTATTAAGATTAAAATTAAATACTCTGTGCTTGGCCAGATTCTCAGAATTTTGTAGAAGCAAACTAAGCTCAAGGAAAATGGACAAAAAGAACAAGATAAAAATGAATTGGGTGTTAAAAAAAGTGGCATTTTCTACTTACTATAAAACAAGTTAAAATTCACCAAATAGAAAAGTACATATAAACTGTAGATCTGTCTGGAAAACAGACCTATGACCTACCTACAAATGTATTGGACACATAGGTATATGGCCCTCTGGGTATCCCCAGATGCTATTCAGGTACCCATCCTATACAGGGGTGCCCCATTGGGGCAGACCAGATGGGACACATGTCTTCGCTAATGGGGACTATTGAAGGGTCAAGGAAGGGTGGGAATAGGATAAAGTGGGAGTTTGGAGGATATCCAGGCCCTGGTAAATGTGGTGCTTTTTAAGAATCTACCAACTTGCATGGTTCATTGCAAGGTAATGTGTATTGACGCATTTTGGTGAGCACTTATTCAGGAAATGAGCTGGCTACCCTTTTTGTTTATAAGAGTATGGATAAGAGAATCTAAAAACTACTGTACACCCTATGCTGTGTATATGGGGGCTATCCCCCTGATCTTACATAGAGGAGTTTTCTACCATGTGTAGAACCATCACTGGCAGAGATTGAAAGTTGTTTGCCATAAATGATGGTTCTTTTTTATGCAGATTCACTGCAAAATATATACTATAACTACTGTATTTTCCGGCGTATAAGACGATTTTTGAACACAGGAAAATGTGTGCAAAAGTCGGGGGTCATCTTATACGCTGGGTGCCGCTGTAATGGGGGAGCAGGGAGCACTCCCGTCCCTGGCCGACCATCTAGGGGAGCCTGTAGGTTTGCTCCCTGGATTCGTGCTCTCTGGACGACTGGTCTAAAACCTAGCTCTGCGTACCTTTATTTTGCTTCCTAAGCGCATCTGTGGACTACAGGATGAGAGTTGTACGGAGCTTTTCCCCTCCACTCTGATGAGAAAGAGCGTGCTTGTGTTGTGCTCTGACGGCAAGTGCTCTCTAGTGACATCTGGTGGCTGAAGCTGATATTGCAGATACAATTTATATCACTTGGATAACCGCAGGGAAACGTTAATAACTATAAAATGTTGCAGTTAGGAGTGTCAAATTGGGCATGTAAATTACTAAGTAAAAAAAAAGATTGGAGTTATAAGGTTGTTGGAGGGATTGCGATGAAATCAGAGTAGGCACATGTAGGATAAAATCTGACAAAAGAAAAGTTGCACTACTGAGATATGATACTGAGATGTATACTGAGATATATACTGAGATCTGGGGGTTCAAATGGTGTTGAACTGTGCGAGTTTCATTTGACCAAAAGCCAGCTGGTGACCTGTGGATGGAGACAGCTAATCGGACGATCAATCAGGAACAGGGAGGTCCATCAGCAGCAGAATCTACCATGCACGAAGCTGATGCAGATGACAGTGAGGGAGGCATTGAAGTAGACCACATACATATGGGGTGAGTACCAAACACCAACTCCTGGTACTCACCCCTTTTTTAGTAGCATACTAAAAAAGTTATGTGCACCCCTGGTTATAAACAAGGGGCTACATGTGGTTATATTATTTTTTTCATATTACTGGTTGGTTACAATAGCTGTCTTTTTTAAATACAATTATGCATTAAGGAGTAGGTATTTGGTTTTAACTTAAACTTGCAGTACATTTCCAGAAATCTAGTAAAGGTAAGCATTTTTGTTTGCACTGAAGCCATGATGCACAACCTTTAAACCTGGATAAATCTAATGAGCTGTGGCCAAATTACTTAAACACTCATCCTGGGCGCCAAAAGGGGGAGGGGCAAAATATAATAAAATGATGCTTGTTATTGTCATTCTTTTTCACATGAAATTAAGCTGCAGCAATGGAAAATTGTGCTTTGTGCTTCCTGGAGCAGAAATGTATCAGAAACTTTTAAGCCTGCCATACATACACCGATCAATGGACGATTTTGCCGCTGACTGACGGGCGTGTGCTCTCGCGGCCGTCGGCCGGCGGCAAAATTGGCCGCCGATCGAGGATGCCCACATGGGGCAACAGATCCCTGTCGCTCCACAGCTCGGCGGGCCAGAGAACGGACATGTCCGATATTCTCTGGCCGATGCCGGCCCATGCCGTTAACTTCAATGAAGGCCGCCATCACAAAGACGTCATCACGCTGCTTTCCAGAGCTTATCGGACCTGCTCTGTCAGCCCCCACTCGGTGCGTGTGTGGGGGCCTTTAGACTGATAATGATTTATACATTTGTTAGTATTCAATCTATATTGTCTCCACCTGTGGGTGCATTTGTGCCTTTCTGCTGACTGGGGCAGGAATAAATAAATTGATAAGATAAGAGGTTGATTTTATTTACACATTTGTGTAAAAATACTGCACACATTAATTCATTTTAATAATTAATTAAATGAAACTGCATGTAGAGAAAATTCCAGCATAGATACTATTATTTTATGTTGACCTCAATGTCAACAGCAAATGTACAACATGCCAGCATTTTGTTTTTGTGCACCTTTGAGAAATCAAACTGATCCCTTAACACCAACACAATATTTCAAATGACTTTTATTGATTGATGCATTTTCTGCCATACATTGTATTTATAGAGAAAGGAGAAATGCACACATGAGTACTTTGTGATGGAGTCTTTCTTTTCTTAGTCCAGTGCTGGGACCAAAACTGTGAGCTGTCAGGATAGGGATTGGTATTATCAGTCTGCAGAATAAACAAATGAGATCAGATAATGAACCCTTAAGCTGGCCATGCGTTTTAAGCAGGGCACAGACGTTGAGATATGGGTCAAATCGATGGCCGTTTCGAGCTCCGTGCGCACTCACGGCCATCTATCTGACCCATATAATCTGCCCCTATAGCTCGAAAACAGCCTTATCGGACATGACCGTTAATACAGCGATGTCCGATGCTTTGCCTGGGTCTCCAGGCAAAGCTCGGCTGAGGAGGAGGAGCCGGGGAGGCAGTTCTGCTCTTCGATATCTGACAGCAGCAAGATGACGCCATTATGCTGCTAGAGGGTACATCGGACGGCTCGAACATCGAGCCATCTGTACCCTGCTTAAGCATTTGATTCCTGAATACCGTGCATGATGACAGTTTCGGAATCGAACACTGTCAATCAGGAGCGATTCATCCCGCTCCAAGAAAATTACAGGGATTACAGGGATCCAACATGTTGGTAAATCCTAATTCGATCACCATAACCGGTCAGGGAACGATTGCCAAAGGTGGCGCACATCTATTTGACGAATGATCTGTTCACTGTTAGGCTAAATTTTCCAGGCTGCTGACAGAAAATGACAGTCCTTGTATGTACCCCTTGTACAGGTGTACGTCTATTCTGCTCAGACTACCCCCCCCCCCAAAATATCTCAAGTCTTTTGGGTAAAAGCCCACCGAAAAAACACCCAGCAAATGCCTCATTTGTAAATACAGCCTAAATGTGAAGTGTGAATTAGGTGTACTTTAACCCAGAAAAGCATTTTGCATTCCCACAAGCAAATGTGCGGCAGATTTTAGTTAAAGCATCGAAATAAGTCCAACTCTGGTTCAGATCAATACAGTGTTGTGCAGGTGCAGTTTAGTGCACTACTTACACGACCAGAGCCCTTCAGATGAATGTCCTCTGTCCAGTCACCAAACACAGCTCACACTCCAAACAAACCCAAGTCCATGCAGCTGGTAGGGGCTATGTACAGTTTATAAGGGAATTATTACATACAGGCACCAACTCCGGAGGGCAAAAATGAGGTACAAACTTGGGATCAAACGTTGCCACGGCATTGCTACCAGCTGCTGTAACTGTGGAGAGAGACAAAACAGTGGGAAATGCTATAAACCCTGACCTTGCAAAAAGGTTCCATCAACTGATAAAAAAACAAGTGTAGCCCTTAAAGGGACATACACCAACTATAATAAAGCACTATACAAGTATAATACACAGCGCATTATATACAGTTTTGTGGCCCTTTCTCGGGTCACTACACTAGTATTTAGTATATAATATAAACTTGAAATAGCTTTCCATGGTTGTGCACCACATTTACATTTGTAGGGACTGGTTTATTAGGAAGTATTTTCTCCAGTCATGACACTTAGTTTGCTTCTGTCTTGATTGACAATTAGTAGGTACATTAAACCTGCATAAACCATAGTAAGTCTTGTGTGCTGAATTCTTAGGCAGCAGGTCTTTGTGTACAAACAGCTAATACAAAATTAATGTAATTTCCTTCTGCTGAAATATTTATCCTTGCTGGTCCTCATAGTAGACAAGTCAAATAAGGTAAAGGGAATGTAGAGTCTTTATCTCTCTGTGTTTGCCATTGGCCAGTGTTTTTTTCATTAATAAACCCCAAAAGCCTTAATTTAAAAGCATTTGTTAATAGGATGTGTATGCTACATCCAATTGAGGTGATCAGTTACTCTATTGAGTGAGCAGAGCTTTTAATTACTACTTATTTAGTTGAGTACACTATAACCATTGGTAACTACTTAAACCTTGATGGCTAAGTACATATTTTTGAAATCCATGCAAAGTGGTGTTTAGGAAGCATAGGTGGTGGTGAAACAAAAATAAGCCTTTATAAAAAGAACCCCATTAAAATATCACACTCCCTGTGTTAAGCTGGGAATAGACGGTACGATTTACCGTCTATTTAGGGATGGTCGAAAAATTCGCAGTGCAAATTTTTTAGTAGAAATTTCGAATTTTTTGCTGAAAATTCGCATAGTCGAATTTTGATGGGGTCATTTCGACTTTTCGCCGAAAAAGTCGAAAATCAGTCTGATATTTCAACTTAAAAAATAACTTTGCTTTTGATTTGCCGTGCCGCTATTTCACGTGCGAGTATCGCCATTTTATTTAAAATTTTCGCATGCGGGAGTGATTGGAAAATTCGCATTGGCGTAAATTCGCATGGTGCTAGCTAACTTTGTCAGCTTATTGCAAAGCCCCTGAAAATGGTATCCTCACAAAAATTGCTGGAGTTGTAGAGAAGGGTTGGGGAAACATTTAAAAACAAGCTTTGCTCTAACATCTCAAGTTTGTGTATAAATTGGGTTTAAATCTCAGCTCTGATTGTAAAGCTCTGCTGCTCTGAAGCTCATACAGCAAATCCAAATTTTCCACCTTATGTGAATTTTTGTCCTTATGCGAATTTTAGGCTTTATGCGAATTTTTGGCGTTATGCGAATTTTCGACTTTAGAAATTCGCAGTCGAATCAAAATTCGGTTGGGAAACTCGAAATTTAAGTAGAATCAAATTTTATTAATTTCGACCATCTCTACGTCTATTCCTTATCCGATTCTATGCAGTAGCAGGCAGCATGATGATGTCATCATGCCCGCCTGCTAGTGCCAAGAATCGGACAGCACTCTGCCTCTGCAGCTCATTAGTTCGGCTGGGTGCCATCCCCAGCTGAACTAATGGGATCAGACTAAAATTTACCGTCCTGACGGATAACTGTGCGATCCGACAGGATGGCTGATTTTAGCCCAATCCACGGCAGTTGCAGCCTCCAATTCCTGCACGACCCGATCCCTAAGGGATGCGGGAGCGCGCATGGAATTGGATCGGGGATCGGATCGTGAAGGAATTGGTACGTGTATGCCCAGTTTTACTGATATCTTAGAAGTTATTAAGGATCCATCCTTTTACCTTTTTGCTTCTCTAAGGACTCGTTTACACAGAAATATGCAAGCCAGTTTTCTGCTCTGTTGAGTGAACTGAAGTCAATCAGGGTACTTAGTAGTACAGTGAGAGTACATTTACATTTTTGTTTTCAAGGCTGCTGTCAATTGGCAGACTATTTACCAACTGCCGGCAGTACATTTTCTGATCTGCTTCTGTCGAGTTCAGAGAGTCGTTTAGTCATTAATTGACCCCATTGACTTCAGTTGTGAAGCTTTGCAAGTACCCTCAGGACTTTACAGAGCTCCTTACAATCTTTTTTCAAGCTTTGAAATGTTTGTGCAGGATGTACAGAAGCCTTTGCTTAAAACCGCCAATAACACTTTCCGCCATAAAAAATTGCGCGAAAAGTACGTAATGCCCAGAGGATTAATTGCGCAAATCGACAATTGTTCATGTGCATATTGTGAATGCAATGCATGGTACTTTCCCCAGAATCTCAAGTATTCGCAATTGCAAAGATATAGCATTATATTCAAGATTTTTGCAATAAAAAGTACCGATATTCACAATATTTCCACACATCAACTCTATCACAGGAAAGCTCAATTCTAATTTTGAAATTGATTTTGCATTAGAAACTTCTAAGTAGAAGTTTTACAGTAAAAAAATTGCATTACAAATCAATATTTTGTGATGTAATCGAAATTCAATTGGGAAAATCGAAAGTTAAGTCAAATCGAATTTACTTCATTTTGACCATCTCTAATCCCTGCTAGTGTTGAGCTCGAATATTCGATTTTCGAATATTTAGCTCGAATATCGCTATTTCGCCATTTCGCGAATATTCTCGAATATATCATCGGATATCCGACGCGATCGCGATTTTTCGCGATTTATTGCGCTTTTATAATCGCGATCCATTGCCATGAATGGGATCGCGATTATATAATCGCAATGTTATTTTTTAAACTGGAAATTACGGATATTCTCCCAGTCGAATATCCGAGCTCCATTGACTTGCATGCATTGCGCATATTTGGTCGCATTGCGCTTTCTCGGATAATCGCAATTTCGGATTTCGCCATTCTCCATTGACTTCAATGTATTGCGCATATGTGGTCGCATTGCGCTTTCTCGGATAATCGCGATTTCGAATTCCGCCATTCTCCATTGACTTGCATGCATTGCGCATATTGGGTCGCAATTGCGATTGTTAGATCGCAATTCATGTCGTAAGTGCGGATATTCGAGATTACGAATATGGAATCGAATATTATGGCGGATATTCGCGAAATTACGCGAATTCGAATATTGCCTAGTCGCTCATCACTAATCCCTGCTGCCCTAAAATCATTTCCAAGTTGATCACCTGTAGTTCTGCAATGTTTTGTCACTGTTCTCTCACTGCAACTCCACAAGGTAAGATTTTCCATAGAGCCCCAGAGGGACATTGACAGTTATTGTTTGTTTTGTCCATTAACAAATGATTTTGCCAGCTGCTTGGTGAGTCATGTAGCCCAGTACATCCGTGTATAGGTCTTCCCTTTTGTCCCTGACAACATGACAATTATAGACTGGTCAGTTGATATAAAAAGTCTACACACCCCTAGTAAATGTAAGGTTCCTGTGCTGTACAAAAATTAGACAAAGATAAATAATTTTAGAACTTTTTCCACCTTAACTGTAACCTATAAACTGTACCACTCAAATAAAAAGCAAAATGAAATCTTTTAGGTGGAGGAGGAAAAAAATATAAAAATAAAATAATGTGGTTGCATAACTAATACTTTGCTAAACGACTCATCCCAAAATGTGCCATGCTGATAGACTCACTCCCAAAATGTGCCATGCTGATAGACTCAAACCCAAAATGTGCCATGCTGATAGACTCAAACCCAAAATGTGCCATGCTGATAGACTTATACCCAAAATGTGCCATGCTGATAGACTCATCCCCAAAATGTGCCATGCTGATAGACTCATCCCCAAAGTGTGTCATGCTGATAGACTCATCCCCAAAATGTGCCATGCTGATAGACTCATACCCAAAATGTGCCATGCTGATACTCATGCCCAAAATGTACCATGCTGATAAACTCATACCCAAAATGTACCATGCTGATAGACTCATACCCAAAATGTGCCATGCTGTAGTGCTGTAATATCATCAAAAGGTGCTACAACACAGTATTAGGTTGTCCACAGTAATGCAAACACATAATTTTATTTTCATATTTTTTTCCCTCCACCTTACTTATCTTTGTCAAATTTTTGTACAGCACAGGAACCTGACATTTTACATTTATATTTATATCCACTGTATATATAGCTGTTCTTTTGGAGTTAATGTTTAATATGATGACTAGCTCACAAAATGTGCTTAATCAATAAACATTGTGTGTGTTCTGTATAATAATGTGAAATAAGGTCAAAATCATAATGCAATAATGTGAAATAAGGTCAAAGTCATGGCTCTTAACATTTACTCCTACAGGGTTGTGCCTATGTGATTATTTTACAAATACAAGTCTGTACTATATGTCCTGACTCATAGAAAACTGTGATTTTAAGACATACAAACCATTGTAACCTTTGCAAATAGTAAAATATTGAAATTCTAAAAGAATCAATAATAAAATAAAGAGAATTAATGATCGGAGACCATCATTTTATATATATTTGCCCATCTCGAATATGCTTCTTATGTTTAAGTCTCTATCCTTCTCAGATCCTGATTTATGTATTTTAGCTGAAGAGATTTTTTAAAGTATTAAACAGGTTGTGCAAGCAGCTAAAAGTAACACATTTTATTTTCACTAGAAAGGAAATCATTTGTAGAATATTTATTGAGCTCTCTAAACCTGGCATCAAATACGGAGGATAGTCAGTATGTGAGAAATGAAGAGGTTACAAATAACATGTAGTCCATATGGTGCATTATACTACCTCCTTTCTCCCAAAACTTACCATAATAAACAACCCTTTAACTTATCAACAGCTAAAGTCACTCTCTCTAATCTCTGTCCCCTGATGATGATTTATGACTGTAGCAGAAATGTCTTTGACATAGACTTGCAAACATCAGATAAAAGATGGCCGAGGCGGTCTATTAAGGATATCTTGGTTTCTATCATGAATATAACATATCTGATGTGTAGAGGTGTGCGATTGTCAAGTGTTCATTGGAGACGGACATACCCACTATGTCCGTCTCCAATGAACACTTGACACTTGTGCATTTGTCCTGCCCCCTCCATAGGACAGAACAAGCTGTGCTCTTGTTTGTTTTCTAGTCATTAGGAATGATTATAAGTCATTGATTCCTCATGGCCAAAATTCAGTGTGTGTAAGTAGTGGAATCCCACACTATATGTACAAAGTGTAAAGCTGGGAGCACACGTATAGATATGGACCAGATCATCTCGCTGCTGCTGGGAACCTCGAACAGCTCCTATATCGAGCCATGTGTTCCTGGCTTAAGAGTGGTCAAGGACAACCCCAACACTGAGCTTTGGTTCACACCTATTAACTTTTACACACGTTGGCCAAAGCATCTTAAGAATGCCCAAAAAGTTCACATGAAAACTTATGACCATGGAGTAATGAATTGAGCAATGGTTCCCTCATTTCTTGCCCTTTTAAC
>CM070033.1:48467604-48478945 GCA_036250615.1 Ptychadena robeensis | reverse complement strand
CCCTATAGGGGGAATGATCTACTCACATGCCGATGGAGATTCTTGCTTCACCCCAGGCCTATCAGGGCCTGGGGCGAATAGCTGCTAAATCTGGCAGGCTGTATGCTTCTCCAGGCAAGACTACTGAGGCCCCTCCTATCATAAGACTATATCCCCTGTGGGGATGAAGACACCTCCTCTGGGATGGGCTAGCAGCTGGCAAGAACATAGAGATGCATTTAACCATTTCATGGACAAATCCTGTTACGCTACAGCGCCACTATAATATTTCTTCAC
Organism: Ptychadena robeensis; assembly: GCA_036250615.1. Classification (NCBI taxonomy): domain Eukaryota; kingdom Metazoa; phylum Chordata; class Amphibia; order Anura; family Ptychadenidae; genus Ptychadena; species Ptychadena robeensis. The sequence continues at coordinate 48,478,669 of CM070033.1, read as the reverse complement.
AATTTCCTTCTTTTTATCAGAAGCAGAAACACATGTTGGCTTGGGCATAATGCTTGGTATAAATCAATTTATAAAAATAAAAGTTTTTGGTTGCAACACAAGTTGGTCTTAAGGATCATCAAATCGGAAAGCAAACCTGAAATTAAAAGCACCCTTGCCACTGTCATGATAAGGCCAGAACCCTCCCAATATACTTAAGTTTTAGCATGGGTGACCAAAACACACAAGAAGACAGAAGATCAGTAGGCCAACTAGACAAGATCCAAGTATTTTTTAAAACGTCAATGGAGCCCCTACATTATAAAAAAATTCACTCTAATGTAGCCTAATACAAATCATATTATCTTCCTCCTACATAGTACATGTGTAGATTATTGTGAGCCATGAACAGAAACATTGCATATATTCTTAAATAAGACCCTATCTAATATTTTACATGTGAGATCAATGCTGACATCTAAAAAACCCTGCAAATTATTTTTCTGACTGAAAGGATTTTAATCAGGAAAATTAGGAAGGAAATGTGTAATGCTGGACAGATACATAGCTATAAAGATAAATATTTACACTCATCAGCCACTTTATTAGTCACACCTGTCCAACTGCTTGTTGACACAAATTACTAATCAGCCAATCCCATGGTGGCAACTCAATGCATTTAGGCATGTTGACATGTTGACATGGTCAAAACGAACCACTAGTTCAAACAGAGCTTCAGAATGGGAACAAAGGTCATTGAAGTGACTTTGAACGTGGTATGGTTGTTGGTGCCAGACGGCTGGTCTGAGTATTTCGGAAACTGCTGAAACTGCTGATCGGGTTTACAGAGAATGGTCCAAAAAAGGAAAAACATCCAGTAAGCAGCAGTTCTGTGGGCGCAAATGCCTTGTTGATGCCAGAGGTCAGAGGAGAATGGCCAGCGTGGTTCCAGATGATAGAAAGGCAACAGTAACTCAAATAACCACTTGTTACAACCAAGGTATAAAGAAGAGCATCTCTGAATGCACAATACATCGAACCTTGAGGCAGATGGGCTACAGCAGCAGAAGACCACACCGGGTGCCACTCTTGTCAGGTAAGAACAGGAAATTGAGGCTACAATTCGCACAGGCTCACCGAAAGTGGACAATAGAGGATTGGAAAATTGTTGCTTGGTCTGATGAGTCTCAATTTCTGCTGCAACATTTGGATGGTAGGATCAGAATTTGGCATCAACAACATGAAAGCATGGATCCATCCTGCCTTGTATCAACGGTACAGGCTGGTGGTGGTGGTGAAATGGTGTGGGTGACATTTTGTTGGCACACTTTGGGCCCCTTAGTAGTGTACCACAGTGTACCCATCATCTTCCAGCAGGATAATGCACCATGTCATAAAGCTCATCTCAGATTGGTTACTTGAACATGACAATGAGTTCACTGTACTCAAATGGCCTCCACAGTCACCAGATCTCAATCCAAAAAGCACCTTTGGGGTGTGGTGGAATGGGGGGATTCACATCATGGATGGATGTGCAGCCGACAAATCTGCAGCATCTGCGTGATGCTATCATGTCATTATGGACCAATGTCTCTGAGGAATGTTTCCAGTACCTTGTTGAATCTATGTCATACAGGATGAAAGCAGTTCTGAAAGCAAAAAGGGGGTCCAACCGGGTACTAGCAAGGTGTGCCAAATAAAGTGGCCGGTAAGTGTAGATATATAGAGGAGAATAGACAGACAGACAATAACAATAGGATAGATTGGCAATAAAACTACATACGCCATCATATTTAAATACAAATATTTATTTTTTGTACATTTTGTCAAAAGTATGCTTTTTCCATAGATTTGCAAACTATACATATTGTTTAAAAAAACATGTTTAGAATATCTGCTGACATTTAGGGTCATTTATAAAACTGAAAACATGTGGTTCTACAATTTGTTAGGCTAAATTAAGATTAACAGTTGGCAGCGGTTCACAATAGATGCTGTCATTCATCCCCATTCTATCATTAAGGCAACCACAGCCCAAAAGCAACATGTCTGGATCTCACATACAGATTTGGTTCCAATAAATCTACCAAAAGCTTAACTCTGGGTTAAAATTATTCAGCTTTGGGGATTTGTTGGAGAGGAGGAAACCTGTAAGAGGGTGGAATATGGTAAGTATATGTTCCCCAGGCTAGCCAAATTACCATTTAACCCATGCAGTATAGGGAGGACCAACTCAGGAGTATCTAAAACAACAACTACTTTTAGATTCAGATTAAAGCTAGGACACAGTTTGATTTTTCCATTTGATCAACCTAAAAAACTATCGTATTAAGTTGATAGTTTAAAAAACTATTTCTTTTTTTTCTTTTGATCAACCGAATTGCATTGAGATCAAACATAAAATCGATCAAACAGTGTATGGACATGTTAATAAATTTAGTTCTTTGAGTATAGGATCAAATTATTTTTTTATTTCAATAAACCAGACAGTAAAATGATTCCAGATGAATGCTCCAATTAAATCTAACCAAACAAAAAAAAATTGTGAAAATGGATATAGATTTATATAGATAGATAATTTTTTTTTTTAAAGAACAGAGGAAAAAAACTATCCAAGGGTATATTATTTATCTAAACTTTGTGGCTTCACAAGAGCCTTGGGTGCCCCCAGCCAACAGAGGCCCAAACCAAATGTGTAGCTAGTGCAAGGGACTAAAAAAAACGAACTACTATTTATCTCTCTGGTGCCTGGGTGCCACATTTGGTTACAGAATGAGAGGAAGGCAGGCTACACCTTAATTTTTCGGTGTGTGTATATGTGTATAATGTATGAGTAGGCAGTGTGTGGGTGTACAGTGAATATATATGCAGTGCTTTTATAGGTATGTGTATACAATGTGTGTACTTAATGTGTGTGTATGCATATGTTTGTGTTTATACATGATTATGCATATATGTATAAATAATGTGTGTGTGTGTGTGTATGTAATTTCTGTATGTATACAGTGTGTGAATGTATGTAGATGCTGTTTTCCAATAACAGGGGAGTAGTGGTGAAATACATTTACAGGTTATTGTAAAGGTTTTTTTCTTTATCCATACTGCTTAGGCCCTTACCATTGTTACCAGAAATTGGCTGCCCCAATCTTTCAAAATCCCAACAATTCCTGTAGTCTCTGTTATTACTATGTTATTACTATTACCACTCCTAAAGTTGCCCTCAGTTTTCTTTGCAATTTCTATCTCATTATTCATCCACTTCCTGTCTGAAAGACTTAGCCCTACGTTCCACTTTCTGTTTAAACCCTTTTTTCTTTATCCATACTGCTTAGGCCCTTACCATTGTTACCAGAAATTGGCTGCCCCAATCTTTCAAAATCCCAACAATTCCTGTAGTCTTTGTTATTACTATGTTATTACTATTACCACTCCTAAAGTTGCCCTCAGTTTTCTTTGCAATTTCTATCTCATTATTCATCCGCTTCCTGTCTGAAAGACTTAGCCCTACGCTCCACTTTCTGTTTAAACCCCTGTGTTGAACACAAGGATTTTAACGGAGTGCACAAGCCAATAATTGATGGCAATGGGCCCGTTTGATCCGTCAGGTTAATGACGATGCAGTCCATCTGCATCCACAGTAACGTGATGAAGGCTTGTGTGGACATCAGCGGATGCCAGCACATAGTGGAGTTTGGGACTTAAGAGGAAGTAATGGCATATCTTTCCAATGTAAGGGATATATCTTACCCCCTTCTCATGAGAACAAGTGTTCCTGCTGGCAGATGTTCCCTCTATTTCTGTTCTAGTGACAACTCAAAACTTTGTCTTTAATCTCATTTTTATTCCTGGTGACAGAAAAAAAAAATACATTCCATAAGGTAGACTATGATCCTTTCGCTGCTGCAGATATTATGGGGACATTATTTAAATATTTGTCTTTCTATGTAATATCTAATAAGTTAACCATTTTGCACTTTATAACGAAAGATTTCACTTATAAGATATACACACTCAAACACACACACATATATAGATATATGTGTGTGTAAGTATTCATATATGTATACACACATAACATCTTGTGTGTAATATCCATCGATTTTGAATGGCATTTCTTCTGATTTTCAGGCATAAAGCATTGCTGTTAGATATATGCAGCTTTCTGGTATAGTGCTATTGATTTAAGTAGATAGCATATACAGTAAGCTGCTCATTTTCCACCACTCAGCAATGACCGTATGAATTTCTTGTAAAAAGTAAAAGTGATCTATGTACTGATGCAGAAAACGCTAAAACATTCTGACCCATCTTGATATATGACAGAATTATTTGTGGATTCCATTACCGAGATTGTTTATTGACCACAATACTGCCTGAGAATGGCTGCTGTGACTGTGCTTTTGGATGTCTGCGCACTGAAAATGCTGTGTTTTCAAATGTCTGTCTGAATCTAGCCTAATTCCGAATCTCTTTGGCCTGCTTCACACTTATTCATTCACAACGTGCATTGAGCATAAGTCCACATTATATTCACTGGGCTTGTATCTTACATTGGATAGTGTAGGTTTTGTTTGCACTTTATTTCCTACAATGTAAAGCCGACCATATATGGGTTGATTCTTGTGCAATTGATGAATAGTCGATCGGAGCATGGCGAGTGTCAATAGTTTGGAGAATCAATATGCACCACCTTGGGCAAGCAATTCCTGAGTATTGCAATCCAAACCAACATGTCAGATCCCTGTTCCATCGACATTTCTTCGAGCGGGATCAATCACTAAAGGTGAGCCAAGTTGGATTCTAGAGATGGTCGAATTTTTCGACTAGCTGATTTGTGAGCTGATTGAAAAGCCCCTGAACATGGTATCATCACTAAAATTGCTGGAGATGTAGAGAAGGGTTGTAGGAACATTGAGAAAAAAAATATTTGCTCTATGTTTGCATAAATGAAGTTCAAAGTCAACATTTTTACTTTTGAAATTTTGACTTGAATTTGAACTTAATTTATGCCAAAACTATTTGTGTTAGAGACATAATTTTTTTTGTAGTATACCCCATCCATTCTCTACATCTCCAGCAAGTTTGGTGATGATCCCATGCTCAGGGGCTTTGCAATTAAATCAAAATGATCACATTTGACCATCTCGATTGGATTCCCATATGATCGCTATGCACGGCGATTGATCATTCAGTAATTGAACGAAAATTCGACCCCTGTATGGGGCATTAAGTGTACAAAAAATATGTGTTGGTACAAGAAGAGACGGTGACGGTGTCCATTACATTGTATGGAGACAGCGCTGTCCCTATTCAATGCAATGGATTTTGACCAAGGTTTTCCAACACGTTGGAAACCTGTTTGGTCGAGTTCCTTCGAGCAGGATCTGTTGATCCTGCTGGAAGGAACCGTGGATGGCTCAGATAAAGTAACAGATTAGAGGAACATCGGGTGACGTGAGTGCGCACGGCGCTTAATGTTCCTCTGATCTGTTACTTCATCGAGCCATGTGTGGCTAGCTTTACATAGGATATCCCAATTGGACACATCCCATAGATCTTTACTGTGGTGTGTCTACAATTGAAATCTCCCTTAAATGACAGCGCTAGAAAAAGCTACTTCCCTACTCAATTCATAACTATAAAATGTTTTGGCTTTACACACTTTAATTCAAATGAAAAAGGTTCTATCGTTAGCAAAGGGTCGCGTTATAAAAATGCCTTTTCATCTGTAGACAGCACTGCTGTGCAGAGCAATCATTCATTTTCATCTTCCATAGTAAGTTTAAGATATTACTTAGATATTCAGCCATGCATATCTGTAACAGAGCTATTTTTAGTTTCCTAAATGACCGTTGCATTTTTAAACATAAGCATTAGGCATGTTTTACATCCAGCATTTTTATAGCTTATGGATATTCCTGGAATTTTCAGGATATGTGTAACCTGGTAGCAGTAATTTTAACACTATCTATTGATAGAAATAAAGATAAACATATATATGAACATATATCTATACATGTAAACATACAGATCTCTGCACACTGTATTCTACTGACATTATATTTATGCCATACGTTTTTCATGAGTCAAGTCAAAAGTTGTCACAGAAACTAGACCTAAACACATTTAAAATAAATGTCAATTGTACATTTCTGCCTGAATGTGTTTTCCTCATATATACATGCTTTAGAAAGCCCAGGGAGGTTAAAAAGCCCAAATGTTTAAATCTCTATAAATGAATGTCCAGAATATTACATTTCAGGCTGAGCAGCACACAGTTTACTTGCAGATATTGCAATTCCAATAGCCAGACTTCCATTATCAGCAAAGAGCTGAGCCATTGAGGCATTGAGCACAAGGCAATCTCCATCAGTAATTACAGAGTCAACACAGTCTAGGACTGACCGCGGGCTAGACTCCCATGTCAGTCTTCTACGGTTCCTGTTCAGCTCCAGTTTATAGTTGAAATTCTCAGCCTGTGCTGGTGTGCCAATCAACATCATCGTAGCAAAGAACTGCGGGTGTCCTTGGTATTTTTCTTGCTTTCGGAGCACAAGTAAAAAGTGATGGCCCAAACATGAATGTGCAATAATCCAGTCTACCGGTGCTGGAAGGTGCATGTCAGTAGCCAGAAAGACAATTTCTGTTCCATGAAGTATGTTAATAGTATGAGCTTGAGTCAAATGAGCAATAACGACCTCCAAATGACCTTCCCATTTGCAAGCGTACAAAGGGCAAGTGCATGAAGTCAGCTGTGGGTTGCGGATGGTTTCGTGGCATTGATGATGTGTGCTTTGTAGAGAAGAATCTTCAGAGATTGCACATCTGTTCGCAGCATTCTAAAAGAGAAAGACATTACTGTAGAAAACAGGCAATAACACTCAACTTTTATGGAATCACTGAGCATAGAAGCAGTCTGACATAAAACTGAAAAGTAATGATAATTGTTAGTCACTTGCAAATCAGCACATACATCTCTCTGTGGTCGTAGTAAAAGGGAATCTGTGCAATAAAGATTCTACAAATGTTCTCTTAGCCAAATAACACAATAACACAAAGCTATTAATTAGGAAAGCATACGATGTACTGTAATTTTCATATTTTTCTCACCATTTTGTTTTAACATGGTAAAAATCTAAGCAGTTCAGATAATTTCCTGTTGCTGTTGTATCTCTACATTTCATGTGTATTTTAATTGCTACCAGCAGAACTACAAAGACTGAAGCATCAGACAGAATTTTCTCTGAACAGATTGCAGGGCGTGAGGTTCTAAAGAAACATCCTATGAAAAGCAGCAGTCTCTTATGGATGGAGATTTAGGTGAGTATCTGCTTCACAAAGTAATATCAACAAAACAAACAGCAGGATGGTTTAGAGATTTGGGAACAGGAAGTAGCCAATCTATCAAGCTTTAAGGAGGCTTTATTCTTATCCTATACAGTCTATAAAACCTTGATTTCTGCAAACCACACAAATGATGGTTGGTCTAGTGCAGTGGTCCTCAACCCTTTTAGATCTGTAACCCCGGAAGTGACATCACAAAGTATCACTGCCTGGATATTGAACGCCAAAGTGTCGGTACAAAATGATCAGGTAAGTGTTATGTCCCCTCCTTCCCATGTAATTGTAATTATCATGTGAGGGGTGTGAAGTTAGGAGGGAAAGTAATGCCCCATCTCTCCTATGTTAGGAAGAAGGGGTGTTATTCTCACTACTAACTTTCCACCCCACTTGTGTTGAAAAACGGCTGGTCTAGTGTGTCCAGCAACTTTGATAGCCATCATAATGAACACTTTAAAAACTAAATGTCTAAAAACTATGTCTTTCTTTTACTTTGTAACAAAATTCTACTTCTGGCAGGGGGGGGGGGCAAATGAATCAGGCAAGGACTTTGGAGGATCCCAGTCCCCATCTGAAGTAGGCCGGTGCTTAAATATGTAGGTACCCACATGGGTAGAGGGTCCTCTTTCTGTGGAAATACCTATATCTAATGTGTTGGACTGACCACATTTTGATTTGAAAACCCTATAAATTGTGGGTTTAAACCTTTCAAAAATTTTTTTTAACATTTGCCCAAGTTCTGGCACATTCTGAATGTGGAACGTCATAACACATACCTTTTGAATAGCTTTGCACATGAAACTAATTTTCATTATTTTTGGCTTTCTTATTTTGTTCTATATTTGTCACTTTTTTCCCTGTGACTACCATGCAGACCTTATCTTCCTATAGCCCTTGAGCCATACACTTGATCAATAACCACTCAATATGCAATTTAGAGGTCAACTTATGAAGAGGGAAAATGTGAGTATGGAAGAAATGGAGCAGAAGTTGGCTACATTGGCTGTGACTGGAGCTGTTGATGCATGAAAAAAGCAATCTAGAAGGCAATCCTGCCATAACATGCAAATATGTTATAAACCTTATTTTTTGCTCAATAAGACAAATTTTTTCCTCCCCAAAATAAATATGAGTAAATTAGTTCTGCTTGAACAAGCTGTATACTGGTATTTTCTTGGGGGAGGGGCAGTGCTGAGAGCCAGAGTGAGTATCTCTGTAAATTGCTGACTTTAAGAGCCACACCTGCTCCCAAAAATATACCATGGTCTGGTAAATCTTATTGTGTGCAAAATGAGGTAATTTTATGTCATATTGCAAGAGATGTTGACCTTTAAGCTAGGCATGCACGGTTTGATTTTAGTACGATTGATTTCCGATTCGATTTTAGATCTTGATCTTTTCACCGGACACCGATTGTAAGCGAATTCAAAGTAGTACGACATGGAAAGTTTGTTCGTAATACGACCAAAATCGCTGATTTTGGATAGAGAAACACAGGAAGAAGACATATATAAATGTATGCATCAAATACAATTGGCCCAACTAACAAACAAAATACTATTTTAGTTTTGATTGTTGTACAATCTATGAACATTTTCCAACATGTTCAATCACATTATGATCGATGTTTTGATCGGTATAGAACAATTTTCGCCAATCGAACCATGTGTGCAGCATACAAACAATGTAAACTTTGATCATTTTAGGTTGAATGCTAAAATCGAACCGTGTATGCCTAGTTTTAGTTAGACTTCTGTGTTTACTTTTGAATATTTTACTAAATATTTTTTTAACTATAAGATGTTCTGATGTATAAGACACAACCTATACGTCAGAGCGCCCTATCTAAAAAACCTGTGGGCATACCCACAGACAGAGCAGGGGTTAAAGGTGGCAGGGTAGCTTTCAGAGGCTGCCTCTGGGAGCTTTCCCTGCTCCACCAGTAGAAGCAGGGAAGCTGCTACACAACCAGTAGCAACTTTCCCACTACCCCACTACACCAGAAGCCAAGGGAATAGCTTTTCCCTCTGTTACTGGTGTATGTCTGGATGACATGAAAGCCCCACCCACTAGTCTTCCCCATCTCTGCCTCTGCCAACAATGCTCATTATTTGGCTAGCAAAGGGTAGCAGAGGTTAGGTAGAATGCACGACCACCCACGGTTAAATAGTCTTTGTGGTCGTGCATTCACACTATAAAGTGTACCCAAATGCACAATGCTTTTTTAAAGCTTCAGTTTTTAAATTAAAATATAAAGCTTATCCTCTTCCACCCATCCATGCCTCATCTACACTTTTTATGGTATGGTCTAGATCACAACTATCAATTTGTACCTGAATTAGAAAACATGTTGAGTATGTCTAAAATATCCACATTATATCTAAAGGGGATATTTATTTATAAAATACATGTCAAAATACATGTCAACACTGTGGATAGGTATGATCCAGACCTTAGACATACTTTCAAAAACCCAGAATACCCACTCTTAAGCTCACCGTACACCTTTAGACCTCCTTTAGATCTACCAACAACTATGTAGTATAGGGTCCTCTGCGATTGATCACAGGTAGACGTGATGGTTTAGAAAGTCCCTCGTATAGCTAAAATGTAAAAAAAAAAAAAAAATCCCTCATATTACATAGTTTTGGTAAAACAAAAGGAGATCTAAAGGAAATCGGACAGAGAAAACTAAAGGTGTATGAGGACCCATTCTCGCCACTTCTTCACCTCAAAAATTTGCCCTAAAATTAATCTGTGTATTGTATGCATTTCAAAGTGAAATCCACTAGCACTGATCCATTTTTTTAGCATTTAACATTTAGAGTACACCAGAAAAAGGTTTGGACAACTCTGAAACAGCTGCATTGTTTAAAAAAAGTTTTGTTCAGGTTCGGTTAGTTTTTGCAAAGTATGAATTGACCACTGTCATTGTACTCTTTTTCTCCCTCCATTAATCATGGCATACAAATACACACAGTCAGCCATGACAGAATAACACCTTCTAAGACATTCCCTAGATAACAGAATCCTACTAAAATATAATTATTCTTTGCCTGCTTGGTGGGCATTGACGCTATGATTAATTCTTCATTCTTTGGTAAACAATGTAGTGGCTGCAAACCACCAGGGATATTTTTATCTCTCAAATTTTAATAATGTCACAAGATGAATGCCAATACTCACATCTAATACACTTACTGTAATTACTTCCACTAACCAAACTCTTAATGCAACATAAGCAATTACACTAATTAAAAATAATGAACTTTCTCGTGCATTCTACTAAACCTCTTAGCATGAGCCAAGGTACTTAAGCACTCCCCGACTATAAATGTTTCTATTAGAAAACTGAATTTGAAATACCCTGTAAAATGATTTGGAAGATTAGAATTTGAAATGTTAACGTCAATACATTAGTTCTCTAGAAAAATGGAGATGATTCAACATTCACATTTAGAAAGCCATTAAATCTGGTAATTACTTTAGCATAATTCATTAACCTTTAACAGTAAAGCTAATAGCAAATAATGACAAGGTAAGACTTGTTTATCATTATTTTTAATGGGGTGCACTTGCAAGTACACATTACATATATATTTACAGGGCTGCAGGGCAATTCAGTGCTGCATAAATAATGTGGCAGTTAAGAAAACAATGGCATAACATTGGCATTGGTATTTGTCACAAGATAAAAAAACAACCCAATGGACAATATGGAAAATTGTTTTCATACTTACCTGTA
>CM070033.1:48445858-48459885 GCA_036250615.1 Ptychadena robeensis | reverse complement strand
AGGACTCAACCAACGCTGTATTGATCTCCGGTTTTTCGACGTAAAAACAGTAATCAATGTGCACCACGGGCACATCAATTACCCTGGACGATGGCGACAAGAACCGGTCCCCCCAGCAGTCAGCTTCACTTCCTCGCGCGCGAGACACGCAGCACCCCACACCCACTCACCCAGCCAGCCCCCCTTCTCTTTTCTCTGCTCTCCTCTCGCAGCGAGCTGGCGCCCGCCCCCTTCACCAGACGCGCTGAACTGAACTGAACACAGGCTGTAACAATCCTGTGTCTGCTGTTCTCCGCTGTCCACAACCGGCTGTCATCCATTGCATTGAATGGGGATAGCCACCCCTGCTATCCTGTTCAATGCAATGGATTTCGACCAAGGTCTTCCCACATGTTGGAAACCTTGGTCGACGTTTTTTCGAGTAAATCCATTGATTTCTCTCGAAAGGGACAGTGGATGGCGATAGTGACAGAGCGAGGGAATCGGGAGTCTGAGGCGCACCACCGATGTTCCTCGGAATCTGTCACTTCATCGAGCCGTGTGTGGCTAGCTTTAAGTATGCAAACTAATAGCCAATTGGAAAGCTTAACAATGCTGACAATTGGAGTGCGTTTCTTCTTTTTTTTTTATTTTTTTTGTTTTTTTTATTTTTTTTTATTTGAGTTTTTTTATTTGTGATAAAAAGGTGTCCGCCTCTGTTAGTATTGTTTAGCCCATAACTTGTCATGGGGTTCTTTTCCAAAGCACCCTAGCCTCCTGCCAATCCGCGCAGGCGCGAGCACACGACCATGTACATTGTCCTATCTACCTCTCATTGCAGTACTCGGGCCCAAGGTGTCCCTCCATGCGATCCCTCAGCCGATCACGCCTTTTTGATCCTAATTGGTGAAGATTTGCTTGACTTACGCTAACTTTGAACCAGGGTGCCTTCCCCCCTGCCAATCAACCAGTCCCAATTTTTCTTCCAATCTAATCATATATAAGCATTACCCCTAGTCCCCTTTCTTTTTGCGGTTACACTCAGAATGTTTCTTTACCCTTTTAAATCTTCTTCGTACAATGGACAGGTCTTTGTTGTTCTGTTCCACACTATCAGTGAGTTCAACAGGAGAAACTGCGTGCAAAACAAAATAAAAGCTCAGCAGTGGCAGTGTTTCTCTCCGAAAGTCCTATGGCTGCAACATCTCTTTCCTAAACAGAACTGACCACGTGGGCAGGTCTGATTTTAAAGACTCCTGATCACCCCATTACCCATCAGTGTTAATGAATCCACTTCATTCCAACATCTGTCTTCTGGTATGGACACCTATACATACTAATGCAGAATGCACTTGGTCCTTGTGGCGATGGCTCATACAGTACGTAACTGTTGTATAATGCAACATTCATGATACAGACAATATCGCTCTCACACAATGAAAAAAACTATGTACAAGTTATACATCTATAATCGTATATACCAAATTGTTCAGTCACCCCGAAATGTGTTTAAAAAATTTAATTTCTTAATTCGGTCAAGAAATGACAATTCGACATTTTATATCGAAATGCAAAGCGCCCACAAACATCATACGTCTACATCATCTCATCACTAAAATTGGGAGATGTAATAAAAGGGTTGTGGGAACCATTTGAAAAAATTTGGTTCATTTGATAATTAGGTTCAATAAGTCGTCAAATTTGAACTATACTGTTGCAAAAACGTGATAATAATGAGCAATACTATACTTTTTTTCTTTCTTTACAATGTTCCTACATCCCTTCTCTAACATGAGATCATGTTATGTCTACTTACAACAAGTCCTACTGAATGAAATAATAACATCTCCCTAACAAACAAAACATTTGGGTTGTGTGTTTTCGGACCCTTAGCTGCTGCATTTCCCCCAGGCTTATACTGAGTCATTCAGTTGTTTCCCATGATTTTTTTCAAAAAATTAAGGTACCACCCCTCGGGCTTAATACTCGAGTATCTAACATAAATACATTCCAACGGAACTTTTTACCTAAACTATACAATCATTTGGTAAAACGCACTGGACAGAATTCTTACAGTGTCCCTTAAATAGTATTAGAAAGTACTAAAAAGCAGTTTAATACAGTCCGACTTATGTTCCTGGTAATTAAGCTCTTTGGGACAGGTCAATATGCATTGTGAATCATTTGTCATCTAATCACAGCAAGATTGTAGAACTTCAACCTTCAACACTTCACTGGCAAGAAAAAAATTTTGTATAGACTCTGGCCTGCAGACTTAAAGTAAGTAAATAAGCACACCGGACACAAAACATTTTTAATATTAGTCTGGAGCAGTTGCCCTTTTCTCGCCCATGCAGGCACAATAGTTGCCCTGATTTCTGGGTAGCCACCCCCGCTCAACAACTTTCTCTGTAGCAACAAACCCCCTCCAGGGCTGAACAGGGGGCCCCGGGGGCAGCTTTTAAGCTTTTTTTGCACAGGGGGCCCCCACAAATGCCTAGAAACAACTTCTGCGGTCCTGGGCTTAGGATGACCTTTCTTTAAACTTTTACCTCCCTACAAACCCGCACTTAACCTCTCTTTCTTTTTAAGAAAAACATCACCTCACATGTTTTTGACACAACAGCCACCGATGGCCAAACCCTCAACTTTAAAATTTTAGCACTACCGGCTTGTTTTTTAGTAGTAAATGCAAATGGTCAGTGATGCACTGTAATGGATGTTGTCTCATTATATATATCCCCCTATGCCTTGGTTTTTCCAATGGGCTGGGACAATTCGCTGCATCATCTCATCAACACATATCTTGCTTAGTATTGTAAAATAATAATTTTTTAGACCTTTTGGGTATTATTTTTTATCTTACACCTACAAACATAGCTTCTTCTATGTGGCTGGTGTTTTTTCTATTCTACATAGTTGAGAATTTTCAACCTACAGCAATGTACCTGTACGATAACTATCTGCATACATGCTGGGCTATTCACTTACTAAGTTACTTGACAATACTTTTTAATCAAATAAAAATAATTGTAATTGGTTCTCGTACGGTGCTTTAATCAGAGATATCATGAAGATTATTATCTTAGCCCCCTAAGCAAAGAAACATACAACTCCTTTTATTGACTATGCAGACATTTGGGGGACAAATACAGACAGTATATGGGGACATACAAACATTTTAGCAAATGAAGGCTTGCACATCAACTGGCATGTTTGCCCGAGTCCAGCAGTGGCACAGTTTTGTTTACAAAGAACAAAAGTTCTAACCATACTGTGTTTTGTCAGATGCCAAGGAGTTTTACAAAAACAAAACTTACCTCCTTAGGTACTTTCATGATAACCCAGGTACACAGGTTGTAACCCCTTATCACATCACCAATCACACTGTTTCCTTTTAGTTTACGCATTGCAGTCTGTTCCTCAATTACCCAGCTTGGTCCACTACCTAAATTGAATGGTGGGCTCATGTGGTTAGCACTCTGACCATGCGCAAACTATAGAGAGTCCTAGGTTCAATTACCTGAACTTGGGCATTACTTGCAAGAGTTGTAATGCCTCCTCCCCATGTCGTGTGGTTTTTCCCCTCTTGGGTGGCTTGGCTTGGCTCTTTTGCTTTTACGTTTTCCCCTTCCACACTCCAAAGACATTTCAAGTACCATATTATCTTCCCAAATAACGATTGTTGCCCCCCTAATACAGAGAGTTATGTTTTGTTTTTTTTAGTAATTTACAAAACATCAATCCCTTATGTTGTCAAGGTTTACAATCCCAATTATTTATAATTTATAGGAACGCCATGAAATGGTATACCTAAATCCCATTTCTTTCTTCTTTTTCTTGTCCCTTTGTTACTCTTTGGTCTTCGTATCAAGATTCCCTATGTTAGTTTAGTTACAATAACTGGCTACGGTAGGGACATTAGATTTGTTGAGGGCTTCCTCTGAGAGAACAGTTCGTGATATGACTAGAATATGGGCCCCCTGTAAAGCAACTGCGTAATATGTCGGCGCTAATCGTACAAGATAATAATATACTAGTCTGAAAGGAACATTTATATATGTATGGCACTAATATTTTCTATCTACTATAACCATACATGGCTTGGAAAGGGGTTCACACAAACAGCCGCATTCATTCTTTTATTTCTACACTACGATGGTGACATGCAAGCAATAAGGGCTGAGAAGCCAACTGCTTGCATTTAAGAGTTTGCACAAGTTTTGGAAAAGGGATAACAGGTTCAGCTATAAGCTAAAATAGATTATATTCTGTTTTGGCCATTTAATGTTTGAGGTAGGTCCTGCTAAAAAACAAAAAATCAGAACTAAAACCATTCCTTCCAATGTGGGCTACGCTACGTTCCAATGTGCTACTTGCTTCAGCGTAATAAAGTGTTGAACGAAAACAGCCTACATGCTTCTTAGACAATCCAGTTCTTTTCTACCAAATGCTGGGCTTCTTAATTCACCAACTAAAAGCACTTAAGCCCTTTCCACTTTCCACCCAAACTCTCACCAGACAGCTTTAATAACTTTAATCTATATAACTTACTATCAATAGCAATGAGTTTACTCTTATCAATAGCAATGAGTTAAAACGTTTGTTGAACTGTTTCTCCTCTATTTGAGAAATGATGATTAAATGCCACTTAACTTACTTGCCCTCAGTTGTTCTAGTCGCCCGCCTGTTCGTATCCTCTGTAATTTAAATTAAAAACCTGGGGGGTTTTTTGCATGGTTGGTGGGGGCACGTTGATAGCACAAATTCAGAAAATTAACTTAGTGTCCGTGTCTTCTCTTCAATTCCAGGGCAGTGTATAATGCCATATGTTTTATTTTATTTAACTGGAATCTTTTTAATTTATTCACAATTGATTGTCTACCCCCAAAGCATAATAAATATAACCAGACTAAGCCCGATACTAAAAGCAACCTGTGATGTAAAATAGGAACAATATTTTCATTTCAGGTTATAGGGAATTATTTCTTAGTAATACTAAACAGCAGTGGTGTGAGAATATTCTGTTTTTCAAAGTCGTCATCAGGAATCCCTATCAAATATGGGGCAGGGTCGGTGGAATATAAAACAACTTTCATTGGTACAATCAATCATGTCTATAACGCTTCAGAAACAAGCAATAAAAAGAAATGGGGCTCTAGTTGTTTTTTAATAGATTAACCATGTAAGCCCTAAAACCACTAAGATCTTTTTTCTTGAGTAACAAGAGTCATGCCTTTTTTTGTATTGTCCTTAAGCTGGCATACAACAGGTAGACCTGGGCAATCGACCCCCCACCCCCTATCACTAACAACAGCGTGGTGACCGTCAACCACGCTGTGATTGAACCGGTGACAATTGAATGAAAATCAATATGCACCACATGGGCACTCGTTCCCATCCAATGGGGACCCGTTCCTCCCCCAGCTCAACAGCCGTGTTTTTGTTGTGAGATATTACTCACTCACACCACAGTGGCAAGCTGGAGAAAGAGGCAGCCGAAATCACACAGCCCTCAAGAGACATAGGACAATGCTGCTCCTATCCCCTTCACACTGAACCCGGAGTCCAGCTGAGCAGCAAACGTCCAATACTTTGCATGGAGATTCAAGTATGGGAGAATTTTTCAACATGTTGGAACAACCCCGTTCAAACAAAACACCGTTCAATCGAGTTTCTTTGAATGGGAAATCATTGAAAATCCCCGCTGACCTAACATACCCCCTCCAAGATCTCAACATTATTTGAAAATCATGTATGGTAATTAATTAACGCCATGTCTAGCATCTTCTATAACGCAAGTTCTAAGGTCCAAGTTAAATGCCATTGTGGGCAGATATCAGCAAGGAGAAGAATTGGTTTAGGTATTAAGGAGTAGGGGGATCTGTGCAGGGAGAAGGGTGCTTTAGGTTGGGGAAGTTGGGTTTAAGGTACAGATACATATATTTCAAGTCCTCTTTTGATCACCAAGAGGTCACCGAACATACCTGACCACCTACCATAGGGAGTCAGCATTGGTAGGATTTCCTTTCCCCACAATCTGAGCATGTAAACAATGTTTATTACCAGCACTCATTTTAAAATTATTATCGCTGCAGGTCCATAAGATTTGTAATGGAGCTGTCAATTGGACATAGTTTTCCCCTCTTCATTCCCAGGTCTCCTAGCTGGCCCCGCAAGAAAACTGCTAACAGCATAATATCAATCACAGTGGAGAGTGACAGGGAAACTTGTGTTTGGGGCTAACATGTGTTTTTTTAAGGGTTTTGTTTTTTTTAAAGATATTTGTACAATAGATGGTTTAACTGCAAATGACATGGAGTAAAAAAGAGTTGAGTATAGGATTTGCTCAACTAACGTGGAGAGAGTCAGATCATCATTGGGTAAAACCAGTGTTTCTGGTTTGACTTCATATGTACAAAAATATAACTCTTTTGGCATCCTCCACACTATGTATTATACTAAATATTATAACTAACACGTCAACAACCAACAAACTAACTCTAAAAAAATGATGAATTGGAATGAATTACATAATAGCTATTGGCCACTTGAATAATTGAGTGTGTTGCTCAAGTCTGTTAAGTAGACCTTTTCATAACATCTATGGCTACCTTAAGAAAAAATCATTGCTGGCCTATTTTCAAACTCTACTACATTTCAGCCTAAAATATCATAATTGGAATATGTAGGATTACATAATTCTGCAATGTCTGTTCAGGTTTTGTTTTTTCCCTCTCTTACACAACAGGAGGTACTGTCCCCCCTTTGTTGTCTTCATGAGACCCTGGGGCTAGCAGGGTAATAAAGCTGAGGCACAGAAGGGAATGGGCAATTTCGAATTAGTGTTTGAGCTCGAATATTCGATTTTCGATATTTGACTCGAATATCGCTATTTTCACCAAACATTTCGCGAATATTCGCGAATATATCGATCGGATATCATTCTCGATCCGCTATTTTTTTTCGCGATTTAATTGCACGTTTTTAATAATCGCGACCCATTTGCAACGAATGGATCGCGATATATATCCATGGGCGATTTTTTTAAAACGGAAATTACGGATATTCCCCAGTCGAATATCCTAGCTCCATTGACTTTGCATAATGCATTGGCGCATATTGGTCGATTGCGCTTCTTTCTTGGATAATCGCAATTTCGGATCCGCCATTTTCTAAATGACTTCAATGTATTGCGCTATTTACGAGTCGGCTTGCGCTTTCTCAGAGTAATCGCAATTTTTTCGGATTCCGCCATTCGCCAGTGACTTTCAATGTATGCGCATATGTGGTCGCATTGCGCTTTCTCGGATCCATCGCTATTTCGGATTCCGCCCTTCCCATGACTTGCATGCATTGTGCGCAATATTTGGGAGTTGGTGGGTCCAATTGCTATTGTTAGAAAGAATCGCAATTCATGTCTAATGCGTGATAGTGCGAGAATACGAATTATGGAGATCAAATAATTATGGCGAGGTATTGCGAAATTACCGCGAATTCGAATATTGCCTATCTCCTCATTCACTAATTCAGATGTGGCAGGTATGGTTATGAGATGGCAGCAGCTGGCTTAGAGACCTGTCTCCAGGCTTTGTTTAATAACCCTCCAATACAAACCCATTTGGTTCAATAAACAGAGCGCTAGTTGGTCAGTATAGGAACCCTAGTTCATAATTGAGTGCATGTACTGCGTTGAGATCGAGAAATATTCGAATATATTTCTACTATAATCCATTTCGAGAATTCTCAATATATTTCCCCATTGGGGGGGCTTGGGATATTCGCCAAATGGGGCGGATATTTTTCATATGCTTTAAATAAATCTAAAACATTGTTTTACCGCGCATACATTGCGCATATTTTTGCGTCCTTGGCAAATGGATTTGGCACAATAACCACAGTCCTTATAATACTGGCTATGATCACAGAATGAAGGGAGAGACTGTAAAGCTGGGATCATGCAGAATCTTTGGCAAAGGGCAGAGAAGGTATAAGAGGCAATAGAATGAAGTCAATAGAATCATGTGCAGAATAGAAACACAATAATTTTAACGAGTTAATCGAATGTCGACTGTAGTATAGGTAGTTGTATCGAAGATGCACATCAAGAGCAACGTATACCATATGGGAACTGAGCCTCTGAGGAGGCTACTAAAAGAAACTATTGACCGACGGTGGGCACGACGAAGAATTCGGTATGAAGGGCGCGTCATGTTATAACAGTCTCATGATCACCTTATGCAAATATCGCCCTAAAAGCGCCCTGTATGCTATCCTGTCCCTAACAAATCACTATCAAACCGTTTTGAATCACCCTTCGCCTGATCCTCCCTCTTCTCACTGTTGTCACATGCTTTTCATCACTTCCGGTGCTTTCATCCTCCAAGCCATCAGTTGTCTCTGCGTCCTCCCATCAGAAGGTACCGCTTCTCAACTCTAAATGTAGTACAAAGTTATCAACAGTTACTTATAACTCATTCACATTACAAAAAACATTAATCCGTACTAATCATTAATCACCTTTCATATCAACCTCAGACGTCTTTATATCACATCCTGCACTACACAACCTCTGTTTTTATGGACATTAAAATCCTTGTTTTGTTTTACTTCACATTTTGGACTTTAACTTTGTGATTTACTTATCTGCACCTTTGGAACATTTAAAGTCCCCTAGCCTCCGTTCAATCGGAGGACATTCAATACTCAGGCTTTGAGTGTTTTCTCTCAATACCCTTGGAATTTTGCTTCTATAGATTTATTCTGGAATGCCGGTTCCCCACCTCATGTTGGAAGCATAAATATATTTCATTACACATACATTTGCATTAAAAACTAATATAGTTTATCTTTAAAGTAAGATATGAAAGATAATGAGAAAATATCCTTCCAATGAGAATTTCTCTCTTGTCATGGGAAAAAGAGTCCTTCTTGGATCATTTCTTCTCTATTTATGTTCTGTTGGAAACTTATAAATGTTAGTTTTCCTCTTACATTTTGTCCTGGTGACTTTGGTTATCAGGACATGTCAAATCTCCCTAAAGGGAATATTGACAGTGATAGAATTGTGATAGTGGCTCTAACCCAGTCATGGGCAAACTATAGCCTTATAGCCATTAATCCTTTTAATCTGGTGCAAGTGGAATTAACCTCCCTAGTGCACTGCTGAGGTCCAGATTTCCGTACCAAAAGCGCCTTTTATGAAATGTTGTAAGCCTGTAACTTACCAAAATATGTCCATACAAGGATTTAGTAGACATCCTGAATATAAGGGGACATCAGGGGGCACTGGAAACTTTATTTAGGTATTTTACTTCAAATCGTATGAAGCAGTTTGCAGCTCTTCCAGTGCACTCTTAGCAAGTCAGTGCTGGACAATCTGGGCTCATCAAAAACGCTTGGGGGTTTACATTGCAAAAGAGCACTTCTGCATTTGTTACCTGGGTTCTGGTGCACAATACAGTGTGTATAGTGTGAATGAGGCCTAAGTCAACACTGGAGCAAATTATCAATGAAAAGCATCTAAAACAGGTACTGCCCTTTACCTAAATATTTCCAAACACACAGACTGCTGATTGCAGGGCCCTGTTTTATTAAATAAGTAGGTATCTTTATCATAAATCCTTGCCATCTGTTCCATTGTTTCTCTAAGCTGGTACATTTGTAACTACTTATCTTTGCCTTTCAATGGAGGAAATAAATGTAAATGTTATAACAATGTAATACAGTCATTGATGCCAATCTAATATTTGGTTGCAAGCTGTGATCAACAGCATCCTCCCACGTCCTGTTCTCAGACTTATCTTCCATTGCCATTATCACATGATTTGAAATTAAGCTTTGAAATGATTCTACGTAATTAAAGTGATTTCTGTAATCTTGGTGTTAGAAAATCTCTCACATAGCGGCTTCATTTTGATAACTTAATTTCTGATGTGGATAACTAAGACTATGCCAAAGAGATTTTCTTCATCCAAGAGATTTTACAAAAATCCCATTAGCATATGCAGGAAAGATAGCAAGTGAGACATGAATGCAAAGATTAAAGGGATTTAAATTGCTTGTCTTTGAATATATAGCAGGCACTTGTATTAACTGTTGACAAGAGTTCTGTTTTAGATCTGGGACTTTGGGCTTTTGGACATGAGTACATTCTCTATGGCAGTTTTATATCTGCTGCAAAGAAATCCTACCAGGAGCCTTGCACATACAGTTTACATAGTGATAGTATAATGCACAAGAACTCAGCTTCTTGCCTTTTATACCACAATTCCATTTTATTAGGTAATGTTTTCCGTTTAAGGGAAAATGATCAACATGGCATTTAAAACAAAGGATGAGATGTACTTTCCTTGTATTTCACTTCAAGCTGGCAATATTAGACTAGAACAGCATCAATTATAATACACTGTAGACCGATTTGTGTACTGATGTTTGTTATCTGTTTTATTTATCAGAAGCTGTAAAATTCCAGTCTTCCAAGGCATTACATGTAAATTGCATCTGCACATTACGAGGAGATATGGGTAAAATCGATGGCCGTTTCAATCGCCGTGCGCGCTCACGGCTATCTATCTGACCCATATAATCTGTGGTCACGCTGTTTTCGAGTGGGACAAATCAATCCCTTTTGAAAACAGCCTTATCGGACATGACCGTAATTACGGCCAATGTCCGATGCTTTGCCTAGAGACCGCTGGTCTGCAAGCAAAGCTTTAGCTGAGACGGGGAAAGAGCAGAGCTGTCTCTCCCCAGCCAGCCGATATCTGACAGCAGTGTGATGACGTCATCACGCTGCTGCAGGGTACTTCAGACGGCTCGAATATCAAGCCGTCTGTACCCTGCTTAAGTTTCCAGTTTCTGCACTATGGAACCTATGTGGTTGTATACAGAACTTAAACTTTTCCCCAAAAAGATGGCTGAACAGCCCCAAACTCCCATTTGGGAAGATATATTTTATTCTGTACCACATATACTTCTAGGTTTCAATAATTTCTAGAGTATGCAGTTTATGAAACACAATTCTATGGGTTAATGCATTGCAATATTCTCATAAGATCCAACTAATCTACATACATATACTGAGGAGAATAAAAAAGTAATCAGCCAGCAATACCCTGATTCTATCACTTTACAAATTTCCTGCTACATAGCTTTCTTCCCATTTAAGAAAGTGATATAGATAAATCTAATGAGAAAGCTCTAGTCCATAACATCTTAGGTATATACATGTTCTCTATATGATAATAGTAAAAACACTAATCACAGAATTAGAAGTGAGATCAGTAACCAGAAAGACCATTAGGTGGTGTATCAAACTGGGTATTTCTCACAGGGTAAAATACAGGTAATAATTTTGTTAATTCTTGGTGGGTAATACAAATTCCATAAATTCCAAGATGGTGGGTGATATAGTTGTGTGGTAGTGTGCAGCTCCTGAGGTGGAGGGGGGCCTCCCCTGGGAAAGATAGATAGGAACTGGGACACGAGAACACATGAGCTAGTGTTTAGTTGGGTAAATGGTAAAATACAATGGTGAAATAATGCAATAACAATTAGGAAATTCAGGAAGGTGTTCTCCATCTGAGATACAGGAGCAGGAGTTGCAGTGTGTGTGTCTCTCTAGCAGCATGGATACAGAAGTATTCTCCTCTGAATACCATATTATATTAGAATCTTTGCTAAATTCATATGGCATATGAACAGTGTATCTCATCATTTACTATCATCAAAAGTAACACTAGTTATCTACAGTCATGGTTTTTTTTTTCATTTAAAGAAAAACGAAATCAACAAATCAGGAAATTTCAAACAGCATGTAAAATGCCCAGTGGCAAAGCCATTCCACAATGACAAATATCTTACAAGGCAAATCCAAAAACATAATAGCATAACACCATCACATGTCTAGTTTCTCTAAACATCAAGGAAAGATTTTGTTGAGGCTAAAATCTTAATTTCTTTCAACTTATCCTTCATTCTCTACAGTTGTCTAGCATATTGTGATGTGTAAGGAATCGTTTTGGTGTCAACAATTTCTATGATGTACTGTCATTTAGAGACATTGAAAGAGGGAAATTAAGTTGTTTGGGGTCAAATGAATTTGACTTTTTCAGAGTTTATCTGCTGCTGAAGTGATTGAAATATTTTTTTAGTTTATACATAAATCTTAGTTTCTTAAATAAACCTTTAAAAGACATCTAAAGACACAGCACAAGGAATTTATTTTAGAACATCTTACATGCTCAGCAAACCAGCTCCATCTGATCATACAAAAAATCTTTCTTGTAAAAGCCAGTCTTGTTGCCCTCTGATCCTCTTTTGTTCTCATTTCCTCTTTCCTCATTGTGCTTATGCTTATGGATTTCCCATCATTTTGTTCACCTCTCTATGATGTTGTCACATGAGGGAAGACATTTTTTTACTGTGTGTGTCTCTGGGCTTTGTAAATTCCTCCTGAGGATACTAAGGGAAACAAAAAGTGACTGACATAGAAGTTTATTTTGTATGTGCTAGGCGTATTTGTGTCATCAGATTGTAGCAATTTGATCCAGATGAATGTTAGGGGAATACAAAGTAGAATAGCTAAATATTGTTATATAATATTATAGCATAGTGCACACTAGGCTAGGTTTCCATGGCGTTATGAGCTGCATCCAATTCCCCCTCTCTCTCCCTCCCTCCGGGGCTCTTCACGCAGCCGGTGTCATTATTGACACCAGCTGTGTGAGTGAGAAAGCCGGCGCTCCTCCATTAACATGGAGGTCTATGGCGCGTCTATGGGCGGTGCCGAAACCCTGGAAATGCTGCAGCGATGAAGACAATCGCTGCAGTTTTCCAGGGAGGCATCGGGTCTCCCCGATGCCGGCTTCCCCTGCGGTTGAGACGAGCCTAAACAGCGGACGAGCTGGGCTCGTCTCAACCGCTAGGGTGGTTAATCGCATTTCCTGGCGGGGATGTCGACGTAGCCCATCTATATTACATGTCTACCGCACCGCCTGTTGCACTACGTAAACCTCTCCAGCCGGATGGCTGAAAGCTGTGGGAACAGGCGGTGCACTAGGCATGTTATATGGATGCCTCTTGTCACCTGGCTTATCTGCTATTCCTGTACAATATTAGCATTATGTGCCCTATAAAATAAATATATATTTTTGCCTGAGATACCTGATATTACAGGGTTTAGTCATAACCAGTATTTCCAGAGCATTATAGGCTTTCTTAAAATAGAAAAAGCTGCATACATTCTGATATTCCTACAAATAAAATGCTAGACAGCTGCTCAAAAAATTACCTAACCCTAACTTGAGATGATTGAATCTTTAAAAAAAAAAATAGCGGACTTTGTCAGTAATTGCAAAGCCCCCAAACATGGTATCATCATCAAAATTGCTTAAGTGTAGAGAAGGGTTGTGGGAACAAAAAAATTCAAAGTTAAATTTTGCAGGTCAAAATTTCGACCTAATTTATGCCAAAAAACTGCATGTGCTAATAAAATACTTTGTGTTATGTAATGTTCCCACAACCCTTCTCTACATCTCCATTTTGGTGATGATTACTTCTTCACAGTTTTTTGCAAATTTACTCCCAAATAAACTATTCAAAATGGCATGACCATCTCTTCCCCAACTCATTCAGCTGTATGTGTGAAGAAATGTTGTATCTAGGATAAGTTTCTATGTGGCTTGATTTGTGCTTTCTTTTTCAAAGACATTTCAAAGACCTAGATAAAGACCCTCCTCCATGTTTTACACCACGAGACATTATGGGTTGGTTGCCAGTTAATAATTCTCATTGTGTTGCCATACTACTATGGCTGCCAGATAATAATTCCCATTGTGTTGCCATACTACTATGGCTGCCAGTTAATAATTCTAATTGTCTTGCCATACTACTATGGCTGCCAGTTAATAATTCAAATTTTTTATTCAATGGGCTTGACAGTTATGATTTACAAAAAAAACAAATATTATATTTTAGCCTGTTATCTCTATTTCCTGGCTCACCTCATGTCAGCCCACCACGGGTCACTCCTCCCCTTGACCCCC
>CM070033.1:48431514-48445833 GCA_036250615.1 Ptychadena robeensis | reverse complement strand
AATCCCCATAACAAGCTCTATAAAATCCCCGTCACTCCAGCCCGTTCGATGTTGTTTTTTTTTTGTCCTCGTCTAGGCATTCCAAGAGTGATACGTGTGGATGGGTAAGCTTTCTTCTCCCCCATCAGCATTCTCAACTCGGGCAGAGCGTGGTGCTTGTCCCGCACTGTTCCGCTGGCGGCGCAATGGCCGGGCGGTTTGTCGTGGCTGCGTCCGAGGCATCCAGGATGGCTGAGAGACCGGCGAGGACGCCGCTTCGGCATACCCCTCCGGTGAGTGGCTTGTTAGGAAGCCATGGGCTAAGGGAATGGCGTTGGCAAGCATTGTGCATTGTGGCTGAGTCAAGGCTGCAGGATTAGCAGTTTCATGCAGTGGGTCCGGTGACAGAGCGTGAGTACTTTTTGGCTGAAGGGTATGTGAATTGGCGTTTGCCTTCATGGTGGTCCCATTCTAAATCTGGACGTGTCATTGTTTGTTTGCTGCCATCATGATGTCCTCGCCCCCCACAGTCGCCCCAGCTGGGAACGTTTCGGATTTGAAGGTATGATGGTGGGGGTGGATTGGTGCAGACGCCATTGATGGTAGTTATCATAGGCCTTGTGTTCCCGGAAGGTGCCTCGGCTACCAGGCCAGGAAAGAAGGGTGTTCTCCGGTGGTGCCTGGGCCAGCACGGCGGTGTAACGGTGCATACATGGCAGGACTTCCCCTCCCCAATTAGGTGTCGGGCGAAAGCCGTACAGGTAGAAGAACCGGTGGCGCAGGTAAGGTGAATGAATTTTCAATCGCCTGAGAGGCGTCAAGTCCCCGCTTGTTTGGGCAATGTTTGGGCATGGCTATGCCGGGCCGAATGTCTCAAGATCTGCTTTAAAGAGGCAGCTCAGAATGCGGGGGCCTAAGGCCCAGGACTGCGGGCCCTGATCAAGCGGGCAGTGCTGAAAGTATGGCAGAGCTAAAAGCCCGCCAGGACAAAGCCTCCCAGGAAGAGGAGTGGGCGGTTGGAGACAATGTCTTCTGTGTGTCCCCTCAGAGCTGGTGGACAGTTCAGGTCCTCCCCAGATAATTGGAGTATGACCGGATTCGTGAGTTCGCTTGATTGTGCACCCGGTCCCGGTGTTTGTGATCGGTTTTGGACAGCGATTGATTGGGATGAGGCTTCGTCCCCGCCATCCCAAACGAAAGCATTAGCCTGGGCTGAAGAAATCCTTGCCTGGTTTCCTGTGTGTTGGAGATCGGGAGATCATGAAGATGAGTGGGCACGCTGATTGGCTCCAATGCCTACACAATAGCAATGGCAACCACTTATCCCTTAAAGAAGGTGGAATGTCGTGTATTTTGGGCCTCCCTGTCTGATTGGACCGCCTCCCTGCTAAGGTTGGCGAAGCCGAGGCGGTTACCGCAGGGGACTCGTGGTCTTCAAGGACCCGATGATCGCAGAGTGGGACCCCGATCTAATGATACTTTTGCGGTGATGGGACTGGCAATCAGACCAGCCGGGCCCTCACATCTGTGGCTAGGCATTGCTGGTGTGGTCTCGAGTATTGAATCCTCCCAACACCGGCGAGTTGGACGTGGACTACTCCTTGTAGTTGGCCCTGCAAAGAGCTCAGGCAAGCGGCAGGTTTTCATGGCCGATAACAGCAGTGGACCAGGTGCGGTTGGCGGCCAGTTGATGGTCTCTCTCTTTGACAGCTAGAAGGGCCCTGTGGCTGAATTGGTCGGCCGACAAACAACGGCATCAAGGCAAGTCTATGGTTGGGTGGGTCCATGTCTTCGGAACAACACTGTTGCGGTTTTAAGCCATTAGCGGAAGCTATTGGCAGTTTCAGGCAGGAATCGGGTTAGCCGCGCAGGAACTCCAGGCCCTGGAGACCTATGCGCAAATGGGCTGCAGCGGCCCTTGCGGTATGGCTTAGGAAGTCTGGAGGGTGTCTGGGCCCCAGGTTTCAGATGCATGGATGTCATATTGGTCCTCTCAAGGGATCGAGGAGTTGGTGCAGAGACGGCCACCGAAGGGGGTTTGGTCCAGCCAAGGACTCCATCAGGATGTCCGCAGGCCAGTTGTCTGGAGCTATGTCGAAGAACTGCTGGGGCGAAGCCGTTGTGGCCAGTGCACGGGCGAAGAGGGCCGAGGAGTTTACTCTCCAATGTTTCTAGTGCAGGCCAGGCGGGTATCAGACCAGTGCTGTAACTTTAAGGCGGCTCTAGTGCCTTCATCCGGGTGTCACCATTCCGGATGGCGTCCCTGCGACCACCATCTGGATGTACAGGGGGTGACTGGATCGCAACTATAGACTTGACGGACGCCATTACATGCTTGTGTGCACTCCTCGTCATCACCGTTTCTTGAGAATTACGGTCCGCCAGGATTGTTTGTCAGTTGGTGGCCTTCCGTTGTTTGGGGGGTGTCCTCGAGGTATGGCACCCCCCGAATGTTCTCCACGTCTGTCGTCTGCAGTGCATTGATTCGCCTTGAGGCATCGGAATCCATCTTTACTTAGACAATCTTCTGGTGTGGCAAAGGCCGCAGTGGGAACTGGGGTCTCGTGGCCTCAGGCGCTCCAGATGTGGCAACGTTTTGGCTGGCTCGGCAACCCCAGGAAAGCGTGGGAGCCGGTGCAAGCGCTCCAGTAGTGCCCTAGGCGTGGTCTTCGACACGGTAAGGGGGGATACTGACTCTCCCTGGTGGAAGCAGTGCAGATTCAGAATGGACGCAGAGCGTGATAGCGTGCCCTGTGTTTTGTCCGCAAGGCGGTGGATGCGTTGATCGGCACGTTTAACGGCAGCCGTTCCGGCGGTTCCCTGGCGTTGGCCTCCGGAGACTCTGTCCTCAGACATCTTCCTTTCTCAGTGTGCAACGGGTCGTTGACCCGACAATCGCGGTACCCACGAGTAGTACGCAGGCTCTCCCTGTGATGTTGGTTTCGGAGATCGTCTGAGCATGGGCACCCTATCGTTCCGACGTTAGAGGTAGCGGTCCACACAGATGCGAGCCTGGCAGGCTGGGGTGCTCACTGGCAGGGAGGCCCAGGCCCAGGGCCAGTTGGGCCCTCGCATTTCAGAAGGGCAAAAAAAAAAAATCCGATCATCTGGAGCTGCTGGCGTTCTGTAGGCGTTGCACAATTTCAGAACGAGCTTCAGGGTTTCCAGGGTGCGGACCTTTTGGACCATGTGAACGCGGTGGCGTACAATAGCAAGGCATGGGGGGACCAGGTAACCCGATGCGCTTACAGATTGCAGGAGAATCTTTGTCTGGGAGAACGCATCTGCAGTCGCTTGGGGCTCCTCTCTTCCAGTGGCGCGGAAACCAGGTGGCAGATAGGCTCATCCGGGTGTTTCTGATACGAACGATTCAGCCAAGCCTCCTGGAGCCAGTCCTTTGCGAGATGGGGATGCAGTCAACGACCTCATGGCTACGGCCGCCAAATTTCTCCCTTCCCCCTCATGGGAATTCCGGTTTCCCGAGGGGGATCTGGCATTGGTGTTTGCGAGCACTCCTCTGGCCTCCGTTTGGGCCGGCGGTCTTCTATACCTTGTGGCATCTCTCCCTGAATGCGGTTTCCTGGTAGCGTTGGCTTCAGCGCGCCCAGGGGTTGAGCTCTGCGCTTTCGCCGGGTAGGAGCCGTTTTGTAACCTTTTAACCCCGGCGAGTCGTTCTCCCGGCCAGTTGCCGGGCCATCTCTGGGCCCTCGGTTCTGTCTCCCTTTCCTCTCGACCTGGCGGCGGTATTCTCTACCTTCTCTGCCGAGCGGTGACGGGATGAGTTGGGTACGCTTGGAGGTGGTACAATCTTCTATCCGTATATGTTTCTTCGGCCTGCTTCTTGGCCGCTGGGTGACACCTGTGTCTCTATCCTACGGGGCCTCCGTTGTGGCCATCCAGTCCCCTCCACGGACTGTGTCGGCATGGTTGGTCGAGTTCATTCATCTGGCTTTTGGGGCGGCAGCCTTCCTGCCCCTTCCGAAGAGTTTCTGAGCTCCCACTCGCCCTGGGGCCGTGGCGGCGTCCTGGACATCCTTCCCAAGGTGTCGGCTGCGGTGTCTTTAGTCTGCGGCCTGGTCCTGAACCGTTTTCCTTCATCCTGCCTTATCGTCTGGTGGTGTCTACGGAACCTGCGTCGATCATTGAGTTCTGCCTTCTGTCGGCAGCTTGTCCATATAGATTGATGTTCTTTTTGCATTATTTCGGTTTCCTCCTCTGTTGTTCGGGGTGTTCGTTTGCCCGCCCCAGGGAGTATAGCTTTGTTAAGAAGTCCCCGTGTGGGCTGACTGAGGTTAGCCGGAATATGGAAATTGTTTTCATACTTACCTGTAATTTTCCTTCCTGCTTCCCCTCATGTCAGCCCTAGTTCCCCCCCCCCCCCCCCCCTTCCCCCCCGGTTGGAGTGATCTTGTTACTTTATTAATGAACATCCGAACGGCTGAAGGGGTGAGGATTTTATAGAGCTTGTTATGGATCCTAGGGGGGTCAATGGGAGGAGTCACCCTGGTGGGCTGACATGAGTTGTAAGCCAGGAAAGAAAAATTACAGGTAAGTATGAAACAAATTTTTCCATATTGTCCATTGGGTTGTTTTTTACGCCACCCGATGTTCCTCGAATCTGTCACTTCATCGAGCCGTGTGTGGCTAGCTTTAAGATGCAAAACTAATAGCCAATTGGAAAGCTTAACAATGGCTGACAATTGGAGTGGCTTTTCTTCTTTTTTTATTTTTTTTGTTTTTATTTTTTTTTTATTTGAGTTTTTTTATTTGTGGATGAAAAAGGTGTCCGCCAGTCTGTTTATGGGCTTTAGCCCGATAAACTTGTCATGGGGTTCTTTTCCAAAGCACCCCTAGCTCCTGCACAATCCGCGCAGCTGCAGGAGCACACGGACCATGTACATTTAGTCTATCTACCTCTCATTTGCTAGTACTGGACTGCAAGGTGTCCTCCATGCGGGATCCCATCAGCGATCAGCCTTTTGAGATCCTAAATTTTGTGTGAAGATTTGCTTGACTTAAGCTAACTTTGAGACCAGGGTGCCATTCCCCCTGCCAATCAAACCAGGTCCAATTTTTCTTCAATCTATATCATATATTAAGCATTAGCCCCATAGTCTTTCTTTTTGCTGGTTACACTCAGAATGTTTCTTTACCTTTAAATCTATCATTCTGTACAGATGGACAGGTCTTTGTTGTTCTTGTTCCACACTATCAGTGAAGAGATTCAACAGGAGAGAAACTGATCGTGCAGAACAGAAATAAAAGCTCAGCAGTGGCATGTGTTTCTCTGAAATGTCCTGATGGCTGCCAACATCTCTTTCTAAACAGAACTGACACGTGGGCAGGTTCTGATTTTAAAAGACTCTGATCACCCATTAACCCATGCAGGTGTTATAATGAATCCACTTCATTACAATATCTGTCTTCTGTTGTATGGACACCTATAAATACATAATGCAGAATGCACATTGTGTCATTGTTGGCATGAATGGCTCATACAGTACTGTTGTATTAATGACAATAATTGCATGATACAGACAAGATGCGCTCTACACAAGTGAAAAAACTATGTAACAAGTTATACTTATCATATATACATGTATATAAGCCAAATTGTTCAGTACCTGAAATGTGTTTAAAAAATTTAATTTGGCTTATATTCGGGTCAAGAAATGAAAATTACGACATTTTATGAGTAAATTGCAAAGCCCACAAACATCATATCATCACTAAATTGGAGATGTAGAAAAGGGTTGTGGGAACATTTGAAAAAATTAGGTTCATTTGCATAAATTAGGTTCATAAGTCATGTCAAATTTGAACTTACTGTGTGCAAAAACTTGATATAATGAGCAATACTTTTTTCTTTACAATGTTCCCACATCCCTTCTCTAACATGATATCATGTTATGTCTACTTACAAGTCTACTGAATGAAATAATAACATCTCCTAACAAAAGCACATTTGTTGTGTGTTTCTGAGCCTTAGCTGCTGCATTTCCCCCAGGCTTATACTGGAGTCATTCAGTTTTTCCAGATTTTTTTCAAAAAATTAGGTACCTCGGCTTATACTCGAGTATCTACAGTAATACATTCAACTGAACTTTTACCTAAACTATACAATCATTTGGTACACCACTGGACAGATTCTTACATTAGATATTAGAAAGTACTAAAGCAGTTTATACAGTCAGACTGTAATTTTCATGGTAAGGTTAAAGGCTCTTTGTGACAGGTCAAATATGCATTGTGATCATTGTCATCTAATCACAGCAAGATGTAGACTTCACTGGCAGGAAAAAAGATGTTTGTATAGACTCTGCAGGACTTAAAGTAAGTAAAGTAAGCAACACACACAAAACATTTTAATATTAGTCTGAGCAGTGCCCTTTCTCGCACTATGCAGGCACATAGCTGCCCTGATTTCTGGTAGCACACCCCGCTCAACAACTTTTCTGGAAGCACAACCCCTGCCCAGGATGACAGGGGGCCCAGGCAGCTTTTTTGCACAGGGCCCCCAAAATGCTAGAAACAGCTCTGAGTCTGGGCTTAGGATGACCTTTTCTTTAACTTTTACCTCCCTAACCAGCACTTAACTCTCTTCTTTTAAGAAACATCACATGTTTTGACACACCATGGCCAACCCTCACTTAAAATTTAGCACTACCGGCTTGGTTTTTTTAGTAGTGAAATGCAAATGGTCAGTGAATGCACTGTAATGTTGGTTCTCAATTATATATATTCCCCTATGCTTGGTTTTTCAATGGGCTGACATTCACTGCATCATCTCAACACATATCTTGCTTAAGTATTGTAAATAATAATTTTTAGACATTTTGGGTATTATTTTTCTCTACATACTTCTCTATGTGGCTGGTGTTTCTATTCTACTATATTTGAGAAGTTCTACAGCATGGACCTGTAAAGATGAACTATCTGCATACATGCTGGCTATTAAAGTTACTTGACATACTTTTAATAAAATAAATCATTTAATTGTTCTCGTTACTGTGCTTTATCAGAGATATCATGAATATATCTTAGCCCCCTAAAGCAGAAGAAAACGTTAGCAACTCCTGTTTATTTGACTATTGCAGACAGTTAGGGGGACATACAGACAGTTAGGGGGACATACAGACAGTTAGGGGGACATACAAACATTTTAGCCAAAATGAAGGCTTGCACAGCACTGGCATGTTTGCCCGAGTCCAGCACTGGCACAGTTTGTTTTAAGAACAAAATGTCTACATACTGGGTTTGTCATAATGCTAAGGAGGTTTAAAAACTTACCTCCTTAGGTAACTTTATGATAACACAGGGTACACAGGTTGTACCTTATCACACTGTTGCGTTTAGTTACCCATTGCAGGCATGTTCGCATTACAGCTGGTACACTACCTACAATTGCATGGTGGCTCAGGTGGTTAGCACTCTGACCATGCAGCACTAGAGTCCTAGGTTCAAATCCTGACTTGGGCATTATCTGCAAGGAGTTTGTATGCTCTCCTCATGTCTGTGTGGTTTTCCTCTGGGTGCTCCGTTTTCCTTCCACACTCCAAAGACATTCAGTAGCATAATTAGCTTCCCAAAATAAAGATTTTCCTAATAAAGAGAGGGAAGTGGTTGTTGTTTTTTAGTATTTACATCAATCTTATGTGTCAAGGTTTACATCCCAATTATTTATATTTATATGAAGACCATGACATGGTATACACTAAATCCCATTTCTTTCTTTCTTTGGTCTTCGTATAAAGATTCTCCTATGTTAGTTACATATACATGGCTACGGTAGGGACATTAGATTGTGAGCTCCTCTGAGAGACAGTTAGTGATATGACTATATATGCCCTGTAAAGCACTGCGTAATATGTCGGCGCTATATAAGTACAAGATAATAATAATAATAGTCTGAAAGGACATTTATATATGTTGATGGCACTAATATTTTCTACTATAGCCATACTGCTGGAGTTCACACAACAGCAGCATTCTTTTATTTCTAACACTACGATGGTGACATTGCAAGCAGATAAAGGGCTGAGAAGGACCACTAGCTTGCATATTAGAGTTTGCACAAGTTGTGAAGAATGATAAACAGGGTTCAGCTATAAGTCTATAGATTAATATTTCTGGCCATGTAATGTTTAGGTCTGCTAAAAAAAAAAAATCAGACTACCATTCCAATGTGCTACTTCACTAATAAAGTGTTGAAAGAAAAAGCTAACAAATGCTCTTAGACAATCCAGTTCTTCTGACCAATGCTGGGCTTAGTATTCATCCAACTAAAAGCACTTTCCAAACTCTACACCAGACAGCTTTAATAACTTTAATCTAATATACTCTATCAATAGCAATGAGTTAACGAGTTCTGTGTGAAATGTTTCTCCTCTATTTGAAAAATGATGATTACTGCCTCAGTGTTCTAGTCTCCCTCCGGTTCAGTAGTCTCTGTAATTTAAATTAACCTGTTTTGCATGTTTGGCACGTTGATAGCACAAATTCAGAAATTACTTAGTGTACGTTCTTCTTCATTACATTCCAGGGCAGTGTAAGAATGCCATATTTTTATTTTACTGGAAGCTTTTTATTATGTGCACAATTGATTTTGTTCTACCCCAAAGCATAAATATCAACACAGACTAAGCCCGAGACTAAAAGCAACCTGTGATTTATAGGAACAATAATTTTCAGTTATAGTGAATTATTCTTAAGTATACTAAAGCAGTGTTGTGATATATATTCTGTTTTCCAGAAGTCATCAGGAAATCCCTATCAATAGGGCAGGGGTCGGTGTATAAAACACTTTCATGGTACAAATCAAAGTCAGTGTCTATAAGCTTCAGAGACACAGCAATAAAAAGAAATGGGCTCTAGTTTGTTTTTACCATTAGCCCTAAAACCACTTAAGATCTTGTTTGCTGAAGTACAGTCATGCTTTTTTTGTTTTGTCTTAAGCTGGGCATACACAGGTAGATTCCTGTGCAATCGACCCCCGATCAATAACAGCGTGGTGACGTCACCACGCTGTGATTGAACGGGGATCAATTGAATGGAAATCAATATGCACCACATGGGCACATCGTTTCCCATCCAATGGGGACCCGTTCTCCCCAGCTCACAGCCCGTGTTGTGTTGTGAGAGATTT
The DNA here is from genome assembly GCA_036250615.1 of Ptychadena robeensis. NCBI lineage: Eukaryota > Metazoa > Chordata > Amphibia > Anura > Ptychadenidae > Ptychadena > Ptychadena robeensis. The sequence goes on along the minus strand of CM070033.1, from coordinate 48,436,709 downwards.
ACTCACTCACAACACAGCTGCAAGCTGGAGAAAGGCAGCCAGAATCACACAGCCTCAGAGACATGCTGCTCCTAGCCCCTTCACACTGAACACCGGAGTCCAGGCTGCAGCAACACGTCCAATACTTTGCATGGAGATTCAAAGTAATGGAGATTTCCAACATGTTGGAACCCCGTTCAATCGAGTTTCTTTGAATGGGATCTATTGATCCCCGCTGACCTAACATACCCCCTCCACAGATTCTCACCATTATGTGAAAAGCATGTATGGTAATTACGCATGTCTAGCATACTTCTATAACCAAGTCTAAGTCCAAGTCTAAATGCACATTGTGGGCAGATATCAGCAAGGAGAAGATTGTTTAGGTATTAATGAGTAGGGATCTGTGAAGGAGAAGGGTGCTTTAGGTTGGGGAAATTGGGTTTAGGTACAGATACAGTATATTTCAAGTCAGCTTTTGATCACAAAGAGGTCACCAACATACCTGACCAACATAACCATAGGGATCAGCATTGGTAGGATTTTCCCACAAGTCTTAGCAGTAACAATGTTTATTACCAGAATCTCATTTTATAGCTGCCAGGTCCATAAGATTTGTGAATGGAGCTGCATTGACATAGTTTCCTCTTCATTCCCAGGTCTCCTAAGCTGTGCCCAGCAGAAGAGAAACTGCTACAGCAGAATATCATCACAGGGGAAGAGTGACATGGGAAACTTGTGTTTGGTGATAACATGTGTTTTTAAGGTTTTTTTTTAAAGATTATTTGTACAATAGATGGTTTAACTGCAAATGACATGGAGTAAAATAAGTGAGTATAGGATGGCTTCAACTACAGTGGAGAAGAGTCAGATCATCATTGTACCAGTGTTTTCTGGTTGGACTTCATATGTACAAAAATATACATCTTTTGGCAGCCTCCACATATGTATTATACTAAACACTTCAACAACAACAAACTCTAAAAATATATGATCTGAATTACATAATAGCTGATTGCAATGGATAATTGAGTGTGTGCTCAAGTCTGTTAAGTAGGACTTTTCATAACATCTATGGCTAGCCTTAAGAAAAAATCATTGCTGGCCTATTTCAACTCTACATTTCTAGCCTAAAATAGCATAATTGGAGTATTAGATTACATAATTCTGCAAGTCTGTTCAAGGTTTTGTGTTTCCCTCCTTACACAAACAAGGGAAGGTACTGTCCCCCCTTTGTGTCTCATGAGACCCTGGGGCTAGCAGGGTATAAAGCTGAGGCACAGTAAGGGAAGGGGCAATTCAGATTAGTGTTGAGCTCGAATATTCGATTTTCGAATATTTAGCTCGAATATCGCTATTTCACCATTTCGCGAATATTCGCGAATATATCATCGGATATCCGTCGCGATCGCGATTTTTCGCGATTTATTGCACTTTTATAATCGCGACCCATTGCAACGAATGGGATCGCGATTATATAATCGCAATGCGATTTTTTAAAACGGAAATTACGGATATTCTCCCAGTCGAATATCCGAGCTCCATTGACTTGCATGCATTGCGCATATTTGGTCGCATTGCGCTTTCTTGGATAATCGCAATTTCGGATTCCGCCATTCTCTATTGACTTCAATGTATTGCGCATATTTAGTCGCATTGCGCTTTCTCAGATAATCGCAATTTCGGATTCCGCCATTCTCCATTGACTTCAATGTATTGCGCATATGTGGTCGCATTGCGCTTTCTCGGATAATCGCGATTTCGGATTCCGCCATTCTCCATTGACTTGCATGCATTGCGCATATTGGGTCGCAATTGCGATTGTTAGATCGCAATTCATGTCGTAAGTGCGGATATTCGAGATTACGAATATGGAATCAAATATTATGGCAGGTATTCGCGAAATTACGCGAATTCGAATATTGCCTAGTCGCTCATCACTAATTCAGATGTGCAGGTATGGTGATGAGATGGCAGCAGCTGGGCTAGAGACCTGTCTCCAGGCTTGTTACCCTCCAATAAGACCCAGTTGTCAGTACAGAGCGAGTTGGTATCAGGGAAACCCTATTCAAATGGAGTGACATGACTAGCGTTGAGCGAGAATATTCGAATATATTCTACGAATATCCATTCGAGAATTCGCAATATTTCCCCATTGCTTGGATATTCGCAATGGCGGATATTTGTCATATGCTTTAACATTGTTTACCGGCATACATTGCGCATATTTGTGCGCATTGCAAATGGATTTGCACAATACGCACAGTCCTTATACTGGCTAGGATCACAGAATGAAGGAGAGAGCCTGTAAAGCTGGATCACGAATCTTTGCAAAGGCAATGGAAAGTAATAAAAGGCAATAGAATGAAGTCAAATAGAATGCAGTCAAATAGAATTTTGCGAATTTCGAATGTCCCTTTATATATTTGCGAAATCACGCAAAGTCAAATATACCATATGCTGCTCAACACTAGATATGACCCGTGGGCACGAGCGAAGATTCGTGGCATTATCACCTGCCCTATCCTCCCTCTTCTCTGGGGCGTGAAAGTACCGGCTACTTAATGAACTTCTCTTCTAGGGACAGGCTGAACTGTGGCATACTTTGCTAAGCAGACTGTTCCTGCACTGATATCTTCCTCTCGTACATTAGTTATACCTTTATCAAGTTGTATTGTTTGGGTAAATAAATCAGTGTTGCAGTACACCCACTTTCTATCATTGGTCGACCTGTACACTAGCACACGTTATAATTCTGTCCATCCATCACTAACCTTTCTCAGTATTTATTCAGTACTTACTACATATACCATCTAAGTGATTTATACAGCCCAGGATTGGGACATTTCAAAGTGATTTAGCACAAGTAATAAACATGGAGCTTATCTCCTTTGTATCCATGTACCTCTGACTATTGGATAGGCAAGAGATGAAGGTCTAATATTATGTGACGGCTTCTAATAGCACCATCATTTGTTCTTATTATTAGACTATATGTCACATTCAGCAATTAGCTTGCATTTACATCTGGATAATATAAAATGTAGAGATCATATATACATGGAAAAAGCCTGAAATGTGCTTCTGTATGAGTCTAAATCCAATTATACAAGTGGGACTGCTGAGAAAGGTAGTGTAAGTAGCAATATTACTGTTGAGAGATCCATCACTTACTGAATTGGGACATTTTATTAGGTTTGTTTTAGTGCCATGATTGTTTGTGGATATTCCGATGCTATAATACAAACTGGATTCAATGCAGCTTGAGAGAAACATTCATTTTCCAGATGACAATACAATCCCATTTATAAGCAGTTATGCTTTTAGTGTAATTTAATCACCATTGTTCAGTCTTCGCCCACCTTAAAAAGCAACAAATAGGATTTAGTTGCCATAAAGAGTTCAGGGACTGTCAAATTATAAAAGACAAATGCATAGTTCTATCTAATCCCACAAATATTTTTTTCACAAAGAATTTTGTTACCTCCTAGATGACTAATACTTTCTCTGAACATATTTAGTGATTACATTCTATAAAGCTGATGGTAAACTGCACTATTGAGCTGCTGATTGTATGAACTCATACAACGAGTGACTATGAGCAGTATAGATAGATACATTTTTCATCAAGGGAAAACATGGTAAAGTACTTGAAATGTAAACAAGCTCAAAATCCCCCCCCCCCCCCCCCCCCCCCCCCCCCCCCCCCCCCCATGCTCTACCCCTCCAGAAACACCATTCTCCAGGCACAGGGGGACTTGGGAAGAGACGTGATATGAATATTGATCGTCAGTCTAACATCAAACTATTATAACACTGCACAGTGTGATGTAAACACGATCTATTCCTTTACTTAGGTTGGTGCACATGCTCGATCAACCTCAAAATCGATCTTCTTAGGGCCCTTTTACACTATCCACGCTGAGATTGCAGTTGCTATTTTTGACGATAATGGACGCGGTAACCCTGTATGCAGGCCTGTTTCTGGGCTCTATGCTAATTTATTGCACAGGGCCCCACTGATGGCAGAGTTGTTGAGCGGGGGGCAGGGGTTGCTTGTGGTGCAAAACCCCTGGATCGCGCTGTCAGTATGAATCATGAGAGGCATGCAGAATGAGATTCCAGTGGCGCCTGCATACTCTGCATAGCAATAGAGACGGCCCTGCCTCTATGGCCACCTTTAGACATTACAGAATTGTACGAACTCTAGTTCACATTACAGTTACCTGGCCTGGTGATTGGCCCTTCAATGCCAAAGGGAGGAGATGTATTTATAAAATAAATATCATCATCATTTCCTATTTTCTTCTTTTGTAAGGGTATATCACATACCAGGTGTATATATGTAGGATATTCACTGCTCAGATAGCAGGAATTGGAGTGGTGGGTTGAAGCAACAGTAGGGGGGTTGATTGTTCTTTTCACAGTTTTACGATTTTTCAAAGGAATATGGTCCTTTAATTTGGGGCTCCCATCATGAAGTATCACTGATGTTGTTTACCTTATCCAACTAGCATCAGCATGGATGCCAAAAGCAGTTTATTTCTGAATTAATAGATGGATGTTAGTCTTTATTTTGCATATAAGCTTACATTGGCGGTGGGCTATGTTATTCTATTATTGGTATTTCTCAGCGATTTAGAACTCTGCATGCTGGGTTGGAAATCACGGGATGAAGTTTTTCTTCCCATGTGCATTATGCATTAATTGCTTAGTCTATTGTTTGTCTTACTTGGTGTGCGGCAAATATAAATAATAAATGTGGCATATTGTGATGAGCCATCCATCAGATGGGTGATTCACTTAATACCAGGCTTGTCAAATGCCTCTCTTCTTTCACAGTCACTACCTCAACAGCCTGTGGGATTAATGAACAATAGAAACGCTTGTGGTTTTGGAAATGAAGCAAGAGTGATTTTGCCATCTCTTATACAATCAGCATCTTTCTTATTATGAGCTTCGAGTGATCCATAATGATTGACTTTAGATAAACTTGGAAAACATTTCTAACCTTTTACATCATAGACTGTAGTCAGATGGCAGTATAGATTCAAAGACATTCTAAAGGTGGGAAAACACAGGTCTATTTTTGCAATCGATCGATTCAAAAAGATTTCATTCGGTCGAACGAAGGGAAGTACCCGTGAAGGTTATGATGTGAAGGGATGAAAGGAATCAAAAAGCCCTCAACTCGAGCAGTGCATAGCACAATCAAG
>CM070033.1:48410643-48431414 GCA_036250615.1 Ptychadena robeensis | reverse complement strand
CCTAATGTCCCCGTTCCAAAAGGAACTGCAGGACTGTCACCCCCGGAGGGATGGCTGGTGTGACAGGAGCCGAAGCCCCATGTCCCTCGGAGTGGCCTTTTCCCCAGTGGGCCTCAACCGGAAAGCCAAGTCCACCGGGTACTAAGGCCCGTAACCCCTTTCTTCAGGGTGACCCAGCCGAAGCCGGGTCTCCCAAGTAGTCGGGGGACGAAGACTTGGAGAGACTGCCGGGCTGGAGCCGTAAGCAATCTCTCCCCACCACTTTCCGGGGCAGTCCAAAAGGCCTAGCAACCCGTACCGATGAACAAACAATACGTACAAGGGGAGTGGGGGGAATAAATAGGTGTCCTGTGCCAGCAGACAGACACAAGATGCAGCAGAGCCGTTCGTCTCGAAGGCACGGTGGACGGTACTGACACGCATCCTCCGGAGAGGACACGGTTTCCCTGAGCCACCGCCTATTACCCCACATGGCAGCAGTCACTGGGTGGGTCGCCACCCTAGACCACCAGCCATGCCGGTTCCAAAGATGTCCGGGTTACCCCAGAGCACCTCTGTCTACCGGAAAGAGTGCCCTACCACTCCCAGGGAACTGATAAGAACAGATACTACACTTGATCTTAGCCAAAAGGCCGAGATCTATCCAGCACAAATCCTAAAACTTTAGGTGGAAGGCAGAAACGAAGGCTTCCACCTAAAGTTTTGGGATTTGTGCTGTATTGGGCCATGTAAATACCTTCTGTTTTAAGAAGGCTTGATTGTGCTATGCACTGCTCGAGTTGAGGGCTTTTTGATTCCTTTCATCCCTTCTCACCATAACCTTCACAGGTACTTCTCTTTGTTCGGCTTCCAAGCCCCACACCATAGAGCCATGGTTTCCATGCACTGCACTGATGGCCAAGTAGCCTGAAACAGCTGTATGCAGTTTGGAATAAATGGCTCTGTACCAAAAAGGCGATATTTTCACTGTACACCAGCGGTTTCTGGATGTGCATCTGGCTGATGGGGGGAAATGGAATAATTTGCATGGCTCCGCCCATTGTCCCAAAACGAAGGCTTCCACCTAAAGTTTTGGGATTTGTGCTGGATTGGGCCGTGTAAATACCTTCTGTTTTAAGAAGGCTTGATTGTGCTATTCGGTCGAATGAAAATACAGTGTATACATTCGATATAGGCACAATCGATATTCAAAATATCGAACATCCTGATCGAATCTATCATCGATTGCACAAAAATCTAGTAATGTATTTCTACCTTTATAGACAAAATATTACGTTTGACATGGCACCGGAAATGAGTTACTGAAGCCCTCTGCTGTTTTAAAACCTTCATTCAAGATGTGACTCTGCTAGTAATCAAAAGGCTACTTCTCCAAACCAAAGCTTCAGTGCTGGTGTCAGGTCCTGGCAAAGCCATTGAGCTAGTTCCCCTTACTAGGAACCAAATCTGTGACCGAAGATCACAAATTCTCAAAATTACAAATTTATTGTGAAAAATATTTAGAAAATACTAATATTGCCTCATCACTAAACCTCAAGATTACATTAGGGAGAAAGTAGGTCTTTGGGTTATTTTGTACCGATCAACAAAGTTTAATTGAAAAAGATGCTAGGGGCCGGTTAAAAGGCACAGATTGTGCTGGTTTTGTCATAATTGCATAAAAAATTGGCAACTCATGCAAGCTTTTTTTTGTTATTTCAATTATTTTTAGTTTTTCTATCCCCATAGGATTCAGACAGTCTACATCAGTGGTGCCCAACTGAGTTGATATGGAGGGCCACAAGTGGGGCCCTCAGCATCAGTAAAGGGCCGCACATAACATTTTCAATCGATACTGACTTGTATAAGCATTTTATAATATAAAAATGACAGCAGGAATGGCTAGAAGACATTATTTATGTTTTAAATGATACTTCAAGCTTTAACACTGTAAAACAGGGAACACTGTAGTATGGTAATGCACATTTTGTGTCATATACATCGTCAAAGGTTATGTGCCTCATGTGCCAGATATCATTAAAGCCTTTTTGCGCAATATATATCACTCTCTGTTCATTGGTGGATTAGTGGGAGCATAGGAACTTGCTCAGGTACCTTCTGGGTCACATACTCCTATCATGTAAGTTGATCGCCTCTCCTCCTCTTCCCACTCTAAGAAGATCCCAGACAAGGAACTGTAAGTTCATATGCCCTATGCATTAATAATTAGCTTTTGGGGGCCACAAGTAGAGGACTGAGGGGGGCGCCAAAGAACGCCCAAAGGGGCCGCAGGTTGGGCACCTGGGGTCTACATAGTCTCTTACAACAATAATGAATGGGCTTATAATAAAGTCACTTTTTGTTTGACTAATTTGATTTGTTTTGACATAATTATATTTTCTTATGTTAATCTGACATAATAAACAGAACAATAATTATACTATTACGAGGATTTACAAAACTCATCACCATGGTATTAGTAACAGATCATTACATTTCTACTGTTCTTGCTTTCATGATGTGTAAAAATGCTTCTTGTCTTCCTATATGACCCACATTATTCATTTGGCTGCTGGTGTGTATGCATAGACAGTTTATTTAATCAAAGGGCTGTTTTCAAAGAAATTAGTATACAAACTTAAAGCACTTGTCTATTGCAGCTTTAGGCTTAACCACATAGGTTCTTATATCATTAATAGTTCTTTGCATAGTGGGAAAAAATGAAACACGTCCCTGTTAAAATATTTTTTTTGTTTATTCATTAGTTTAATTGCACAAGTTAAAAGTTGGGAAAAGTTATGAATGTATTGTAGCCTCGTCTTTTATATAACAAAAATCTGGAATTATAACAGGTGTGTATTTTCTTACTGTAAAGATTGGGGCATTTTTACAGTGAGCATACGAGCTGTTTAGAACATACACCTTTTCTGTTAATTTTATTACTTAATCGTGAGATCTAAACTCCCTTAAGCTGGGCCTACACGTCTCGAGGAAGCCAGCAGATTGCACAAGCCTGCCCATGGCACAATGATGTCATCGCGCTGCGGATGAGCTGCCATGTTATCGAGCCGCAGTACTTCTGCGGCTGCCAGCCTGTCTGGATCTAGACCAAGGTTTTCCAACATGCGCCCGATATTGCTTGAATCTGTTACTATATCGAGCCGTGTATGCCTAGCTTAAGGGTCCCCATGCAACTTTAGGCTTCTCTGTCAGGTTTTCTTTAGATCTCCTTTTGTTTTACAAAAACCATGTAATATGAGGGACTTTCTAAACCCTCAAGTCTACCTGTGTTCATGCACAGAGGATCCTATAACACATAGTTGTTGGTAGATCTAAAGGATATCTGACAGAGAGATCTAAAGGTGTATGGCCAGCTTTAAACACTGCTAATACTTTTACTGTTATTATTAGGCCATTGTGATTTTTCAAAGTATGCGTAGTACTTGTCTTTTCATGTGAGCACACCCTATATCTCCATTAAAATGTTGTTTTCAGATTTGAAGTAGATGGCTTCCATTATATGTGGATGGCTTAACATTTCAAAAAGCATCCTATTGATTCAGCAAAAGGTTTCCACCAAACAAACGTTCTATGTATTGCCATCTAAGCAAGTAAAGTCAAATATTATAGCACATATGTTGCTTATATCTTACCACGTCACTAGGGCATGTGAAACTGTTTAAACAGTCCAGGCCACGTTTTGGCATATGGTTTTAGTAAACATGGTATTTTTTAAGTCTTTCTCACTAAATGGAAGCAAACTTATCATTATTCCACATACCAAACGTTGAACCTTCTTCACAACCCTACCCAATGACAATATTTAAACATTCCAAATCATCCTTACAGTAAATGTTTTTGACATTGTAAATATATCTAATTATCAAAAAAGTTTCAAGAGAGAAACTCTAGGTTGGTAATTTAGCATGCCTGAAATAGTATGCAATCCAAACAGTTAATAAAGTTTGTTCAAAATATGTATTTGGTCTTTCTTCTTCAGAATCTGCAGCACAATATAAGTTATTTAGCTCAAACTCTTATGATATATTAGTAAGTGTGGTAAACTGCTTGAGAAAGTCCGCCTTGGACCCAGTTTTTCCACAATAAAGTACATACAATGATAGAATAGAAAGTAACTGGACATGTTCACATCTCTGCAAATTTAAGTATTTTCTCCTCCAATTACAAAAGTCATAATAGTTCAAATAGTGAGGACAAGTTTAAAGTCAATAAAAATAGATCTCAAATAGAAATTGATATCTTCGTGAACAAGATAGATTTTTCGATACAAGTATATATATTTGCATATACATACCGTATTTTTCGGACCATAAGACACACTTTTTCACCCCCAAAATTGGGGGGGGGGGGAGTGCCTGCGTCTTATGGTCTGAATGTGTGACCACCGGCTTCCCGGCAGCTCTGCCGACAGAGAGCTGCGGCTGCTGTCATTTCAGAAGAAAGATCTAAATGCCGCATCCCCTGCATCCCCACCAAGGAGAACACAGAGGAGAGCTGTGGGCTGTGTTCAGTTCGGCTATGGATGGTTCGGCCGGGGTGGAGGGGATGGCGAAATTCTGGGCTGAACACAGAACACTGAACAGATCAGTGTAGTGTGACGTGTTGTGCTGACAGTGTACTGCTGCTAGTGACACCTGGGGCTGAATTGAATATTGCATCCATTAAATTCATTGCATTATCCCAATTGATGTGAAAACGTATTAAATCTTTTTGTTCTGCATTTTCTGCCCTAAAAACTGGGTGCGTCTTATGGTCCGGTGCGTCTTATAGTCCGAAAATTTTTTCTCCTATAAACAGATCCCATCATACTATTCTCCTGAAGAAGGGGTGAAAGGGCCGTGAAACGCGTTGACAAGAGCTTTTTATCCCAATTTTTATCATATTTTTTGTGTTGTTTTAATCTACCTTAAAATAAAAAACCAAGGGATTATGTACAAATGACGGGAGCCTCCATAAGTCGTTTTCTGGAAAACCCACAACCACATCTATATATCTTTGCAAGCTTAACACGCTTTGCAAAAAAAGGTATGTATGTTTTTACCTAAACTCTATCCATAAACATGAGCAGAACCCCTTTGTCACAGTGAAAAGGATTAACACTATGAAAATGCATATTTTATGCCAACAATCACACTGTAATCTGTAGAATGTGTTTGTATTTTCTGCACCACATAGTGATTTTAATAAAGATTTTATTTCTAAAATCTCACAAAAAGCAAAAAAGATGAAATGACACATTCATCAATGACACATTAACTCAAATGTACATTTTCATCTTTTTGTAACCTGGATACATTTATAAGTTCCTTTATCTTTACCCTGCATTATAATTTCATTCTATTTTGCGGTCTCGGTCAACATTGTTGTTTCATGTCCAATTCACCTGTGTATATTTTAAAATAAGGTTTTCAGATATTTGTATACATTGCAGATTACTGATTGAAACGTGTTATTTTACTTCTCAAACCATCGCACCAAAAATTACTCATCCACAAAAATGCATTTATGGATTTAAACGTAATTTAGAAAAATAAATTTTTGTTTATATACAAGCAAATGTATTAACTGCCCAAAACTTGTTTTGGAGGTTTGCTTTTTTGTCATTACATCAAAAAAATTTATATTCTGTGCATTTTGTCAGATGTTTCTGAACACTTTCATATGCAAACACATGAAATTTGTCAAAAAATTTCATTTGTTTGATTACGTTTGCCCCAAGTCATCAAAACCAATAAATGTAAGAAATTAGTTGCAATATGGTGCTCAGTAATAGATTGCATGCCATCTGCCAGAGAAAGCAATCATTTTCTGCAGTAGAGGTTTGAGTCAACAGAAAACTGGTTCCAGGTCAGTAAGGATTCATGAGAAAATGAAAAAGGCAGAAAAGTCGTTTTGTGAAGGCAACAAATTTCAACATTGATAGCCTAAGCTGGAGTACGGCAATAAAAAATAAAAAGAAAGCAGTTGTGCTTGTCTTGTGCTAAGTTGTACTCCCCAAGAGAAAGCTAATTTCAACATACGAGTTTAGTATAATAAGCAGAGGGAATTAAAATGTTGACGACCATCACCATGAATCTATAAAGTCTTGATTGCTAAAGCCACTTCTACATACTGCTACACATTTTGCGCTGAACGTTTTGAACCTGGATCGTAGATCGTTGAGGGTCATCCGTTGAGCTTGCTGTCACTGATCGTATATTACTATGATCCCTATATAAACAGGTATTGTGGCGATTATATGGATTAAATTGGTAAAAGATTTTTTAATGTGCTTTTAGGATTGGGATTGTTTTTTGTGATCTTATTAGTAACTGAACAAAGGGTGTAGGGTTTTTCTGGTTGCTCCTTCCTTCTCTTCAGAAAGCGCAGCTGCAGAAGCGGAGTGCTTCTCCCACATACTTTCACATAGTCATGTCATCACAACCCCTTTATAAACATATGGAGCTATGTTTTCACCATTGAAAAACAATATATAGCCCATCTAGTGGCCATATGCGTTACTGAAAATCACTTAACCCAGAAAACTGGCATCTGTAGAGAATTAGGTCTCCCTGTAACTGGTATTTATGTTACTGATTCATGTTCTTTTTTTGTGCTGTGACATTATGAGCCTAGATTTCCAGTTAACAAAAATAATATATACTGAAAGAGAGTCATGACTTATAACACATCCCCAGTGAATATCATTTCCTCTGTTTTCTTGTTTGATCAATCACTTCATTTGGAGCATCATATAAACATGTCTTATCGTATGTTAGAAGGAAGACATATTTTTAGAAAATACAAGCTGTCTTCTTGAGTAGCAATTTCTATGGCACCTACAGTCATCATATAGGATTAGAATAGGATTCCTGCTAGGATGTCTATGGAAGTGATTTAGCCATAAATCTTTCAACATTGATTACACACATAATGTACACTTGGCAGTTGCAGCACTAAAACTCAGATTTGTTGAGGTGCTTTTATAATATCTAATTACATCGAACAAAGCCCTTAGAATTAAGTACAAATTAATGAATACAGATTGTAGCACCGTTAACATAATGTATGGTAAAGATGATGGATATCGATCATTTTTTCTAGCTGCATGTACACCAATAGAGGAATTCTGTAACCTAGAAAGCATTTATTATATATCTTTAAAATACACAAGTTACTGTCCCTGCCATAGATCTTAGTGCCATAGATCTTAGTAAAAAGACAAAATCCTCTATCTTTATATAAAATTAATGATAGCTTTTGTCAAAATTACATTGCCTCAAAAGTTATTAGACTACTACTACTTAGAAACGATTTAAAACTCAGACTAGGCAAACTTCCACATTACTATAGGTGAAATTATCTAGGTTCAGACTTGGAATCCAGTAGCTGAAACAGCACAATAGTGGTAACAAGCAAAAGCATCATCAGAAACAAGCCAAGGTCAGTCGCCGATGAGTCAGGTAATCAATAGAGCAAGCTGAAGAGTAGTCTGGTAATACTAGGGTCTGTACATGGAAGATAATATTGAGAGCACAAGGAGAAGCAGGAGCAAGGAGCATGATATTGGCTAGAGCACAATAGTTTGGCATTGAGGAATTGAAAGGGCATGTCTTCTTGAAAGATTCCATGGGAGGGGCGAAGGGTTCAAGGTTTGACAAGAATTGGGTACCACATATGTTAGTCCAAAAAAAACAGGATCCATAATGAGACTTCCAGATGGCTCAACAGACAGAGCTGCAGCCAGACACCAAAGCATCCTTGGGTTCAGATCTTGTCAATTGGACACAGAAAGCTTCTATATCACAGCATCAGCTAAAGGAGATTTCCACATCACTTGGACAAAGAAGACTTTCACGCAGTGCCATTTCTAGCCTTTTGGGGGCCCTATGCATGTTCTTGCTTCTGACCCAAATCAAAAACTTACACAGGACCCCCAAATGGTGCACACATATTCCACATAGTGGGAGAAACGGCCCTTATTTTACATCAATATTGGATAAATAAGACTTCCCCATCACTATCAGATAAAGAAGACACAACCAAAAAGAGAATATACGGAAGAATAGAGGGTATGTTGGTCAACGTGCCCAGTTATTGTGTCGTTACTGACTACACTGGAACTTCTTGTACTGTACAGCAATCATACTACTTATATGGGTATGACTTACCATATCAGGCTTGTTAGAACACCTTATTTGAACACTACAATATATTTATAATATTTTGATTTAAGTACACACTGGTTTGCATTTATAATGAAAAGCATGTTTAAAGGAGATGCTGCTTTAAGAAACAGTTCAGGAAGACAGCCATGAATAAAATCATTGACCTACTGAGAATAAATAAAGCAGCATCCCTTGATTAAAGATGTTATTTGGCTATAGAAAACACTACAATCTCTAGTTACACTTAACATTACTTGAGACCATTAAAAATAAAAAGCTTCATAAATTAGTAATTCAACATCCAGTTTGTTGACAAGTTGCAACCCCATTCACTTTGGACTTAATTGAATTACAGAATTAAATTCATTACAGAGACTCTGCAGTGGATAGTTACATTAAGCAAAGTTCAAGAAATCAGTTGGTAAAACATTATTGCCAGAGACTTTGATTAGGTTATCTGCTCTGCAATTTACAGTTTTAAGCACTGTAATCCTATGATATTAGCAATGCATTTTTAATGCATAACGTATAATCCTAAATTGCTGGCATCTTCCATATTATGATGCTTTTGGGTCTTTAATTCATATAAATTGCACTAGAAAACACATGAGAAAATATTTTCCGAAACTTTTGAAAATGTCAAAAACCCAGTGAGTAGTTTTTTTTTGCATTTCCCAAGCTATTCTAAATGTATAAACAATCTGTGTGCTATGATATTGTAGTTTTTTTTTATTTGTCAAGGTCTTAAACTGGCAACCAATGCATGCACTGTATAGTTTAGGCATCTCACCTCTGCTATGCTTGCTTTAAAATAATTTGTGGGTTGGTTCCTGTATGAATGAAGTCGCAAACAGTGGTTGTATGGCTTATTCATAAAGTATTTGGGAAATCAGTTAAGCAGAGTAATTTGCAGGGGGTTGTTCCCCACTAGTAGGTTGTCTAAAAGATCTAAAAGGTCAATTGCCAAGGCCTGAGCACTGGGCAGTAGCTCCAACCAAGAACATACGTTTAGTTTTCTTGAGGTAAAGTAATCTGCTGTGTGATAGATACCAATACATACAGAAATACAACTGGGATATGAAATTTTATTGAATGATAGGGAAAAGTTATAGAGATAGCAAAGCTAATTAGAATCAAGTTTCGAAAATTGTGGCTGATTATCTTATGATCTCAAGATCAGGCAGTGTTCTCTGACGTTCCCATAATTAGCAGTTATAAAACTAGTTATTTCTCACTTTCAGTAATTGCTGTAATGAGCAACTCAAGTAACTGTTAGTTTTTGATTTATTCAAAAGTGTATGTTGTGAAATCATATAGAGTGTTATAACAGCACAGCTGTCCCTGGAGATGTCTAGGATCAGCTGATTTGTCAAGCTTATTACTATGCAATTAACTCATTTGTTGCTGTCTAGTGTGTCTCCACTCTAGTTATACTTCTCCTAATGACCAGTGCCAAACTTCACTGAAAGCAAAAAATCAAACTCCTGCAGGAGTATCAGATGCATGGGCCATCCATGCATTAGATGAATTTGAGATTTCTCTAGTATAAATTCTTCACTGGTATAACATGACAATCGAAAAATATAACAAACTAACCCAGGGGTGGGCAAACGAAGACCCACCTAGCCCCGCCCGTTTAGCTTTTTTTGTGGCACTTTGTTGCTTTTTCTCGTCAATGAGTGCACATAATAGCTATATGTGTGAAAACATTGCCTTGGGGATGATGCAGTGGTGTGATCATGACACTGTGGGTATATCTACATGAATTGATTAAAAGATAACATGTTGTCTATTACATATCACCACCATCATTAGTAATGTGAATTGCCACCAGCCATTACAAGCTCTTGGTTCAATGTGGCCAACAAGTCTAAAACTAACCCCTTAGGTATTTTATTTAGTAACTCCCTGGGATTTTACAGGTATAATTTAATCGTTTAGAACAGCTTTTTTAGTAATAATAAAAATACCCCATACATATACAGACTTAACATGCATTGAAAACATATTCACAAAGCACATTCAATGTGCATAACAAGCATACTCATCAGTCATCCCAATATAAGACAGGGGGCTGATGATCCAAAACCTTCCCCGGTGTAGTACTTTACAACTTTTGAAATAATTATTTCAATAATAAAAAAATATATATATATATATATTTGTCTTTATTTAAAAAAAAATTTCAAAAGTTGTATACGTATGAATATAGCACATCTTACATCTTGTTTATAAGTCATGTACATAATTTTTTTACAGATATTTCTTAAAAAACAAAAGAGAGGATCACATAATGCAGACATGTATGCAGTGACCCATGGGCAACCTATACCTCATGATATGGACTTATTGGGGCAATTGAGGAAGATACCACTTAAATGCTAGATTATTGTTATTTACTGTAATTTATTAAGTATTATGCATGGCTGTAGGTTAAACTTGCTATGCATATGCATAATCCTCAGAAAATCCTGGAATTATATGGTTTAATACAGGGGACACTTTGCTGATTGTTCCCACTTTGTACACTCCATAGGGCACTCCTTTAGTGAGCTTCACTTTTCATTATTTAAATAAAATTAATAAAATAAAAGGTGGAGTTCCGCACACCGGATAAAAATTTCACGTCTTTATTTTCCACAATATATTCACAAAACACGTAAAGTACACGTAAAGTACACGTATAGTACAGTACCCCTGGGGTCGCCTCAAACTCTGACGTGTTTCATTCCACTATACCGGGACTTATTCGTAGATCACAACAGTGTAACTATCACTTAATAGGCCATAACACGGCAGGGTCCTGTAGGTAGAAAATAATGAATACATAGATCTATCTCTGTCCTGTCCTGTCCTGCAATACCCATGATGCTACCCAAGAGCTCTAGGAACAACTTAATATCCACATTCATATATGTTGAAGGAGAAACAAAAGGAGACACACCTTGACTTTTATGTCCATCATAGACATAGACAATTTTTATTTTTTCCTTGTGGCTGTGACAATCACCTCAATTACTGAGAGAATAAAAAGAAGAAACAAGTACATTCTAGCAGTTTAGTTTGACTGCAGTGAGGCTGATTTTGAGATTGTCACTAACAACTTCATGGAGCATTCACTCTCCCCATTAGATTTATATTTTTATATTTAAGCCTAAAAAAACCATTAAAACAAGCATTGAATTTGACATATTTCCATATCCTTCATGTGACTCTCTAGAGTAGTGTTTTTTAACCACTGTTCCGGGGCACACTAGTGTGCCGCGGGATGTCGCCTGGTGTGCCGTGGGTTTTTGACCCCACCCTCGGCCCTCCTATCTAGCTGCCTCTTATACTATAAGACTTTAACAGCCGATCCGTGTTATGCTTAGCAACACGCTTCCCCACAGACCAGGGGCGGTGTTTTTGCTCTGCTGGTACGCATCTGCATTCCAGCGGGGCACCTGCTGATGACGTACTTCCGGCAGGGACCGGAAGTCCCCGTTATGCGTATCGTTGGTACCCTCCGATTTTTTTCATGAAACAAGTGTGCCTTTGCCCAAAAAAAGTTGAAAAACACTGCTCTAGAGCACTCATTATTTTAGTATTCTCTTGGCTTCTCTAAACTAACAGCAACCAGCCAGTCACTTCCAAAAATTGCTACAATGTAATATGTTAAGTCATTAAAATAAACTACAGTATTTAAGATATCCATCTAAATATGATTGTCTAAAGGGCAATTCCAATCAACCCTGTTCAGCAAGAAAGCAAAATGTAAGAGCCTAACAACTAGGGATGGTCGAAAAATTCGCAGTGCAAATTTTTAAGTAGAAATTTCGACTTTTTCGCCGAAAATTCACATAGTCGAATTTCGATGGGGTCATTTCGACTTTTCGCCAAAAAAGTCGAAAATCAGCCTGATATTTCGACTGAAAAAATAACTTTGCTTTTGATTTGCCGTGCCGCTATTTCACGTGCGAGTATCGCCATTTTATTAAAAAATTTTGCATGCGGGAGTGATTGGAAAATTTGCATTGGCGGAAATTCGCATGGTGCTAGCTAAATTTGTCAGCTTATTGCAAAGCCCCTGAAAATGGTATCCTCACAAAAATTTCTGGAGTTGTAGAGAAGGGTTGGGGAAACATTTGAAAACAATACGTTTTGCTCTAACATGTCAAGTTTGTGTATAAATTGGGTTTAAATCTCAGCTCTTAATGTAAAGCTCTGCTACTATGTACACTGATTCTTCTATTATAGCTCATACAGCAAATCGAAATTTTCCACCTTATGTGAATTTTTGACCTCATGCGAATTTTTGGCTTTATGGAAATTTTTTTGTGTTTTATGCAAATATTTGGCGTTATGCAAATTTTCGACTTCGACTAGAAAAGTCGAATCCAAATTCGATTGGGAAACTCAAAATTTAAGTAGAATCAAATTTTATTCATTTCGACCATCTCTTCTAACAACATTTCAAATGCTCTCAACTTCTCAGTGCACAGGGTAAGTGACTGAGCAGCAAAACATCTTTTCAGTATCTCAACAAAATTTATATAAAGAAACATTTACAGTGCTGCAGTAAAATACACAGCCTATAATCAGTTGGGGGATGTGGACATAATGTTCCGACCGCCTGGTGGACATGATAACATGGGGACAATGATTGACACTGAGTGTATAACTGCTTCACACATCGGCGTTGAGGTTGAGGTTTCAGGGTATCCGTCCATCAGCAGGTAACGAAATACTATATAAACATTTAAAATAGACAGCCCTGTCATAAACATCACCTACCAGCAGATATAAACAAGGAGCAATCACTTGACCCTTGTATGCACACAATGGTGTGGTTATAGAATGGTATGGTTATGGTTATGGAATGACAAGAGAACATTTAGACACAGTCTCCATTTTGTCAAAATCCCAATGTTCTAACTGGCATAGCTGTCAACAATGTGGGTCATTGACACTCTTAAAAAGAGCCCCTGTTTTTCAGGCACGTTTTTTATGTGCTTGGCCCACAGGATTATAGGAGGCACATTATCACTGCGTTACAATAATGTGCCCCCTTTATTAATGTATAACGCCCAATGGAGACTTGGTCATTGTGTGCTGCACATCATGACTACCATGTTTTTTTGAATACTGATTGAAAGCTTTGACAGTAAGTCTGTACAATGGTAGAATCACGTGGTATTATTTAAATGAATCTGAACAACGAGAACAAATTTATAAGTTCAATATATTAAATATGATACAGGATAAACTCTAATTATAATGTTGTTTTTTTCAATATAGTACTAGTAGGAAAAAGCAGTAGTCTGTAGAGCTTTGTCTGACATTTAGAGTTGTGTCTTTCAAGTATGACAGAAAATACATTGTAGCTCATGTTTCAATGAAAGAGCAGCATTTATTAATGAAAAGCACGTATGAGTAAACATGACAAAATGCAGCTTAGTAGGGAGATTTGTTGCAATGCAGGCATTGTGTCTTGAAGCACCTCAGGCAAAACACACAAAACTTCCTTATTACCAAAGCAAAGGCTGACATAAAATCTTTCAAGAAGCAGTTCGCTTGTGTACAAAACCTCATAAATAATAAATTACTCTTGCAGAAGTAGATGAACTGTCCCCAAATGGAAGAACGAATGTACTTCATTTTAATGAGACGCCATTTGTTATGCTCTTTTAATAACCAACACTAATTACTGATCAGGGTGAAACAGGACACAGCTTGCCTCTAGACCGAGTCCAATAAACTTTTGCAGTATGTTTGGATACAGGATGAATGGGAATGACAGACTGCTCTTTATTTGATCTGTCAACAGAAATAACATTTCCAGCTCAGTCTAAATCAAATATGAGCTACAAGCAAACTAGAGGATGTCATTAGAGAGAATCAGACTGGAATCACAGTGTTACCATACGCACTTTACTGTGAGTTTATCTAATCAGGTCTCATACAAGGATAACTGTTAACAAGAGGGACAACAAGGCCATCTCTGATATATTATATATGAAGTTGTCATTATTATCATAAAGCTTAGTCGTAACTTATTAGTTCAAGTCGAACATACGGGCACAAAGTATGAATCTATGAAATATTCTCCCTAATGTAAAAGGGCAGTGAACTGTCTATTAACCATATTGTACAGTAGTTGACTGTTCTTGATTTAAATCAGTTTATCAAACCCAAAAGAAAGAATATATTAAACAATATCATAAACATAAAAGATTGTAATCGATCTATCTATCTATCTATCTATCTATCTATCTATCTATCTATCTATCTATCTATCTATCTATCTATCTATCTATCTATCTATCTATCTATCTATCTATCTATCTATCTATCTATCTATCTATCTATCTATCTATCTATCTATCTATCTATCTATCTATCTATCTATCTATCTATCTATCTATCTATCTATCTATCTATCTATCTATCTGTCTCTCAGTAGTAGCTAAAAGCACTCATAAACCATATCAGGCAACTGTCATCTCAGTCAAGGTTGTGATCACTCATTCAGAAGACCTCAGCATGGGTCATTCCACTTGATGCACACATGCAATAGATCCACATGCTGATATGATATACCAATACATTTCACTCAAATAAACCTTACCATATGCTCTAAAGTAACCCAGAGTGGCCATAAAACCCAAAACACTGGTGAGATCCCTATACACTCACATCATGACATTTCTCCTATCTCTGTTGTTCTTCTAAGACAAACCTTAAAGGCTCATTTTTTTCATATTCTCTCCAACTTTAAAAGCTACATTGCAACAATAACACCAGGATACCCAAACACTTTAAGATATTTGTAGTAGCTGTACGCAAGATACATTGATGCTTTTTGATAGAACATACATAGTGGGGGTTTTTTGGTGTGTCAATGCTCTATTATAGATATCAAAGTCTCTATCTAAATTTGGGTCTAAATGTAGCTTTTGAAATGCCATAGGATTAACTTAAATGGAATGTTTGGGCACTTGTTGTTGTTTTATTTTTTTAATACTTTTATCTATTTTTTAATGAAAGTTAATGATTTTAAAAGACCTAAGTGGTCTGTGGGTTTGGATGCATTTGTTAGGGTGTTTTGATGTATGTGGGCGTGCATGGACAGGACCTAATAGTTTTTTTTAAACAAAAGTTATGTAATCCTTAATTGTCAATTTTTTTCCACTTTTCACATATTTGTACAAATAAATATTTAAAATGTTAGTCAATACCATAGTGACCAGTACATTTTGCTCAGGCTAGCCACCACAGTATTTGTCAAATGTCATATTCACAGTACACATTCATTAATCTCAAATCAATTTTTTTTCCTAATGTAGCTATAAAGAAGCCCCCAAAATGTATAATAGTTATACATGTATAATATCTGTTTCTTCTACAATTCTCCAGACCAAGAGTAAGTCATTGTGAGCAAATATAAAATAAGGTTTTTCAGAAAGTTATTACATTCAGAGCAAATATTTAGAACTAAAAAATAAACATACCAACAGAGTTTGGCAGTGTTGTCTCACTTGTAAAGAACATCGATAACTTCCACAGGGGAGAACAAGGGGGTTCAAACCCTCTCCTCCGTGGGGGTCATCTTAGTGAATTTTCTCCAACATAAGTAGGAGCCTGGGGACTTTAAAGGCCAGTCTCAATTGAGGTAAAAAGGTAACAATTTAATTCACAATAAATCGATAAAATTCAGTCCATTAAAGTTCAAAGTCTGTATGCAGAGTGAAACAACAGAGGAAATTCCTCAGGATACAATGATCCAGATATGCGCTGCTGGTGGTGCGAGTGTCCACACGAAGAGAGGACGTAACCCCAAATCCTTCACAGCAGATATAACAAGACCCCAACGTACGTTTCCTATATTGTCTTCTTCAGGGGGTTTATGCGAAAGCAATGGGTTCAGTCCTTTAGACGTAGAACGTTAACGCATGCCAGCATTTCTTAGTGTCGTGCCACGGTAAAATAGGAGGAACGGAGGAACACGAGGAGGAAACCTACTTACCTTAAGCACACGGCTTATATTAAACGCCAAACCACTTACTGCACTACGCACACCTACCTCAGGAAAGGGTATGCCTAACAGTATCCCTCCATTCCTCCTATTTTACCGTGGCACGACGCTAAGAAATGCTGGCATGCGTTAACGTTCTACGTTCACTAAGATGACCGCCACGGAGGAGAGGGTTTGAACCCCCTTGTTCTCCCCTGTGGAAGTTATCGATGTTCTTTACATATTGTTTTGGGATGCCGGACATTTTTCTACACAGCTTAGGAGTTTTTTTGTATTTTGTAGTGTTGTCTCACTTGTCACCTAACTAGAAATTGGGCTGCTACAGAAAATGACTCTCACAGCAGAAATTCAGTAGGGAACTGATGACATAAGTAACAATGAAATAATGCCTTGAGTCCTTATGGGAAATCACAACAAAAATAGTAACAGAAATATGTTGATTGAGTGTGTGAAATTGAGCCGGTGCTTTTACAATTCAGCTTCTTCAAACTCAGTGGATCAATACCCAGGCTTATGGTTTCTGTAAATTGAACAATGTTTATGGGCCCTGAAAGGTAAGACAGCCACAGTGTTTCTCGTCTACTGCTATGTCTATAATAAATGTTCTCTGTATGTTTATATACATTAATGATTTTAAGTATGCTGCATATAAATCACAAATTTTACACCCCTCTGAAAGGGTGCTTATATATTGTATTGGGTTCATCTATCACCAATCTGACTGAAATTAACAGAAATATGACTGCTTGCTACAAGTTGCTGTGCTTGCACATCATCATTGCCCTTTCCCAGCCTTATTAAACAAGTCTGCTCAAGTTTCATGCATCATGTTAAAGCACCGAGTCTGACATGTCTGTACAGCTCTGCCAGGCGAGTTGTACACGAGGAAGCTGCTTGGATTAGTACTAGTGATGAGCCAATCGATTTGCAAATGCCAAAAATCTCTGAGGCAACATGCGAGGGCTTGAGGTTTTGCTGCATGAAGAATTCTGTGATTTAATTGGTACCGCAGAGTCTTGGCTTGATTCATCACACATTGGACTTTTATTATCTCTGATTTTTTTTCTTGCTTTAAACAGGTAGAAAATGTGTTGGGCACCACCTTAATGTGGAAGAGGGTCAATAAAGTACATGATAAAGTTGATCAATCAATGACCATTTGATAGATGTATATCTTGTAATCTCAAACAACTGTCAGGTTACTAAAAATGTTAATATACAGCAAAATAAAAAATTGATTATACCAGGGGTGGGCAACCTTTACTATCAAAGGCATTTTTTGCCCCTTATTTTACTACTGAAAAGTAGTTTGAAGCCGCAAAGCTGTTAATGTGTGCATTGCCACAAAACACAGTGTGTATAGTGTGAATGAGACCATAGACAAGATATAAAAGTTGCCCTCCTCTCCAGGTTTTTTTGTGTTTTCTACTCCATGACACACATGATCCACTTATATTCTTCAATAGGAGTTGCATTTTCAAGGCTTTCTATCTCCTGTTCTAGACACGTTTCCTAGGGATTATGGTGTGGGGGTCTGGAAGGGAGATGTATGGCTGGGTTCCGATTTGTTCTACAACACAAACCTACTCTCAGAAGGGAGGGACACTCACTTCCATCCTCAGGGCTGCTGGCTATTTTCACAGCATGCTGACGTGTCTGATTGCTGTGGTCTGGTCTCCTTTGTTCCTTTCTCTTGGCTGCTCCTTTTCCGCCAGCATTTATGCTATGAGGTGAAGGTAGGGCAGGTCTCTCCTCTGCGGTGGCCACTGTAAGCTCCAGTGTTGGGCAAGCAGGAGGAAAACAAAGAGCTGTAGCTGCAGCTACAGCCAATCATCTTGGCTTTAAACCTGATCTCTCTCTTCCCAGTGGCCAGGCCAGGGAGCCATGACCAGGAGGCTAAAGACCCTCGAGTTGCAGACCCCTGGGTTATACATTAAAATTATTCAGTCAGCATTTAAAACACAAAGATTAAAAGCAAAGGATGGCAGTGAAAAGGGCAATATATTTGCAAAACGAAATACTTATTTTATGTCATCTAATAAAATAATACATTCTCATTAAAGAGATATGTGATCTTATACTTCTGCAAAAAGGTGATGAGAATACAAACCCTTCTGTATGGACTAGAATTCAGGTTGACCTATAGTCTGTGTTGTGCTGTTAGGCTTGAAATGTAAACAATTTCGGTGTTGCGCTTACCTCTATTTTCTCCCTTGGTGTTGTATTAAAAGTCCCATGGACTGGCCATCCCTAGTAGGTTGCTATACAAATGTCA
The DNA here is from genome assembly GCA_036250615.1 of Ptychadena robeensis. Taxonomy (NCBI): domain Eukaryota; kingdom Metazoa; phylum Chordata; class Amphibia; order Anura; family Ptychadenidae; genus Ptychadena; species Ptychadena robeensis. The sequence continues at coordinate 48,412,978 of CM070033.1, read as the reverse complement.
GCCATTGTGTGTGATTGATCGCGGGTCAATTGCACGAGAAGCTACCCATGTATGCCCAGCTTTAGTGCTTGACAAAAGTTTGCTAGAGGAATTGCTCAGGAATTATGAATGTCTGGAACTGTATGATTATCTTTAGCCCAGACCAAGCTGTAAATAAATATTCAGGGGAATAATAAAACAGCACATTAAATCTCATGCAAACAATGGAGAATGTGGTAAATATTCACTTTCCAAAGAATACCTAATCATGTGCAAAGAAAAAGAGATAGAATTCCTAGTTATTATTCTGAAAAAAACATATCAGTGAAAGAATCAGTGTGATTTATACAACCTATGCAGAGCTGCGATTTGAAAGAGACTCAGCAGATCCCCCTACTGAATAAACTATGGGGGGAGGGGTGCTGAATCTCGATTAATGCACAGATCTAGACAAAATAAACACAAAGATCCTTATTTTACTTGCTGTAATCTTAAATAATTTGAAGAGGCCCATAGAGACTGATTGGCGAGCAACATCAAGTAAAACACAGACAACTGGAAAAGGTTGCAGGGCATCCATCAGTTCAGGCGTCAAATAGATATGAACATTATAACAATACTAAAGTCATCAACACAAAGCCAGAGTGAAAAAAATATGCAGTAAATTGTCTGGACAAAATCTCTCTGCCACATCAAAGGAGTGTTTTTCTGTCCTCTGACCTAACAATGACATTTTAAAAGCTTAGTGGCTAAGAGGAACACTTGTTTATTTCACTGGTGACATCGAAAATACATTCTGTTTTTTTTGATGATGTGGAGTTTTATTTATTTCATGAACTGAAAGCCATGTTTGAAGTTGAACTCTACATAGACAAAATACAATCCCACTCTGTAATTATAAACATATAATATTATAATATATTATATATTATAAACGTATTTTCTAATGCAATGTGTGTAAATATGACTTAAGAGGATCCTCCTGCAGTTTCTTCATTGTAGACTTGATTGTGGGATAAAGCAGAACTAGGAGACAATTAATTATTGTAAGCCAATTAGTTATTGTGCATCAAAGAGCAAGGTAGCCATCAGGGGGTTACAGAGGGCACTCCAGTCCCGGGCCTGAGCAGCTAGGGGGGCCCATTGGTCACCCCGGCGGCCACTGGCCGGGCTACCCAATCGGCTTGGCAGCTCACTGTCAGACTGTGACGAAGGGAGCGAGGTGGTGGCACCCCCCCCCCAACAACTTCAGAGGGAATGGGGATTTTTTTGCTAGTACCCCCTCCTCTCAACAACTTTTGCATTTAGGAAGAGAAAGCTGAGTGAGATATAGATAAGAAGATAAGCTAACTATTGTACTCTTTCTCCTTCCACTGTACAACTTTATTATACTGACCATCAGTATATATAATAACAAAAAGAAGTAATGCGGTGGAATCTCCGAATCGAACATGGGTGTGACAGCAATAACTATTTTGTTCTTTGATCTTTTTATTACTATTTACTTTATTTTACTTTAATGCAGTTCTGCATTAATTTAGACCATCAGTTCTTTTATATATGAAATCCATTGATGTATTAAGCACATTAAGATTATCTAATTGAATGAATGGCATGTCAACCTGTCAATGTAAACTCAATTATCAGTTGAATAATTATTGGAAAGCAACATGTGGTGCAGCCATGACATTCCCTAAATATTTCAATTGCTTCCATGGCTAAAAAATATAATCAGAGAATTTTCAGAGAAGTATTGTGAGCTATTTCGATTGTAAGCTCAATAGGCAGGGCCCTCTTCTCCTGTGTTATAGTTTGCACCTGTATGTAAGCTCGTGTTACCCTTCAACCAATTTTCAATGTACAGAGCTGCATAATATGTTGGGGCTTTGAAAAAAAAGTTGATATTAATAGTATGGGCCACCTCAGAATATTTGTAATATATTTAAAGGAAAACTAGATTTACAAAAAGGGTCCAGTATATTATAAGAGAAGAGGCTTACCAGATAAAAAGCAGCATACCATAATGGCCAATAGTGATGGCGCGAACCCGGAATTTGATGTTCGCGAACGGCGGACGCCCATAGACTTCAATGGGCAGGCGAACTTTAAAAAACAAAGGGACCCTTTCTGGCCACAATAGTGTTGGAAAAGTTATTTCAAGGGGTCTAACACCTGGACAATGACATGACAGAGGGGGATCCATGGCAAAACACCCAAGAAATTTTTTTTTCACGCAATAAATCCGTAGAATTTAGAAGGATTTCTACAATGATAGTCAATGGGATTTGAACATAAGAGGTAAATGCCTGTGTGAATTCCACCTGAAACAACCTGTGAAGATCTGCTTTCCACGTTG
>CM070033.1:48370606-48380657 GCA_036250615.1 Ptychadena robeensis | reverse complement strand
TCGATCGAATTGATGATCGATTTGATGTCAATTGAACCATGTGTGGCTAGCTTTAGACTGTCACTGATCTGACCATTGTATAGTATTTCATTTGAAGGTTTTGCTGAAAAGTCAACATGCTGCTATTTAGCTGTTTGTCTCTTCTCTAATTATTATCTATAAATAGAATTTATATATGAAAGATTTGGGCTTTTTCATTAGAATGTTTGAATAATTATCAAGGTGTGGCACTTAAATCAACTGGCCTGAGGAGGGTGCTTTGTCTAAATTGTGTTGTATAATCACCAATTTGGGCTTCTTAAATCTTCCACAGGCTGTATTATTTAATACATGAAGCTTTCTGTATTCCACTTGTTCTGCTTCTTCTTAACGAGAGCACATATTTGCTTTTGGCACACCATTAGGTCTTTTCTTGCTGCACCTCATTCTAATCTTGTAAGACCTTCCTCGAGGTCTTGCAAGCTTCAAGATAGCGTTACAATGTCATCCTCATATACAAGATTCTAATGAATTTTTTTATAGTGACATTAAAATTGACAAGTCTCAATCTGTGGTTGAATTTAAAAACCCTTTGATAATTCCACTTTAATCATTCAGAGCCATCTTATTAGCTGTGCTAGTTCTCCTAGCTCTTTTATGTACTGAATGTTGTGATAGGGTAGTTTAAAGTAAATTCATCATTAATGTTCATTAATAATATATTGAAAACACTTTTATAAGATCTGCCACACAAATCTGTCCTATTACTTGTGAGACACATTTATAGACACTTAATGTGTTCACACATTAACCAAATTTACCTTCAAACCTCCTTCTTTACCAGCTCTACCAGAGCAGGGGTCGGGAGCTTTTTTGGCTGAGAGAGGCAAGAACGCCACATATGTTAAAATGTAAGTCTGTGAGAGCCATACGATATAATGTTTAAATTCCCACCCTCCCTATTAATGACGCTGGGGTTGTGGTCTGGGAATTACCATGGGGTCTATGGCGCACACACCCCCCCCCCCTCCACTCACTGCGACGTGTTCAGGGTGGTCGCGCAACCCCGGAAATGAGGCCACAAAGATAATCACCACAGCTTTCAGGGTTCATGCAAGCCAAGCTCTTTGTGAATGCTAGAGAGGTTTGGCAGCGATTTGGCAGCGAGTCAGATGCAGCCATCAAAAGAGACACATCTGGCTCACAAGCCATAGGTTCCCGACCCCTGAGCTAAAGCATGTTCCTGTAGCAAAAACAGAGTTTATTAACTGTAATTACTCATTTTCACCAGATATTATAAAATATTGCTGAAGCAGCCCCTGAAAGTTCAAACTGATGTATTCAAGCCCCAAGAACCACATTATTCTCTCGATCAATCACCCCGACCGACCATACATCGGAACGTGTATGGGGGGCTTAATTCAGAACCCGAGATTAACTGAAATTCTGGAAGCTAAATGTGAAGACAAACACATGTAGTGCCAGCCTGCTTTCATATGAGCTTTTACCTAGATATCCACAATACATTTCTACATTCGTAAATGTAGATGACGTCCTTTGTGCTTTATCTTTGACAGCAAAGTTGTCCTAAATTAAAAAAAAATAAATGTAGCTTTGGTCCTGTTTATAATAATGTATTATCAATAATGTATTCGATTTTTTTTCCTCCTCATCCATTTTTCGCATATTGGTATTTTGCCCTTTGTTCCATCATCCATATTTTTGTCTTAGTAAAGCTGGATGTTGACCCACTGGCTGACATTTTCCAACTCTAAAGTTTTCCCTATTTTATCTTCACACAATGCTGATGTCTAGAAATTCTCTTTATAATTTAAAGGTAACCTTAGATGGGTCGATTTTGCGCCCGATTCTGGAACCATCAATTGCAGTGCATGTTCACATCGATTGAATGTGAACTGAATGCTATCTACTTTAAGCGTTCAATCCCATTAGAGAGAAATGTCAATTGAACAGGAATCCACCATGTTAATAAATCCCTGTTTGATTCCCTGTTCGATTCTCAAAGTATCAGCCAGGGATCGTGCATCGATTTTCCAAACAATCATTGAAAGATCATTCTTCAATTTTGGCATAAGCACGGCTCGATCGATTGTAGAACGATCGCATGGGAATTGATGCATGTATGGGTACCTTAACCTTGTATAACTTTCCACAACTTCTTCTTTACTTTTTCATATCCCTTTTCTATGCTTCATATTGGACTATCTACCTTTCTGTTTAAAACGTTCTATTAAGGCTCTAATTTCCTTTGACTCTTCTATTTTCTCTGTAACTTCTGCCATGTGCATTATGATTCCAGACCTTTGCTAGTTTGCTTTCATCCAGCTATTTTATGTAAAACTAATTTTGTTGTATTACATATTGTTTATATACCTTTATCTGTCCAAATCTACTTATCTCTTCCCCATAAAAGGCAATAACTGGTCCCTTTTCTGTGTTTAAAATAATCATATATATTTAAAATGCATCTCTGTTATAATCTGTTTCAAAGTGTCAACAGACCACAGTCATTATTTACTTGCAGGTTTTTTTAGAAGCACATCTAAGATCTAGAAGGCCACAATCTGTTTAGATTCCACTTTACACTCTCACAGCAAGAAATATTTATGGATATCTTTTATTTTAAGCCACATGCTCTTAATAATGTTTCTTGCAATTACATATCGATTTGGAAATGTATGGGGGTTTATGGCTTAAGCCAGTGGTTCCCAAACTTTCCATGCAGGGCCCCCATTTTCTATTTAGGAACATTATCAAGCCCCCCTCCCTATTCAAACACAGGTTAAGAATGAGGGCAAGCATCCCCCAGTTTGGGAACCACTGGCTTATGCACTTTGTATGTATTGGTGCAACACATGGGCACCTGTTGCAGCACATCATTAACAGTAATTGCATTGAAAAAACATTAAATTGCATGTTAATGTGTATGTGCATCATTTGCTATCAAGTGTGAACTAAATCATAAAGAAAACTTGTGATGAGAAATTTTGGGAGTGTGCTTTTGCCAAACTAGTTTGCTCACTGTAATGCTGATTCAGTAGCTGTGATACTTTCTTAATTGCTTGTACTTTCAGAAGAGTGAGATAGTATATTTGGTCCAGGTCAGTTATTCAAAGAATTGAAGATAGTTTCACTTTAAAGCACACTTGTCCTAAAGGCCTAGGTGGCCCAACTGAGGCAGGGCATGTGTAGCCCTGAAAAGAATTTTAGACAAATACATTATTTTAATACTGGCAGTGAACACAGAAACTACGCTAAAATAACTTTAATGAGAATTTTACTGTTATTGTGAAAAATCCACATGATCAGGGGTCACTCAACTTCCAGACAGGAGATAGGATATGATGAGGACACTTACACAATGTCAGTCTACTGAATGGTCCATAAACCTCCATGCAAATTTGATACCTAGCCACAGGCTTCTCTTTAAAGCTGAACTCCAGTTTTAGCTTCAGTCCTGAACTCTTGTACATGCTCTCTTGAACTAAAATTGCTTAATTTGATTCCACTGCACATAATCATCTTTTCACAGCGTGAAATAGATGTATTTTCTATCTAATGTGTATCCAGCATCATCTGGTCCTTTCGTCTCCAGTTTCCTTGGCTCACTCCTATCTTTCACAGGATTACAGAGGCTAACATGTAGCCCACCTTCTTGCATTGAGGTTTAGAGGTCTTGGCAGAAGAACAGAAGGCTTAAATATTTTCAAGAACCTATCTACATTAGTGCTGAGCTTGAATATTGGAATTGCGAATATATTCCACAAATATCGACTATTCGAGAATTCGTCAATCTCGAATATTCAAGATGGTATGAACTGAGAAGCTTATGGCCATGCATTGCGATTATATGATTGCAATGTGAAAAAAAATACAAAATGTGACCATTCATTTTGAAGGTAATCACAATGCAATTATAATTGAGAATATATTTTTGCAATGCAATATCAAACTGAATATTAGTAGAATTATTGTGAATTTGAATATTGTCTATGCCGCTCATCTCTAATCTACATCACCCTACTGATTATTCCCACCAGCCATGGTCAGTCTGCATTGCACTCAGTACAGATATATAGTGGTTGTTTCTCTGTTTATAATATAATAATAAAGAATTATTTTACCCCCATTATGATTATGGCGATACAATGTTACTCCCTCTCTCTTGCTCTTTTACCAGCCCATTAAAATGAGAAGGAAGAACACTGAAAGAAGAAACAGTGTCCTGTAAGTCATTGTCTTGGTCCTACATCCAAATATTGGAACATAATGATATACAAACAGGAGATGTGGAAAGTACACAGCATCCAGGAGACATTCTTGAACATACAAAGTATGGTTAGTGTACAAAATGTAAAATTTCTTATTTTAAAGAGTTTGCATTACAAAGAAAGAAATGGTTCTGTTTCGACTATTCCAAAGAGGACCCTTAGTGATGTACTATGCTTGCACTTAGCTACTCTCCATTGTAATTTATCTCCATTCCATTCTGATATAGAATATTTTTAAGCACCCTGGCTGCTGCAAGTAATGACACTGACATTCAGCCATTAGGTAGCTGTGCGTTCTTAGAAAATCTGCTGTGAAACCACAGTATCATTTTAGCAAGCTCTTCCTTAGCCATATGTAAGCTGACAGGGTGATTGGCCTGTCTCTGGTTTGTTATTTCACTTGCCTACATAAAGCTGTAATGTCATGCATCCTGTGTATCCTTTCAGCATAAGTAATAACTGCCTTGCAACCATCTGTCACAAAAACGAATATTGTCCCCATTTGGTGTGACACAGCCTTTCCGACCTGATATATATTTGCATAAGTGGTTATGATAAGATCTCATGCAAAGTTTATTGATAATCTTCATAGAAAGCGAGGACTGTTTTACAAATAGTTGATATGCAGTCATTGCATTGGTCCCCAGGGTCAACAATGTACCATGCAGTGTAATGTTCATCAGCTTACTGATAGATCCAAAGACATCAGAATGGAATGAATGTCAAGTGTATGACAATAAAGCCATAGCTGAATTTGTCCTATGTATCAGGAATATACAAAAAAAGTGTTTTTATTTTTATCCTTGTTCAAAGGGGCCTTGTTTGCTAATATACACAATTAGACAAATGTGACCTTCAAAAGAAGAAGCTTGACACTCCTATTAAGCAATTTATGTTTTCCACCTCACCTCTTTTCTACTGCTGTAGCCTCAGCATCTTCAGGATTTGACACTTCTAGGAGTGTCGGGTGTCTGTGCCTCCTGCTGCATACCTTGCCATCTTCCTCCAACCCAGGGGTGGGCAAACCTTTTTGACTCGTGGGCCACATTGTCTTCTTAAATTTGATAAAGGTGCCAAACCAAGAGCCTGTTATAGCCAACCCGCCCTATGTGTGCCAATTGCAATGTCATGATCACGCCACTGCATCGTCCCCAAGTCAACATTTGGACACCTCTAGGCATTGTGTGCTCTCATAGCTGAGAACAAGCAGAGGGGAGCATCTTTTCAACAAGGTGACAAAGGGCCCGGAAAAGAAACCCAAACTGGCCAGATCTGGCCCCCAGGCCTTAGTTTGTCCACCTGTGCTCCAACCCACACTGCTGAGTGCTGTAATGATAGAAGGGTTAATGCATGCTGGGGGACTCGAGTATTTTAAAGCTCTGACTGATGAAGGTTGCAATGCTGAAATTTGGGATATGTAGGAGACCATAGGGGAGTTCCTGTTGAACATTACCTTGGCAAAGTGCTAAACTTTTTTGGGATTTTGGTTGGTGTGACTTCTAGGTTTTATTTGGCTTGCATTTCTGTTTTTTGTTTATTTGGATTGGCCCTGCCTATATACAGCAATTAAGATAGGACCATTTCATATAGAACCATTTAGATAATTCCATAAGTGGGATTTTAACTTTCCATGTAAAAATATAAAATCGTGTATTCACACTTATATGGGTAATATATTTGTGTGTTAGTTTCCACTTCCTTTTCTTTGGCAGTGGCTATCATATCATGTATTGCAGCAGCAGGTAACCCACACAATTATTCTTAGGACATGTAGTCCAAGGGAAGGAGAGCTTGTATAGACAGGAGGAACCAACTCTTGAATGGGAAGTTTCAGGCAGCACTAGCACAGGAAGACAGAGTAAGAAAGAATAAAAGTAATAAAGGACCCAAAAGCTTTTTATTGTAAAACAAAAAATGTCCTTTATCTATTAAGTATTGCCTGTAGGTTAGAATAGTTATTTTTACATGAGGGTTTAAGTATTAGAAATGTTTGTTGTCTCCAATACGTTAACATATATATATAATATATATTATATTTATAAATTCCACATTGGTTTCCTTTCCCTTAATGCATAATGAGATCTCTTGGTGCTTCCAGGTCTATAGACTTTAATTCCTGGGTGTACATGTACTATACCTGGGCATTAACAGTAAAACATATGTCTCACTCACAAGCAGCATCTTCATGGATCCTGCTGAGTAGCTTGTGCCCTAAGCATCTTTAGAAATTAAATTTACAGACTATATAATTCTCTCTTTCTCCATTAAGTCACCACATTAGGAAAAATCTGACGACTGTAATTTCTCTAATTGCCTGGCAATGGGTTTACAGCTAGATATGTTGTTATAGTATTAGGGCACTTCTCAGTTTGTGTCTGTAGGGATTACTAACAAGGTAGATTATTTTAAGGTTGTTAAATAAACTACTAATTAACTTGCCTGTGTTTAGGCAGGTATAGTCTAAAATCTCTGGAGCTCAGGGTTCACAAAGGTTAGGGCTGAGAAACATTGCTGCACAACCTCAACTGTTCACATGAAATTAACACAGGTTTTATGCATAGATTAGTAATATGAACTTCTATGATTAGTAATATGAACTTCTATGAAAGGTGATACAAGTGTTTTTCTATTTATCTATATCACCTAGTTTGAATTATTTAGCTATAATAGGTTGTCTATAGAGATGGAGAAACTGTCCACAAGGCGGACAGTTCATGGCAAACATTAGAACCATAGGGTTACTATCTTAGGGGCAGTGGAGCCAACATCCCAAATTAATTACGCACAAAATAATCACTGGAGAGGTGGGCTAAAACCCACTCACCCAGCTTTAAAAATTCCCCCTGAATGAACAGGGGCCGGGGGACTTTAAGGACTCCAACAGGGACGTTTGCCAAAAGTAGAAAGTTTTATATATAACATTTCATTTATTACAGTAAGTGCACAGGTCATAAATAAAATAAAACAAAACACAACAATCATGAGTTTCAACAAGTTTCAGGGCTGGGTAGCGGTTCTAGGAATTGGTGAATGATGGCAAACTCCCAATTCACCAATTCCTAGAACCGCTACCCAGCCCTGGAACTTGTTGATTCTGACATACGTAGCCATACGTCAAACTCATGATTGTTGTGTTTTGTTTTATTGTATTTATGACCTGTGCACTTACTGTAATAAATGAAATTTTATATATATATACTTTTGGCAAACGCCCTTAAAGTCCCCCGGCCCCTGTTCATTCAGGGGGAATTTTTAAAGCTGGGTGAGTGGGTTTTAGTCCACCTCTCCAGTGATTATTTTGTGCATGGCAAACATTAAATGTTTCTTCTCGTCGGTGAAGAGTACGGGTGTTCAACCCACTCCCTTCGCTGGCGAGAAGAAGTTAAGAAGCGAGAAGAAGTTAAGTGTTCTTCCGCCGGATCAGGCGTGAAAAGATCTGGCTGGAGGAAAGATCCAGTCTCCAGTGGAAAATAGGGCAAAAAACTGATGACGCCAGTGATGTCACTTTCGGCATATGAAACACAGAACCGTGCGTTCCATGTACCGGAAGTGACATCACTGGTACATGGATCAAGGGCTTATACATTCCATGTACCGGAAGTGATGTCAGTGGCATGGTTTTACCCGCTTCAAATTCCACATGAACAGACAGGAAATTTGAATATCCCCACGAACAGGCAGATGTCATACCTTTCTAAAAATACAATCCACCTGTTTGCAAATGGGCAAGGCCAATGTTCGGCCATCACTACTTGTCTACTATAAATAATATATATAATATGATAAGTCATTTAAAGCCTTATAATTAAAGCCTATTTAGTTGTAATATACAGTGGTGCTGTATATCCCTACTTTAGAATAAGCATGGTAATATCTGCCCATGTTGTTGTTAGAGAGTTTCCTCCACTACCTGCCATGGTGCTACAACCATTTTAGGAATAAAATATATATTTTAAGAGGTGCCTATGATGGCAGTAAAATTTTTGGTTTTTTTTTTCCCTTCTAGACGTCCAAACCAGTTAAATAAAAAATATAGATATACATGAAAGGATATGCCAACTCTCACAATGTATGCTCCCCTGCAATCTGGTATATGAAGCATTAATTGGTTGTCGAGTAATCTAAATAAAATAATTGTTGATTCATCCCTGAATCTGGTACTCTCCACCACATTTGAGAATGGGTAAGTGGCAATATATTTGTTCTTGGGTTTTTATTCATCATCATTATCAATGTACTTACTACTTGATATTAGTATGTAAGAGCTTATGTGGAATGATCTACCTTTGTAATTAGCGTTAATAATCACAGGCATGGTAAATTAGTATCTGACAATAGAAAACATTGATCGCCCAATTACTGCATCTTAAGCAGCAGCAACAAAGTCACCAGATACATACAAATTAGTAGAGGTGGCATGTTGCATTAAAAAAAAGCTCACCATTGTCATTCATTAGGGAACTGATAACATGATATTTTCCTTTGTAAACAATGGCACTAAATCAAACACAGCCATGCAAATATCCACTTGAGGCTTCGCACTAGCAACTACAGTAAGCTGGCCATGCCAAGTTTATTGAATGGTACAGCACCTGCATAGAGTATTCATGTCTGCTTCCCTTACAGTGTGTTTATAGCCAATCCCTCTGACAAGGAACATTCAAACAACAAATCCAATACTTTTAGTTCCCCAAGAATCATAAGAAGGTATAAACAATATCCAGTATCATTTATAAAATTTACTAAAAGATTAAGAAAAAGTCGTACATTGGTATTTTGTAGATGCAGCAACAAGAGGAAGAATTCCTTTCAAACTACCATAGTCAACAGGAAGTCATTTATGGCCAGCTTGAGATGAATTAAGAGAGCTGTAACTGAAAATAATTTTATATCCCTACATTTATGTGGCTTATAATTTATTGTGAACTTCAATTGAACATCATAAACTCTAAGTTTTATCCATAAAAAGACTTGTGGGACACTTTAGATTCAAAAATATCATCTTCATCCATCAGTCAATTTCATGCTAGTCTGATTCCTCAGTTCTGGTGTAAGAAACATGTGAAAAGAAACTGATACGTTTTATTAGGTAGATTTTCTTATAGAAACCCAACATGTATTGTCTACTAAAGTAGGCAGTGTAAAATATAGGTAGCTACAGGTTTGTGGTGAAACAGTGGAGAAAACAAATGTAAGGAAGGTGTTCAAAACCCCCTAAATCAGGGATGTCAATCTCTATGATTATGTTTGGCCCACAATAAAGTTGTTTTACATGTTTTTAAGAAAGGAATGGCATGAATGTGTCTTTTATTTGACATTTGATTTCACTTGTGTTATAGTATTACATGTTGCCTGTCTCAGATTTAATGTAAGTAAGATTTAAGTAAAACTTAAAGCGGGTTTAAACTAAAAAAAAAACATACATTAAATAAAAATGATACTCACCTATCACCAATTGGAAAGCCTGAAAAACTGCTACACAAAAAAACCCCATATATACTCAGATTTTCATTTCTGGCGCCAGCATCCTAAGTACTGGCGACCAGAAGCCACTTCCGCCAGAGAGGAGCATCTCATTCCCCCTCCCGGATGTGCACAGAGCCCCCCCCGGAACCCCCCGGGGGTGCATTGTGGTTGATAAGTGGTGCGCATCTTATCTCTTTCAGACTGGTGAACTCCTCAAACTTTTGTAGGCTTTCCACTCCCTTAGATATAGCACCCACAATCATTTAGATTCTTTAACCTCCCTAGCGCACTGCTGAGGTCCAGATTTCTGTACC
>CM070033.1:48337983-48370506 GCA_036250615.1 Ptychadena robeensis | reverse complement strand
GACAGCGCAAAACCGTAAGTATGCGCTGCCGGAGCCCCGATGTGTACTGGATGGCACCATTTTGTCCAGTGCTATAGTAGAAGTAACAGCACTGGACGAGATGCTGCGGTCCTGACCACTAGGGCGGTTAAGCAAGTAAATGCTTTACACTGGCCTCTGTTAGTGTAAAGACTGCCATACATGGGTCAATGCCTGTAAGATGAATCAGCCTTTGAGCTCAGCGTGATGACGCTATCGACCCGCGGTCCCCATCTAAAGCAATGGGCATCGACTGTGATTTACAGTCTTGTCTGATAACCCTGTTTTAAAGTCTCTGGTGCCAGAGAAAGGGCACAGCACATAGGGTAAGCAGTTACAAATGACTAGTTGAGGCTCTATCCCAGGTCAAGATGTGCTTTGTAAGTAGAAAAATGTCTCTAATCCCACAAGGCCCTCTTGTGGTTTCTCTTTTCTCTACCCGTAGCCAGCTAGGGAATGACGCTTACATAGTAGAGATGATCCTTGCAGTCCCTCAGGCCTTATTGCTTGGCCAAACTCCCTAAGGAACTTACTCCAGTACTTAGAAAGCAGGAAAAGACGTTTGGCCCTTCATGACACCTCAGCTTTTTTTTATATGATTAAGCAAATTTGAAAGTAGTGTCATTAGTCTTAGAGTGTGGTTTAGTTATCACATTGGGATTCATATGTATCATCTTACATATGGAAATACACAAAAGAAAAAAAACATATGTAATGAAAAAGCCATTTTTTGTACTAAATAAAAAAAATAAGGTACTAAGAAAAAGCATACAGAATATGTTAAAATGTATTCATAAATTTTAGATATCTCATAAAAAAAGTAATTGGAAAACAAAAGAAAATGTTATATTTTTTTATATTTTTTCTTGACTTGTCGCAGTGATACAATTCATTATAACCTGAAATCAATTGACACAGATGGTCACATTAAACTGGATATGAATAGAAGAAAAACATCCATCCAGATAAATACATGCATTCATCCATTTCTAGAATATGGCTTGTATATGCTAAAGTAGAAGCTGTGCTGGCTGGAGATGTAGAATAATTCCCATTCAATATATAACCTCCATTCCCTGCAATGTATTTATGATCTCTCCTTCATGCTTGTGCTCTAGAGACTTCATACAAAAGAAAATAGGTTTTCTGTGGAATCTTTTGTTCAAATGTCAGCATCCCTGAAATAATTACCAAGGCAGCATGCTACTGGTGAAACTATAATCAATCCAATCTTTAAGGTGTAGTTTTGTGAATTTCAATGAATAACCATTTCTAGTCTAGTCTCAATACAAAGCTTCTTCTCTATCGCTCATCCTTAACTTCACAGGCAATGGAGCAATATGGGGTAAAATTACACTCGTACCGTGCCTTTCCCACTTCCACGATGGAATATATTTCTATTTTCTTCATGGCATGAAATAGAAAAAAAAAGTGTTTCCACCACTCCTGCTCTTAGAATACGGTAATGCTTTTTTGCTTTGATATTCAAGAGTGTTTCTGAAATTAATGACCTGAAACCATTTTTGGATCATCCTTTAAGAAGACCTTTGGAGACAATTTCCTTAATTACTTGGCAGTTCCATGGAGATTAATTTCCCTGCAGGGGCCATACATAATAGGCATCACTGAAGAAAGCACTTAGATTTACAAGAGGCCTTGAAGATTATAGGGGATAAACTTCATGTTTCAAACAGGCTTTTGCTATACAGCACAAGAAAAACAAACAGAAAATATAGAAAAAAAGGTAAAATGGGAGATGCTAAGTATAGAGTTTACAAAAGACAACATATAATTGGAAAATCTTAGCAAAGAAGCACATATTTACACATCAAAGCAGTTAAATACACAGATTACATTTACCTGCAAAAATATTTGTGTTTCTTAAGAAAAATACTTGAGACTCTATGCAGTCCAGTGCAGCTCTGCCTGGCAGGTCAGGAAACCTGATTTTCACTCTTACAAAAAATGTATACTTACAGGGCATGAAAGAAAAAATAAAGCACACTAATGAGCTCACCACTCTGTCACTCTGTTCTTTCCTTCTGTCAGCAGTGTTCCTTGTTATCACATATATACCATTGCATGATATTATATAAACCCATGTAAATTTTCTCCCTAACCTAGACTGGGATTCAACAGGCTGATTCCAAGCCATATTCCCAATCCTACACTTAATTTTTTTTTTTTATAATTTAACACTTATAAATGTAGTAGTGCATGAATTAACCATCTGGGCGTTTGCTGACCCCTGCAAACTCACCCCGTGCTACACTTGTGCATACTCACTGTTATTATATAGAAATAGGGCTTTGTACAAAATATTATTTGTAAATGAAATATTATTTGATTTGATTGGTCTTCATATCTGAGACCATCTAATCTCACGCTGTTTGTCCACCTCACATTAGCATTCAACAAGACTTCCTGACAGAGACGATCTATTTGCATTCTATCATTTGGTTGATGTCACTTTGAAGTCATTCCCTGCCAGACTAACTGTCTTTCATGTATTGTAAAATATCTGTCCAGTCCTGTTTAATATTTGAAATGTCCAATCAATGTCCTCCAATTGTAAGAGTATAAAACAGCTCTGTAAATGTCAAATAAATCAGAAGTTTTTGGGATTCAAGCTTAAGGTGCTGTCTCTCATAACTCTCAGCCGGAGAGAGAAATATTCACTAGGGGGGGAATTTTAACCAAGGGGTCTGTAAGTCGTTGACGTGATTGCGGTAATGGTTTTGGTATTGGTGTCAGAAATAGCTTAACAGGTTGGTGTCAGAAGGAATACCTTAACACTCACCTATATAAGCCAGTTCTGATCCTTGCCGGGTCCACCATTTTGACACCAACGGTGGGGCGGTGCCGTTGACCTTCATGTTATAGAGGTGGAGACGTTCTTTTTTAGTAGATACTTTTTCAGCACATTATTGATGACACCGGGGATGTGAGGGGGAAGAATTGTGGCGGATATCAATGTAAATCTAATTATAATGTAAAAAAGTGTGCAAAACTTTTCAGGAGGTTAACTCCGCCTACTGCTAGAGTATGTCTTGGGGTAGTTTGACATATGAGAAGCAGTGGGGCTAGAGCAGGCAGGAAATTTAATTATATTATATTCGGTACAAATTTCTCATACCTCCATGGAGTTTAACAAATGTAGAGCTGCATCTGCCTGAATATCAGCTTTAATTTAATTAAATTATTTGAAAGCTGCCATAAAATTTTAAATATTAAAAGGTTTATTTTGGGTATAGGAACCTCTCAGGCTATGATAAAGATAGACCTGACTTTCTGAATTCTAGAGACCTAGTCTGGATTCTATAGGATTCTGCTAATTATAGACTGTAACAAAGCAATTCTGTATACTATGCAGGGGACTGGGAAAAAAAAGTTTTGAAGTTTCCCGAATACCAAGTTCTCTTCCAGCAGAAGGCTGTATGACATATATTCTCAGAAACTTTAAGATTTACTTAGGATGACATCATCAAAAATGTGACACTTGCCGCTTATGATGTGGGCATAAGTTCTGGCATCTCTCATTTTAGAATTGTATTGTTGAACTCTAGGCAGTTATAATTAACAGTCCTCCTAATTACCTCATTATTATATATATACGAGTTTATTTAGTCCAGGTCATGTAAAGCTCAGACTGGCAGAAGGTTACGCAATCCAAGTGAACAGGTATTGTATTTATACTGGGATAGTAGAAATTAGAGTGGTATACAAGTAAGCTTATCACTGTGTCTTCACCTTCAACCTCCATTAACAAGTAGGGGTTGGATCCATAACAGCCTGGGAGTAACTGGGTTAAATCATTGCTAAAATGTAGTCTAGAATACAGAGGACACCCAGTGATGGACACAAATTAATGAAGAGGGCAGCTTTAAATTGAGTTTCAAATTGAGGCTTGTTTCAAATTGTAGGTCCCATGCTTTAATACATTTTGTATAATAGTGTTTATTTTATTTTCTGCATATCTCATCACTAATTCACAAGCTAAATAGCAAAAAAAATTTATGCTGCTGCTTATAATTAATTTTGTAGTGAAAATATAAAAAATAAATACATTAACAGCTTGGAGATAAGGACTCCATAGCTTAGCCCATGCTGATAGTTACATCAAGCCAGTATAGCATTGAACTAAATGAATCTTTGAAATGTGCCAGCAATACAACAGTGGCTTTCTAGTTGTCAGAGATCTGTAGAGCTGCCAGATCCCAATGAATTTGTACATGCCTGGCATAGAGAAATACAGACCATAACATCAGAGCCATTGACTCTGCTGGAATTTAGAGAGACTTTCCAAAGTTTATAAATAAATGTGTAGCTGGGAAATAAATGAAACTAAATATCGGTGCTTCACTCTGTCACTTATAGACCCAATTTCAATTTCAGCTTTTAATCATTAATTGTTTGATCCAACCCCTTTTTTTGGTAGCTTCGACCAAATAAATGGCAGAAATACTCATGATTAGTATTGCTGTATACCTGGTGGATCAATAAAATCAGAACATTGCTCCTGCTACTGGGTTATAATAATTACCCTAACTACAAATTAGATTCATAAAGCAGGCTTTGCCATAATCAGCAGGTCTACAACATTTATCCTGGCAAGGCAAATATCCTTTTGTATGTCTATATCACAAGTATCTGCCCCACCCAGACCCTAAATAAAAACACATGGGAAGCAATTTAATTATATGTAATGTACTTACTACATTGTAACGGCTGCTGATGGGGGAGACTGTGTTATGGCTGGGTGAGAGAGGGAACTCTTTGCAGACTTGGGGATGGTGTCCTCTAACTTGACCCATAAAAATAAGATCCTATTACCATAGGACTGCATTGGACATGTTAACATCCTTAAGCCCCCCCATACACCTTTAGATCATTCCATACTATTTCCTTTAGATTTACCAACAACTATGTAGTATAGTGGCCACCCCAAAATACATAGTGATTGGAAGATTTAGAAAGGTCCTTATATTATATGGTTTTGGTAGAAGAAAAGTTGGCTGTTCAGACATTGCATGGTAAGATTGTAAGGCCCAGGTGCCCAACCTGCGGCCCTTTGGGTGTTATTTGGCGGCCCCCCTCAGTCTTCCACTTGAGACCCCCGAAACCTAACTATTAATGCATAGGGCACAGGAACTCACCTGTCTGCCGAATCGAAGGTTATGTACCCCATCAATACAATCAATGGCTTTGAAGCACATAACCTTTGATGATATACATTATTATTATTATCATCATTTATTTATATAGCGCCAACATATTACGCAGCGCTGTACAATACATTAGAGTGGAGATACACACAGGTATGAAATAGGAAGGAGTTGAGGACCCTGCCCGGACAGGCTTATAATCTAATAGGTTGGGGAACAAGGTATACAGTAGGTGGGGGGGGGGGGGACTGGCCTGGGAGGGGGGGGGGAGCATGGGGGATGTGATGTTAGGATGAGAAGAAGGATAAGGCCAGACTGAAGAGGTGGGTTTTTAGGGCTTTTTTAAAAGTGCCAAAAGTAGGAGCCAGCCTAATGGGGTGAGGGAGAGAGTTCCAGAGAATAGGGGCAGCCCTAGAGAAGTCCTGAAGCCTTGCGTGTGATGTGGTTATGAGTGGGGATGTCATTAATAGGTCACTGGAGGAGCGGAGGGGGCGGTTAGGGGTGTATTTGTGTACCAGGTTGGAGATGTAAGGTGGACAGGAGGTGTGGAGTGATTTAAAAGCAAGGCACAGAACTTGACATGACACAAAATGTGCATCACAATACTACAGTGTTCTCTAAAGCTTGAAGTATCATTTATAGCACATTTTGTTACTAAAAATGTTTAAAATAATGTCTTCTAGCTATACCTGCTGTAATTGTTGTAATTAAAAATGCTTATACAAGTTAGTAGAGATTGAAAATGTTATGTGCGGCCCTTTAGTGATGCTGAGGGCCACACTTGTGGCCCTTCATATCAACTCAGTTGCCCACCACTGTTGTAAGGTGTTTGGGGGCCTTAAGTGTATTAAGCTCTTATTCACATGTGTTGTTGCCAACTGACTGTTTTCCACCCGCCAGGTGAGTTTATTATTTATCTATGTCCACATATCTTTAGTAACAGCCAGCAGTCAATCAAGACATTACATCACAAATTCTATGTATAGATTTCTGGCCTGCCCAGAAAGGCGTAATAAGTATTCCATACATGTAACTGGTAAGGTGTTTAAATAAAAAAAAATTGTTTGGGGCTAATAAGGACTGACACTCACATACACACTCAGACACCCACAGGGACATACCCATACATCAAACTCAGGAAGATAGTTTTTTCCTGTATTTTCCAATTCGCTCCCTTTCTTCAAGTTCTTTCTTCATCTGTTCTTCTCAATTCATTTGCTATGTGAAGATGAAGATCCAGAAGGACCATAATGTACTATTGATTGATTGCACTGAACAAAAATAACTTTGACGTAACCTATCCATGGTGTGTTCCTTTTCCTTTGCATTGTGTTGCGTTTTGTTAACACGGTGCTCAGTATTCACATAAACACAATGCAACGGATCCTTGAACATACCATGGAAACTAGCAATGGATGTGCTTACAGTGCATTAAAATCCACGCTACAAACACATAATTTTTGACGCCGTGGAAACATAGCATTAGTGACCATAATAACAGAATGATTCGGTGGCATCCATAGGCTTTACTTCACCACTGTATGTATTTCTCCACATTTTGGATGAGATGGGTTTCATTAGACATTGAGTGTCTTTACTATGCCATTTTGGTTCACAGGACTGCTCTAATTACTCTGCTGAAAGCAGAATAATCCATTATAACCCCCACCACCACCACCCTCATTGACTTAAGTTCAAACCTAATACAGAACAGAGACATGATTGAGCATCACTATTTTTGATTGTGTACAAGTTAAACTTGTTTTAGAGGCCAGCGTCTAAGAAATTCCGGAAACGGCTTGTTTCTTGAGAATTGCTGCAAGCGTGTTCTCTGAAACAGTGATCAAAGCATTGATTGCTTGTATGGATTAGAAAATGGCTGAACTTTTCCACCCTTCTCCATTATTTTCTGCAGTTACGTACAGAAGAAAAGCATTATTTAGAAAACAATTACTGTCAAAGCCTTCAAAAACAGAAATGTCACTGCCATATAATGGGAAGCAAATTATTGGTGATTTTAAAATCAAGTACTTTCTGAAATCTGACAGAAAACATCCTTATGTAATTCCAGTCAGTTTGATTACAGTCCTGCCATTTATTTTCTTGTCTGAGCAATTTTATTCTCCAGAAAGCATTATTTTAACTTTTTCACTCTTGCTTTTTTATGTTGGTAAAGTTATTTATGACCATAATGGAAGATTTGTCTCCTAAATACTGCGAGATAACAAATGAATAAGAACAATGTACAGTAAACCGCTACTGATTGATTACAAGTGACAAAGTGTCTGTGATGTTGCCTTCAGTAGGAAAGCTAAATCTACATAGTTTTCCAGCACTATATTGTTAGTTCTTTAAATATCTTTCAAAGATTCAAATAATAATAGTGTTAAAAATACTATGGCAAAAGTAGTGCTGAACTCTAAATGGCACCCCAATACACCTGCCAGTGTTCCGCTCTGTCAAATGTCCTACAAATATTGACAGGCAGAGGGATACTTCTGCACGTTGGGTTTAGATTAAGGACTTTGGGTGAGAATTAAGTTGAGGGTTTCAGGTATTAAGTTGAGGGGTTCTGGGGGGTTAAGATGAAGGAATTTTGTGGGATAGGAGGTTTGCATTACGGGTTCTAGGAGTCTAGGTGTGAGGGGATCAGGTTAAGCTGAGTTAAGGTCAGGGCTTTTGGGGGTTAAGGTGACAGCTTTAGTGCTTAAAATTATGATCCTGTTGAGATGTGCTATGCGCACATTATGTGTCAGAGCACAGGCTGAGATCCACTGCACACGAAAGTGTCAGTTTTGGGTATGAGCAAAATCTTGCTAGGGGGTGCATTTGGGTATAAATAAATTTTTTCTTTCAGCTGCTGTGTCCCTCCAGCACACTCAATCAATCATGGCTGCACAGGGAGGGAGGAGCTTGTCTTGCAGCCGGAGGGGGTGCCCTACCACCCAATGAAATCAATGGGCTGCCTTTCTCTAACACAGGGTATTGCAGTATTTAGTGTACAGCAATGCTGGGGAGCCAACCTTGTTGAGCAAACAGCAAATGCATTTTATAAGCATTGCTGGTAGGGATCATTTGTATAAGAAGTCTAAAAATATGTATTCATAATGTCCTAAATCTGAACACCATTGTCGCAATGGTATTTGGCCACTGGAAATGATCAACAGCAGCCAAATCATTCAGAATGGTATGGACAAAACTTTATGCTAATAAGAGGGGAAATAATATAGACAAGGGGTTTTAAACTCAGGCCCAGGGGGCAAATCTGTCCCGTAGTAATTAGTAATTAATAAGTAATTAATTATAAAAGGCCCCCAAAATTATAAAAATAAATAAAAAGTGAGTGTGACAGAGACATCTTTTATTTGACATTTAATATCACATGTGTTGTAGAATTACAATTTGCTTGTTACAGTTTGAATTTTAAAGCAAAAGTTTGTTTCTATATAAAAAGGTTCATCGTTATATCTTAATATCATTAGACACATTTTCAATGGATATTAAGATGGATTGTGTCCACTGTTTATTTGAGTTTGACACCCCTAATATAGAGCACAGGGCTTGAAGGATCACACAGAAAGAAAAACAAACATGTTTTTGCCACAATAAAGGAATGTCAGTCACCTTAGAACTATATAAACTTTAAAAATTTTTGTTAAATTTAGTTTTGTGATGTAAAAATTATTTATCAAAATTATAAATCAACCAGTTGAACAAAGAACATAGGTATACAACAAGGAAATGTAAAAATTTTAAAACATAATATAAAAGGAAAAAAATATATACTAGCTGTGTACATTTTAACAAAGTGTCTGTGACATAATACATATTAACCTCCCTAGCATTTGAGACGCTCTGGACGTGCAAAAAGTGCACTCAACGAACTGGGTTTGTCTGACACTGAGAGGTGCCCCAGAGATAGCTTTCCTTTATCTGGTGTCTGCGGTGGCTCCGGTCAACTGCGGCAGGCTTCCGGGAAGGGAGCAGATCCCCCCCCCCCCCCGTATCACGTCATTACGTCCGAGACACTGGGGGGAGAGAGCAACCTGCAATAAACACAGTTTTCTGTTTATAAAACTGTGTTGAAAGCGATTGCATTTGGAAAATGTACTGTTTCCTCTGAGAACTTCGCATACGTCGTCCTCTTTCCCTCCCGTGTCACGGATGTAATGACGCATCAGTGAATCTATCCCAAAGAAAAATTCTATCGCTCTGATCACAGTTTTCAGTTCAGAGTGAACTTTTAATCAAACTGAATACAGCTTGCTGAATACAGCTTGATGTATTCAGTGTGATTTGAAAATTCCGCCGGATGTGGATGCCTCCTCCCCCCCCCCTGTGTCACGCCAGGTGTCACATCAGGTGGCGGGATTTTCAAATTCCACTGAATACAGCTTTCTGCTTAGAAAGCTTTATTTAGTTTGATTCAAAGATCCCTTGTGCATTTAACTCTCCCAGTGTGATGGATGTGGTGACATCACACCAGGGGGGTGGGGTGCCAAATTGAAAAGGGACTTGTACTGGATACAGTGATAACTGTATCCAGTACAATTCAAAGTAAAAAAACACAAAACTAATTTCCAATTGAATACAAATTTTATTATAAGCAATAAACAAATATGAATAAATACTGTTTTGAAATCTATTATACAAAAGAAGTATTTTAGAAATTTCATCATTCAATTGATACCTTTCATTTCATTTTTTTTTGTATTACATTAACCTCCCTAGCGGTTGAGATGAACCCAGATTGTTCGCTCTGGACGTGCAAAAAGTGCACTGAATGAACTGGGTTCCATTAAAGTCTATGGTGTGTTTTTGGTTCAGAAAGCTGTACCTCAGCAGTGCGCTAGAGATGTTTATAAGAGACACAATAATACAAAAATAATTGTCCCAGCATGCCAGAAAGCAGATCAATGGATTTTCAATAATTACTTCCATATGTTGCTTACACTTATACTCTCTGGGGCTCTCCTCTTTTGTCATACTCTTGAGTACTGCTTTTATCAATCCTCTAATTAGTCACCTATAATCAGGGGTGCACATAATTTTTTTAGTGAGCTCCTCAGATGAGTACCAGGAGATAATGCTTGGTACTCACCCCATATGTAGGATGGTCTTCCTAACTGTCTCCCTCACTGTCCTCTGCATCAGCCTCCTGCATGGTAGATTCAGCTGCAGATGGACCTCCCTGTTCCTGATTGATCCTCCCATTAGCTGTCTCCATCCACAGGTCACCAGCTGGCTTTGGGTCAAATATAACTCTCACAGTACAACACCATTTGAACCCCCAGATCTCATTATATATCTCAGTAGTGCAACTTTTCTCACAATAAAAACTAATTTACACTAGTGTTTAAATGATTGAAGTAATGTTGTGTGGAGCTGTAATCTCAACTCAAGCTGCAATATCAACTTCAGCCACTGGTGTCACTACAGAGCGCTTGCTGTCAGAGCACAACACAAGCACTGCCCCTCACACAGCAGGAAGGAGGGGGGAAGAGGGAGAGGAAGCTCCGTGAATCTGTACCCTGTCTGTGTAGTCCACAGATTCGATTAAGAAGGACAAAACAGGTACGCAGAGCGAGTTTTTAGACCCATTTACGTACCAGCGTACTGCTTATGTGCTCCCCTGCCTATAATTCCCTTCTTGATTGCACAGCTACATTATATATATATATATATATATAGACATACATACACATATACACATTGTTTCTACTTCGTATTGATACTGTTATATATATAAAAACACTCTGCCACTGTGTAAAACATCCTTAGAATTGTTGGAAGCGGTAGGCACGCTTTTGTAAGCCTATATAAAGTGTTCAGCTGAGTTTACCACCTACACCAGATTACCAAACTCACTCATCACAGTTTGTTCCATAAATCATAGTTTGAAAGATTCTTTAATATTTTGGACAAACCAAAAAGCTTTAAATCTCCTCACTATGATGTAATTTTATGGCCTAAGGAAAGCTACGAAGACTGCTTGAGGCGTTTTGTGTATGTCCTACTGTGAATGACTTAATAACACGATTTATTTTTCTACCAAAACTTTTAATTGCCACTTTGGCGGAAAGGGAAGTTTTCTTCTTTCAATTTAGAAGTGAAATATATGTTGCTAAGGCTTCCTGTAAAGAAAATACATAAAAAGAGACAAGACTTCATCCTGACATTTCCTAGAATGTGAAGTATGCTGCTAGGAGGATGCAATTGTCAAAAATTTATTTTTACAATGCAAATGTACTCTTTTTGCAGCAATAAGTAGATCCAGCTGAATTCAGAAAATGCTAAGTTTTACTAAAATAAAAAAAGTCAAGCTTAGAAAATTATGACGGTTGTATGTCTGTAAAAATAAATATTGTATAGCAGAGGTGCTACACATTTTGTGAGGTTTAAAGAAGAGATGATATAGATTAATATAAAAATTGTAAAAGCTTTCTATTATACTTTTAGTTTTTTTTTTTTTTTTTATAACTGCTTAAAATACTCTCTTCCTATAGGTGGTGTACCCACCTCTTCCTCTACCCATCATGTATCTTAGAAAACAAGTCCTATTTTATTCCAAATCTTATTGTAGTCCAAGAATAATCTAGCACACTTTAAGTCCTGCAACAAACAACTCACCTGAAAGTACAAAGCTTTTACGAAGTACAGAACAAGTAAGTTGTTATGGGCTTTCAATTCGGGCCAATTTTTTCTTTGCATTGAAAATATACTAAGTATATAAAAACAACACCGTTTACAGGCACATTTTGCCCTGTAATGCGACGCAGCACAGAAGCACTACATCAGCACAGCCCACCCACAATAAATAAATATTATTAATATTACTATACTGACACCACTCAAACATGTGCTCCATTACGATTATGTGGACCATAAGAGTCCACCAACTTCACTATGTGAGGTGAAATTGGCTTTTCTCTTTTCTGGTCAAAAGACAAAAAGAAGAGGTGAGAGGGGGCAGCCTTGTCAGACCCCAGACAGAAGCTGAAATGATAGTGAAATATTAGAAAATACTAGTTATGTTTAGTGGAGACTTAGGGGCCTCTTTTTGAGATATATAACATGGAAGGTTCAAATTGACTTGTAGTTTTTCAGAAATGTTCCCCATTGTCCCCCTACACAACCAGCGAACCTTTTTCCAGGGACACAACACTGATGTGGGTGCAAAATTTTATAAAGCAAGACTATTCACAGATGTTATCTAGTTAATAAGGAAGATACCTTTTTATTTTACTTGCTACTTGTGCATTTAGTGTTTACTGACTACTGTATATACTTAGGTATAAGCCAACCCGAATATAAGCAGAGGAAAAAAAATCTTGAAAAGTTGAATGACTTGAGTATAAGCCGGGGGGGGGGGGGGGGGGGGGGGGGGGGGGGGGGGGGGTTGCAGCAGCTAAGGCTCAGAAACACACAGCAAATGGGCTTTTGTTAGGAGGTGTTATTATTTAATTCAGCAGATTTGCAAGTCAATTACAAAGCCCCTGGACATGAAAACATCACAAAAATTGCTGGAGATGTAGAGAGGTTGAAGGAACATTGTAAAGAAAAAAGTATTGTTCTAGCATTTGACGTTTTTGCACAAAATAATTAAAATTCAGTCAACTTAAAGAACTTAAATCTACATCTCCATCAAATTTGGTGATGTTAGCATGTTCAGGGGCTTTAGAATTCACTTAAAAAATCCGCCTACAAAATGCAGCGAGTTTCATTTCTTCAATATCAAGCCCAAAAAAATTTTTGATCACATTTCAGGTGCTGAAAAATGTGACTTATATTCAAGTATTCGGTAACTAAAAGTGCTTCTTGCTTGTGTGATTCACTAAGGCTTGGTTCATACTGGCATTAGAAAAACTCCACATTTAGTGTTGTCTGAGTGCCCCCCTGCTGTCTTGGTAATTTTGCCTGGTTTTCGGGAGGAGGGAGGGATGTTCACAACATTTGTGCATATTTCTCGAATCTGGACCTGTGCAGTATGGCAGTCATTTTCCATGACTGGATGCTGAAGTTTGAATTTCCCTGGTTTGAATGTGTGCTATGTGGAGCATCCCCAAACAGTAGATGGAGGAGAGCAAGGTCATTTTTTAAAAAAGTCGAAAATACAAACACTGCAAAAATGCAAATTGTGTCAAAAAAATGCTGTAATAGAGCTTTTCTGTGCTTTTTTTCTGTGCTAAAACGGCCAAAAGATGTCACAAAAGGTCTATCTGCTCTACAATACAATTTCATTTTTTACATTATGTTCACTGCAGGTAGCACTCTCCCAATTAGTTAACTTACTCTAAAAGAAACTCATACCTCAACACTTTGTTTGTTGGGTGTTTTTTTCTGTTACAAACTTGTTTTTAATATTCAAGTTTGTAAAAAAAAAAAAGCGGTATGTAATACATAAGAAATATGGAGGTCTCCTTTGTTGAATATGGATATTCCTAGTTCTACTGCTGACCCAGTTTTTAAGTCACTGACCCAGTAAAAAAAAAGCTGATAAGGAGTTTTTATTCATCAAGTCAGAAAGTAATGAAGCCAGAGACAGAGAGACAACTTGAATTGTCAGAGGAAGGTCAGTAATACCAACTGATTTTATGTTTCCTTTTAAAGGGGCAAATAATATAAACATTCATGTTGAATGCTCTGTCTTTTTAATTAAGAATTTTCTTTAAGCTCTTTTACATGTTAAATAATATGATTTTGTATTGGAAACCTGTGTATCATTTGCAGTGTATAATGCGTGCCTTGCTAACAGCTCAGTTTGGCGTGTATAGTGTGAATGTGCCCTTAAGAAACTTCCATTTAAACAACCCTTATTTACGATGAAAATAGTAAGCTGAAATGAACTGTTCTGATTGCCCTATTTTGATGATAATTACATTTTGATTAGATAATTTAGCTTATGCATTGCACTAATTAAATAAGCAATATGATTGGCTAATAGATGAATGCCCAACTAGCCCGTTTATGTTGCCATTAATAACACAGTAAAATATGAACAAACCTGTCATGTTATCTGTCACTGAATAGGTGACCTCCCGCATTAGCTGGCTAACTTAGGAGGGAGGGGGGCGGTACACTGCCTCTTAACTTCCCACTGCGCACATCATCTGCACAAGTGGGATGGGGACTTAGGAGGGAAAGAAATGCCCCCTCCCTCCCTCCTAAAATACCCACATTTCAAAATCCCTGGAGAAATCCGTTTCCGATTTTTTAAAATCTGGATTTGGTTGGGAAAGTCCCATAATGGGATGCTTGAATGGGATGCATTTGTGACCAGAAGTAATGAAAGATTAGACATCCACAGATATCAGTTTAGCATGCATTGGTAAATAGAATACATATTAATGTCTTGCCTTATCACTTCCTCATTCATAAATGTTTCCCTGGCATAGCAAACAGAGTTCTCTAGGACTGTGCCCACCTTCCACAACTCAAGTCAAGTCAATGCATCTCAATTTTTACTTCAAATATATATATTAAGCTGCAGCTATTTCCCCTACCTAATATATACAATTCCTTTTACAGGTGTGCACATAAGTTTGCATACCCTGGCAGAATGATATGATTTCTTAACCATTTTTCAAAGAATATGAATGATAACACAAAAACTCTTCCTTCACTCATGGTCATCCATTCTTATAACATTTTCCTGTGCCTTTGTATTTCACACATTCAAAAAACATCAATCCACCACCATGTTTCACAGTAGGAATGGTGTACCTTTCACCTTAGGACTTTAGGCTTGTCTCAGTGCTGTTTGGCATATTGTAAATTGGATACTTTGTGGCATTTGCCTAGTAATGGCTTTCTGCCGGCAACTTGACCATGCGGCACATCTTTTTTCAAGTGCCCTTTTTTTTGTATGTACAAGACAGCTCAGAGAGGCATTACTCTAAAAGAGGGATTCTGAACAAAGCTTAAATTATTACTTTGCAGTGTAATGTCTAAGGTAAAATAGAATTGCTTTCTTAAAGTAGAAAGCAAACTCTTAAATATAACATGCTGATATCCTAGAAATCAATTGCAATTATCTAATATCTATGAAGACAGGAGGCTTTGCAGGTGTCAGTTGTAAATGTATTTGTTAATCACATTTTTTCCTGTATGTTTTATTCCTTTTGTAACTTTTAGAAGCTCAGCACCTTTGATGTCAGTAAATGGTATCTTGTTTTACATCTTTGATCTTTGCTTGCCTTCATTTACTATACAGGAGCAACCTTCAGTAAAACAATGCAAGTACAGCAGACTTACTGTGTAAGTGATATATATCTACAAATAACAAGTCCCTATATAAATGTAACCCTTTGCGTTACGTGCTTTTCGCGCCATTTTTTATGGCACGAAAAGCCGCTGCCCGGGCAATGGCGGGGGAGTACACTGTACTCCATCATGATTGCTGTCTCTCCCCCCAGCCCTCTACACACCACCAGTGTCACCGACGACGCCTAAGACACAGGGCCGGAAAGGCTCTGTGTGCCTGTAGCTTGATTTACGCTCAAACTGCGCCCGTACAGGCTTTAGGCATAAGACCAAGGAGGTTAGGGGGAAAAAGAAAACTACTGCATCTGATTATCCCCCAGGTTTTCAATATACTGATCATATCCTCTGATATGATGGCATTGTACTGAATACATCAGTTAAATTGCCATTCAACATTTACTGTATGTAAAAAACTGCACTTGTA
Organism: Ptychadena robeensis; assembly: GCA_036250615.1. Classification (NCBI taxonomy): domain Eukaryota; kingdom Metazoa; phylum Chordata; class Amphibia; order Anura; family Ptychadenidae; genus Ptychadena; species Ptychadena robeensis. Next base: position 48,354,636 of record CM070033.1, on the reverse strand, counting down.
AGGCATCCCTTAACCCATACAGCAGTGGTCTCTCATCTATCAAGGGAGAATCTGCCCATGTATGAGCAGCTTTAGTCAAATATATAAATAATTGAGCTAGTCCAGTTAGAAGCTTCCATTACCCCTTCATTACCCTGCACAAATATTACGCTGTGAACGTTAATTAGGTTTTGTAAATGGTTTCTGTGCCTTCCGTGAGTAAAACCTACATATCCCAAACAAGCAGACTAAAGGCCCCCATACACCTTACAATCGTTCCATAAAGTTTCTGTACATTAAACTTTTGTTCTACCAAAACCATGTAATATGAGGAGCTTTCTAATACTTCCAATCACTGTGTATTCTATAATGGAGGTCACTATACTACACAGTTGTTGGTAGATCTAATGGAAATTGTATGAATCGATTTTAAGGTGTTTGGAGGGCTTTAGATAAGAACTTTCCAGAACCTTTATACATACAAAAAAAGTATTTGTACAATTTTGCTTCAAGGTAAAAAAAAGTTAAAAAACAAGTTCCGCTTAAACTGTATATTTACTTGGAACACAACTTCTAAATAAATGTAATATTCCTTTTTTAAATGAGTGGGGAAGTGTTAACTCTTCACTCCTCACTCCAGCAAAAAGTCTGCAATAAAGCTTTAAAGTTAGAAATATCCTATGTAACATCATTTTGGCAAAGAAATCTTTATTTGAAGTGTATCATGGAGACATTCAAGCTGAACAGTTTCTTGTCATATTATTCATTGTTGCCTTGTGAAGAAAAGACAGATGTCTAATTCTTAGTATTTCACAAATTACACCTTTCAGCAGATAATTTCTAGCATTTTCCTCTCCTAAAAAAAATCTGCCATGCCTTCTAAGTTGTAATTAGAGAAACCCCCTTTCTTTAAACATTTTAAAACGTTCCGTTACCCTAACGCACTTGGGATAGGCATGGCAACGGCTGCTTAGCAATACCATTTGGAAGACATTACTGTCATTAGGATCAGAATAATATAGTCAACTTTGTTTGAAAGACTCACTCTAGAGAAAACATCATGTTGCAAATAAGTGATAATTGGCTAAGAGCTATCCTCACACCAGCCAAGTCATGGGTAATTATATTCAGCTTTCTGTGCCTTTGCATATCTCAACCAGCTAGAACAACTATTGTTGGTTGTAATTTGTGGGCATAATCATGATGGGACGTGATCCTGGACTATAATGCAGTCCTGAATGGGAAAGAACAAATCTTATTAAATTAGCATTTGTAGCATATCTGGCTTAGTACCAGCAATTCACTACATCAGTTAACCCAGCTTTCTCAGTTGAAGTGGTCCGAAGGAGTGGACTTCTAATTGTGGAGTTTCTGCTATCACTCTGCTATATAGCAAACTAATAAGTTTCTCTTTGTACCACTTGTATCTGTTTTATGTTGGAAAAAATAAATATTTACCTGGTACAGTAAATAAACTTACATTTTCCAGCATTTCCCATTCTTTGTCCAACTTTGTCCTGTACAGGCAATTTGGTGTATTTGATGTTTTTTGCAGACACACTATAGCAGTGATGGAGAACCTATGGCACGCATGCCACCTCTGTCAGCCAGCACAAAGGAAACTGCAGCCTATCGGCTCTCAATGCTGTCAGTTCTCTTCCCCTCTTTTCTGATTGCACACAGTGCCCCATATCCTCTCCTTTTCTACCTTATAATAAAGAGTGTGTGTTTATATATGTGTATGTGTATATGGTTCGCCATCACTGCACTATAGAAATATACTGAGACTGAGGTATTTACATAACTAGCCAAATATAAGTTTATAATCATTTGTTCCACTTTTTGTAAACTATTTTCAAAGATATATACAAAAGCGCCTATTTTCAAAGATATGATGTAGCCAGTTAAAGGTGCACATTTTGTTCCACCCTTATAACAGCAGACACACAGTTACAGAGAGCTGTTCTAGGATCACATGACATGCAACATATTCATTTTCCTTCTCCACTGCTCATAATAAATCTTCATCATCATAGTTTCAGTAGCTATAGCCAACACTCCCACCAAGTATTGCTAACTTTGGTGCAGAACAAAGTGAATTTACAATGTTAAAATGGTTCAAGCTGGGCATAGACTGGACAATTTGCCGTCCCCATCCAAACTAATGGGATGTTAGCTAAATTATCCGTCATGTTGGATCACTGTGCGATCCGACATGGCGGCAGATTTTAGGTCAATATGGCCAGTTGGCACAACCGATTCCCTGCCGACCCGATCCCGATCAGATGCGGGAACGCGCACGGCATCAGATCGGGTCGGGCAGGAATCGGCCCGTCTATGCACAGCTTATGACCTTAAAGATCGCCACATTCTATCTTTTGTAAGATCTTAAACCCCGATAAACCTTTAGATCACTCAATACAATTTCCTTTAGATCTACCAACAACTATGAAGTGCCGGGTCCTCCCTAATAGGATACATAGTGTTTAGAAGGGTTAGAAAGGTCCTCATATTACACGGTTTCGGTAGAAGAAAAGAAGATTTTACGGAAATTGTATGGAAAGATTGTAAGGTGTATGGGGGGCTTTAGACATGTCAAAAACCCATCCACAGGTGTATACTGTCGTTTCGTTGCCTACTGAATTGCTTATAGAAAGGTAGCAGCACAACAACATAATTTTAAAGATCCTTCAACATATATATTATCTTTTAAGACTGATTGGGCAGGGTCCTCATCTACTCTTGTGTCATAACCTGTACCCGTGTGTTATCTTGTGCACCTCAACTCTAATTTAATGCATAGCGCCGCATAATATGTTGCCGCTATATAAATAAAACATAAGAAAGCTACTAATTATTTGAAAGCATTAATGAGTGGGACTGTACATATGTATTGAATGTATTATATACATTATATTTTATCTTTTAATATTGTTTGTTTCCTTCATATGTTGCAGAAGGAGTTTTATCTCCTTGGAGATGTGAGACATCAAAACCAAGGAAATTATATTCCTGAGAAGACCCTACCTGGACTTGCAAGAACCATCTGCTTCAGCTTCAACCAGGGATGCTCTAGACAGCTGGTACATACAAAGTAGAGGTTGAAGGTTGCAGTCAAAGAAAAGAGAGACTGCAGAGAAATTCCCATTAGCCTTCATTGTTATTTAGACCTTAAAGTTTAAAAAAGGAAAAGTACCAAACTTTGCCTCTGTAGTTGAAATTTTTCTGCTTTGATGTATTGATTTAATGTAACAAAAAAACAAAAAAATCATTATTTTTACTCTAAACCTTTATTGTTTTCCTTCAAACAGTTCTCATACAATACACAAGTTCCTTATGCAGGTGTTTGAAACTTATAAGTAAATAAATATTTAACGTTTCCTCCAACCCACAGGGTCAGCAAATATAATTAAAGAGTCACACAGCAAGAAAGATCTGATACTCGGTATAGTTTCTTTCAATTTCACTTATGGTTTTGCATAGAACAAAGCTATAAGTCGCAAACAGGGTCTCTGACAGAAATCCAAGTACATGAATTAATAATCAAACAATGAATCAGTTACACAGTTCGATTTTAAAACCAAACAAAAGTCCCATTTCCTAGAATTACAGTGAGATTTTGTCACATTGAAATCATACACAGCCAGAACAAAGTTATTTAAATTTAGCAGCAAGAATGATGCTGTTTTACTAGAATACCTTCAGATTTTGCCACGTTGGAGTACTTCCTGTAAGATAGTGGTTCCCAAACTTTCCTTGCAGGGCCCCCCTTTTCTATTTAGGAACATTATCGAGCCACCCCCCCCCCTCTCTATTCAAACACAGGTTAAGAATGAGGTCCAGCGCCCCGTAGAATATTTTTGCGCCCCCCAGTGTGGGAACCACTGCTGTAAGAGATGAGGGACCAGCAGACTTTGTGGGTTATTAGTGCCAGTTATGGGCACCCTGTCCAGCGATTATTTATTGTTTCATCACAGTTTCATCCTAGCCCTGTTGGTTTTCTGCAGCACTTCTTGAAGGACCAGCGTGTGTCACTTCCTGGGATTTAGGAGATAGGTGATGTGTCCTCGCTGACCAATCGTGATCCTCCTGCACGTACCCTGTTTTCCCGAATATAAGAACTACCCCGAAAGTAAGACCTACCCCGAAAGACCTAACTGCTACCCCCCCTGTGCTTCTAATATAAGCCATTCCTCAAAAATAAGACCTACAATGTCCCAGAGAAAGCTTCCATATTTAGAAAAGACATGGCAGGAGGTGTTTGTTACCTCTTCTAAACGCAGAAAATAGCCCTAGTGCATTTTTCAGTTACCATGCCAAATATATATAAATATTTAATTGTGGCTGTTATGGTGGAAGACTGTGGAAAGTCCAACTTTTGCTTATGGGTCCTGTAAACTTGTTTTTAACCCTTAACGGTGGGGGGGGCACCATTAAGCATTGGTCACAGGGAATTTTGAATTCAATCTACTTGCCTTATAAAGTTAAAAGATAGTAAAGATATGTTTTTAAAAGTTTATCATACACCGAAGGAATTACTAAATGAAAGTATGCTAGCACTGTTTAATTTCCTTTATTTTTATGTATAGTGTATCTCTGCAACATGATTTATTATAATTGTAAGAGAGAAAAAAATGTTGTATATGTATAATCCATCATACGTGAAGGTCAAGTGCCATAAGCACATTTTGTAATGGAGTCCCATTGATCATGGTATAGAAGACATTATAGAACACTTGTATCACCTTCAAACTCAGAGTGGGACAACTTAAAGGGACCTAACAATCTGTTTTGTTTCATTAACATTGAGCTATCTGAGAAGGAGAAGGAAAGGAAATATGCACATATTATACAGTAGATATAAAATGTATACACTACCCTGTTAAAATGAAAGTGTTTTCTAAATAATAAATTGAAAGCACAATAAATCATTACAATTATACAGCTGGTTACTTAAGTGTTCCCACCCTGAAACCTATACTTTGTTGAAGCATCTTTTGAATTATTAATACCATTTAGTCTATCAGCATAACATGGCTGATGCTGCCACTACTAAAAAGTGTCAAATATATCTCTCCCCTACCTCTGCCAGCCAATCAGAAGCTTGGGGAAGGGATAAAAAAGTGGACCTTGTCTATGTAATGTGTGTCTCCCTGTGTCTGTGTGTTTTTGTCTTTATGTGAATGGTTTATATCTCTGCATGATTGGTGTGTGTGTGTCTATATGTGAATGATCTCTCTGTATGATTGGTGTGTGCATAATAGGAAGAAAAGGGGAGCTGTATTTCAAAAAAATGGTAATAAACACAGTAGTGGTAACTGTCACAGGTAATAAAAATCCACCTTTCCACATTGCGCTGTGCTTGCATCTCCCATACAAGTGTATGGGAGATGTTTGTGCTGCGGCTTCAAATATGCCTGCCGAAGGACATTTGCTGAAATGTGCATTACCACAAAACACAAATGTGGGGTCAGTGTGAATAGTACAACATGTTTCCTAAGGAAATCTATGTACCTCGCATTATGCAAGTCGCACTGCATTGCACGCAGATGCAGTTAGTGTAAAATGACCCTTAATCTGAACTTGTAAAGTTTAAATGGGGGGCGGGGAACTCTATAATCTTCCTATCTAGAAAAGGGGGGCACTGAAGGGAATGTTTGGGAGCCACTGGTATATCCAGATGAAACACATTTAGGGTGAAGTCGCTTGACAGTCAAAAGGACAAAAAGCAACATAGACAATGCATTCATATACCTCTTTTTTTCTATCAAAAATTAGCATAAAGTAAAATGTTTTGTATCAAACATATCATTCTGATGAGTATTAAGGGGTTGTGGGAGGAGGAGAATGTAATGTAAGGAATAAAACATGTGCTGAAAAAGCCTCCCTTGGCTTATACTGAAGTAAGGGTCCCACTTACCTATCAGGGTGTTCACTGGGCTACCTCTGTGAATGGTCCAATACTATCCCAAGATCGGCTAGTGAAATGTAAGAAAACTTGGACGCCGGCACCATCTAGTAGACTATTTGTTATTTATTACTGGAGAAGGTGAAATTTCAATTGAAAATAACTCCACTACTAATGATTTAAACACGAAAATACGTTTCATGTATTGGACCCAATAATAACAAAGATTTTTAAAATGGAAACGTATTTTTTTATGTTTGAATTATAAGAAGTGCCCTTAAAACCCATCCTGTATTAGCAATGAACTTGTGTTCTTAAATTTATCAAGGGTGTAGCAATAAGATTTACCTGTTTGATTAATTCCTAGGGGCAATTGTGTTTTCTTTATATTTTTCTCATTTAGAAAACTCCACTCCACTACCCTGAGCTTATCCTCAAGTCAATACGTTTCCCCAGTTTTTGTATATATATATTCAGATCGACTTATACTGGAGTTATACAGTAGTTTTGAAAAGCTGTATTAATTCAAACAAATGAAGGGGCTGTTGACTTTAGGGATTGAGGTTTTCCTGGAGAACCCCTTTTCCTGGTAAAGCCAAACTCCAGCATCCCCTTTTTAAATTTTGCTATAGTTGGGAAGTTTTTTTAATGTGTTCAGACTAGGGAGATTTCCTTGGCTTCTTGTTAGGACAAATCTACCAATATACACGTCTAGATTTTTCATCCAATCAATTTTTTGGTTGGTTAATTGATTGAAAATCTATGGCAGCCCACATTCTTAGATTAACCTAAAAAAAATTATTGAAAATTGATTGGGCATGCTGGTAAATTTTAATTGGTTGTTTTGAAATTTATTACATTTTCAGTCGATCCCAAAAAAGTTGATCAAATATCTGTTACTACAGTTGGCAAACAAACAATCAATCACCAACTTCCCTGACCCAAATTTTTTTTATCTCTTTTAAGGCCCCCATACACCTTACAATCTTTTCATACAATTTCTGTACAATAAAATTTTGTTCTACCAAAACCATGTAATATGAGGAGAATTCTAATCCTTCCAATCACTACCGGTATGTATTCTATCAGGGAGGCCACTATACTACACAGCTGTTGGTTGATCTAATGGACATTGTATGGATCGATCTTAAGGTGTATGGGGGGGGGGGCTTAAGTTGATTGAACAGAAAATCTAGACGTGTATAGAGGGCTTTAAAGTCTATATACACCAAAAGAAATAAGTTTTGCCTGAGGTTGAACTTTAGGCTATGTTGCTCACTGATTGTATATTTATAATCCACCAAAACCAGAATAAATTGAATCCCTTTTTCTATCAGCTGTCCCATGTGATTGCAGACATGCATTTATGTCCTTCAATCAGCCTTAAGAGATGTTTATGATTTATAAAGTACTAGATAAAAAAATTGGGTTAACTACACAAGAAGAAGTGAACATAACGAACTATGACAAAGTGTTTCTAGAATATCCTCTGTTATCTGAATTTTCTTTTGTGGCACACACAGATTTGACATCATATCTGCATTAAATATCTATATTAAATATTAGGAGACAAATGTACAATATTAAGCAAATATAAATATTGCCTATGCTGCTCATCACTATTCTGTAACACATAAAAAAGAAAAATGTTATGCATAGTAAATAGGCCTGTATTACTGTTAGGTAGTGAGATATCAGATTATTGTTGGGGACATTGAAAGGAGGTGTGGGCACTACTTGACATTAGGGCTAAGGGCATGTTTCCACTTCGTTGTGGGATCCGTCGGGACCCCTACGTTCAGCATAGGGCTTGACAGGGATCCCGATGGAGCACACACCCGGTACCAGAGCAGAACTGTGTCTCCCCGACTGCTCTTCCTCAGCCGAGCTTTGCCTGGACACCCAGGCAAAGCATCGGACATCGCTGTATTAACGGTCATGTCCGATAAAGCTGTTTTCGAGCGGGATTGATTTGTCCCACTCGAAAACAGTGATAGGGGCACGACACTCTAAATGATAGGCGCATGGCGCTCGAAACGGCCATCGATTTGACCCATATCTACACGTCTGTACCCTGCTTTAGGCTCCACTCTGCGTTAAGGATGCGCTGGGTTAACGGATCCAATAAACGCAACACATACGTTAGGGATCTGTAAGGGATCGGTCAGAGATGCATTCTGATGTATCAATTTTTTTGGGTTTGTTTTTTGCAATGAACGGATTGATCAACGCATCGAACAATGCATACCATTGCGTTTCAAGGGACTCAATTAATTTTCTTTGAGTGCGTTAACACACCCATACTTGCGATGGCTTATGATGCGTTGATGTCAACACAGTTCCCTGCGGTGATTTTAAGGCAACACAAGCTGACGGATCACACCAACGGATGTGTAGACACATCCATTGACTTTCAATTGATGCGCCAACATCCCTGTGTAGTGGAGCCTAAGCCTAAAGCCTATAAATTGAAAAACAGACTTTTAGCACATTAAAGGTTGCTTAGCCCAATGGGTTTAGGGGATCTATAACTGATGGCAATACTAATGACACCATTAGAAAGGGGGATTTTTATTGTTTATTTTATCTGACACCAAGGTTTGTTTAAATTCTTCATGAACATAGGCTCATTGTCTCAAAAAGTCAATACTTTGATCATACAAAATTAAATAATTATATAAATGAAGCCCATAATATTAAAGCACCTTGTGTATCAGCTGTGTAGGTTTTAAACCAGCCAAAAAATAGCAATGTAGAGGGATAGAAGGCATAATTTTAAATTTTCATTTGTGATAGTATAATGCTGAGTCTACACGTAGTTTTTTACACGACCGGTGGTACACAAGTAAATACATTTTTATTTTGGATTTTTTTTTACTTTTGCTAGAAGGAGATCATGCCTTAAAAGCCAACTATTGACAAAATATGTTTTGAGGCTTTTTTTAATGTTGTGAGAATCTCTCTTTTTATTTATTCTACAGTTGGGACAGAGATGAATGCAAAATACATTTTAAAGTAGCACTGGGAAAGGGTAAGAACTTCTGACAATGCTGTCATTGCTTTTGAGGACTATTTCCCTTAATACTTCTACAGACATCACAGGGACAAGAAGTAAGGAAAACCTTGCCCAACTGAGACTCAAAAAGAAAACCTGACAGAAATTTTAAACAAAAGAAGATAATTAAGCAACCACATGTATTGCACAGTGCTGGCAAGACTAATATAAAAAGCAGCAGACTTGAAAGAAATGGTAGTCAACTTTCCGAATAAAGGTCTTAGATGAAGCCTCAAATATAACCAAAGGTTATAATGGTCAGGGAATATAGGGCTACAGAATGCTGAGAGTGAAGAACTGCAATAGGCAGGGGAGCACATAAGTGGTACTCTGGCCAAAAACTAGCTATGTGTACCTGCATTATTGTTACAAAGCTCATATGTGTACTTACAACTTGGAGGCACTCCGTGTCTGGGCGGCCGCAGCTAAATGTTAAATGGATAAATGCAGAAAACATGAATAGCAATGAAAGGTTGCAGTTAGAAGTGTGTAATTGGTAATGTATATTAATAATAAAAAACAAATGTTCTAAGGATGTTGGAGATCTGGGGGATGAAAGTCAAAGTAGGCATATGTGAGGGTAAAATCTGGCAAGAGAAAAGCACTGTGTCGACAGCTGAAATATGACTATAAAAGGACGACATTTGGACTGCAGGTAGTCTCCGATGTTAGTTACTAAGCCAGAAAATTTAAGGGTTGTACTACTGAGGTATGAGATCTGGGGGTTCAAACATGTTGTACTGTGAGAGTTACATTTGCCGCAAAGCCAGCTGGTGACCTATGGAACAGGAAGGTGCTTCTGCAGCAGAACCTACCATGCAGGAAGCTGATGCAGAGGACAGTGAGGGAGATAGTGCAGAAGACCACCCTACATATGGGGTGAGTACCATACACCATCTCCTGGTACTCATCTGAGGAACTCCCTGAAAAAGTTATGTGCGCCCCTGGCAATAGGCATTTTTGGAGACTAAGGCCATGGTAAGTATTCTATTCAAAGGGCCCTTGATGGCTACCCAAATATTCCATTGAGCCACACATGGCCCTCCTTGCTTAATGTTGGACAACAGGGCTCTAAACATGGTCACATGGTAGTTAGTACTCCCTGTTATTAGATGAGTTGAAGCAGAGTTACCAATGATATCCAGTGTAAATGTCTACACAACAATTAATCTTAGTCATAATCGTGTAGGCCATATCACTATACACAGTTTGTGGTATATTTTGCTGACCTGACAAATCAAATGAAAAAAAAAACTCTAACTAGCATGTCACCATCTTAACACAATAGGTCGACAATTTAGTAGAATGTACAGTACCTGTGCTATTATGTTCAAGATAAATTATGTTTTACTTTTTCTAATAGCTCGCCTTTAAGGCTTTCTACAATTTAATTTCTTTTTAATCATAAATCTCTCCATGGTGTGCTGCTAATCCACTGTCAAAGTGGTTATTGAATTTGTACTTTGTGAAATGAATGAGAACATCTGACTTTAGAGGAAAGTAGATTGGATACTTATTGGCAGAGGATCCTTTCTTCATATCACAAGGATTGTCAGGCAGTGACAGACACTGCAAGATGAACAGTGGTGCAGAGAACAGGACATATTTCAAGAGTGCTGTGTGCTAGGAATAAGTAAACATCAATAAGGATCAGAAAGCAGGCAAAGTTAAATTTAAAATCCGTTTTCACTGAAGAGAAAAAATCCTTTCAAATTAAACTAAAAAATAAGTTGCTGCTACCCACTTCTCTCTATCCCCCCCCCCCCTCTCTCTCTCTCTCTATAGTGGTCTCTAGGGGTAGAGTATGTTGGCTATAAAAAGACAATAAACCCATGTTGTTTTACAAAATATTGTGCTGCCTTGCCATCTTCAACATGTTGTACAAAAATGGCATATATCTGAATATGATCCTCCTTCATTTACTCAATACAAATAATTACTGTCCATATACCATGTCAAATCTGTTTCACACAAAAGTTGGCATCATATGTTGGATAAATCAGAAAATATTTGATGCAAAGAATTTATATTGAAGCAAGGTTGTCACAGCGGGTGACACCAGAGCAAGGGTGACACCGGACATTTAAGGGTGTGGACCCATTGGACCAACTTGCACAGTTGGCAAAGGTGCAATCCGGGGAGCAGAGTCTAAGGGACCGTCTGGTGTTCACCAGAGCAGCCCGCAGGGGCTGATGGGCTGTGCTGCAGACGAACTCCAGGTTGCAGTTCATGGATGCCCCCGTGCATGTTGGCTGCTGATGATATACCAAAATGTAGTGCCAAGAGTGTAGAGATAAGAGGAGTCCATGGGACGAGCCGAGGGTCTGGAGCCGGGAAGACAGAGGAGGTACTGGAACGAAGTAGGGAGGTAGGGAGAATCCGTTTGATGAGCAGAGAGTCTGGAACCAGGAAGTCAACAAGCAATGAGGCTGGAGATAAACACATGAGACCTAATGTCCAGGCACCTTCCTGGTGCCTGAGACTCTCTTAAATAGTGCAGGAGGGAGGAGCAGCTGACAAGATAAGGAGCATCACAAATAATGTTTTAGAGAATGCCTGCCCAGTAGGAGCACTTATAATATGTATTTGGATGACAATGGAATAGGCTTAGCCATAAAATCAGAAAATGTCAAACTAATAATCTATGGGATTCCTGTTTACATTTATACCATTTACAGGAAGCATACTGATTACTTCACCTGTGATTCTTCTACATCACTGCTGGTGGGAAACAGAAACTCTTATCCATATTCCTGGCTTTTGAGATGCAATGATTTGAGCATAACTAAGGTTTAATTGCAGTATCAAGCTCAACTTTTGATGTATCGCTAAAGCTGGCCAATATTTATGTTAGATCATACGGGAATCCATTCCTGCCCACCTGGTACGATCAACCAAACATAATCAATATCTAACCGGAAATCAAACTAAAAGTGATTGAACATTATAACAAAATAGGTGCAATAGATATTGATAATCCATATATCTGAATATATATTATTTCTTTTTTCATTACAGATAATTGCTATCCAAGTACCAAGTAAATACTGTTTCACACAAGATTTGCTTCATTTGGCATCATATGCGACTCAAATTAGATCCTAAGAAATTATATAAAACTTAAGTGAAGCTTCTAAATATTGTCCAGAGCTACTGCTGTGATAGAGAGCTAGTGATAAAGCATCAAAATGGTAACCAATATTTGGACACCCAAAGTCCACAATTGGCGATTGGGCTAAAGCATGCATGGACAAACTATCTGGCCCTTTAGTATTTTAATCTGGCCTTTTGTCACCTTGGTATCAAGACACACTGGATATAATGCCTAGAGGATGATTATAAAAGTCTCCTGCTAGAGGCCATAGTTTGCTTTGATTTACTATCCAAAGCCTCAGTTTTTATATATTGTGAACTTGGGGGGTCCGGGGTTTACAATTACCACACCAGAATTCAACGTATTTAAATCAACAAGGCTTTATTTACGCCCAAATAAACAGTTTGGCTTAACTACAGTCAACAGTCCTTCAGCAAAGGCAAGAGGGTTTTGGGGAGAGCCAACACACCCCCACAGGTGCTGGATGGGGTAAACAGGAGGCCCTCCTAACCATCCTGCCTATTCACAGTCAAGGCCCTGGTAGCAGTCTAACAAAGTTGCAAAGTTACTAATTACTTAAAATCCTGGACTGTGTCCATCCAGCACCCTAGTTACCTAAAAGGGGACACATCCCTGGTGTCCTGTACAATATATTATTATGATTTTTCTTTTTTAACCTCCCTGGTAACCAGTATAATTATCACATTTTAAATCAATGTTTACATTTTCCACCCAGGTTGGGAGGACTTGTGTTCAGGCGGCCCCTTACAGGTTCATTGTATGGACCCTTTGTAAATTTTTAAAACCCATTGCGGCCCACGAGTTAAAAAGTTTGCCCACTCCTGGGCTAAAACACCATCACCATTGCTGAGAGAAGTCAACTATGTGATTTAGGGAATATATAAACTCTTCACCCTATGGTTATTTAATGTATCTATATTTCTTGAAACTACTCTGACTACCAAATATAAGACTGTGGGCCAAGGTGACTGCAAAATATCCAAGCATAACACTCATTATTTCTAGCTTTGTATTGTTGTTCATCATGTCACTGGGCTTTTTATACTAATACAGGTATATTCTTTTTATAGCTATGTATTTATATATTTGAGTTACAGTTATCATACTGGTGTATAAGTGGAACTGTGTGAGCTGGTAGGGAAAAAATGATGTTTTACTGGGACTCCGTAGGGATGGGGAGTGTGATGAGTTTTATTCTGTTTTTCTGTTTACCCTAAATAATTAAGTACCGTATATACTCGAATATAAGCCGAATTTTTCAGCACCTGAAATGTGCTCAAAAAATGAAATTCGGCTTATATTCGGGTCAAAAAATAAAAATCGTGGCATTTTGTAGGTGGACTTTATGAGTGAATTGCAAAGCCCCCGAACATAGTATCATCACCAGATTTGCTGGACATGTAGATAAGGTGTGGGAACATTTGAAGAAAAAAATTATTGCTCTAGCACCTAGGTGCCCAACCTGCGGCCCTTTGGGCGTTGTTCGGCGCCCCCCTTGGTCCTCCACATGCGGCCCCACAACTGTTAATGCACAGGGCATAGCAACTCACCTGTGAAATGGTCACACGCTGACCCAGCTCAACTTTGGCGCTCCTACATCAGTAAAATTGTCAATGTTGTTTGGAGAAACCAGGTCTACATATAAGTGCTGCACCCAGGGGAAGAAGGAGGGGTGGGTGCTGTTGGGTTTTGACTGCCTGTCGGGATCTGGTCCACCGCCTGCTGAGAGGGGGAGGGTCTGGATCCATGTTATGTGTGGCCCTTTAGTGATGCCGAGGCCCTCCATATCAACTCAGTTGCCCACCACTGCTCTAGCATATGTGGTTTTTGCATAAATTAGGTTCAAAGTCAAGTCAAATTTGAACTTATTTTGTGGAAAAACTTGATATGCTAGAGCAATACTTTTTCTTTACAATGTTCCCACACACCTTCTCTACATCTCTAGCACTTCTAGTGATGATATCATGTTCAGGGGCTTTGTAATTAACTTACAAATCTGCTGAATTAAATAATTGCACCTCAAAACAAAAGTACATTTGCTATGTGTTTCTGTGCCTTAGTCGCTGCATTTCCCTCCCTTGGCTTATACTCAAGTCATTCACATTTTTTTCTAAAATTGGGTACCTCAGCTTTTATTCAGGTCAGCTTATACTCGAGTTTTTACGGTATGTAAAAATAGTATTTGTATTTCTGAATAAGCTAAGTTTAATCCCCTACAGTTCATCATGGAGTGGAAGGCCACAGAGCTTCTAGTATGTCATATAATAGCTTTTCTGAATGTTCAGGCACCTGCCAGGAAAATTAAAACCCTCAATTCAAGCAAAAAACTATATAGCTTGGAATGTTATTATATTCTTCTTACAATGCACTTAGCAAGTGCATTCCTCACATTTGATTTTTTTTATAGGCAATCCTGTGCAGGTATGTTGGAGAAATTGAATTGAGCCCCCTGGGAGTTTCAAGCAGCTGGGCTTTAACCTAGCCCTACAATAAGCATCCAGCGGTCACAAGCACAGAGCAGGAACTGATTTTCTAAGCTAGCGTTATTGCCTGTAAAGGACGTGAAAAAATGAATGAGTAGAAAATAAAAAACATATAATCTTCACGCTGGCAATGTAAAATTTAGCTGATATTGTTTTGTTGACCTTTTCCTCCATGAACCAAAATGCTGTATACAATCCAACCTGAAATACAAACAAATGTTCTTTTCTCTTTCATCTTGCCAAAAGGCAAAAATCTTACGAGTGGTATTTAAATGCTGCTAGGTATGGTCTAAAGTTCTTAAAAAAACTTCAGTTAAAACATACTGTTTGCTAGCTAATAATACTATATCCTAAAGGCACTACTCCAGATGCATTTTTTAGCTTTCTTTCACAGGATAGTGGGGGATGATGCCCATTTCCAACAGGAATACATTATACAATCATGGAATACACTATGTTCCCATGAAGAAACATATGCGTATATAAATCAGTGCAAAATGACTCACTTGGTTTGCCATTGAATGGCACCTAAGACATGCCATGGTCAAAGTGTTCCTAAATGTGCATACTATGTAGAAATACAACCCAAACAGGTGCACATAGATATCATTAAATGAGACAGGAAAAAACATCAGTGAACTATACAAAGGCAATTGTACTGGACAGGCATGGTTCTTTGTGCACTAAGGCTATGCAACATCCAAGATTACTGATATTGGTGCCTGGAATACTGATCCCAACAATAAATACAGTGCATATGCTGACTTATTTATATGACAGCAGAACATATTGGGTTTTTTGGCATGCTGTTAACTTGGCACATGCACATTTCATTAGTTATCAGCTTAGTGAAATTGTTCTCTTTTTATATCTACCGTAAGTATTTTTTGGATTTTTCGTTTTTAGCAGCTTTCTTTGATGTAGATTACAAAAGTACAAGGTATGTGTGTATAATCAGATTCATGCATTTACACACTATGAGACCTTCAATCTACGCTTTAGATTTACTATTTTATTGTTTTTTAGGTGGAGCTTAAGGTCATGCCAGCTTGCCTATCCATATCACCCAGGTATGCCTAAGGGTCCTGGCCATGGCAACTTTCTCTCAGCTTGCCTTGATGGTTAATGACTGACAGGGGTTAGTGCAGTAAGTTATTTTAGTACAGGATCTCCCAAGGACAGATAAAAGGTATGTGGATACTTATCCTTTAAAGGGTAGTGTATATAACCCTTTCATTTAAATTAGGAACATTTTAAGTGTTAATATATGTAAATCATCCATGGCAAAAATTGTTAACAATTATAATATTTAGTGAGCCAGAAAAAAACATGCAAATTAAAAAAGCATGAAACTTAAAATGTAATTGGAACAAAATAAACATAAAAAATAAAATCTTTAACTTTTATCCCAGACAACAGATTCTAAACTTATAATTAGTGATTTTAAATATGATTTCTGGAAAAATCCTTTTTACAGCATAGATTTACAGAATCAGATATCAGTATATTGAATTTAATTAAAAAAAAACGAACTGTAAACATGTTAGAAGTATTGTGGTTGTATCCCCTTAATGCAAGAAACTTCTTAAGCTGGGCATAAACGTCAATCAGATAAAAATTTTGATTGTTTTTACCACCACATTGTGAGGACCTCATCTGTAGTGGGTAGTTCCTGCTGGTGGCATCATGCTTGCCCTTCCCTGGGTTGTTTCCCTAGTCACTAGCAGATGGCTCCCTGCATGTGTGGGCAGGGTTGAGGACACCTGCCTCGTTAGCCTGAGGACAACATAGGTGTGCCTCACCCACCCACTAACCTTGCTGAGCATTTAACTTGGACTTGGACCTTCCGGATTTCCTGTTAGTTAAACCTGTTTTTTCTCTGATCCCTGTCTGGTACCACATAATGTGATTTAAAACCGATAGAGAAATCTTGTGGTATCCTCCATAGTACCATCAGATTCAAGTGCATCCAAATACCTAGAAAAAAAGTCAGTTAACTATCAACCAACATGTCCAATCACTGCTTGATCGATTTTCAAAGTTCAAATTTGATCACATTTTTGGTCCAAAAAAGGAATCAATTTCCAAACAATATACATAATACGATAATTTT
>CM070033.1:48307946-48323546 GCA_036250615.1 Ptychadena robeensis | reverse complement strand
TAATGTTTTATTTGTATGTTAAAAATCTTTAAATAAACAGTTATACAAAAAAAAAAAGAATACAGTAAAATACATAGTTCTGTAAGAAGGTAGCTCCTCCATATATACACGCAAATACCACAAGGTTTAAAAAGTCCAATATTATTGGTGGTTCGGAAGTAGGGTCCTATAGTCAGTTCCAGATGCTGGTGTAAAGGGAGAATCGGACCAGGCCAAGGAATGAGACTTGTGGGATGCCAACAGGGTGGGGGTGTGAGAAGAAGAGGAGCCTCTATGTGATAGAGATATCAGTTGCAGATATGCCTGTAGATCACCCAGACACTTTTCATGACACTTTTTTCTCTCTTGGACAAACCTATTCCTGCAGCACCTTTGCTGAAACCTTAGCATCTTCTGCATCTTTTTAGAAGTATATTCTCAATGCTCATGGAAGATTTCTGCAGTGTGTCTAGGGCTGTGCAAAGAAAGTTTAACACTTGCGCTTAACAGTAGGTGACTGCCTGCTGCCTTTGCTGTATATATATACAATGTGCACAATTGTCACAAAAAATGCCACTATGTGGTGACACCATGGGTTTCTTGCACAGGGTGACACCAAAGGTTGTGATGCCATTATCTGAAACCTAACTAGTCTCCCTGAGCTATTGAACTAAAAATAATTCCTTTATCACAAAAACGTGCTCTTGCAAGATGTAGTTCTGGTGGTGTGCACCTGCTTGTGATAATATTATAAGCTGCTTCTTGTTGTATTTAGTATTTATTATTTGTTGTAACAAATATACTAAAGAAGTGCAGGCACTTAACAATATACAGATTCTGCTCTCTGCTACTTCAGAGCTGACCCTTGATTGGAAGAGAGAAGATCAGTGCTATTGCAGGCAATCCTATGTAGATGCAATTCTACACAAATCTTTGAAATCTCATGACTTCTATTTTTATGCTTACAGTAATGGTTTAACTTTGATATACTGTATGTAATATTTTAATTTCATTGGAATAAATGTGGATTTTATGTCTCTATATTTAGCTGACTTAATGACTAGGCCTATTTAAAGTCCCACAGGGAGTTTACAGGCCACCCCTACAGCCAAATTAGGTTGATGTTTATCACCTAATTTTGGATTTTCTTCTCTACACAAATCTTTATTGTGGGCTACTGTGTTAAAATAAATACATTGTGATCTTCTCGACATATCCTTTGGTATTATTGGCTCAAGTCATGTTGGATATGTTTAAAAAAACAAACAAGGAAAACCTCAAAACCCCTCAAAAGCAAAGTTTTGAAGTTGAAATAAGGTCATTAGTAATATGGGCAACTTGCTATTACTTCTGGAAGGAGCTGGTGCTCCTGCATCTGTGACCCCCAAGGGAGCATGGGCAAACATGTCTATCTTCTCTGGATAAAAAAGTAGTCTCAACTACTTTGGGAGTCTGTACTACTGTTTGGTTAGATCTGCATCCCCAGAGGCCATATAGATGTGTTGAGCACAGTACAATCCAGGTGGCAATGATCAGTTTGCCAATTTGCAGTGGCCCAATAATCTGCAGGAGATTCAACAGCCAATTGTTTCCTATAGCGCCAGGTGGCACAATGTGCAAACTGCCCATTTAATTAAGGACCTGTCATGCACACCATTGCCCATTATAGCCTATGTATGTGTGCTTGGGTATGCTACTGTGTTTGCTTACCTGTCTGTCTGCAAATGTCTCGTTGCTAACAGTGACCAGACCTGATTTTGGATTGGATTTTGGATTTTGCTTGAACTCTGCCTGTCCAGACTTTGTCCTTCATATTTATGCATATGAACCATACCTTCTTGGACTGATCTTTGTGTATGGCCATTGGCTTGTTTCTTGGATTACCCAATAAACACCTATATATCTGGTGTTGGTAGTGATTGTGTGCCTGGGTGTATTACAACTTCCCATTGAACCAACACCTGCATACCCATTGCTTAATTGTATTGTTTAATTTGGCAATGCAATACAATGTAGTTATTGTGTTTGCATTATGATTCTTGTGAGGCTTCATCTGAAACAAAGCAAGTTAATTAAAGAAAGAAATGTACATTATACAAGATTGTCAGATCCATGCCGTAACTATTTTTGTCCAGTTAGTGCACGCTTATTCTGATGATACATGATCGCACTAGGTTTGATTTATTGTGCACTCTTCTAATTTATTTTGTATTATTAAATGTTCTTTTTTAATAAGCAGAGAACCCCTATCTGCAACTTGCTTCTAGCACCAAATTATTTTGGAACACCATTATTGATTCTGCCTGCAGGTTGCATACATTTACTTCAAAGAAAAATTGTAAATGTATCAACAAGGCTATTTCACTAAAATGAACTGTTATGTCTGAATAGATTTTCCCAATCAGTCATTACTGGCATAGTAGCTTTGAGGGTAAATGGTAAGCTGTACTGGACCCACAAGGGCCACCACTTGCAATAAACCAGTAAAAGGTTATTTCAATTGAGCTTAAATATATGAACGGATTTCTTTGTAGCGTTACCCCTATGTCAGTACAGTTCTGGCCAGCTTGTGAAGAAGACTTTGAAAAGCATATAAGCACCTGTCCATCAACAGCAACTTGAAAATGTTCTGTAGAATAAATCATCTTAATCACATAGCTGTCACCATCCTCTGGGATCTCCTTTGTGCAAGGTGGCATTAGAATGCATTTATTAGGCATCTTTACAATCATTTTTCAGGCGATTGCACATTTATCCAAACACCTGAAAATCTACTATACAAGAGCTGGAAGCTTTTCGATTTTTTTTTAATTAAGTTTTTAAAGAACTAGTTCCTCATTTAGGCACAGGACCTGGGAGGACTGGTATGGGAGGCCAACGAATGAACACACCCCAAAATCCTTCTTCTTGGTGAACTGGAATATGGGGAACAGACCTCTGCACCCTTTTTTATGCATCTTAAAGATATCTTATTTTTAGAACAGGATGACGGGGGGTATGAATAGGTCAAAATAAACAAAGTGATTTTGATCAAATTAATTTAAACTTTGAATGAGTTTGGTCAAAATTAAGCTAGCCATATACACATCCACTTTTTTTAGATCAATTTATGATGATGTTGACTTGTGCAATTTAAGTGTGGAATGTCAATTCAATATCAATTGAAAGCTTATGACATTATTGACCGTTTCACTTTGTACTCAATATTGATTACTTTCTGTTGATCAAATTCAGAAGTTAAGAATTGATCAAATTAAAGTGATTTTACTGCTCGATCTAACTGAAAAAAAAGAATTGCGTGACTACCTTCAGTCTCTTGGCTGTTCAGATATTTGACACTTGTGTGCATACATTGAGGCTAGAAACACGATTAGGTTAACAAGGGGTGCGCATGTCAAATGCGCATTTTGTGTAAGCACCCACACATAGACAATAATCGGACTGTTGCCGACCATCCACATCCCGATAATTGCTTGTGTGATGCTAGTTGTATGTAAAGCAGTGGTGCCCAACTGAGTTGATATGAAGGGCCACAAGTGCGGCCCTTAGCATCACTAAAGGGCCGCACATAACATTTCCAATCTATACTGACTTTTATAAGCATTTTATAATGAAAAAATTACAGCAGACATAGCAAGAAGACAGTGTTTATGTTTTAAAATATACTTTAAGCATTAGGGACACTATAGTATGGTAATGCACATTTTGTGTCATGTATATCGTCAAAGGTTATGTGCCTCAGAGATATCATCAAAGCCTTTTCTCAGGTTATGTGCTGCAATAAAAATTATACAATAACCCCTCGTTCATTGGTGGAATAGTGGGAGCATAGGAACTCACCTGTCTGCTGATTACCTGCCGACACTAAAGGAAGAGAGGCGAGGGACTTGCTCAGGTGCCATCTGGGTCACTGATTGGCTTTTACATACTTCTATCACATACTTTTATCGCCTCTCCTCCTCTTCCCTTTCTAATAAGATCCCAAACAAGGAACTGTCAGTGGGGGATCGGCGGACAGGTGAGTTCCTATGCCCTATGTATTTACAATTAGGTTTTGGAGGCTGCAAGTGGAGGACTGAGGGGGGGCGCAGAAGAACGCCCAAAAAGCCGCAGGTTGGGCACCTGGGATGTAAAGTCAAAAAGTTTTACAAGGATTACCACTCCAGCCATGTTTTTTGAGATCTGCAGAGTAATTTTGTCTGTTATTTCTTTTGTGAAAACAGATCCATACCAGACAAACAGACAGAAACCATAAAACTCTCATTAATGTTCTGATCACCTCTAGTACATATTGATAGATTGTAGTTGTTTATGTTTTATCAAACTTTTCTGACACGTTCTAGTCAGTGAAGATTTTTTTCTGGGCCTCATTGTTAGGTTACTATCAGGGTAAAGTATATTCATAGAAATCCATTTCATTTCACAGAGGTGTCATACAGTTTAGGCTCCTCAGCCTTCTGTTGGGAATTATGTTTAATTGATTTGAAAAGGTTACAAAGAACTCGCTTAGGAGAAAAAGAAGCACAAATGCACTGGGGGAAAATGATATAGCGAATGCAGCTGATAGCCTACTAGTAATTCATGAAAATGACTGTCTCAACACACTAAAACCTGACAATTGACATGGTTTTATCTTGTGGAAAACAGCTATTATGTGTATAATTGAAAAAGTCAGAGCGCTAACTCCAGGAAAATGTCTCTGCCATCTGCCTGCAAAATATCTCCTGGCTTATCGCGTGCCTCTGACAGTATTAAAGCAGCCACAAAACTCAATTTAGTCAGCATAGCACTTCCTATAGTCAGTTCTAAAATGGTGGCTGTAAAGTACCATTATTTCATTGACCATTAAATTATATGCCTACTCTAGCAATGATTATGTAGGGGAATGCGCCATTGCTATGCCAGAGCCACAAAAAGAATCATGTAGTTTATATATAAACATTGCTGTTTTGTTTTGTGCATTCAAACATAATTTAAAAGATGTTCTTTGTAAACCTGGAGCGTAATCTGCTAATATTTTGCCTTTATGGATATTTTTGCAGATTGGATCTTCCTGCCTGCTTTGCCTCCTCCTATCATACACACCTTCCCTTCTTCTTGACATGTGTTATACCACTTTTTAATGTTTTGTAATCTCAGGGTCACCATTTCCAGTTCTGCTGTAGGTTGTATTACACCTAAGCTCACTTGTGGCTCTTCACATGTCACCAGTTTAACACTACTCTCAAATAATAATACCAAGTATAGAATGTGCCTTGTTTGGGGTGCCTTGTTTTTAAAGAAGACCAATTGGATCTTAACCTTATTGGCGTTTTGCACGTGGCAGGCTTTTAAAAAATTGTCTGCCCATGTACAACTCCAACGTCACCGGAATTTTACTTGGAAAAGGCAACAACCCCTCCATTACATGGAAGTCTATGGCACTGCCTACCCCTGCCCCCTTCGCGTCAGAATTGGCGGGGGATCCGGCACGCAGGTAAGTTTCTCCTGAGTTAACTCGGGCTGAGTTTCTATGAAACTTAAAAACGCCAAGGAGGTTAAATAAGAAATTGGGTTTATTTACAAATTGGCATTTATTTAGAAGTTATTTACAAAGGGAAATGTACGGGGACAAGGACAAAAGGGATCTTCTTTCCTACTACAACATTTTCAATCTCTCAATGGGCACACATGCCAGGTATCTAGGTGTTTACTAAACTCCAAAAGATCTCCTTTCATGGTCCCTGCCATAGACCACCAGCTGAGTCTTAGGGCCCTCAGCTGTTCCCCATCCTCCATTGAGTCCCCCACAGCTATATTTCTCAAGATAATCTGCAGTCAAAGGAATGATGGATGTTATAAGTCCAGGAGCTGTTCTTTGCATTTATTTCACATAGATATGCTTATATAACTGAGCCCAAAATATATATTTATGTTGCATAGTCCAACACCAGGGGACAGCAACTTGTGGCTCTTGAGCCGCATGTGGCTCTTTAGCCGCTTCATGCTGGCTCAGCTAGCTTGCTTCCACTCTCTTGTCACCAGCATGTACACGCTGGCAGGGAGATAGAGCAACTCACGTCTGCAGAAGCAGATGGCTGAACTTTTCTAAGCAGCTGTGAGAGACCATGGTTGCTCTCTTTTCTTCCAACTCTGAAAGAGACACCTACAGGGTGTGAGATTAGGGGAGGATAAAGCAAGGTACCACAGGCTATGCTCTCTCTCCGGTTTGACTTCCGGGGTGGCTCAAACCCCCTGTGGCTGCATTGGGGGCTCTTTAGCTGCAAAAGAATGCCAACAGCTGGGCTAGACACATGTTCCTTAACTTTCTGATTGTTGTTTATTTTATCTTGTATGATTCACCATGTTCCCCCAAAACCCTCCTTTTTTATTCTTTTTTATTCTTTTTTTTGTTAACTCTTAAAAAATAAAAATAAATTCCATCCATCATCCATTTATACCCCAAGAGATTTTGTTTCTCAAATGAAATTTCTTACGTTAAGACTTTTATTTCACATTACCAGAGTTGTTTTAAAATGCAAGGCAGGTTTAGTTATACTCACATTAAATCTTTGCAAAGACATCTAATTATCTGATGTAGCGGTTGAACCTTGGAGCATCAGATACTAGTTCAAGCTAAAAAGGGGGAAAAAACGACTTGTTTTTCATACTAATGGTTTCTCTGAAGAATACCTGTGATCAAACTTTTGAACTTCATGTAAAACTATTCTAACAAAGAAAAAAAATAACTTTTTAAACGTTGCAGAATATATTTTTGTAAGATGTCAAGATGTCTGGAGTACGTACATTTAAGTCCATAAATATTTGGACAGAGAAAACTATTTTCTAGTTGATTCTGCACATTACCACAATGGCATTTAAATTAAACAGCTCAGATGCAGTGGAACTGCAGACTTGTAGTTTTTATTTAGTGGGTTGATTGCACAGAAATGTGAATTTCTGTGCATTTTGTTTACACAGGACGGAAGCAGAAGAATTAATTTTGAGGTGTCAGGGCATTTTATAATAAAGATAGACACACAAACATAATGCCAAGGCAACCCAGGCATTTATTAAAGCAGAGAAGTGAGATATCTTGAATTGTCGAGTCAAGTCTAAACCTAATTAAGCTGCCTTTTACTTGTTGAAGACTAAATTTAGGACAGAAACGTCAACAAACTACTGAAAGCTGCTGCAGAAAGCATACCTGTCAACCCTCCCGTTTTGGCAGTCAAGTTTTTTGTGTGTCTCTCCTGGTTGAATTCTGATTTAAATAAACACCGGATTTTTTAATTGGCGTAACTTAGGAGGGAGTGTTCTTTACTCTACCTCCTAAGTTTCTAGCCCGCTTGTGCAGATGAAGTGCGGGAAAGAGGAGGGAAGAAGCGAGTGATGGTAACCCTCCTGTATTTGGAATGCACTCCACCTCGCCACTTCCCCGTTCCAATTTCCGGAAGTGATATCACTTTCTGTATTTCTTCCCTTATTAAATAAGGGAAGACTTGGGTATGGCAGTAAAGCTGTGAAATGTACATTTTATTTTCAGTTTTTAAATTTGTCTAATTACTTTTGATCCCCTGAAATGAATTGATTGTATTAACAAAAATCATAATCCAAAAATAAGACATCCTAGATCTTAATGAATTAAATATTCTTATTAAATGCTTTTTTCTTTACATAGTTGAATGTGCTGAAAACAAAATCACACAAAATCTATCAATGGAAATCAACTTTATCTGGATTTGGAGTCAAAATTAAAAGTGGAAAAAAAACACTACAGGCTGATCCAACTTTTATGTAATGTCCTTAAAACAAGTCAAAATGAGGCTCAGAAGAGTCCAGCATATGGTGCTATTCATTGACTTATGCCTGCCATACACACCCCGATGGTGTGCAGGCATACCTGTCCCGATCTGTCGCCCCATGTGGGCACATGCCGATAAGCGGCCGAATTTTAACCTGACCGACGGCGCGAGCGCGCACGCCCGTCGATCAGGTTAAAAATCGGCCGCTTATTGGCATGTGTATGGCTAGCATTAGTGTGGTTGCTAGTGTGGGTTTTTACACGTTTCCACTTTAGGAACCACATATCAAGTGTGATAGACGTGCTCACCGTGCACTGGCTCCCTGTTCCCCATGGGAGAGTGTCCCTCGCATCCCCGCTGCCCTGCTTGATGTACGCCCATTGTGGGTCGGACCTAACTTTCTAAAAAATCTAGCAAATTACCGAGGTACAACACTGCCTCCCCATTTTCATTGATACATTATACTAATGATTGATGCTTCTCATTACTTATCTTGTCCCCTCGTATCATTTCTATCTATTAGTGCATTTGTCCTATTCGATACTCCTGAAGAAGCTGCTCACCCCACGAAACGCGTCGAGCGAAATAGGATCTCCACTATATATGTTTCTCGTGGCTAATTTTACTGTGTAAATGCATTTGTTCCCCATGGAATAAAATTGGGGAGACTACATCCCCTTGTACATTTTCTTTACATCTGTTTAATTATTGTGACTTTGTTATTACATCACCATAGCCAGACATAGTCCCATGTATAATTGTCTATGCTTCTTGGCATACGAGGAGACAGACAATTGGGTGCATTGTGCTATATGTTTAGTGTGGTTAGGGTTGGATGCAGATGCTCATCATGGAAGCCCATTCCAATTAGTATCTCTACACTCTGTTTTTAATCTTAACTCAAAGCCACATAAAGTTTTGAGGTATTTAGTGCTGGCCCCTCTGTTCTGACCCTGTTGTATGATTTTTAACAGGCAACTTCACGGTTCATTTGACAGGGCGGTCAATTGTTTCCACTTTGTTATAACAGTAACAATTGCTTTAAAATATTTAACAGCAAGGAAATTTCAGGATGAAACGTAATGAACAAATGCATGCTATTACAGTACCATACTGGAATTCACTGGGCTCCTGAGAGCCACCCATTCTTTAGTGCATGTTTGCAGAAGCAGTCTGCATTTCTAGGTGCTTCATCTGGACATCTGTGGCCATAGCAGTGATTGAAAATGCAAATGAAATGATCTGGAAGGGTGACCAAATACTACTGTAAATACAGTGGGTACAGAAAGTGTTCAGACCCCCTTAAATTATTCACTCTTTGTTATATTGCAGCCATTTGCTAAAATCTTTTTTTCCTCGTTAATGTACACACAGCACCCCATATTGACAGAAAAACACAGAATTGTAGACATTTTTGCAGATTTATTAAAAAAGAAAACTGAAATATCACATGGTCCCAAGTATTCAGACCCTTTGCTGAGACACTCATATATTTAACCTCCCTAGCACTCTGCTGAGGTCCAGATTTCTGTATCAAAAGTGCACCATAGACTTAAATGGAATTCTGTTATGTTGTAGGCCTGTAACTTCCCAAAATATGTCCGTACAAGGGTCTAGTAGACATCCTGAATATAATAATGTTTGATACAAACAATTATGTAAAAAAACATTACATGAAAAAGATAAATGAATAAAAGGTATCATCTGAATGATAAAATCTCAAAAATAGAGATTTTGTATGAAATATGTCAAAACAGTATGTATTCATATTTATATTTTGTTCATTTTTATCCAGTACAATTTTTTTTTATCCAGTACAATTCCCTCTGGCACCCTCTGCTCTGGTGTGATGAACACACCAGGGAAGAAAGGGCTAACTGCAAAGGGCACATGTGGGAATCACACTGGGAACATTCTTCTCCATAGAAAACTGTTCTGGTGGGATTTACATTTAAATCTCTCACCGCCCCCCCCCCTTGGATATGACGTCATCACGTCACTCGGGGGGAGGGATCCGTTCTCCTCCTCCAGCTTTTCCTTCAGATCTGAGCCCCAGAATAGTAAATCTGTGCTGCCGGGGCTCTGATCTTCGCCGGACAGCTCCATCTCGTCCATTGCAGGACTGACAAATCAGCGCTGGATGAGATGGAGCTGTTAGGAACGGCAGTGGGGTTAACTCAGGTGTGGTCCATGTCTTTAGATCATCCTTCAGATGGTTTTACACCTTCATTTGAGTCCAGCTGTGTTTGATTATACTGTTTGGACTTGATTAGGAAAGACACACACTGTCTATATAAGACCTTACAGCTCACAGTGCATGTCAGAGCAAATGAGAATCATGGAGTCAAATTAACTGCCTGAAGAGCTCAGAGACAGAATTGTGCAAGGCACAGATCTGGCCAAGGTTACAAAAAATTTTCTGTGGCTTCAGGTTTCCAAGACCAAGTGGCCTCCATAATCCTTAAATGGAAAAGTTTGGGACACCCAGACTGGTTGCAACTGAGGGAAAGATAAATGCAGCCAAGTACAGGGATATCCTGTACAAAAACCTTCTTCAGAGTGCTTAGAACCTCAGACTGGGCCAAAGGTTTACCTTTCAACAAGACACTGAGCCTAAGCACACAGCTCAAATAGCAAAAGAGTGGCTTCACAACAACCCTGACTGTTCTTGAATGGCCCAGCCAGAGCCAGGCCCTAAAACCAAATCGAGCATCTCTGGAGAGACCTAAAATGGCTGTCCACCAACGTTTACCATCCAACCTAAAAGAACTGGAGAGGATCTGCAAGGAGGAACGACAGAGGATCCCCAAATCCAGGTGTGACAAACTTGTTGCTTCTTTCCCAAAAGGACTCATGGCTGTATTGGATCAAAAGGCGCTTCTACTAAATACTGAGCAAAGGGTCAGAATACTTAGTACCATGTGATATTTCTGTTTCTCTTTTTAATAAATCTGCAAACATTTTTACAAATGTGTTTTTCTGTCATTATGGGGTGCTGTGTGTACATTAATGAGGAAAAAAAGAAAATTTTAGCAGTATTCATCACAATATCACACAATAAAAATACGTTTGCAAGCAATTCCTTTGTAAACTGAAGTCACCACTGTCTAAGCCATTGGTTGTCTAATAATACTATACAGGCTACTTGTACCCCAAGAAATGTTGTTTCCCCACATCACCCTGATGCCAGTCTCACCCATTTATTATGAAAATAATAAAATAAATACAAAGCCAGCCAGGTGAAGCAGTTTAAAATCTCTTTTAAAATGCAAGGCATGTTATGTTAAGTAATGTTCAAATTAAATCTTAGCAAAAGCCTAAATATCTGATATAGTGGTTGAACTTTAAAGCATCAGGCAGTAGATGAAGCTAAAAAGGGAAAACTACTTGTTCTTTTCATACTAATTATTTGTCTGAAGAATATCTGTTTCAAACTTGTAAAACTCATGTAAAGCTCTCCAAATACGATAACAAAATAGCAGTATTAACGAAAGTAAGAAAAAATTATTGCAGCAGCGGAGCCCTCTTTTGCAGGTAACAAATGTGCTAGCAGTAGCACTACCGTGTCCATTTACCACATCTGTTACCGGTAATAACCCTAACATTTTGCACTACACTGCAATTGAATGGTAATATGTGTCTACTGGCCCTCAATGCTCTAATGATCATGTTATGATAAGGGGAAACGGGTTACTGTCTTTGTGGTGGAAAGCCAATAACACAGCACACCCTGCACATACTCCGGACATGTGAAAGAGTAACGTGGTTCTACTACAATCTCCTTTGTATTCATAGGGGATTTATGGGAAATTGCTTATCCAGGAAGATGGTGGGAAAGAGGGGTGAAAAGTAGTAGTTTCCCTGGCCAAAACGAGAAACTCCTGATTCAGCACCTTCACCTATCTATTTCCAGGTTTATAGGTCACCCAGGAAAACATAACTGTTGCACATGGATAGGTCAGTTATTTTGTTTTTAATTGTCTTGCAAATTCTTAAAAATATTCTGCCTATCTACAATCTCTAATGAAACCTTTTGTTCCTTATTTTTTTATTATTTTATAGGACAGATTTCAATGGGCATTAATTACCTACAATAAAACATTCCACAATGCAAACCCATTAAAGTGTTTGAGAACACATCTCTACTTGTCCAAGTTGCAGTGTCTTATTATATGATTTGCAGTTACCACTATCTTAAGTCATGTCATTTAATCAGAGAATCTTTCAGTCATGACATTACACCCTGAGCAAAGATGTACAAATCAGATAAATCACTACTTTCATTGATATGAACCAGCCATGTTGACATCTCCTTCCACACAGAATGTCTTGTGTCACTACAACTGATCTACGACAGGCAAACATGAATGAAGAGAATCCATTAAAGCTCTGTGGTTCTCTGTATCTTCAGAAAAAAATATTCCTTCAATAAAAAAGCAATGAACATATTCCGGAAATGTTATGTGAAAATCAAATTTCTATTATTAAGTGTCAGGCAAGGCATATACTTTCCATCTCATGGCAGATTTATTATTTTGGAAGTATATAAATTTAATCATGTCCCCATCTTCTCAGTTCACAAGCATTTTATAGGACTGGGAATCTATAATGCACGCCATGTTTTAAATTTCTTATCAAATTAAAGCTGACTACATTAGATTTCAAGTTCAGTTAACATCTCAGTTTCCCTATAGCAGCTTGAGGTTGACATGTTTATTACTGAAGTCTGTGCAGTTTGATGTATTATTTACAGCGTGGTGGAATATATCCAGGTAGGGTAGAAATAAGATTTCTTTTCTTTTTTTTTTTTTTAAACCTATCAAGAGGTACATTTGGTGCCATTTTATCCTTGATCATCATCACTTGTATAAGCGGAGGGATAGCTTTTTAGGCACCTATACTATCAGAAAAATATAAGCAATGTCACTGCTACCCTTCTTTAAAATCATATTTGCACGGCTGTCTTGCTGGCCATCTTTATGCATTGCTCACCTTGATTACTAGTAGGTGATTACATTTTATTTAATTTAGGTTCTAGGTCACAAAGATTTGGAAAAATATTTAGATTGTGTACAATAAATAATGATTTATGGTGTGCAAATGTTGTGGTATGCTGCCCAATTTCTTTCCTATAGTAGTGGGAGGAGAAATACTGGTAATGGTTAACATATCAGTAAGCATTATTTTGTCTATGTAACATTGAGAAGATTTCCCCAGTTGGCAAGGGAAGAGGTGTCACTATTGGAAGATTTTCCCCTTTTTTCATAATCATAAAAATGTTATAAAAATGTTTACAAACAAATAAAATATATACCACTTTACACTTCCCTTGCAACAAAACATTGAAAGTCATAACTTTAAAGGGAAGGGAATTACCCCTTGCTGAATTACACAACTTTAAGCCATATGAAAAATATATAGTAAATTATCTAGAGAGTGACTTTAGATTACAATGCCAAATACCACTACCAATTTAATTGAAATAGTACAACCCACCTCTTCACTCTCGCCTACCCATCTTCTCATTCCTTACATCTCAACCAAACCAGTCCTATCCCCCCCCCAACCTAATGTATACTCTCTTCCCCAACCTATTAGATTGTAAGCCAGATCGTACAGGGTCCTCTACTCCTCTTGTGTCATTACCTGTGTGTACTATCCTGTGTTGTATCTCCACTCCACTAATGTATTGTACAGCGCTGCGTAATATGTTGGTGCTATATAAATAAATGATGATGATAATAATAATAATAAAACCTTGAATCATATATTGAGTTTCCTTGAGAGACAGTTAGTGATATGACCACATCGCTGTGTAATATGTCGGCACTATATAAATACAAGATAATCCTAACTAGACACTTGACACACAACAAAAAAAAACCCAACCCCCGCAAAAAAAACAAAACACACCCAAGTGCTTGTTTATGGCCTCCCTATGACTCTACCATCCCTCCCAAATCAAAACACATACTCACAAGACCTACTAAACACGTAAAAAAAGGGCACTACTCAAGATTTCTGATACTTTATTATGCAAAGACCAACATTTAAATACAAGGTATACCAAAAAAAAACACAGAAGAAAAACGTACTAGACCTTTGTCTGGGTCCACTATATGCCATAATAAACTGCATGGTAATTACAATATAAAATCATACAAGAAAAGACAGGAGAGCAGAGCAAAGACCTACTTTGACTCACAGTCCTTCACATCATCTCATCTTGGTGGTAGCTCTGTAGACACTGGATCCCGATTCACAGTTCAAGTACTTTTATGTTTCCTTTGTTGAGAGAGGTAACAAACGATTCTGAACTATCCATCAAAAGATCCTGCCAGTTTGGGACTTGAATAATTTCTGCTGCAAAAATTTTTAAAATATTCTTGTGGCATCTCCCTTTACTTCACACTAGTTAATAGAGACAGTTACTTGCCAAGTGTACTCCATGTCTCTCAAAGTCAAACATCCCATTATATAAAAAATTGGTCAAATTTGATCACTATCTCCAACAATGCTTTACTCTCACCTTAATCAGTCAAGTGTATCAAGAGAAAACAGATGCTTTTGTTACATTATTAATGTCCTTTTGACATCCTAAAAGTTTGCTCTTTGACTTCAGTTTGCCAATAAAGGGTATCATGTAAACTCCAAGGTTTCTGTATTCATCGATGGCTACAACACTCTACTATTAAAAAAAAAGAAGAAAACCTTAGGTACCCTATTCACTGTAATCAGTAAGTCCCAATTATTCCAATTTGCTCTTCATCTCTAATGACGTGACTTGAGAAGGGAGACATAACTGATTTAAGGATGCTCCCTTCACATGGCTCTAGTAACCATATTCAGTATGGCATTTAATTATTCCTTTAAAAATCACCTTCAGAAGTTTAGGGGAACAGCAGGAAAGTATATATATATTTTTTAGGATTGTGTAGCACTTCTCCACCATCATGCCAGATCAGAGGTAAGTAAAAGTATAATCTAATATTTTATTTCCAGTATAGATCCATTAGTGGTAGAGATAGGAGAGGTAAATCGCAGACATCAATTAAATGTGCCAGAAGATTAAACATTACCATAATCTATATAAAACTTCTAAATAATGTGTTGCCTTCCGATCTACTTTCAGCTTCCAGTATCACATTCCTGCTCAGAATACATAAATTAATGAAATGTACAGTTACACACATATATGTATTTCTTTTGTGGATGTATTGTCTGCATGGAATCCAGCTTTAATGACAACGCTGTTCTGACCTGAACTCTCCCTTTTCATACTGTTTGATAGAACATTCATATGCAGGTTTATTTGACTTTGGGACCGCCTGGTAAATCATGCATATTCAATGAATCTCACACAGTCTCATGAAGTTCTAAGCCTTTGCCAGTGGTGTCACTAAGGGGTATAATGCATAAAGATGCAGCAGAGGCATCATTTCAAATCGTTTTACTTGTGTAGCATAAATATTTAATTACAAGCTAATTAATCAGAGCCTATGAAAGAATACGTTCTTACCATCTCAGCGTTCAAGCAGAAGTAAAAAAAAACATTTATCAAAACTCAATATATATTTTCTTAATGAAAGTGTTTCATTCTGAGCGACTTTCTCTGGTCCAGCAGGCGTGTAAAATATGAACATGGCTCAGTTCATACAGAGGAATATTTACTAGTTTATATGGTATGCATGATATATTCTGAAAGATAAGGCATGAGAATTTCTTCATTCTATCTTGACAGATAATGAGCAGTATGGTACCATTATTTAACCAAGTTCCATATACTTATATTACACAACTATATTTCCCAAAAATGTATTGATCCCCCCCCCCCCCC
>CM070033.1:48293548-48307788 GCA_036250615.1 Ptychadena robeensis | reverse complement strand
TTGGTGACTGAACTCTGGGACTTTTAAGGCATATTGATTAACCATTCATTTTATAAAACCATTCTTTTTTTTGATGACTGATAATAGATTGCAAAATGTTACCGCAATGGGACAGGAATTGTAATGAATTAGATTTTTTATCACAGCTGTAATCATGTATTGATTGTATCATGATTCTTGAAAAATTATTTATAGATAATTAAAAAAAAATTCTTCATTTGGTTTTATAAAATCAATGGTTAATCAATGTGCCTTAAAAGTCCCTGAGTTCAGTCTCCAAGCCAGAGAGGGCAGTCTAGGGTTGGCATTATGCCTCCCCTCCCCTTCTGATTTTTGTCTTATATGACACAACTGCATAAAACGAAATTCTGATCATTTATTTTCACCTTTTGAACTCAGTTCCACTTTATAGTTGAACTTTGACCAGACATGGGCCAAAACTGGCCCTTTAGTCTTTGAATTTGGCCCTTTATCACTCTGACGCTCTGGCTCCTCTCATTCCCTGCAATAAGCGAAGATAACACCTAGAGGATAATTGTTTGGATTGTTTCCTAGAGGCCATAGTTTGCAATAGAATATTTAACTAACTTCTCTACCAAAAGCTTCTATTTATTTATTTAATAACATATTTTCTTTTTTAAATATCCTGTCCACTTTCTTCATGTCATAGTTTGCTGCACTAACATATGCTATCTCTCATTCTCTCAATTTGAACTTCCAGTTCTTAGGCTTCGATGTGTACAGGTACTAGGACAAACCATTTACAGTAGGTATGTGTAGTATAAAGTTGCTTTTACAGTTAACAGAGGGTCGAGGTCCAAGCCAGTTAAAAATAACCAGGTAAGCAACAATGGAACAAAAACAGGTTTAAATTGAAACAGGCTGGACCTTTGAGTCTGTTAGTAGGTGAAGTGTGACAGGACCACTACTTGCGATTCTGTCGCTGGGTAGATCCAGTCTCTCTTTTCTCATCTATCTGGCCCATATCTAATGTGGCCATCCATTTTTTCGAGTGGGACCAATTAATTACAAACCCTGCAGTCTCCATGCATAGCAGTGCTGTTCCCTTCAGCTCCTCTGAACGGCTCGAACGGCTTGAACCTTGAACGGCTCCTATATCCAGACATGTGTTCCTTGCTTTAAGGCTGCCATACACACCCCGACGGGTGCAGACAGACCTCCGATAATCACCGGAATGCAAACGTGATGACGTCATCACGTTTGCACCCTGGTGCATTATGGGGCCCCTTCAGTCGGCCGGGCATTAGCTTCAATAAAGACACTAATGCCATCGGCTTCCATCGGCCAGAGATTATCGGACATGTTTGTTCTCTGGCCGGCCGAGCTGTGGGGCGACAGGGATCTGTCGCCCCATGTGGGCACATACCGATAAGCCGCCGATTTTTCCGCTGACCGACGGCGCGAGCGCGCACGCCCGTCGGTCAGGTGAAAAATCGGCCGCTTATCGGCATGTGTATGGCAGGCATTAACTGCCTATACTTCAATGAAAATGATAACAATTGTGGTGTTCTAAAATGTTTAAACAGTTGTCTATGCATGATTATTTTTCAGCTGTATGTTCAGCTAGGCAAAGTGTTCTACTGCAAAACGAATCTCAATTG
The DNA here is from genome assembly GCA_036250615.1 of Ptychadena robeensis. Taxonomy (NCBI): domain Eukaryota; kingdom Metazoa; phylum Chordata; class Amphibia; order Anura; family Ptychadenidae; genus Ptychadena; species Ptychadena robeensis. The sequence continues at coordinate 48,306,166 of CM070033.1, read as the reverse complement.
GAAAAAAAAAGAAAAACTGCTTTTGGACAGACAGGAGCAGGAGATTTATGGCTCTTACCACCCACATACACATGAAGATGTATTCATTTTCTCACCACCAACCCTCCCTGCACTAAAAGAAAATAAAAAGCAAATTGTTAATAAGTTATATTTAGCAATAGGAGCATCTCAGCAACTACAAACTCTATGTAGAACATGCTTTGTTTGGACTTGAGCTGTTCTTTAAGCTTGGTAAGGGCCTAAAGTAAGATATTTTTAATTGCTTCTCTGACTTTTCTTACAACACTTGGAAATGAAACATGCTAATTAATATATATCTAGGAAGATAAATAGGAAACACAAATCTAGGTCATCAAAGGTTCATTTCATATTCACAACTTTTTTGGTGTCTTCGTTATGAACCAGTATTATATACAGTATAAACATAATTTACAAATGTATTACAAGGTAATTAGGCAGGGTACAGCTTCTAGTATTACAAGAAAATGTCTCTGGGATGAAAGTTTACATTGTTTGTTATACGGAATATGCCAGTTTTCGGTAGCTTCCACAAATGTTAAACAATCAATTTATTCTGAACAAATTGCTTGTTTACTACCGCATACACATATTTTTCACATGAGAACGGCTCAGAATTGTGAAACATGGCTGAGGAAAAGTATGAAAGAATTGCACATTTTTTTTAAAGTGGACCTGTCTGGGCAGAAATGTGGAAACTAAAAAAAAGCATGTATTCCTAGGTATAGAAACTCAGCAGGTCCTATTCCAATGGGACAACATCCAAATCCTAGTGGAGGGGCCATAACCATAATGGTAATGTACAGTATATATTCTGGAAGAAGTTCATTGGAGTACAATAATTTATGTTGGACTACTACTTCTTGGTTAGTAGAAGAATTGGCATTAATAGTGTCATGCACCCATTCTTGCCCTAAAATTAATACTGTTGCCTACTTTTTCATGTATTCAGCTAGCTACCATTACTATCTCCTTTGCCTTTCAAACCTCTGACCGAGGGAGTATAGGGAAAATAGGGATAGCTATGTTGTAAATAAGTAGGAATACGACCACCATAGGGTCAAAATCTATTGTTTATATTTAGGATTTGTAGTCCTGCCTGATTCTCCAGATAAAATGTTCTCTTACATAATGCACTGTAGAGCTTTTGAACTTTTAGGGAAGGCACAACGCAGCTATACTGTCAGAGAATTGAAAGCCCTTGAAGAAAAAGCATAGGGAAATCTGACAAACCACATGGTTTGGGTCACTTTGATCGCTAACACTTTAGGCAATCAATTCTCTTGTTGCTTTTTTCTTACATTTGGGGAATTGTTGACCACTTATGGCATTTTTTGGCTTTTCATTGATAATATGTCTTTATATTAGATTACAATTAGTTGTTATATATTAATGTTTAAGGAGTATTTTTTAAATGAAAACCTACTTTTGAATGAACTGAACAGACGTGCCTTTTTAACTTAATAATTAATTTTATTGAGAATGAAATAATAACAATGATTGTCATGTCAATTCAACAATTAATAGTGATACCATTTAAGATTGAAGATGTAACATGTGTTCAAAAAGGAACATTAATTCCTTCAACTACAAAAGAAAAAAAACCTCAGAGTGTGTCAATAGGTTAATGTGGGGGGAGGGCAGTGACAGTGCAAGGCCAATATACCGTGGTGTGATACACTGGTATGTGCTATTGTGCTCCCTGGCTGCACACACGCCGGGTCAAACTGGTATGACGGCGTAGACTTGCTGCCGGTCTCCTTTCTGGTCACTGGAACTGAGCACTGCCTCCTTTGTGAGCTCCCCTTTTGAGTCCACCCCATGAAATCATGGTCTGTCTGCTTTCCCTATCTGGGTACCCCTCACTTCACATTTCGAAACTTGAAATTTCGGAAAAGTAATACCCAATTTCTTTTAAATAGGAAGGTATCAAGTTATGTATGCTTGTAAAAAAAAACAACTGAAATTCTTGTTACCCTAGAGGTAAATTCCCTCAACGCATTTCAACCTCTGGTATTAGTAACACAAATAGTTAAATGCAATCATGTAGGTTGATTGTTGAGTTGAAACTTCATGATTGTGTTTTGTGTTACTGGTGCTTTGTGCTACTTTTATACAAAACACCTGTGTGTTTTTTCTGTTCTAATCCATTAAAAAAGCGCTGTAGGAAATACTTCCCAATATAGAGGATTTACACTAAAAGATTGTATATTATATATTGAGCTTTTATATGTCTGATCCCTCCTGATGAGTCCGCACAACCAGAAGTGTTGAGGGAATTTACCTCCAGGGCAGCACTCTAGGGAAGTCCCCTTGCTTTTCACCCTTGTAATTGTTGTCAGGGCCGGGCCGACACAGAGGCTGGAGAGGCTCCAGCCTCTGGGCACTGGTCAGATCTGGGCGCTGGTCAAGGGGGTTAAACTTTAACCCCCCTACCGCTTTTGACGGCTCCATCTCGTCCTGCACTTTCTTCTCAGTATTGCAGTTGACGAGATGGATCCATCCAGCTAAGCTCAGATCCCCCGGCAGCAGCACATACTCACTGTTCTGTGCTGCTGCCGGGGGATGCTCTAAGCTGGCTGATGTCACCCCTTTGGGCTGGGAGAGGGGCACACTTGGGCAGCTCAGCCTCTGTTGTTTGTGGACCTTGTCCCGGCCCTGATTGTTGTACTTGTGTTTTGTAATTGCCATATGTATCCTATTCAGGATTCACTTAAGTGTGTATGTACATGTCATTTTAAAATGTGTGTTGGGTGTTGAAAAAATTTGTATAATTTTAATTGCCACTAAATAATATGTTGGAGTATGTCTCATTATCTTGCCACTAAAATCCCCAGAAGCTAGTCCCTTCACTGATTCATTTGTTTGAATATTTTTCTTTGTTTATATTTGATGGGGGATTGTGGTTGATTTTTCTATCTGTACCAGTCCAATTTGATCACCATCCTGTCTGGTATTATTTCTCTGAAAGCTTTACAGCTACCTGTTGACTTTAAGAGTTAACTGCAAAGCCCCTGAATATTCTATCATGAGGTAGGGAAGAGTTGCGCTCGGCATGATGTGTCCATAGCGCCTTCCTGTGGTCTTCCTGATTTTCGGGCTCTGTTTCTGAGAGTTTTTTTTTTCATGAGTTTGCTCGCATCACAAAACTCGCCCATTGTTTACCAATAAGCATGTTACATGACTTCGGTGCGTTTCTGGGACTTTGGTGTGTCTGCTGCACCACCTCCTGACACAGGTCATTTTACAGAAGGAAATGCAGGGGGTGTCTGTACTGTGCAGTTTTTGCTGCACGGGGAATGGGGGAAAAAACATAGTGCAGCCCCAGCCTGACAAGTCAAGGTATTGCTCTACCACAGGTAACCTAGGTTTTGCATAAATTAGGTTCAAATTCAAATACATTTTTTTAATAAACACCTGCCAAAATTCAAGTTTATTGTAAAGTTCATGAAAACTCATCTCCAAAATTGCTTGGAGGTCAGTGGAACCTGTAGGCAAACGTCCTAAATAAATATTGAAACGAAGTATGCATTTTCAATGAAATTCCAAATACAAAACTTCTCTCTAAAGTTATATATACACTGCCACTTTTACATGTCAGCTCTCACAACTAAATTTTTGGGATTTATGATGGACAGGGTTATGTAAATACCTTTCGTTTATAGAATGCTTTACTGTGCCACTGCTTGAATTGAGGGTTAGTGATGGCCAAACATCGGCCCCATCTGTTCGTAAGGGCTTGTTTCCACTTGTGCGGCTGCCGCTTAGATTCGCCCCCGCTAAGAACCCCATCTTATGCGATTGTTAGCTGGGGCCATTCACCTCTATGGCCGCGGTCAGTGCTGGGCCCCTGGCCGCCCCCTGACCACGGCCGGGTACTAGCCCATTCAAGTACACGTCCGCCCTGTAGTCAACCGCGGGCTTCCACGCTAGTGGAAACAAGCCCTGAAAAGGCAAAATGGAAAAGTCAGACGTCCGCCTGTTCACGTCAAATTCATCTTTGATACTGTAAAAATATATTCTGCAATAGAAATACCGGTGAAGTCACTTCTGATCTTGTGCCAGGCCGGATCTTTTTTAGATCCCTGCGCACCTGACCTGAAGAAAATAGAACATGTTGTGTTCGCTGCGGACTGTCTGCCGCATGAACACTGCAGCCATCTCTATTAAGGGGTTTCCGATTCCTTTAAACCCTTCACACCAAAACCTTCATGGTTGTTCCTCTATGTTCGGCTACCAAGCCCCACACCATAGAGCCATGGTTTCCATGCACTGCACTGATGATGGCCAATGAGCCTGAAACAGCTGTATGCAGTTTGGAATAAATAGCTCTGTACCATAAAGGCTATATTTGCACGGTACACCAGCAGCTCTGGATGTGCATTTGGCTGATGGGGCGAAAAGTGATGATTTGCATGGCTCCACCCACTGTCCTGAAGTGCGGATTTTTCCATTAACTTTTGGGATTTGTGATGGATTGGGCCATGTAAATACCTTCTGTTTTAAGAAGACTTTACTGTTCTACGCACTGCTTATGTTGAAGGCATTTCAATTTCTTTAATCCCTTCTCACTATAACCCTTATGGTTGCTCCTCTATAACTTAAAGCGGTTTTACTCTAAAAATAAAAAAACAGACATACATTACACAGACACAATACTCACCTGTCAGAAGTTCAGATGATGAGAAACTGCTACACAAAAACTTTCACTAAACTGTCTTCACATGCTTGTATCTCTCATGCTGGCATGTTATCTCCTGGCTTCTGCACACTTCCGCCCACACTGACCCCCCTCTCCTCCCCTCTCCACTCGGAGATCGTACCTTCAGACACAGGAGGTGAGGGGGGGGGGGTGTGTGTGTGTGAAGAGGGGGATCAGCTGATGACAATTTCCTGCCTGTGGGGGAGAGATCCCACACACCACTTCGGCTGCCCAGGCGAGACGTAAGGCAGTGGGAGGGGAGCACTGGTAACAAGCTCCACTACAGCTGTTAGAAGAAGATTCGTTTTCTACAATCAAGCATATCATCATTATCTGCTTAGCTGCACATTATAATGCTGAGTGACCTCCCAGGTGGTAGGTCCGCTTTAACTTAGCTATACACATTTGTTGTGGGTCTGGGTCATATAAATATGACTTCATATGAATTCATATGTCGTGGCAGTCCAGTTTTAGTTCACTATTGAAGACAAGAGCTAGACTATGTCTTAGATTAATCTAGTAGTAACATCTGGCCATTTCCTCCACATTCAGCTTGCGTCCAACTCGTGGAGTCATTCTGGAAAAGAAAATAGAGGTTACTCTCCTATCTGCAGTCCCAAAGTTTGACTAATGCTAGCCATACACATGCCGATAAGCGGCCGAATTTTAACCTGACCGACGGGTCAGGTTAAAAATCGGCCGCTTATTGGCATGTGCCCACATGCGGCCGGCCAGAGAACGGACATGTCTGATATTCTCTGGCCGGCGCAAGCCAATGCCATAAGCTTCAATGAAGACATCGTCTTCATTGAAGCTTATGGCCAGCACACAAAGGGTGCTGGCCGATAGAGATGGGCGAACATCGGCCTGGAGTGTCCGCGAACAGGGCGGGTCGAACTTTTAAAGAAGTCCGCCGTCCGCCGTCGCGGACACATTCAAATTCCCCGCCAGTGACGTCACATCCGGTCCCTGGAACGCATCCTGGAACACATAGTTCCTGGTTGCGGGAGCCGGCTGTGACGTCACTGACGTTACTTCCTGTTCTGAGCCGGTATTTTCACTACAACACCGGCTTCATGCCGGTCTTGTAGTGAAAAGATTCTTCCTCCGGCACGATCTCGCAGGTTCTGATCCTGCCGGAGGAAGAATTTAGATCTTCTTCTGGCCGGCGAACGGGGCGGGTCGAACACCCGTACTGTCCACCGGCGAGAGGATCGGCGAACATGCCGAGTTCGCGGCCGAACTGTTCTCCGGCGAACAGTTCGGTCCATCCCTACTGGCCGACTGAAGGGGCCCCATAATGCACCGGGGTGCAAGCGTGATGACGTCATCACGTTAGCATCCCGGAGCATATTGGGACAGGTCTGCCTGCACACCATCGGGGTGTGTATGGCTAGCATAAGAGCTGTCAAAAACATATTTGTATTAGCAGTGATCAGTGGAAATAACTGAACTCAATAATTGTGGTGGTGTCTAGTTAATGTATGTTCAGCACAATGCCAACCAGCGATGATCTACCTGTATATCACAAAGACCTGTTGATCACTGGGTCTAAAATCTGATATGTAAAGAAAACACAATGGTTCTATAGTTCTATAAGCATAGTGATAAGAGCAATATATATATATATATATATATATATATATATATATATATATTGTGAGGGATTAGCTGTAGAGCGGCAAGGTGCGGTACCCCCTGGATGGGTCCCCAGTGAAACAAAAAAGTGATTTATTGTGCAAGTCCATATACAATATTTACAAGTAAGGCAGTAGAATCCACAGGAAAAAAGGGGCGGCGCCATGTTAATGGAGGAGCGCTGGCTTTTCCACCCACGCAGCTGGCGTCAATAATGACACCGGCTGTGTGGAGAGCAGCAGAGGGAAGGAGCGAGTGACAGGCAGTGTACTTTGTACACTGCCTCGATTACCCGTACCGCGCTGTTGTAAGCGGGCAGTGCGCTAAGGAGGTTAAAGACATTTTTTAAATATTTTTACATAAAGGCTTTATTGGCTCATATTTACTGAGTTTTCAAATAGCTGAAGCCATGGAGGAAAAATACACAGACAGAGGTTGAAATTACCGTATATACTCGAGTATAAGCCGACCCACTTAATTTTATTTACAGAAACTGGAAAAACGTATAGATTCAAGTATAGGCTGAGTTTGGGAAATGCAGAGACGCTTTCATCACTGCCTACAACACCTACGTCGCACTGATGTCACAATCCCGCGGGCCTGGGAAGGCGCGACTTCCTACAGCCGCAAGGGCACTTGGGAAAGATGTATGAAGCTCAAAGTCAGACAGTGAGAGGGTCGATCTTGGAAAAATCACTTCTCCTGTGGTCAGAAAAGTTTTTGATCGCAGATCTCCACAGCGCACCTGATACTGCAGAGTGACCTACGAGGTGGTAGGTCCGCTTTAAGAGTTTTTAGTTATTGCTAAGGATATGAACATACTGTCACGTGTAGATTTACGTGACATTTTTTTTTTTCGTCCCTTCTCCTAGAACACATAATGGAGAAGATTTTCTGGTTGGTAATTTATTCTATGGGGACTCATCCCCAAGAATAGATTGACAATCTAATACATAGCTGTCAAACTCTGGCCCAGGAGCAACATTTGTCCCGTCAACCAAATATTTTTGGCCCATGGTAGATGTGGCACATCTGATAGATCTGTTTGCTTCACTTAAGGAGCTTCTGTATTCCCACTCTGGGAATAGAGAATTAGAGAGTCCTGGCTGCATAGCAGCGAACTCCAGCAACATCACAGTGAGCTGCCCAGAGCATACTGGCTTAGGAGTACAGAGATTCAGTGAGTGTAGCAGACAGGGGGGCTGCAGAGAAGGCAGATCTATCTCCCACATGTACTGAGTGAGGGTGAGTGAGCTTATGTGCAGCACAGAAACACTGATGCTCCTGTGTCTACGCGTCCATTGCATAGCACAGTGGTGGGCAACTGACTTGATATGGAGGGCCACAAGTGCAGCCCTCGGCATCCCTTAAGGGCCGCATATAATATTTTCAATCTATACTCACTCGTTATATGCATTCTATAATAAAGAAATGACAGCAGGCAGAGCTAGAAGGCATTATTTTTCATTTTGAAATAACAAAACGTTCATGTAAGCCAATCAGTAAGTCACTCACCTCTCTTGCTCTTCTTGCTTTTGTCCTATGTTCCTATACATTAGTTAGGTTTCAGGGGCCGCAAGTGGAGGACTGAGAGGGGCCACTGTAAAATGCTCAAAGGGCCACAGGTTGGGCACCTGGGGCATAGCATATGGTTGGCCTTTAACTTTTGGCCCACTATGTATTTGAGTTTGACACCTCTGATCTAATAGTTAAAATCTAGTGTTGTCCAGAATATTTATCATCTTATGTTTAATGGTGGTTATACCTTTTTTGTATTTGTCTATTGTATTTATCCCAATTATGGAAGAAAAGGAGAATAATATATATAGACAGGTGTCACAGAGATAGGCGGGTTCTCCAGCAGCGTACACAGATGCCATGAGATGTTATTTTAATCTCTGCACACATCTCCATTTGCATTTATACCGCTGATCCAGTGTACCTTGGATTAAGCACAATTTCTCATTATAAAGCAATGAAGACCTATATTTAGCGTCTGCAATAGTGATAGCACGCTTCTGTGTTGATGAATATTTATGAGAGTGGGTGATTTAGTTCTGTCAGTGAATTCTTCAATCCAGACAAAAAAGGTTTCACAGGGATACAAAGCAAATCACAACTGGCCATGGAAGATGTATTTCAGTAAAAGGTAAAAAGACAGAAAGTGTACAAGTTCACAGAACTGAAAATACTCTGGAGATGTGACTGACAGCTCGGGAGCTCACATAGCACTCTGCCACACTATACCATGCTATACCGCAATACACCTACAAGTACTCTGCTCTTTAGGAAATGAAGCCCTGGGAGGATTAAAGAACACAGTAACAGCGCCACTGCTACCATTACACATAATTCAGTTTCAGTGGCTGCTGATGGATATAATTCAGCCGCTGAATGTCAATACAGATTATATAGCTTGCCTATTGTGATATTTTTAGATGGATATAAGTAATGTGAAAGGCACCTGGGGGCTGACGCAGAACGATAGTTATCAAAAGTCCTTGCAAAACTTATAATCTTACTTAGACTGAAGGTTAATAAAGTGGAAATCTTTCCTGGATTGTGAAAGGGTGAAAGCCCCCACACACATACCGAGCAGGGGCCGACAGACCAGTGACACCTTTGTGTGCTGGCCATTATTTTGAATAACAATGGAATTGGCCTGAGATTTACGGACATGTCTGTTCTCTGGCTGACCAAGCTTTTCAGCCCATGTTGACACCCGCGATCCGTGGCCGATTTTGTGGCTGAATGACGGCCGTGAGCCCGCATGCACATAATGCATAGGAACTCACCTCTCCCTGCCCAGGATCTTCTGGAGTGAAGAGAAGAGGAGGGACTCGCTCTGGTTGAGCACATGAAAGCCAATCAGCAACCCAGACAGCTCCTGAGCAAGTACCTCACCTCACCAAAAATATCCCGTTCTAAGAAGATGTGTGCCTATGCTCCCACTATTCCACCAACGAACGGGGGATTATTGTATGAGGCAAATAACCTCAGAATAGAGGCACATAACCTTTGATGAAATATATGACACAAAATGTGCATTACCACACTACAGTGTTCCCTAATGCTTTAAGTATCATTTAAATCAAGTTTTGTAATTTAAAAATTAGAAACACTGTCTTCTAGCTCTGCCTGCCGCAATTTTTAACGCTTCCCAAACGCCAAAACGACCGGCAGTCAGGGGCACCCCCTGTGCCCCTGACTGCCGGTCGTTTTGGCACAGCTCAACGGGAACTGTGGAACCCAGTACAAAGAGGTACCTAAGAGTAAGTTGAACATTAACAAGTTCTCCTTAAATTTTTACTAATGTGGATTATACTCAAACATGCGTTGTTTCTTTCATAGAGACCTGAAAAGTGTGACATATATATCTTTGAAACCTCCTGATGAAGCTACCCAGGGAAACATGTTGAGGATAAAGACATATATGACTTTGGTGATGTAACTATATGCACTGTGATGTTATGTTATTAAATTTTTTCAAAAATTGTATACTGTGCGAATTGACACATTAAAATTACGTTTGTACCGCAAAGTCTGATACTGCCTTTAAAGTCCCCAAGTCCCACATCTGCTTTCTAAACGGAGAGGGAAAGAAATCTAATTTAGTTTTCGGCTGATTTAGGAAGGAGAGAGGGCGTTACTCTCCCTAGTAATGTCCCACCCTGCACATTATCAGCACAAGCAGGGTGGTAGCTTAGGAGGCAGAGTAACGGGACCCCTCTCTCCTAAATTACCCAGACTTCAAAATCTGGAAAGTCACATAAAAACTTGACTCTGGGATAGCTGACGGGTAGGATTGTAGGGTCAGTGTGGGTAGGATCCAATTCAGCTATCATATTTTAAAACCATGGAGAAAAATGAACAACTGCAGATTTTCAGAATAAAAAAATAAAAACCACATAGTAGAAGCAGATTTAGAAATAGCTCTGTCCAGTGGGCTAGATCGAATCTGAGCATAAGTAGAATATCAGTTTTCTCATTTACCAACATGTGCCATATTTATATTCCATATTCATAAAAAAGCAGTGAAGGCACCAACTGCACAATGGTTTCTTTAAAGTGCACCTGAACCTCAAAAGCTTTTCAAAACAAAAGTTATGTGTATATTTTTCATGGAAGTTGCATTATATTATATTTCTTGGTCCCTAAATAAAGAAAGGGAGATGGTGGCACCAGATCCAGAAGTTATAATAGCAATCATTGGATGCATTGTTGCAGTACGGAAAGGGCACCATTATTATTGTTTTACTCCGATATTTCAGTTTAATTTAGTCTTGTTTAGTGTGGCTGAGAAGTCTGCACTTACGGATAAAGTAGGTAAGGCTATGTTCCCACTTAGGCGATTAATCGCCTGTGGGATCGATGGCAGGCGATTATCCATTCATGTCTATGGGAGCGTTCAGGAAAAAAAAACACATGCGATCTTATCAATGGGGACAAGCCCATTCAAAATAGTGAAGGAGATTGACAGCGATTCTGCAGGTGATTAAAAAAAGTGAGAACATAGCCTAAAGCCCCCCATAGACAGGCAGACTCCTCCATGCAACTTCTGTACAACCAACTTTTCTTCTACCAAAACCATGTAATAGGATGACCTTTCTACACCTTCCAATCACTATGTATTCTATCAGGGAGGTCAGTATACTACATAGTTGTTGGTAAGTCTCATGAAAGTTGTATGGAGGAGTCTGCCTGTCTATGGGGGGCTTTAGAGATACAAAATGGTGCTTATTTAACTCTTGGGCCTTTTCCCCCCATTTTTCCTTTATAATGAAACATTTTCTAATTCAAAAATCTCTTCCATATGTAACCGATATTAAATAGGGTTAAACCGGCAGATAGATGTGTAACTGCTAACATTTAATCAGAGTTGACCAGTTTAAACACCATATCTTTTAAGATACAATACCCTGGTGTACAAGCTGAGCAATTGTTTCCTGTCTGGAATGTGAAACTGCTTTAATGGATTTACAAAATCAATTAGCACATTTAATAACTTGCAGTTTTTAGTTGTGAATTCTATCACAAGCTAAGTATTTATAAGTAAGGTTGATCAGGAACAATATGTAACTCTATGTACAGAAGGTTTACAATATGTGAAGGACTATATGTGACAATATATGAAGAACTATGGATTGCAGCTTCTCAAAAACAAAAGTATATGGGCCCTTTCACACTATAGTAACTGTGCTGTGTACTGGCTATGAATGAGCTCCAACACACACATGCATATCGGACGTGCTGTGCAATGCAGAACAGAGCATGAAAGGATGATTGTTTCCTATATAATCTGTTCCCCCATGCAGGAAGGCATACCATGCTGCATGCACATAGTGTGAAAGAGCACTTAATGTGGCGTCTATATAGCACCTGAATTTGTGTTTTTTCACCCCCTAAGAGTGTCCGGTAAATAGCACATTCAAAAAAGCCTATATTACCAGGGCATAATTTATGTGTCAATACATGGATACATTTATCCAGGGATGTAGTAGAAAAAGGCTTTCCCGCTAATTAACGTATTTTTCGGACCATAAGACGCACCCCCCCCACCCCCCCATTTTGGTTGCACCCGCCAGCACGGAGATTAGCTGGAGAGCTGTCAGTTGAGAGATGCCGGCCCTCCCATCTGTACTGTATAATTGCCTATGCCAGCAGAGCTCAGAGCCCTGCTGGCATAAGCAATGAAGAGAGCCATAGATTAACTTGCATCTATACCTCTCTCCTGTCCGTGGAAACTGCAATCACTCTGCAGCTCCCACAGACACAGTAACAGCCAGCCAGAGAGCAGTAGACTCTGCAGCCCGCAGCCCCCCTCCTCCCGATCAGCGTGGAGAATGACGTTGAGCTGAGAGTGTACTGCCGCTAGTGACAACTACTGGCTGAATTGAATATTGCATTTATTGCATTAACCCGATTGATGTGAAAACGTATTAAATCTTTTTTTTCTGGTTTTCCTGCCCTAAAAACTGGGTGTGTCCTATGGTCTGGTGAACATCAAAGACGAGAGTTAGCGCTCTTTCACAATATTTGCATTGCCATTAGCGCAAAGCAGTGTGCTATTTGCTACTGTAGTAGATAGTAGACATGTTTTGTATAGACAAATTGTTGTCATCCCAACTTGCTTGTGCTGGCATTATGCATTGCCATATAAATGCACTGTGGTAGGGACCTTGATGTTAAATTTACACTGCCGACTTCCGGTTCCGGCGCCCCATGTGAGCAGCGGCGTGTAGGAGCTGCTCCGTCCCGCC